>OX392530.1:50734708-51359708 GCA_947623455.1 Mimachlamys varia
GTTAAACAGTGTCAACATCGGAGCACAATCCGGCCGGCGAATATGTTGCCGGAAATCGTTCCAGTGTTCACGTTGTGGTCGTAAACAATTGTACACGAATGTTTATTTTCAATATTTACAATATAAACAACATTTTCGTTGAAAAAGGGATGTTTGATCTTTGTTAAAAAGCAATGATTTGTGCATTAATTTGTTACAGTTCCTATGTCATATGCAAGACGACATCACTGCACGACTAACGTTAGCTAGGCATGTGATTGCCACGTGATCGTAACTATTGAAACAATGCGGCAAATACAATACGCTCGTGGGACAAAGTGTTATTCAAGCTTTAAGTGCAAAATACGGTTAATCCTGACCATTTATATAAAATCCTGCATCTTATTGACTATTGATTTACAATACGTACGACGGCAAAATGAAATATTTTTTGAAATCATCGATGCTAATTTGTGTACCGATGAAACTAAGGTTTCGAAAGTAAGACGATCTCGTAAATAAGCTTTATTTGCCTTACCTGATAAATGACTTCGAAAATAAGACGGCCTTGAAATAGGCCTGCCTTCGAAAATAGGTCTGGGATTCCTTACCAAAAACGAAAATAAGCCGCGGCTTATTATCGAGATTTTAGGGTATGTTTCACAACAAAGGGGTCCCATGAAAAACCTTTGGAGGACACACCTTTTAATAGTTGTTAAAGGATTTTGGCCACGATTTTTCATAATTTCATATTTCAATCTCATTTGATGTAACAATACGTGAAGTGACTGATACCCCGTCTCCCTCGGTGTTGGGAAAATAGACAGGCTAGGTGACGCCCCATTTATATCAGCCTAGTGAATATGCATACTTTGACACGCCCATTACATATTTGTGTATTATCTGTGAGTGTAAGCATTGACTTTTTATCTAATTTCTTGGTGCAAGTAATGACAGCAACCAATACATGTTATGCGGTAAAAAATATCAATCGTCATTACTGATCTTGTCAGAAAAATAAAGCTGATCTAATTCCAATTGTGAATTCGAAGGCATTCATGATAATATATTTACCGACTCTCTAAATAGCAATTTACACCAGCACAATTACTTTTATCCCTAGCCGTCCCCAGTGTTGGAAAAAACTATTTTTTAAAAAGGATTAAAGGAGTTTTCAACAGAATCTAGCTATATTTTATCAGTATTTATCATTAGGCTAGTAATCTTGGCAAAACCTGACACTGTTAATTAGGTTAAACTATATTTGTATAACATATTACGATGTTCTGAAATTTTTTATTTTTAAGTTTTATTATTTTTGTAAAAATGGTGATGCTGATACTTTTTTTTTAAATTATTGCATATAACCTTCATGCATTTGTTTAAAATCGGCACATTCAATAATAAAGTGATTAACAAATGTCAAAGGTTGATAATATTCATGGCAATAAGGTTTGTTTGCGTTTTACAGCCCATCGACAACTACGGTCATTTGGGGCAAGCTTTTTTTGTTGTTGTTATGATAAATGATAGTGATGTTATAATAATTCGAGTTTCTTATATTCCGTTTTTTAACGACTCTCAAAGCCGTCTCAAAGCCGTTCACAAATTATGATCAGTGGTTATAGGGCCTTAGCGACCAGCCAATATCGGTCACAATTACCTGGTGAGCATACAACCGGTTCTGCCATTTCGGCGCTCACAACCAGCATTCAACAATTTCTTGCATTACCCAACCACGTACTCATTTACAGCTGAGTCAACAAGTAGAGTAAAGTATCTTGCTTAATGACACATATATAAAACACAAGTACCGTGACCGGGACTCGAACTCGCAAACATTCGATCACGAGTCGGGCGTCCTACCACCCAACCACCGTGGCTCCGAAAGTCACAGAGGTTTTTATATCAAACAAGCGATATCAGAGGGATTTTGTCGCCCACCATTGATGATCTTCATTGGTTCCTAAAAAGTATAAACTCCCCCCTTTTTCTATTGTCAAAATCCAAGATGACAGCCTGTTAGCCATATTGTTCTTCGGATCAGCTCAAAACGTGGACAATGCACAACTAAGGACTAAGGAAAACCTCCAAATGAAATTGAGAAGAACCCATCCATTACTTCTGAAGAAAACCTATCATAAATGTTCAAGGACGGACGACGCACCATGGTATAAGCTCACGTCAGGCGAGCGAAAAAAGATACTGGCTACTTCCTATCTGATGCTGAGCGTTATGGCAGGAAATTAACAAGTTCAATTGTTATCAGTATAATGTAACCGACTGAAGTATGTTGATGGGGGTTTTCAATTGTTATCAGTATAATGTAACCGACTGAAGTATGTTGATGAGTGTTTTCAATTGTTATCAGTATAATGTAACCGACTGAAGTATGTTGATGGGGGTTTTCAATCGTTATCAGTATAATGTAACCGACTGAAGTATGTTGATGGGGGTTTTCAATCGTTATCAGTATAATGTAACCGACTGAAGTATGTTGATGGGTGTATTCAATTGTTAGTTGATTTGTTTCACTCTATTTGCTTATTGTTTGATATACATATTGAAAAGGTGTGCAGGTTATCTTTATCATTATGGATAATGTCACCACCGGAAGACGTTGAAGTGTTTTGCTTATTGATTTATTCTATAATCTCTTTTTTGTTTATATCGTAGACCGGACCTTAAGTCCAATAATCTTGAACTCATCTGGACTGAAATAGCTGCTAATAACAAATCTATTCTTATTGGTTGTATATATAGACCCCCTAATTCCTTAGTTAATTACCGGGATATTCTCGATGAAATCTCAACAATGTAGCTGATTTACAAAGAGGCATTGTTCTTGTGGGCGATATAAATCAAGATATGATTAATCTTAATCCAAAATCTCATTTTCAAAGAATTTTATTAAAGCATGGATTTGAAAATACCGTTTCGGAACCTACAAGAATTACTTCTTCTTCTTCAAAACTAATAGACGTAGTAATAACTAATAATACTAATCTTATAGCTAATACTTCAGTACATAGTCCCTCTTGTAGTGATCACTGTCCAGTAACTACAGAACTGAATTTTAAATCTCTTAAAAAACATGCTTATAAAAAAACACTCCTATACTTTAATAATACAGACTACGACGGTGCTAAAAACTTTCTTAATTCTATCGATTGGAATGAACGCTTACAAGGTGATACCAATAGCATTAATGCTATCCTCACTGATACAATTCTTACAGCTATTGATCAATATGTTCCAAAAAATACTGTAACTATTAGGCCCAACGATAAAATCTGGATGACGAGTGACATTAGAATAAAAATTCGTCAGAGAAATCGTCAGCATTCGAAAGCTAAATTAACCAATACTCCTGCCTCTTGGAACAAATTTAGAACTATTCGGAACGAAGTGATTTCTTCTATCCGAGAGGCAAAAGAAAAATACCTTTCTAAACTCCAATCATCCTTAGTTAATAAGTCTATTCCGCCCGGTAAATGGTGGCGTATTGCCAAATCAGTTATGAATCTAAAAAACAAAAATGAAACAGATGCCCCTTTGGTTATAAACGGAGAGTTAAAATTACACCCTATTGACAAAGCTGAATCTTTCAACGACTATTTTACGTCTATATCTGTTTCCAATAAGAATGCTGACGATTTACCACCTGATTGTCCCCAACCTCAACAGACCTTCTCTACTATCAATATTACCGAACAAGACATTATAGATCAGTTACGTCTTCTCAACGCAAGTACACCTACAGGTCCGGATACTATTCCCCCTAAATTTATTAAAAGTATTTCTAATTCGCTTATTAAACCACTACATGTAATATTTAACAAGTCTATTTCTACTGGTATTCTTCCGACTGTATGGAAACATTCTAATGTCACGCCAATTTATAAAGGCAAAGGTTTACGATCTGATCCATCGAATTTTCGACCAATCTCTGTTACTCCAATTTTTAGTAAAATATCAGAAAAAATTGTCTTCAAGGATGTACATGTTTAATTTTCTATCAGAGAATAATATCATTTCCAGAAATCAATCGGGGTTTTTACCTAAAGATTCAACTACTTTTCAACTATTGAATATATATGACACAATTGTAAAACATTTGGATATGGGTAAAGAGGCAAGAATGGTTTTCTGCGATATAAGTAAAGCTTTTGACCGAGTTTGGCATGATGGTCTAATATATAAATTGAAAAAAATATGGTATCAGCGGAAATATGATTAAATGGTTTTCATCTTATTTAAACGGTAGGATGCAGAGAGTGGTCGTCGATGGATTCAGATCTTCTTGGAAAACCATTCAGGCAGGTGTGCCCGAAGGTTCCGTGTTGGGTCCATATTTTTTTTATTATATATAAATGATATGTGAAAATTTAACTTCAGATTTGAAACTGTTTGCTGATGACACATCTTTGTATACACTTATAGAGGGAGATCGACAGGAATCTGCAAACATTTTAAATTCCGATCTCAGGAAAATTTCCTCATGGGCAGACGCCTGGGGAATTGTTTTTAATCCAGAAAAAGCAGTAGCTCTTCTTTTTTCAAGGCGGGTTGACTCCCAGACTTTACATCCTGATCTGGTCCCTAATAACCTTACTATCAAAAATGTAACAAATCACAAACATCTTGGTCTCTTCTTTAATTCTTTGGCTAACTGATCGACTCATATCAATTTTATTTATGAAAAAGCATATAAAAGGATAAATATACTCAGGATGTTGAAATTCAAAATTGATAGAAGGTCTCTTACAACTATATTTACTTCTTTTATTCGGCCTATCCTAGAATATGCTAGTATTGTGTGGTCTAACTGTACCCAGGCAGAATGTAACCTATTGGAGTCAATTCAACTTGATGCAATACGTATAATTAATGGCTTAAGAAAAGGAACTAGTCATTCAGTATTATATTATGAAACTGGTATTGTACCTCTAATTGCTAGAAGACATTACATCAAAATATTACTTTTTATAATATTTATAACAATAACTGTCCGCATCATATCACTGACTTACTACGACCTTTTATTTACACCAATGATGTCTATAATTTTCGCCAGACTAGATTGTTTAATATTCCTGCCTTGAGAACTCAACTATACAGCAATAGTTTTTTTCCGTCCTTGATGTCTGAATGGAACAGTCCGTCCTGTCCGTTTCCCTCTATGTTTTCCGTACGTGAAATAAAAAAGGAATGCTTACAAGCTGGTATTCCCACTGTGTTCTGAAACATTTAAATATTCGGGCGAAAGAAAAATCAATATTATAATATGTCAGTTAAGAAATTCCGCTAGTAATCTAAACTCTGATTTATTTTATTCTCACTTATGTGATAGTCCTGCCTGCCGGTGTGGTTTTCCGATTGAAGATTCCTATCACTATTTTCTCTATTGTCCTCTCTATACTAATCAAATAATTCGCCTAAGTAACTCCATTGCTGTATTAGATGTTAACATTCCTCTTTCTATCGAAACTTTCCTCTATGGATATAATAGTCATGCATTTAATTCAAATGATATGTTATTGAAGATCGTACAGAAATACATTTGAGATACCAAACGCTTTATATAAGATATTAATAACTAATTATAACTAATTGAGTTGATTTTAGATTTATTAATCAAAATTTGAAAAATTATTAATCTAAGAGGCATTTTGACTTGTCTAACATACGCTTCATGGTTTATTTATATTCAACTTGCGAGACTCTCTGAAATTGTCTGTTTATCACTATTATCTTTGCTTTACTACATATATTTTCTAGTTGTGGATTTTATGTATTGTACTGTTATCAATGTAATCGGGAGAGGGCTAATATAGGCATTGCCTGTTGCCCAATTCCCTTTGAATTAACATCTTCAATAAAATAATCTGAAATGAAATTCAATGGTTATCAGTATAATGTAACCGACTGAAGTATGTTGATGGGGGTTTTCAATCGTTATCAGTATTAATGTAACCGACTGAAGTATAATGATGGGGGTTTTCAATTGTTATCAGTATAATGCAACCGACTGAAGTATAATGCTGGGGGTTTTCAATCGTTATCAGTAAATTGTAACCGACTGAAGTGTATTTTCAGCAGTATAATTTATTGTCATATTGACAATAGGTATACCAGTCGTTCCACACCCATAATGCTTAGCGCCAAGCGGGGAGTAGTTACAACTACTTTTGAAACTCTGGTATGTCTCAAACAAAGGAGAACACCAGGATCCTCCCTCACTGGGGCGAACGCTCAACTAAAGGTCAAAACTGAGGCAGTGTCAAGGGAGACAATTTGACGAAGAGAGTTGTAAAGAATGCTTCCCCGAACATAGTACAGCCTCTAAAATGTTTACGCCCTCAACCCACACTCACATCGCCTACACCAGGAGGCCGTCCTTTAATGACCCGGTCTGTTATAAAAAATAGATGTTACTTTCCTTCATACTATTGACTTCTGACAGCTGTGGGATTATTGAAAGTTTTAACACTGGAAACAATAGATAAATTATCTATAATACGAATGTATCGGAAATGGTTATTTTTACATTATTTATCAGGTCGCTTTGACTATATGGACTGATTCTGAGCTACAATTTCCGGTGCTTGCAAAGTTCGAAAGTAGTAAAAGTCATAACTGTTCATTATTAAATAGAAAAAAAGGAAGCGAGACACAGACATGTTGATTGCACAAAGATAGATTTTACTTATCATGCCTGCTTAGCTTCATTACAGTACACTTGCTGAAAGCGACGCCAATAACTCATCTACAAGTCGATAAAATCTAGGCATTTTCCAAAGTGATCTCAATTTAAAAAATCAAAAGTTAAAAGATATATCCGCCGATCTTTCGCAGAATTGAAAATAACCGATATTTTTATTTTAAGTATGAATCCATCTTGTGTCCACCTCTTAGACGGTCCATAGACGTAAACATGTACGACTGAACGTTTAACAACACAGTTTAATGACGATTTGCATAATGTCCTTCAATTTTGATAAAAGTTGGCTCAAGTCCCTATCATGAACTGCCTATGCAAATGCCTCGTTTAACCTGCACCTGAATAATTTTGCCACGAAAAAGGATAAAGGATTATACTATAAGCGATGAAGATTAACGAATCGTTTCAGATTCTGTTTCTGACTTGATTGTCTCCTGAGGAGAGAGATCAACCAGGCGAAACCAAACACCATGGATATGTGTGCTTATAGTCGCAAATAACTGTGCTGTGTTGAAACTCAGAAAAACACGAATGCTGAATTGGGGATATCTTATTTTAAATGCATCGCATACTGCAATGATAGCTCCCCCTTCGACGATTAGATAAAGATGTTTCATATGCTTCAACTTAGAGTCTTGCAGCAAGTGTGGTGCAAATAAAAACCACGCCCATTACGTCGAAATCCTACATCACATCATAGTTATTGATTATGCGTCACAGAAACGAAGTGACAAATCGGGCAGCTTCACCTGTATTAACAAATATATACAAAAAGCGAGCATCCGCATCTCACTAACAGAAGTAGAAGCCGGAAGTCAAGATGACGAAATGGCTCCTGTTGATGGTTCCTGTGTCAAATGGTCTTCTTCATAAATGCTTTCATTATTGCCTATCCATAAATGTTTCGCATGGGCTAAAACAGAATTGAAAATATCCTATTTCTGAAAGGTAAGCCATTTCAGAAAAAGTAAAGAATTAGAGAACTTTAGGAATAACAACGAAGCCGGGCCGAGTCATGCTTTGTCGGCATGTCTTTTGTGTTTGTTTCAAAGAATAATCTTACTTTTACTGTTGAAAAATCGGATGTCCGAAAGAGTCCCGCCATTGAGTACGAATCAATTATGACGTCCTTAATATTCAATATAAGATTTCCCCACACAGTTTACGACTTTTGTTGTGCTGTATGGGCTGCACGTGGCCTGGTAATGGGACGAACCTGTCCGCGCCAAAACTGATAGTTCAATGATTTTTTATTGTTCAAAAATATTTAATCTTTAAAGTTGTAGTTAAAAATGACCCGTCATCATATCTTTTCATAGTCATTTGAAGTTGTCGGTGTGTTACACGTTTCGGTGTAAATAGTGGCAATTCCGTTTACAGAAAGTTTTGTTTGTTTTCTTGTGCACAGCCAATTAAAAAGCTCAGATACTTACAGTTGTATAATTAAGTCAAAATTAGAACTATCGAAGGGGGTACAGTAGCCGTTGAACTCGGGATGATGTTCTTGAAAATCGTTGTTGATTTCGACATGAACGCATTGTATTTTTTCTTTCATGAGTGGTGATGTATAAATAGGTTAAATTAATTAAGACTTAAAAAAAGGCTTTAACAAAATAATTTCGCTAATATTTTCAACAAAAAGAAATCAAATGTTTAAGAAATTTGAGGTGATGTAAAATTATACAGGAAGACTACACGTACATCTGCTGGTTTCATGCGGTTTTTTAAGATAACTCTCATTAGAATAATTAACTGAACTTGGTTGATGACAAAAAGGATTATCAGGAAATACTTAGTTTTACTGCTTGTGCCTGTGGAAAAATAAAAATAAAAAAGAACCACTGAAGCGCTGACAAAGATATATATGCAACGGATATCGCGTTTAGTTTTCAACTTTCCGAAAATAAACGACCAACACCGATTATGACGCGTTTGCATGACGTATTTCCGGTTTTTCTACTGGAGGTAAAAAATCAAAAACAAAAACAAAAGGCAACGAGTAGCAGGGCGAAGCAACTCAGTTTACGCACGCATGTTTTACCATTTGAGAGCTTCGCAGGGCGCCCGAAAGCTACGAATTGAAAAATAATACTTAAGTGACAGTAATCCTTCGGTTATCGGTGATATTCCTGACACAGACGAACACTTAGTAATTGTGACCAATAATTTTTGGAAACTTTGTTTCTAGAAATCAGAAGAAATAATTTTTATTCTCATCCTATAGTAAAGGTAACTAACTCAAGACAAAAAATGCTTATAGGTGGAATTCAACAAGACTGCAAATCAGAATTATATGAATTTGGGAGAATTGGATAGAAAAAAGAAGGAAATAGAAATTATTTAAACACGGAGGTTGAAGGGCAGTGTAATACCGGTAAAATCTTCATTATAGATGACAAGAGCTATAATTGTGCTCTTTCGATTTTGGAACTTTTCAGAAAATCAAAACCGCAGACAAGAACCTTTTATTAAACATTGATTAGAGAAATTATAAATTTTCATATAACTAAGATTATATACCTGGGTAAAAGAAAAAATGGGGATCCAACTGATTACTAACCATTGAAACGCATCGATGGTGGGCGCCAATATCTCTCGTTGACCTCTCGTTTACTTTTCCTCCTTGGGTCAAGGTACAAATGTACCAAAGACCAAATGCATATGATCGAATGCAAATGTACATGACCGTGTGAACAAGCATCATCCAATAGTGGTTAACAATGATACAATATCCCATCCCTCTACTATGACAGGTAGCAAAAGTATGGAGCGGAAACGAATACCCTAAAGTCTCGATAATATGCCTGAATAGAAAATAGGCCGATCTTAAAAATAAGCCATGGATTTCTTGCAGTCAGGTATATCTTGAAAATATGCCGGCTTTGAAAATAGGCCGTACTTGTAAGCAAGCCTTGGATTCATTGCAGTGAATAAATCTCAAAAATAAGCCGACTATTTATTTGTTATCTTGTCACTAATTATCATAACCCTGGTTTGTTTTTTTATCATTGAAACCCCATTTGCTTAGCATACATACAATTTGTATATGTACATATATTACCGAAAGGTCTAAGATCTAGATTCTACCTGGACAATAGATCTGGCTAATCATATATAATTACATCGCTCGCGGTGATCATCTGCGTGGCTACCTCAAGTATTGTTTTTACACTTCGCTACACCCCAAGCTTGATGTTTATATATTTCAGTTTACACAAAGTACCTGCGATTTATCTTAACCTGTAGGACAGTTAGTATTCGAATAATGAATTATCAAACGGAAAAAAAGACCAGCACCGTGCCAGTAGTCATTCCGATATGAACTAACGGTTACCTTCTATTAACATGCCTTCAGAAAAAAAATCCCGTTTAAAATGAAATTATTAATCAGGAGGAAGGCACTATTTTAATCATTTAAGCATTAGTTTCTCTACTGCTTTAGCAGTTGATTCCCACATACTCTGTAGGCCCATCGCCGTTAAACAATGCCAACATCGGAGCTCAAAATCGCAACGCAATCCGCCCGAGGAATATGTTGCCGGAAATCGTTCCAGTGTTCACGTTATGGTCGTAAACAATTGTACACGAATGTTTATTTTCAATATTTATAATATAAACAACATTTTCGTTGAAAAAGGGATGTTTGATCTTTGTTAAAAAGCAAAGATTTGTCCATTTATTTCTATGTCATATGCGCACGACATCGCTGCACTAACGTTAGCTAGGCATGTGATTGCCACGTGATCGTAAATATTGAAACAGTGCGGCAAATAATACGCTCGTGGGACAAAGTGTTATTCAAGCTTTAAGTGTGCAAAATAAGGTTAATCCTGACCATTTATATAAAATCATGCATCTTATTGACTATTGATTTACAATACGACGGCAAAATGAAATATTTTTGGAAATCATCGATGCTAATTTGTGTACCGATGAAACTTAGGTTTCGAAAGTAAGACGGTCTCGTAAATAAGCGTTACTTGCCTTACGGGATAAATGACTTCGAAAATAAGACGGCCTTGAAGTAGGCATGCCTTCGAAAATAGGCCTGGGATTCCTTACCAAATACGAAAATAAGCCGCGGCTTATTATTGAGATTTTAGGATATGTTTCACAACAAAGGGGACCCATGAAAAACCTTAAGTTTGAGACCTTGACCTTTGGAGGACACACATTTTAATAGTTGTTAAAGGATTTTGGCCACGGTTTTTCTTAATTTCATATTTCAATCTCATTTGATGTAACAATACGTGTTACGTATCTCGGTGTTGGGAAAATAGACAGGCTAGGTGACGCCCCATTTATACCAGCCTAGTGAATATGCATATTTGGACCGGGATTCTATGTCACCAAGATCAAACACGGATAGAATTACCGGACAATATATATGCAATCAAGGGAAATTTGATGTTTGCGAATTTGACAAGTTGTGGGTATAGCATGGAACACATATTCATGATTTAGCACTGTATGCTATTTTAATTAAATTCAAGCCTAGTAAAGTCTTTACAATCAAACGTTTGAAAACAACCCTGCTATTTCAAGAAAATGGCTCCGTTCGTAATATACTCACAACTACTCTATGCGTGTCTGTTACTTCTGTTTTCATATATACTATATATAAAACCAATATGTAACGTCTGTAAAACATCATATAGTCCTTTCGCAGGCTTAAATAATTCCGTTGTCCTTTGTAGAAGCATTATTGTTAGGATGTTTTTAAAATGGCATTTCCTATTTCCTTTCTTAAGTTTACAATTACATAGCTATATTTTTTTTTCAAGATAATTTATTCGTAAATCAAAAGAATTAGACAACAGTCAAGATTGACATGCATGTCGAATTCAATAGGCGTTTTTCTATTAAACTTTCTTCATCAATGTACCACTGATCAGTTTACCTGAGTCAGTCAGTTGTGCTTCAATGACTTCACAAGTACCACGTGACCGGTCAGCTCATTCAAATTATCGCCAGTCGGGAGCGGTCAACTCTAGATCTGACTGTCAATATCTAGATCCCAGGACACAATCGATGATGGGCTAATCAGTATTTTTTTTAATGTGCTGCAAATTTCATAACTTCATAACAAGATTTTCAAAAATCGTGGCCAAAATCCTTTAACGATTATATAATGGTTCATCCCTGTTCTTTGACAAGTTATATATAGAGGATATTTTTTTAATATTTTCACTCGTGCTACGCACTCGTGAAAATATAACAAAATCTGCCATACAAGTGAAATATATTCGATATTAAACGGCAAACCATTGAATTTTCGTTTTATTACATTTCGAAAGAGGACTAAGATACTTTCATTATTTTTTTCTTGGTCTACTTGCCTATACATGTAGCTACTGCAAAGGAGCTAAGTCTACTGTAATCCGTCGAAAGCACAACCGATTGGGTCCAGTACACAGGTGATTGGGATAAGCTAATCGGAAAATTTGAACCATTCTCATCTTTCAATTCATTTCATATTTGATCCTGCAGCAGTTCCCATCAATATGTACTATTGATGCCATGTCGTACAGACCATTTTTCCCCAAGAGACAAGTTCTAGCAGACGACAACAATGGCGAGCGTCCAAGATCCGATCAAGGGGAACAACTCATACAAAAGTTTCGGTGTTACGTGAAAAAAATGACCCAGTTGAAAACTACCCACCGTTGAAAGTTACGGTTGGTCTCTTTTTCACGGGACGAATTACGGAAAAATCGAATGGGGTCATTTTTCTACAGATGGCCGTGTACGATTTCTACTGTTAAATAACGACCCCGTTACACTGAAAAAGCCTTATATTTTCACTGCAAAATCTTATATTTTCACGGCAAAATCTTATATTTTCACGGCAAAATCTTATATTTTCACTGCTCATCACTGCAGTGAAAATATAAGTTTTATCAGTTTGATAATTTTCTATATTTCACTGGCAAAAATTTAATAAAGTTTTTTAATTTATCATGTTCTATTAGTATTAGTTTTTGTTACTGGCGTGTTACACTCATTGTAGGGGGAACAATAAAATCTATATGAAAATAGTATTGTGTCATGCTACTTGTTTATGACGTATATCATGTTGATATTAAAACTTCTATCTTTTCCGTCAGTTCTCAATCTATGCTGGGGAGAGATGGACTGTTGGGACTACCTAGTATCTGGACCCCAGGGAGTCCCTGACGATGCATTGTCAGCGTCCTCTTACTTTGCGTTTTATGGCGAGCATCACAACCCCGCCTGTGGCCGCCTGTACATGTACAATGAGAGGAACTCGTCCGGGTGTCCGGCTCGGAATCATGCAGGCTGGTGTTCCTCACTTGATGATTCAGATCCATATATCCAGGTAAACTTGACAGCATTCTGTAAGTAAAATATCGCAATCCTATGTATTCTGACTACTTAATGGCCATTCTATATACTGTATCCATTGGTCAAAGACTGAAAATCTACATATAGGCCGGAGATGTTTTACCTCACTCCCGGCATAGTAAAATTCACGTTGAAAACATAACTCAAATACATTGTCGATGAAAATATGTGGTTGTTCTAGAACATACTTTACCATACTTAAAACACAAAAACTTGACCTAATGAATATATTGAAAAAGTATGACGTAACATACACATATGCTGCACCTTTTAAATTTAGGGGATAGTACGTTGTTTTGAGTGGCTATGCTGGCGATTAGAACATGATATTTGGTTTGAACTCGAGACCGATTTGTTTAGATACATTGTATTTCCTTGCTACAAGTACGTAGTAAAGTACTCTGTGACCTGGCTAGTGACGTGTCTTTCTATAGCCAACTAAACAATCAGAAGGAAGCTTTCAAAAGTCGGTCATTTAGCCACGCCCATACATGTACTGGCGAGCGCTTAGTCTGGATGTTGACGAGGCGGAATATTTGGATTGAGTTTCTTCGTGAACGTATGTATACGAAATTGACATTGACAAAATGGCTACCATTCCATGCATGCAAAATATGTTCGTATCGACAAAATCGTGTGATATTTTCAAGATCTGTTAAAATTTTGTGCAGATGCACACGGCACAGTCACATTGAAATGTTTGTTTTGATTCCTGATAGAGATGCCTTAGCTTACACATGGATGGAATTAACGTTGCATGAATAAATGGAGGTAAGAACATGATAGGATTACGTTTTATTCTTAATTTATTCAGCTAATATACTCAATCGGTCCTCTCTGCGCTGATGCTAACTTGACGTACGCCTATCATGCAGTGGAATGTTCATTGATAGACGATCCCCATCACGACGCCATTTTGTTTTGGTTAGAAACGGGGCGTGGCTTAAGCTCGATGGGAGGAACTTGATACGATTGATCATGATTAATCATGATTATATCGCACTTTAGAACATAGTCCATATCCAATCAAAACGCGTATTACAAACGTATCGTGTTAGAATTAGTAATATATGCAGTATGCCAAAAATATAGTACGAATGTTTGAATTCCTGGTCGACAGTATCTTTGTTGAAGGGCAATTAATGACTATATAATACTGGATAGATATTTCTCAAATTTCATTTGTTGGTTAGTCTTGGTCGTTAATGTCTTTAGAATTTGAGACTTTCAAATTTCCATCTATTCCTCTTTGGTTCATTGATGTTATGATACGATAAATTCACCTCTCAATACGATACAGGATTAAAAGTCAGAGGAAATAATAGAGAAAGAAATAGAAAATATCTACTTTTCAAAGCACCAAATAAGCTCATCTAATAGTGAGTGCGAAGAATCCTCATGGGAACAAACAGAAATACATTAATGTATCACTACTTCAGTGTAAAGCCAATAAAAAGAAATATTAATCATCTCAAAAAGAGGTAAGATAATTTGTGAAGACATAACTTGTGATAAATCTAAAAAAAAAAAAAAAAATTTTAAGTATGTTTCTTGGATGTTCTTAAAGCCAGATAAACCCAGTAATCTGTTGTGTCTAATCTAAACGTGTTGACGTTTTAACAGACTGCCATGGTCATCGTCTAAAAGCAAGAGACCCACATATGTTTGTAAATGTGCATCCACATGCAAGTGCAATGTTTGCTATTCGCTTTGTTAACTACAGTATTCTAGCAACATCTATGATAAATACATTCATAATAAAGGAACACAGAGAACACCAAAGCGTCAACAAAACCACAATCCGAACTAAAAATCGATTACACTAGAGGCAAATTAGGAACAAAGGAAATATTTATATCGAGACTCACGTAAAAGCAAAAGAGAATAAGATCAGATGTTCAGTAAGAGTAAGCGTCTTCTGCTTCATCGACGACTTCCGCCATGCAAATCTTTCTCACATCCAAGTACATGTAAACACCAAGTTCCTCAAAACGAGAACTTAAATGTATTATATAATTTTGGTAATCACTTAACCCATGTCATTGTAATAAAGCAACAAACACAAAACCTACTGGGTCAATACATTAATTAGGTTATCTTAACCAAGGTAAATAAAGTTACATACAATAATTATTAATACCACTATCAAGAGTATAGAATATAACCTGATAATTTATATTGTTATAATTGTATACACTAAGGAAACTTTACTCCAGCCCAGAAAGTTAGGTTTCATAAAAGAGAATATAATGTGATGGTTAATCAATAATAATTGATTTAAAACTTGTCACATGTATATGTTATTGTGCGGAATAAATATATCCATGATGTGTCTTAACGCAACGAAAATTGTTTCGCTATATTAATTTTGTCAAAAGGTCAGGCTCAATATATCTTAATAAAGCACCAGTTGACCAATAACCAATTGATTTAATGGTTTCGACCGAGAACCCTAATTCTGCAAGACAAGAGGCTCCACCTCTGCGAAATGAGTGACCGCGAAATCTGGAGATACTCTCCTCTGCTTTAATTAAACGAGGACATAGTCATTAAGATCTTCCGGCCATGCAAATAAGCACCTTCTGCTTCATCGACGACACTCGCCATGTAAATCTTTGTCAAATCCAAGTAAACATCAAGTTCTTAAAATAAGAACTGATGTTCATTGTCAATCATAACAAGTAAACACACTAATGAGCATACTCAAAAAAATACCCATCTTCATATCACTTAAAGATACAGAATATTTGTCAATGAGACAAAGATGACGACCATGACACTTGCCCATAGTTCTGATCAACCTGCAACTCTCGAATCCTTGTGTTGTTAGTTTGTTTGTCAGCAGTCGACATAAATCACGAAAAGCACGATATTTAGATCAAGCCCTAGAATATCGAATCAACTGCGAAATGTAACACCATAGGTTGGAGAAGCAGGGATGTTTCTATCAAGAAATGGAAAGTTCACGACAGGAACATTGAAATCATCACGTTTATCATATAGCTAAGTATTAAAGAGGCATCAAGGTAAAACTATATTTGTTTATGCTTATCTAGAATTATTATATATATGAATTAAATGTATAATCTTGTGGAAAATTAATGGGTAATTTACGCTGAAATATATTAACCGGGGAAATATAAGTGTATTTAAAAATGACAACATTCCTTCTGTTTTATTTTAGAAGTACAGCATTAATACCCATGCGTACGTAGGCACAACATAAATTCCCATGAATGAGGAAGGAGATGAATACGTCGGATATCACTGGCTTTGCCAAATGTTGTGTCCTTTGTAGTAACATTTCCTGGTCTCAAAACTCCATGCAATGCGATTAAACAAGCACACCAGAAACAAGGTCTGATGGGTTTTTCAAGTTCAGCACCAGTAAAAGTTGTTTCGGCTTGATGGTTTGAACAGGAGATCGTACCCAAGTTCCGCTTTATACCCCGAAGAACTAGTTTAAGCTGATAGTAGGCACAGGAACGTCGGGTGACTTGTGTATATGATCGACTATGTTATAATAATAATAATAATGATATACAATATTTGATATAGCGCCCTATCTAGCTAACATAAGCCACTCTAAAGCGCTTTGCAGTACATAGATATGCAATTCTTATACAATCAATACAATTAACACATACAGTTCTATCATATACAATTCTGAGGAGTTCGCAGGAGCTGCCTTATCGGGCGCTAACTACTTGTCCTATACCACCTAGCTAATATCTCCATATGTGTGTGTGTATGTATGCGTGTGTGTGTTCAGGTATTGTGAATAGTTCCATACCGGAAACCACGATTGTTGGCTGGGTAAGTGATATATAGATTGAGTACCGAGGACGACACCGGGACCGCTGGTTGTTTTATATTTAAGTTCAAGAAACACCTAGCGTGTGCGTCCTATGTAGACTTTGTCGACTAAGCTGAACAAGCATCGGCTACATTATTACACCATACGCCTGGGAAATATTTGGCCTATAGTGAGATATTATTCGATGCACAAATCTAAAACAGGAGACGAAGGAGACACATAACCAAAGTATTTCTCGATGTCCCCTTGTTTATCAACGACACTGCCGACTTGTCACTATATACAAAATGTACAATAAAACGTTTTTAACAAAGGGTAGGCCCCCAACTATAAAAAGACAATTATATCTCCGAGAATTATTTCACATGGATATGTTCCTGAGCTAAGGGAGGTAAATCGAGTTCCCAGTTCACAAAAAAATAATCACCATTACAATAGCCACCACCTCCGTCTGCAGATGCATCAGTCTGTATTGATGTAATAGGTTTGACATCCAGAATGGCGTATGTACCATTGCATTTAGGTCAGCAAAGGACGTTTTAGATAGAATTATTTATGCGAGTTATCACACAGTTTGTCTTTCGTATCAATTGTTTTCCGTAAGAAAGTACGACTTCCACTTAAAAGAAAATGTCATGGAAACAGTGTTGATCAGTACACATAGAAATACTATTTCTTGGGATTGGCCTAGGCACTTTCTACAAATAATGGCAAACAAAGAATACTATGTAGCCGTACAAGTTTAACCATCGCACGCATGAATATACAGGGTGTCTCAAAATACATGTCCCGACTTTAAACTGTAATAATTTACTCTACCGGATAGGTACATGTGTAAAACCGATATTGGCTGAAAGCTATTGAAAATAAAATTCTGTTGATACATAATAAGCAAAGGAAAGAATTATTAATAGTGAAAATGTTATTATTCACATTAGAGAAACGAATTCCGGCGACGTCACAAATTTGTCCCGATTTCCAATATTTTATGACGTTACTATATGACATGCTCAAAATGTCCACCTTTCTGTCTGATGACTAACTGTGCTCTGTCCCTGAAATTGCGAACAACTTCCTTACATGTATCTGGTCGAATGTTCTTCATTTCTCTCATTATCGCTAACTTCAGACCTGTTAAGTCTGCCGGAGGAGGACTGTATACCCGGTCCTTCAGGTATCCCCAGAGGAAAAAGTCTAAAGGGTTCAGGTCGGGGTAATGAGGTGGCCACACAATATCAGTTCGCAGGGATATCATCAGCTGATCACCGAACATTTCCTGCAACCATGTCAACACGCGGATTGCAGTGTGCGGAGCAGCGCCATCTTGCTGAAACCAGATTTCGGGAATATTAACTTTCCTTTTTCTAAAAGCTGGTAGAAACTTCTTACGTAGTAAATCCAGATACCGATCTGCGGTTACAGTAGCGGTTTCTCCCTCACACTCATAGAAAAAAGGTCCAAAAATTCCCGTGCTACTCAGAGCAGCCGCACTGTAACTTTCTCACTATGGAGAGGCTTTTCTTCATGGAAGTCTGGTTTAGAGGTTCCCCAATAACGCATATTTTGCTTGTTAACATGTGCATCCAATGTGAAATGGGCCTCATCAGAAAACCAAATACGGTCACAAACGTCAATGTGGTCCAACATCCAATTTGCAAACGCTAACCTTGATGAAATGTCTGTGGGTTTCAAATGCTGCAGTGTTGACACTTTATACGGAGTCAGTTAAAGGTCAAATTTTAATATTCTCTGAACTGTTGCCCTGCTTGGTTTGTTGTTAACATCATTTATTACTTTCCTCACATATCTTTGTGGTGTTTCCTCATTATGGCCTTACTTCGCTGATGTTCTCCTCACAACGTCCACTTTTTGATCTCCCACTGTTTCCCTTTCTTCTGTCTTTCAGATATCCATGCTTTTCAAATTTAGCTATTATTCTGTAAATTTGCTTCCTGCATATTGGTTTTAAATCTGGATGATGTTTTCTCAATAATGATTGCACTGTAGTTGGCGATCTACCATTTCCATAATAAAGTGCAACTACCTGCTTTGAAACCTCCTTTTTGGAATCAATTCTACAATTTTACTAATTTTTGATGACATTTTCTGTTTCAATTATGACGTCTTCACAAAAAAAGATGATGTCATAAAAATGCGTGCGTCTTGTTTATTTAATTCTATTCATTTGGGCTTTAACATATACTTTAAATTTTAAAGATATGAGCTATATTCATTTGTGTATACGAAATCAAAGTCGGGACATGTATTTTGAGACACCCTGTATATCCATTTTATGATTTACCAAACAATAAAACAATCATCTAAATACGATATTGCTATAAATGACCATATTACAATTTGAGTATCCTACAAACCGCACGTGTCAGAGTCTGAAAATTCCGAGGGCTTACCAGGCCCCAAAAGGTAGAGAGACGTGTCACCAACAGAAACATGTCTTCAAACCAGTGGTTTTATAATTAGATGGATAGATTTTAACTGATCTATAAGCCAAGCTTATGTCAAGTTTTGCACGACAACACCCAGGGGTTATGTGTTTGGCTGTATCACGTACATCCATATATAAACAAGAACAATTACTGGTAACATAGCTATTTTTACACTTGTCTATCGAACGACTAGCATCGTGGATAAGCCTTGCTTTATTCTTTGACTTTGGTATTTCCCCTAACGCACTCATTATTACTGCCTTGTTGTCTGTAATCACATACGAGGGGTGTTCTAAAAATAATGTCACTTGCATTGGTGCTCATATAACGGAAGTGCTTTTGTTCATTTTAATTTGCTCTGCCCTTCAAAATACTCTCCGCCAGCCAGAACACACCTTTTTAGCCGGTCAGTCCATTTTTGGAAGCATTTTTCATACACTTCAATGGGTACACCCATCAGAAACTGAAAAACAGCAGATCCAAGGGCATTTCTCGAATTGTATCTCCTTCCAGATAAATGATATTTAAGTTTTGGAAAGAGAAAATAGTCGCAGGGGGCCAAGTCTGGCGAATACGGAGGGTGCGGAAGGACGGTAACCTTCTCTGACTCCAAAAAGTCAGTCACAATACGTGCCTTGTGAGAGGGTGCATTATCATGCAAAAGTCGGACATACTTAAGTCCTGTATTGGGGCGGCGACTTCTGTAGTAGTTTTTCAACTTTCTCAGAACAACGTTTTTATAGAACTTGCCTGTGACCGTTCTGCCTTTTGTCACTGGGATTTGAATAGCTAGACCCTTATTAGTGAAAAAAATAACATACAAAACCTTCTGTACCGTTCGTATTCGTTTGGCAATATTTGGGCGTCTGGCATTTTTAGTGGCCAATATTCGGTTGGCAACCTTCCGCTTTGGTTCAAAATAATACACCCAGGTCTCATCACCAGTGACTATATTATCAAAAGCCTTTTTACTATATTTTGGGTACATTTTGAGAAATGTTTTGGCCATTGTTACACGCGTCTTCTTTTGCTCATTCGTTAACAAATGGGGTATCCATCTTGCATTTATCCTTCTAACTTTTAGGTGTTTCTTCAAAATTGCATGAGCTCTTGCTAACGACAAGTTTGTCATTCGAGCCAATTGTCTTACGGTGAATCGAGCATCAGTTTGGAGGATATTTCGGATTTTTTCTTTGTTACCTTTGGTCGTAGTTGTTGCAGGACGACCTGGGTGAGCAGCATCTTTCAGTTGCTGCTGCAAAGCACTACATTTACATACCCACCTACAAACAGTCCTGTGAGACATTTGGCCCTCCCCATAAATGTCACACACCTCGCGGTGAATATCTACAGCCTTTATGCCGACTGTGTCTAGTCTAACGAATAGGCTATGAAACGATGTACACTGTACCGAGGCCAGTGAAAGTGTGGACGGGATATTTACCTGTGTCACGAGCCAGTGATCACTCAATCGACACGAGGTGGTTTTGTGCATAAATTGCACGATTTCCGCGAAATAAAGCACAGATGACATTATTTATGGAACACCCCTCGTAATTACCATTTGATATTTCACACTTGATCTGATCCTGAACCAGACGGAAATGTTGTTTACATGAATTATCATTTACTGCTTCTGATTCTTTAACCTGATACGCAAGAATCTATGATGTGGAAACCATTGGTCACACCCCCAAAAATAAATTTTCAATCAAAATCGTCTCTGCACCATTTATAGTTACGGTATCAGACTCAGTATTACTGAGAGCAATACACCAGGTGGAGTCACATATCCCGTTTTTGTTTGATAATGAGATAAAGCACTATGTTCAGCATAGCACACTGAACACACATGTGCCAGTCAACACATTTTAACGTCACATGCGTCAGTATTAAATTTTCAACATATCTCACGGTTGTCTGGAGTAAATGGGCCACGTTTCAGTCTTACTCTGACACTGTTTACTCCAGAATTGGAATTAAGATCTATTGACAAATCTTGAACACCCTCTCCTAAAAATGCCCTTTCGGTCAAAACATTTGATTTTTGCAACCCTGTACACTACCATACATCATACAAAATTGAAGGAACGTCTTCGATCTCTTGTTATGAGAGCTTTCTTTTCCAAGACAGGCGGACGACGATACAAATAGTAGTGAGCTATCTTGGAGTATAATTTGTAAAAAAAAAAAAACACGACAAAAGCTAACATGAAATAAAATGAAGAATATATGGAAAAGATGATCGACATTATTTTTCGGAGTTCGGAGGAAAGATATTTTAGCAGACTGTTGGCATTTCCAAAGAAACAAACTGTGCCACACTCTTAGCTGACTTGTTTTTGTTTTCATACGAGGCTAAATTTGTGGTAGAGCTAATCAGGACAGGTAACGAAAACTTTGCCAAATCTTTTAATTTCACTTCCATATATATCTACGTAGTGTTTTCTATAAACAACCGGAAAACATTTCTAAACTTGAAATTAAGGACACAACAGACTCTTCTACACCAGCTGCTTACCTCAATCTCTACTTAAACTACGACCAACATGGACAGATTACTAATAAGCTATACGATAAACGTGATGATTTCAATTTTCCAATCTTGAACATTCCATTTCTTGAAAGTAACATCCCTGCTTCTCCAACCAATGGTGTTTACATGAAGCAGCTGATTCGACATGCTAGGGCTTGCTCTAAATATCGTGATTTTCGTGATTTATGTCGAATGCTGACAAACAAACAAACAACACAAGGATTCGAGAGATGTAGGTTAATCAGAAGTATGGGCAAGTTTTATGGTCGCCATCTTTGTCTCATTGAGAAATATTCTGTATCTTTAAGTGATATAAAGGTGGGCGTTTTTGAGTATGCTCATTAGTGTGTTTACTTGGATGTGACAAAGATTTATATGGCGGGTGTCGTTGATGAAGTAGAATACGCTTAGTCTTCCGGTCTTATTCTCTTGTACTTTTACTAAGGTCTCCATGTAAATCCTTCTTTTGAAGATATTTTGCCCCTGGTTTAATCGCTTTTGAGTGCGGATTATAATTTTGTTAAAGCTTCAATATTCAATATTTATTTCCTTTGTGGAACGGGTCGATATTGTTCCCTGTAGGACCTGGATCGTCATGTTATTCGCCTTGGATATTAACTGAAAGTCTTGACTACACTCTACCAGTCTTTGGCGCACCCCACCTACAAGTGTAAACCTTTCTTTAAGCTGGGCCTCCAGGAACTCACGATCAAAGAGCCAAATACTCCCAGAAAATGACTTGGGAAATAGCCGGTTCACACTTGTGGTGTATTTCAAGTAGTCAACGTTACCTTGAGCGTCAATTTCGTTTAATTCTATCATTTCTTGTAGAATTTTGCTGTTACCATAGCCCCACTACTCAATGCTTATTTTAAAATTATCTTATTTACTATAATCCCCGTGCCCGTAAAAGCATTCTCCTCATTACTAGCAATTCCGACCAATTGGTCCTGTTGTTTTACCAAGTTTACTACCCTCTGAAACGCTTGTTGACTTTTTGTAGGTTGAATTTCCTGAATTAAAAAAGATATCTGGTGTCGTTTTACAACAGCGGTATTTTTTAAGCATAACGGCAAATGACATCCGTACCATTCAGGTGTTGTACAGTGAGAACGGAGAGGACTGGGATTACGTGAAATCAGAGGGCGTCAATCAGGTAAAATATCTTTATATTGCTTTGTTTTACTTCCTAGCATTGTTTTCGAGTCCAACGAACGACAAGCATATTGATTATTGCTTAAGCAATGCATGTCCATACCGGCCCCCGAAAGCTGTTAAGATGCAAGGTTTCTTTAAATGAATTACAACTCTGAAGCTCAAACTTAATACATCTATTTTGATCCTTTATAAGTATGTGGAGTTTTATGAAAATCCATGAAAAAATCAAGTGGATAGAGTGCTGACAATGATTTTCCAAAAATAGCAACAGTGACCTTGACAACCCTGAAACTCAACTTGTCCAAGTTATTTGAACCCTTATATGAAAATCCATGAAGAAGTGAAATCCCTAGAGTGCTGACAATGAATATCGAACTATTCTTAACATAGCAACCTTGACCTTGACCTTATTCCGACAACCTTGAAATCCAAAGTTTTCCAAAATATTTTTAATCCTTTACAAGTATGTGAGTTTTGATTAAAATCCGCGAAAGAATTGAGTCGCAAGAGAGTGCTGAGAAACCTCATTGGACGGACGGACGGATGGACAGACAGTCGGAGAGGATGGACAGACAGTCGGAGGGGAAACAACTATAGTACCCACGGTTTCAGCGGTAGGGGGCTTATACTGGTTTAATTGTTAGTGGTTCCGGATACGCCATGTATCGAGGCTGATCCTCACATTTTGATATCGGTTATGTACATGTAAGAGGGACCAATCCGGCGACGGGCGATAGCAACCTCGTCCCGGCCCCTATTTCAGTAACCGGGAAGTCATGAGCAGGTTTAATTGGATGTAATTTGCAACCTGCCTTTTCATATGTCCAGGAATCCGCCAAAATGTATTATGACATTTAGAGGTACAAATAAATGTACATGAATATTGTCAAAACATATGTTTAAGAATTTGAGGGTTCTGTACCCTGACCGGAACATACCAGAATCCCCCAGTATAATATTGACTTTTACCAGCTTGACGCACATGAATATGGGAGTGGAATGACTGGTGCATCCGCCGTTGTCAGTATAATGTGACCAGGTCGGGTGTTCTGCTGTCGGTTTTCGGCAGTATACTTCAGTATGGAAGCAGTATACTTAAGTTTATCGACAGAAAACCCTGACAATTGCAAGGAGGCTTGCATGGACATACCGCAGCCTAAATGACCATAACTGTTAGTTGGACTAAAATCTTATATAAAACGAATTGTTTAAAAGAAGCATTTTAACCAATTTTGAAGATTACAGAGGTCAAACAGCTGGCACAGAACGGATGTTACACCTATAGCATGCTGGGATGAAGGGACGACATACATGTTTTGACTGTAGCTGTATAATAGATCACTTCTTAGATTGAATGTGTTAGATGTATGGCAAGTGAGTGATTCAAAATGCCCGAAAACGTATTTGGAAATCTGAAATATGAAGACGAAGAGATGTGTCACAGTATAGTTCTCTGTTGCAGGTGTTCCACGGTCCTACAGACTACAAGAACGCAGAGCGGTTCAGTACCATTACCCCACCTGTGGTGGCCCGGTACGTCCGTATCCGACCCATTACCTGGGTACAACCGCTTCCTATAACACCATGTCTCAGATTTGACGTGATCGGATGTTCCAATGGTAGGCAAATATTTAGTGTCACAAAGTGTTCAATGTTCTTTATTTCCTATAAATCAACGAATAAAAAACCCAACATAATTATGCACAATATCTAAAAAAAACCGAGAGCGAGACATTAAATAGTATTTACAAGCTAATGAAACAATATCACGATTTACCAATCAGTTTACTTTTTCCTTTTTTCAGAATGGCTGAATACACATGCCTCGCTTTATTTAGTTTGTTAACATCATTTACACTTAATAACTGAACTAGCCTGAAGACACTGGGTTTTCGAAATCTGAATAAAATAGACATTTCAGTAGGAAATGCAATTCATCTTCAATTTCGTCTAAATGTACTCATTATGTCTCGGAATATTATGGTGGCTACCTTTCTGTGTTAAGTTCATTCGTAAATAATAGTAATAATTAACATAATTTTCTGTAGATAAACAAAAGGCTAATCCTTTACATAGTCCTCATAAAATACACGTGCTAAAAGTTACATATATGCACCCAATTAACAGCTGGAGTAAAGTTACTAGGTTATAGTTATAGGTAAATGTTATATGGTAAATCGTGTGGTATAGGTAAATGTTATATGGTAAATCGTGTGGTATTGGTAAATGTTAGATGGTAAATCGTGTGGTATAGGTAAATGGTATATGGTAAATCGTGTGGTATAGGTAAATG
This sequence comes from Mimachlamys varia, assembly GCA_947623455.1. Taxonomy (NCBI): domain Eukaryota; kingdom Metazoa; phylum Mollusca; class Bivalvia; order Pectinida; family Pectinidae; genus Mimachlamys; species Mimachlamys varia. Next base: position 50,760,029 of record OX392530.1, read on the forward strand.
TTATATGGTAAATCGTGTGGTATAGGTAAATGTTTTATGGTAAATCGTGTGGTATAGGTAAATGTTTTATGGTAAATCGTGTGGTATAGGTAAATGTTATATGGTAAATCGTGTGGTATAGGTAAATGTTTTATGGTAAATCGTGTGGTATAGGTAAATGGTATATGGTAAATCGTGTGGTATTGGTAAATGTTTAATGGTAAATTGTTTGTTATAGGTAAATGTTATATGGTAAATCGTGTGGTATAGGTAAATGTTTTATGGTAAATCGTGTGGTATAGGTAAATGTTATATAGTAAATCGTGTGTTATAGGTAAATGTTATATGGTAAAGTGTGTGGTATAGGGAAATGTTATATGGTAAATCGTGTGGTATAGGTAAATGTTATATAGTAAATCGTGTGGTATAGGTAAATGTTATCATGGTTAATTGTGTGGTATAGGTAAATGTTATTATGGTTAATCGTATGGTATAGAAAAATATTATTATCGTAAATCGTGTGGTATCGGTAAATGTTATTATGGTTAATCGTGTGGTATAGGTAAATATTATTATGGTAAATCGTGTGGTATCGGTAAATGTTATATAGTAAATCGTGTGGTATAGGTAAATGCTATTATGGTTAATCGTGTGGTATAGGTAAATGTTATTATTGTTAATCGTGTGGTATAGGTGAATGTTATATGGTAAATCGTTTGGTATAGGTAAATGTTATATGGTAAATCGTGTGATATAGGTAAATGTTATTTAGTAAATCATGGGGTATAGGTAAATGTTATATGGTAAATCGTGTGGTATAGATAAATGTTATATGGTCAATCGTGTGGTATAGGTAAATGTTATTATGGTTAATCGTGTGGTATAGGTAAATGTTATTATGGTCAATCATGTGGTTTAGGTAAATGTTATATGGTAAATCATGTGGTATATCGTGTGGTATAGGTAAATGTTATATGGTCAATCGTGTGGTTTAGTTAAATGTTATATGGTAAATCGTGTGGTATATCGTTTGGTATAGGTAAATGTTATATGGTAAATTGTGTGGTATAGGTAAATGTTATTATGGTTAATCGTGTGGTATAGGTAAATGTTATATGGTAAACCGTGTGGTATAGGTAAATGTTTTATTGTAAATCGTGTGGTATAGGTAAATGTTTAATGGTAAATCGTGTGGTATAGGTAAATGTTATATGGTGAATCGTGTGGTATAGGTAAATGTTATATAGTAAATCATGTGGTATAGGTAAATGTTATATGGTAAATCGTGTGGTATAGGTAAATGTTATATGGTAAATCGTGTGGTATAGGTAAATGTTATTATGGTTTATCGTGTGGTATAGGTAAATTTTATATGGTTAATGGTGTGGTATAGGTAAATTTTATAGGTTAATGGTGTGGTAAAGACTTTCTGAACTCATTCTGACAGATGAAAGCGTCCGGTATGGACACTGACAGGGTTTTCGCTGTTAAACTGCCTATCAGAAATGGGCATATCTAACAATACAAAATATGCAGAGTGTCATGTTTCCATCACAAGCATAGACATGAATCCTTTGAAATTAACACATGAAAGTAACTTTTAAGAGTATGGCAATTAAACACAATCTCGTTGTAATATAAAAACTGAAACACTCTACCGTAAGGTTTTTAGTGATGTGAATATTACGTGAATTGGGAAAAAACGTGTAAATAGACTTGTCCTCTTAACAAACAGCGCGGTTGCATATCTCCATCATTCCAGGTGGAAATAAATGGTCTGGGATGAGTGCTGCGGTATCTGTGTTGTAGCATTCAAGCGGAAGTAGAGTAGCACTAATAAAAAATGACGTTGAAAGAACGGGCGCACTACCAATATAACACAATACATCTACAGCTCACACGAGGGCATATAACATAGGGATAAGCCTGGTGACTTTTAACAAAAACAAAGTTTTATATAAGTTCATTGTTCTAAATAAATTCATTGCGAAGTAACGAATGTTCCAGATTCCGGAAGACGACGATATACTTACCTCCCCTTGCCAGATGGATCTATCAGTGATGATGACATAATAAGCAATGGGCATGCAAAACATCTAGGGGAGTGCGGCCGCAGGTGTCAAAATGACGTCACGTGTCAGTCATTTTCCTACAGCGACGCATACAAAGATTGTATTGCGTACTCCAACGTGACCTTGAGCATTGGCGAAAGGACGATTTCGGATAAACCTTATATCTACTACATTGACACAAGTGAGTGTTTCTATCGTATCACGTTTAGCCCACCATCACTTGATGGTCTATTCAAATCGCCTTGCGTCCGTGGTCCGTTTTACCTTACCCAATTATTGTGATTGTTATTTCTTGAGAAGTATTGTATGAATCCTACACATTTCAAATGCAGGTTCCCCTTGGTCACTAGTTGTGCACTTTTGACTTTTTGAGCTGATCTGGCAGCCATCTTTGATATTGACAGTTATTGTTTGTGATCGCTGTTTGGAGTACTGGAGGTTACTTCACGAATTTCATATGCAGGTTCACCTAAAACTTAAGTTGTGCATTGTCTAGTTTTTGAGTTGATCCAAGAAAAACATATGTAGCTGACAGGCGATTATCTTGGATTTCGACAGGAATAGTTTGTGACCGCTATTTCTTGAGAAGCTCTGGATAGACCCGTCTCAAATTCCACATGGAAGGTCTCCTTTGTTCCTAGTTGTGCTTGTTTTCTTTCAGTTGATCCGAAACAAATATGGCCTACAGGCAGCCAGCTTGGATTTTGACAGTAATAGAGTTTGACGCTATCTCCTAAGAGATACTGAATCGATCCTTCTTAAATTACACATGCATCTTTTCTTAGGTCTCTTAAGAACCAAGTGCATTAATGTTCCAGCTAACGTAGACCTGTACATGACAACGGACCCACCAACCAGACTGATCCACAAGGTCATCACACGGAAGTACAACAAGGTGGACGCCATGGCAGCATGTTCTGGCTTCGAGATGAGACTTCTGGTGGTAAACACTGTAAACAAAGAAAATCTCTTGCAGCGTGTCAGTGTATCGAGTCTCGTTCACGGTAGGTTACACCTGTGTACATGCCTTAAACTAGATTATTCAGTATTCAATGCGACGTAATGTGACTTTCAGTTATTATGATGACTCTGGAGGTCATAATGTTTATTTAATGCGACCAGTAAGGCCTGTATTGTGTTGTATTGTACATCTTTGGTAATGATAATACAGTTAATTCATGCTCTTTCAGTCAAAAGTAAAAGCTATACCTGACTCATTATATAAAAATTATTGAAGTTTATGTGATCCCGATAAAAGCGCTTTGTTTACATGATACGACATATGTGGCAGCTGTCAAAGAACGCGAAGATGGCCGTCTTAAAACTTGATCGTTTCCAGGATATATCAGACTAGGGATACAGTAACTTGAGTTAGTTACAACAGGGATTCTAGGTAAACAAATAATAACAGAAAGGCAGCACTGCAAATTTTATTGGCATATTTCGAAACTAACGGGTCCAATTTGATGCAATTAAAAATGAACAGAAGATGAACACTATACAAAAATACTAGATTTTCTACGCTGGCCTCCGGATTAAAAAAAAAACAAAAAAAAAATCAGCAAGAAATTTATATTTTCAATATGGTATGGTCTGCAAAAACGCTTTTCAAAGATTCGTTACGTTGATTAACAGACTAAAAATGTTTCAAAGCCATGAATCACGAAGGAAAGGGAACGACAACAAATGAAATACCAATGCCTTCTGATTACATCCGGCTGCTGTACTTTTTTATTCTTAAGAATAGTGGCATACAGATTTGTGGTGAGTGCAACAACATACTGTATAAGATTCAGAGACCATTCAACTCAAAACTATATGGAGATATTGACGACTCGGAAGAAGAGAATCACAGCGGCCGTTAATACCCAAGTCAATTTTTTTCCAAACTACACGGCGAATGCAAATCATTCTGGCAACGCCCTTATTACCTCAATATCAATGAAACCAAGAGACTTGGTGTCATTAATGTGCCATAGGGTATAAACATGTGAGGCGAAAAAGTGAAAGTGAAAGTACTTTCAAATCAGTTCCGCAGTCGAAACTCTACACAAATCACGGCACGCGAACCAAATTAGTTACTATAATGGACGCCCATGGATACGAGGGGTGTCCATAAATAATGTCATCTGTGCTTTATTTCGCGGAAATCGTGCAATTTATGCACAAAACCACCTCGTGTCGATTGAGTGATCACTGGCTCGTAACACAGGTAAATATCTCGTCCACACGTTCACTGGCCTCGGTACAGTGTACATCGTTTCATAGCCTATTCGCTAGACTAGACACAAAATGACAGGACAACGAGCTGAAAATTTGTTGAAATTATGGCCTATATAAAGGGTAGGTCATTACTTGGCCTAAAGGCTGTGGATATTCACCGCGAGGTGTGTGACATTTATGGGGAGGGCCAAATGTCTCGCAGGATTGTTTGTAGGTGGGTAGGTAAATTTAGTGCTGGGCAGCAGCAACTGAAAGATGCTGCTCACCCAGGTCGTCCTGCAACAACTACGACCAAAGGTAACATAGAAAATATCCGAAATATCCTCCAAACTGATGCTCGATTCACCGTAAGACAATTGGCTCGAATGACAAACTTGTCGTTAGCAAGAGTTCATGCAATTTTGAAGAAACACCTAAAAGTTAGAAAGATAAATGCAAGATGGATACCCCATTTGTTAACGGATGAGCAAAAGAAGACGCGTGTAACAATGGCAAAAAAACTTCTCAAAATGTACCCAAAATATAGTAAAAAGGCTTTTGATAATATAGTCACTGGTGATGAGACCTGGGTGTATTATTTTGAACCAAAGCGGAAGGTTGCCAACCGAATATGGGCCACTAAAAATACCAGACGCCCAAGTATTGCCAAACGTATATAAACGCTAAAGAAAGTTTTGTATGCTATTTTTTCCACTAATAAGGGTCCAGCTATTCAAATCCCGGTGCCAAAAGGCAGAAGTGTCACAGGCAAGTTCTAAAAAAACGTTGTTCTGAGAAAGTTGAAGAACTACTACAAAAGCCGCCGCCCCAAAACAGGACTTAAGTATGTCCGACTTTTGCATGATAATGCACACGCTCACAAGGCACGTATTGTGACTGACTTTTTGGAGTCAGAGAAGGTTACCGTCCTTCCGCACCCTCCGTATTCGCCAGACTTGGCCCCCTGCGACTTTTTTCTCTTTCCAAAACTTAAATATCATTTATCTGGAAGGAGATACAATTCGAGAAATGCCCTTGGATCTGCTGTTTATCAGTGTCTGATGGGTGTACCCATTGAAGAGTATGAAAAATGCTTCCAAAAATGGATTGACCGGCTGAAAAGGTGTGTTCTGGCTGGCGGAGAGTATTTTGAAGGGCAGAGCAAATTAAAATGAACAAAAGCACTTCCGCTATATGAGCACCGATGCAAGTGACATTATTTTTGGAATACCCCTCGTATGAGGCTCGACATATTATGTCGATATCTGGGCACAAGAGAGTAAACTCCAACAGAAGTTATGCGCAAGTTGATGATGATCATCAGACGAAAATGGCCCACACCATTTCTGGAACAATGATTATGAAACGTGATGTGTATACATACTAGTTTCACCAAGACAATGGACAGTGTGTTTAATTAAAGGAACACAATCCCTTTTTTACAGAGTTATTGACCTTCGTTAAGATTATGTGTCTGGAGCATTACTTTACCCACAGTGAAGCTAAAATCATGAAATTTGCTCACTGTTAGCTGAGTAGTTTAACAATGAAATTATAATGTTCGAAATGCAATGACTCAAGCATATAGAATTGATATGTTAACAAACATATCAATTCATAAATCAATTCATATACAAGAAAGCATATATTTAATCATATTGTATATTATCACAGTCCAGTAAGTAAGGGGCGACTACTCTGTCGTTTATTTAGCTTATTATCGCCTCTATATTGTTTTTAAACGTTGAATATAAAAGAAACATCATCATTGTTAACAAGGTTTGATGATGATATGGATCTCCTGTGTATTTATTGCCAGCCTGGAGGAAAGCGTATACGCAGAAAATGAACTTAAAAGCGATGATAACAAGGTCTGAGACATAGACTTCGAACACAGTTTCAGAAAGACATCGTAACATCAACGTTAAAGGGGCATCCCGCGAAAGCCTAAATGCCTGTTCTTGAATATACATGGCGTCTGCACTACTAATTATACTTTCCTGTTATTCCCATTTCAAAGTCCATTCAAAATGTCTATATTGACCACTTGCAAAATCGCATTCCTCGGGAAAGCCCTGATAAAAATAGCGGGGATGACGCCACGTGACAGGTGTGCCGATCGGTTTGCCGGCAGGGGCCATACGGGAGGTCCCCTCGCGTAATGTATACGGCTGATGAAACAGAGACAAAGTCCGTGTATAAACTTATTGAATCATATTCACATTAAAATTAGACATCAATTGCACACATATCGATATTCAAATGAAGAATAATTGTCGGCATATCAGCACCATATTATATCGACACCAGGAATTGTCTATATTATATTTACCTGACCGAGACCAGTACACATGGGGGCGGAATACGGCCATGGTACAAACCTTAATTTATGTAAAAGGTAATATTCACGAATTTAACTTTTCAGATAATTTTATAACATGTATGTAGCATGCATTGAAAAGTACAAAAAAAAGACATGAAATGTTTGCGATTTTTTTTACAATTCAACGTCTTGAGGATTTTTTTTTTCAGACTATCTGTATATATTTATATACAATGTACATTCATATTCATTTAAAATCTATCCAACTTTTAGCGTCTTCACACGTTAACACGTATCACGGAATGCAATATTTAAGTCCATACACTCATATAACGCACCACACACTAAGCATGACTACATGCATACAATGTATACTTATATCAGATTTGGAACTGTTGAAGCACTTATAACTACCCGTTATTAATATGTTATGATAATTCCGCTTTCTTTTACATCTTTTTTGGCGTCTTGTAAAGGGACGATGACCTTTAAAAAAAACTGCAGGAATGGAATATACATATGTATATGTTGTATAACTTTGGGTATTTTTTTCCCCGTTATGTATATATTTCCATATCAAATTCAATACCGGGGTCGCAACCCAATGATATTGGTACCTTCACTAATTTATAGATTAGTATGAATATCACTTTTTTTTACGCGTGAAAACATATTTTTTATTCCTTTTGACCAAATTTAAGCCGTATGTACCTCCGTCGCACGTCCCGTTTTACAACGTAATCAAACGAATTTTTCTGTTATTGTATATATTGTTTTTGAATATGTCTTTCTATCCAGCAATTATAATTAAATCATACTGTTTTACTGGAACATCAGATTTTATAAAGGGAATATTATAAAACACACTTTTAAGCTTAATATTACACACGCATTTATGCAACAGAAGACTGAAACAGTTTCCCCTTGGGTAGCCCCAAAACCAAATCAAAGCTTTATTTGCGCATGTTACCGTTACACAGAAGAAATATGTAACATACACGCAATAGAGCAGGTAGTTTCTCCTTTGAATACTTCCCATCTCTCAATATGATTTCGTAACGCAGTCTTGCGTCATATTTTGACCATTCCGCATTTTTTCGCTTAGTAGTTAGGTCTTATCGTGGTGAAACGGTAATACCAGATAGAGTGTTTACAATGGAAACGGCGCTCGCTGCGCATGCGTTGGTAGGTGGAAATCCCAATCCAGGCGTCTGGCTAGACGTTTTGTAATTCCACTAGTTATTTTGAAATTATTTATTTTATGAATACATATCAGCAAAATCCGATCGTCGTAGTCCGTAAGAATACCCACTCGATATGTGTATGTAATATTTTGAAAAAAAAAATATGAAAAAAGCTTACTTTCGCGGGATGCCCCTTTAATGGCGGTCAGAATGTACATATCCAATATCATTAAACTTAGATTTTTTCGCCAGTGAAAGTGTTGTGATACATTTTATTGCCAATACAGATAATTAAAGGTAACAAACAATTCATGCTGATTCAGTCAACAGCCTTCGGCCAAGAGAAATACACTGTACTTTACCACGTTGGTCCCAACACTTATAAAAAACAATTCTGAATATCTATTGAAAGGGTATGATGTAAATATTTAAACGATCAATTGATACCACATAACGAACTAGAGTTTTGTATTGAATAGTCGTTCATTGTTAATCCTTTTGATTCTTACTGTAGCATATATCACGTTCTATGCGTTACATAAATCTCTCGAAACCTGAACAAAGTATCACTGCATTCTGACACTGTTAGAAAGTTGTCTGAATGTAAACACAACGCGTTAATCAATATCACTTAAACGCTTTGGCGCGGTCGTTTCAAAGGAACCGTGCCTTACTTTGCGAGGTTTCAGGGCAAGCAGTTTAACTAATTCAAGGCTTCATGTAAAATACATTGAATAAACCAGGACGTTCGTGACACTTCATATAATATACTTTCATATAGAGAAATAGGTAGCAATATACAGTCGTCAAAGGAAACGTGTATTAGTTCGTGAGGTTTCAGGGCAAATAGTTTAACTAATTTATGGCTTTATGTAAAATTCATTGAAAAAACCAGGACGTTCGTGACACTTCATATAATATACTTTCATATAGAGAAATAGGTAGCACGTCTTTCAGTCAATGATCAAATCTGATTTCCCGACGTGTTGGGACCGAAGTCCGCGGGAAATAGCTCACTAATTAATAAGGTGGCTCCAACCACAACGAAAAACTAGTTTTGCTATTGACTGAAAGGCATGAAATATCTATTTTGTTGTTTTCAATTTTCTGTAGTAATTGTTTATTTTTCCGAGTTCTTCACTCGTTTCTGAGTCGATTATCGGAAATCCATTTGCATCACAAAAATTCTTACTGTTTCATTTAAAGCGGTCTTTATTTTACATAAGTTGTCTAAAAACAGCTAAATTACATCTTCATGCTCTGGCAGCATGTCAGGAAATATCACTTACGTGCTAACACAACGCTCCAATCAAGACCACATAATTGCTTTTGAATTTTTATGAAATGCATTTGATTTACTAGGAAAATAGGCAATATTTAAAAAAAAAAAAGATAATCGGGTAAGAATATATATTCAAATATGCATGAAATCGCGTTAAACTAAGGTGTCATTAAAAATGAAAATTAACAGTCAGTCATTTATTCGCCAGATAAGAATATCTTAATTTCTGTCATCTACGTCATCTGTTTCGAGTCTGAAATGAACAAATCTCTAGCACTTGAAGAAGGGGTGTTTATAAACGGATGATGATGGTTTGTCGCTAGGATTGTATACTAAAGAGTAAAATATGATGCGTACAACGTATTTGAAAATAAATCATGTACACGTAGAAACGTGACCATTTGTAAATCACATTTGTTATATTCTATTTTATGTCTTACTGAAGTAATACTTTACTGCTTTTCCACAACAGAACATGAACCCATCAGGGTGAATGGAGGGTTTTATGAAGTGGACGGAATGACACAATGGTGGGACGGTGGAAACCCACCTCAACAACTTGCAGTTCAACTGGTGAACTGGGAAAATACCACAGACCCATCTGTCATTGGAAGTTGTATCTGTTATCATAAAAACGGATTTCGGAAAATCTCTTGTACCAAAACATATTTCTCGATCTGTGAAATATGATTTAAATGACATGGTATGCAAGCTAGAATGGCCTCCAAAATGTGATGGATGTTTCTTAACTCATTGTTGACATTTCTCTATTTTAAAGGGCCAACCCTGCAGGGAAGGCGTTATAACCATACCTGCTGTCCCGATCACATGATCGTAGGAAACGATTAAATCTAAGATATGTTTCTCTTCCTCATGTCTCCAATGACTCGTTTTGAACTGCAGTTGAGACTTCGTCCATGTCAGGGAGGCTTATGTTTCTGTTCCCAAGTCTAGAACTACTACTTCCTTTTTGACACTCAGCATTAAGGGAGTCGAACTACTCGACCTTCACCCGTTGTCATTATAATGTCACCAGGTGAGATAGCCTTAGGCAGTATACTTCATTTTAGCAGTCGGCATCGGTTATGCACTAGCACTACGACTGATACGAATGTACCGAAGCCTTCAAAATACACATCCACTCGACATTCCACACATCGAATACACTGCATAGAGGCCGCCCCCAACAAAATGTTAAACAGAATGAAAACCAATCTAAAGTATCCCTTTCTAATAAAACACAAAATGTGTAATTTTAATAGGTAAGAAGCGATACATTCATCTAGCTAATTTAAGTCCTCTATGAAGTGTAAGTTCTAGTGTGTCTCGTATAGTCCGTCTGTCGGGAGTCCGCTGTCAGGGCAGCAGGTAAAACCTTATGCCATGTCTGCAGGGGAAAACGGCGCCATAGAAGTTTAAGTTCACTTTTAGACTGAATATGGTGTATATATTTCGCGCTTCGTGCTTGAAAATGTTTCGTTTGTTACGAAAGACTTGTATGTATAAACATGTATGTATATTAATCTTATCATTTATGGGTTTCTTAATTCTTTGTGAATAAATCATTTAGAAAGCTACACTTTGTCTCCTCGTGAATACCGCGCCCGGTGACATTAAAAATCACTGAATTAAATATACTATTAATTCATCTTCTTCGTCGTATGGTGGAAGTGAATTGGTGTAAAGAGAGTTAACTCTTCTTTTCACCTTTGGTGGATTGAGGACTAATTCGTCGAAATATTTTGTTTCATCTTATTCTGATCTCATTTTTTAGAATTTCATCATTGAAATTATAATGAATTAACATGCAGACTGTAATCCTCACGTAAAGTATTCTCCAAAGGAAGATTTCAGATTCTATAAGTAACGAAGTGACAACTAGGATCTGCATTTCAATCACATTGACATCTATAACGAAAATCTCGATTAAGAGCAGGCATTGGAATAACGAATCAACATCGATATGTAAACACCAAAGGTTGGAGAAACAGGAATGTTACAATCAATACAAGAAGATTTTACGATAGACAGTACCTTATCGAAGTACCTGAAGGAAGTGTTTTTTGTTACTTGTCCAAACAAGCTCCACTTTAAATTGAGCTTCGTAAAACAATAACAATATTTAGCTAAGAGTTGGGCAATTTGTTCACATAGGAATGCTACTAGTCTGTTACAAAATATTTACTCTAAACCCAACAAAGATATTGTCACCAATGAATTCAATATTTCCTGTAAAGCATGTGAAGTTTTTTTGTCACAAAATATTCCCTTCCTTCCCTTCAAAAATCAAATCAGATTATATTGAGTCACCAACAAAACAATAATCCGTAATCAAAATGTTTTAAATTGGAGACAAAATATGAACAAAGAAACGATTTTCAGAGACTCTTGAACAAGTAAATGACTTATGAAAATATAACTAGGTGTTAAAGAAGATTAATATAGGTCAAAGTAAACGTCACGTCTTCATTATGAGAGCTTATGCATTATTCTCAATAACAAACAAAAGGTAGGCAAAAGCCCCACCCCACGCAGAAAACCCAAACCGGTTACATTATACTGTCAACGGGTTAACAAGACATTTCGTGCCCGTAATAATGAGCATAAAGCAAGAAAAATAAAGTCCCATTGTTGAAGACTTCGGTTTGTCTCGGCCAGGGGATAGTACCCAAAAAGAATACCAAAGTGTCTTCAAAGCTATAATTTTAAATCGAATTCGAATAAACTAGAGTCAAAATATGAACAAAGGAAAGATGTGAATGGATGCCCTAGTAAAAGTACAGAGAATGAGATCAAGTGTTCCGGACAAGTATGCGTCTTCTGCTTCATCGACGACACCCGCCTTGTAAATCTTGGTCACAGCCAAGTAAACGTCATTCCTCTAAATGAGAACCGAGTCATCATTGTCAATCACAACAAGTAAGCACACTTATCAGCATCTCTAAAACGTCCATCTTACAAGTAAGATAGTGCAAGAAAGACATAAGATAGGAGGAAATTGTTTAGATAGAAAACCCTTCTATCGATCACACAATGAGGCAGCATGAACTGCTAAAGTCGGACCCCTGGTGTGTGCGATGCGAGTGTATGTGTTTAGTGATGATGTATTTTGAGGATGTGGAATGATCGTGTAAGCTTCCTTTCGATAGTCTGAAACGTGCGCAAATTCACAGTTCTACCACACTGAAGTACACACCTCCAAGTCACAATAATATAGAGAATACCGATGTGTTAACAAAATCATAATCCGAACTCAAAATCGATTAACTAGGGGGAAAATATGAACAAAAGAAAGACCCACATTGAGAAGACCATGGTAGAAGACCAGGTGTTCTGGAAGAGTAAGCGTCTTTTGCTTCATCGACGACACCCGCCTTGTAAATCTTGTGTCACATCCAAGTAAACATCAAGTTCTCAAAATAAGAACAGAGTATCATTGTCAATCACAACAAGTAAACACACTAATGAGCATTCTCAAAAACGTCCATCTTCATATCACTTAAAGATACAGAATATTTCTCAATAAGACAAAGATGGCGACCATAAAACTTGCCCATAGTTCTGATCAATCTGCATCTCTCGAATCTTTGTGTTAGTTTGTTTGTCAGCAGTCGAAATCGATCACAAAAATCACGATATTTGGATCAAGCCCTAGAATGCCGAATTAACTGCGACATGTAAACACCATTGGTTGGGGAAGCAAGGATGTAACTATCAAGAAATGGAAAGTTCACGATAGGGAAATAAAAAACACCCCGTGTATCGTATAGTTTAGTAGTAATCTGTCCATGTTGGTCGTAGTTTAAGTAGAGATCGAGGTAGGAAGCTGATGTAGAAATGTGTGTTGTGTCCTATATTTCAAGTTCAGAAGGGTATATACGATCGACTAGGTCAGCACACTTCTTGTTGTTTATAGACAACACATCGTCGATATATCTGAAATTGAAATTAAAAGAATTGGCAAGGTTTTTGTTACCTGTCATGATAAGCTCTTCCACAAATTCAACCTCGTATGAAAACGAAAACAAGTCAGCTAAGAGTGGGGCTGTGTTTGTTCCCATGGCAATGCCAACAGTCTGCTGGAAAATCTTTCCTCCGAACTCAAAAAAAATATTGTCGACCAGGAATTCAATCATCCTTACTATATCTTCTTCAGTTTATATCCTCATAGCTTTTGCCGTGTTTTTCGCAAAGCATTCTCCCTTCTATGACTTTCTTCAATTTTGTATGGGGTATGGTAGTGTACAAGGTGGAAAACTCAAAAGTTTTGACTGTAAGAGGGGTTGTTCAAGATTATTACGAGAAACACTAAGTCGTTATTACGAGTAACGCTCATTCGTTACCACGAGATACGCTAAGTCGTTACTAGGAGATACGCTAAGGCGTTACTAGGAGATACGCTAAGTCGTTACCACGAGATACGCTAAGTCGTTACTAGGAGATACGCTTAGTCGTTACCACGAGATACGCTAAGTCGTTACTAGGAGATACGCTAAGTCGTTACTAGGAGATACGCTAAGTCGTTACTAGGAGATACGCTAAGTCGTTATTACGAGATTCGTTATGCTGTTATAACGAGATACGCTAAGTCGTTATTACGAGATACGGTAAGTCGCTATTACGAGATTTACATGTACTGGAATGGCATGCTTCAGTATTTAAATGTCGAATAAGACAAGAAACAATATGTGTTTTGAAAAAAACTGAACGACTGTCGTTTTATCAACGATGTTTTTTTTAATATGAATTGTTTTCTTATTTTATTTGTAATATTGTTATACGTACCATCACAACAGGCCGAACGGATCTGCATCGCTTTTATTGAGACACTATCGTTTTACGCTTTTAAACGTATTTAACTCATGTGACCTTGGATATAAGTAAAGTTCAATCATTTGAATAAACTTGGTAACTGTTCATTGGCCCTATTTTAATACCATTAGTCTGTTGGTTTTTGGGACGAAGTTGCGATCGTTTTAAGTAAAATCTTTTCGATGGACGACGGACGCTACGCTAAGGCATTACGGCAGACGAACTTATAATGTACTTGCATGATTGTACATGTATTTTCAAAACTGCTAAACGTACATTGCTTTTTTTGGAAACCGGTGAGTCAATAGACTCAATCTTAATAAAGAACTTCAAGAACTGTTTCATCTTTGAATGCCGTAGATGAAAATATGACGTAAAAGAAAATAAAACCAAACTTTTTTATTAAATCATATTTCACACACAAACATGAACGATATTCATCAACTATGGACCTTTGGTGAGGTCAATATTGTGTAATACATTTACTAACCTGTTAGAATCAAATACGGGTTCAATATTATCGATTCAACCAGGATGGTATGACATCATATTGACCAAATCAAAGGCCCTTGATTTTTAAGTAAAATTTGCAACTTGATTTAAAAACAATAAAATCGCATTATACATATTTTGGTAAAGCATAAAAATTACAATGGGGCACTGTGACGTCGCTATGATTATGACGTCATTAATGCAGTATTTACTCGGTGTTTCTAAAACTAGAAACAACAGTTCAATACCATACAATTGTTTCATTGGTACTGGGGTAACAGTCAAATCATTGCTCCGAGGTAGCAGAGAAGACCTAGGGAACTGTTGCCAAAGGCCGAAGACATAGACAATTTCATCATTATTCTTTCATCTTTATTATCCGTGTACAATTTTAATCATCAATGCATAAGAATTGCATGCTAAAGACTGTAACATTTGGATTAAAATGTTAAATTACATTGATATCACCAATTTTAGTACGTAATAGAGACGAGTCTCTGAAAAATAGATGGAAAATGCCTCTTGAATTGGTGCCGGACGGAATAAACATCTCCGCACAATTTCTGCTCATGTAACAGTACCATGCAACAGTCGACTTTTGCACCCTGGTGTAACTTTCCCTGGTTTAAGTTTTTTTGTGGATTTTGTTTTCTTGAAATAAGTCATGTAATTTTGAATTCGTTTAAAATTTACAGTACCAGGAAAATAAACAAGCCCCTCCCTCCTCCCTTAAGCCCCAACTACCCCAACAACCATCCCCCTTTGCGCGCGCTACGGGCTTGTCCAATACTATCCATATATTTGCCGTAATTGCGAATTATATCATCACGTTATAATAACATAGCGTATCCTGTAAAAACGACTTAGCGTGACTCATAATAACGAGATAGAGTATCTCGTAATAACGAGATAGAGTATCTCGTAATAATGACTTAGCTGAACTCGTAATAACGAGATAACTTATCTCGTAATAACGACTTAGCGTTTCTCGTAATAATGAGATAAATATATTTTTCATGTGGTATTAATTAATTAATTATAGACATACAGTTGCCCTGCAATGCAACAAAGCTTGAAGAATAACAATTCAATATCGACGAACAGGAGGCTAGACTCAGAACCACACACGTTTCGTATCGGCCTACAGATAACATGGCGAATCTGCTCCCGGTGATATATGCGGTGTTACAATGTGAGTATTCCTTTACTTTCCGAATTAAACTCAGTATTCGTTTGGCACCAAAACGTTTTGCATAAAACGGAAAAGAGCGGTTTAATTGATTCCATTAGGAATATCGCAATTTCAATTTGTTGTTACGGAGTATATGTTTACAGTGCACGTTACATGTACTTGTTTAATACCTTTGTGTAATGATAAACATTGTACCCCCAGTACCATATTTTATTAGTGTTTTATGACTTGTCAAAACAATTCAATCACTAACGAGTTGGACTTAACTTGTTCCGTTGTAACGTTCATGCAATGTGTTACGTGATATGTTGCTAATGTCGCGTGCTACTGTTATATCGCCTGACAACCGTAACCTACAGTACCACTACTATCACGAGCCCCATTCCTGGTATCCTCTGCTTCCGTATACATTGCCATGGGTACATGTAACAAAGCACTCACTTGCAACCGTTGGGAACAAAATAGATATGGAAATAATCGAAAAGGTCCAGCGAGGAGTCACAAAAATGGTCCCAAGTACAAAGGACCTACCATATTGTGAAAGACTTAAAACCCAATTGGTTCAAAAGTTGAGTTTCAGAGGTTAAAGTGGATTCATGATTATTTCAATCGGAATGATCAATAACTTCTGTAATGGGGAAATTACTTAATTTTGATAACTCATCCAGAATGAGAAATTACCCTTCATGTTTAGTATCGACTTTTTTTAAAATGACCTACCGTGATCAGCTGTTAGACACAAAACCGCTTAATTTCGAAATTAGGTCACTAGATATTGATTGTCATTGCTCAAGCAACTTCTTTTTTATGGGGGCGCTTCACGCTGTGCAAATAGCGATTGGGTCAAGCGGAAGCACCGAGACACCTTGCGACAATATTTGCATTTGCTGTAAATACGCGTACGGAACACAACTTTTACAGTCTCTGGTGCTTCAGAGTACTATGGGACATAAGGATATATATTGACAGGCGGAACACTATTTTACATGATTGCTCTGAGGTTAGGGTGTAAAAATTGTACCTGCTGCCCCAATCGCATGCGCGTAAAGGCGACTAAACTTGGGATCTTAACTTTTCCATTCTTTCTTAACAACTTTCTCATTCCAAATATCGTCCTTTATAACCTCACTTTTGGCCTTTAGTTGAGCGTTCGCCCCTCTGAGGAAGGTCATGGGTTCTGCCGCAAGGCCGAGACATACTCGAGAGTATCTAAAAATGGTAGATATTACTCCCTGCGTGAACCTCAGCATCATGGGAGTGGAACGACTAGTTCATCCGATGTTAGTATAACGTGACCGGCTGGGGTGTTCTGCTGGGGGCATTCGGTAGTATTCTTCAGTGTGGTAGCACTTTAAATCGCCAACAGAGCTTCCCAAATACACACGCTCTCAACACCCACATCCACATTGCATACACTGGGAGGTCGTCCTCAAATGACCCTGGCTGTTAATAGGACGAAAAAACAACCAACCAAACAACCAACCATTTCTTACATTAATCATCCATTATCCTGTACCGATGAGTTTTAGAGTCTGAAAATAGAAATGGTGTGTCTTATAATATTTGTCGCTATTCGTGCACCTTACGACATATACAAAAACTTGCTTTCTGGTAACGATGTCCGAAAATTAGGCCACACACATAAAGAACTTCTCTTCTAAATATAATACTTTATGCAGTACTCATAACGTTGTTACATACATTTTGTTTATATTTAGGTAGTTCTTGGTTCAATTGAAGAAAGGCCTGATGTATCCAAGTCGTCCCTAATTTCTCCCATTTTTCAAGTGGGTAAATACGGGCAGTTGTCAATTTTATATTTAATTGTTTTGGGGATACACATCGGCTCTAAGTCCTTTCTCGTATTTCACATATTAGCATAACACTTTGATAATAAGATTACAGAAAATGAGGCCAAAAATATGCTTATCTAAAGAAATATTTAACTGATTTTATTTGGTCTCGTTACATTTTGGTTCTTGATACCTGCTCACTTTCATAATTACTCTAATACTATATACTTAACTCTTAAAAGAGACTGCATATCGCGAAAGAAATGATACGAGATTTATTATTTTCTTGGTTTTTTTTTCTCAAGTCAATTGGCCATTTCGTTTATATGACCGACAAATGAAAAAAACATTATTAAAAATAGCAACAAAAAGTGACATTCCTTATAAAATTTTGTGATAGATCGCACACACCACGTTAACAAATAAATTGTACCAATAAGCATGTACCAGCAGCACAGGCACTTGTAACAACCACTAAACACGGTCTGTTACATAGTCCGGCCTCGCAAAGACCATGATTGTTGATTGTTTCTAGTGCCTGTGATCAGCAATCATCATTTGGTAAGTGTCTGTATTTACCCGGATGTCTCCTAATAGATAAAACATGTATTC
The DNA here is from genome assembly GCA_947623455.1 of Mimachlamys varia. Taxonomy (NCBI): domain Eukaryota; kingdom Metazoa; phylum Mollusca; class Bivalvia; order Pectinida; family Pectinidae; genus Mimachlamys; species Mimachlamys varia. The sequence continues at coordinate 50,777,972 of OX392530.1, forward strand.
CATCGGCGTACTTGTTCATCAAAAATGTATTTTTATTAGTTTTACCTAATCTTTCCCATAATCACCTATTCATTAAGACGAGTCTTTAGTAGAATGAAAACTAGATTTGATTGATTGGGTGTAGTTTTGTGTGGAAATTATCATCGTTGATTCACAAGTGGGCAACTATTATGAATACTTCTTCATGCATGTATGTCAACAGTTCCTGGCTGGAGTCTATAATTGCATTTTATGAAATTCTCCTTTTACATTTCATACCTTTGCCATATCCAAACATCCGAGTAACGCCTCCTTCAGTACTTTCGAGTACGTCAAGGTCACCATTATATTTATAAAAAAATAGTCTTCTTCACCACTCTCCTAACTTTATGTTTGGACGGACTTAAATCAGATATTTAGTGGTCAAGTATGAGAACCCCTCTAACGATTTTGTGTTTCAGGGTACCAGGATCAACGTCAAAGAGTCACTTTTATTTTTGTCAGTGCTCTAACGACTTCATTTTAAACAGATGTTAATCAAACTTAATACGTTGGTCAGTTAGAGAATTCCTCGACTAAGGTCGCATTTCACTGTGGCAATTGTCCAAGTCACAGTTAAGAAATTTTGGATTCCCACCTTTTGGTCCCTAGCATCACTAAGGAGTCCTAGGAGAGGACGAAACAGCTGTATGATGCAGTTTTATTTCCGGCATACTGTATATATTACTAAATCTAAGAGGTGCAGCATATGTGTGTGTTACGTCATCATCAATGATAGGGGGTGGCAGACTCTGCTGGTGGATTATTTAGTCCCCGATGTTTGCTGGAGCCTCTATAGCCGCAATCTCATTTGAGTAGTGGCACGGTACATAATATACACATTTTCGTATTACACGATTTGAAATTATCCAGAACTAGTTTAATTTTACTTCTAAATTCATAAATTAAAGGGTTTTACACATCTGACCCTTCTGCTTCTACATTAGTTGAGACATTTTGGATTCCCACCTTTTGGTCCCTATTAATAGGACCTAAAGCAAAATCAACCAAAGCTAAACCATTTCTTTAACAAGTTTTCATAAATTTATGTACATCGGTCAAGTATTTATGTTAAAACCCTGTACGAGTTTGTTTTTCAGTGGGCAAATGTCAAAGTCAGCAGATACACGCATTTTTCTGACAATAAACCCTTGCTTCGAAATAAACACACCAATGTCTATTGTGCTTCGGTGGATGAAAACCCTATTTCATTGTCCTACAATAAACCCAATTCACTCTTTGTGTCAGAGGTCACGTGTTTGTCCTCAGAGCTTAGTTATTGCTTGTTAATTACAGTAGATTTATAAAAGGCACGCGAGGGGATCTGTATCGCTTCAAGGTTATTGGTCAAACTTTAACATCAACAAAGGGCAATAATATCTCGGACAACATTGACTTTAAGAATGTTTGGTGAATGTTACTGATATTTTTTTAGCCTCTAACAAAGGACCAACATATCTTGGACAAGTTATTACCGGTATATAAATCATTACAATGTTAACGTAATACCTAGATGGGACCGGAAAGGACGTAAATTGCTTTAGCAATACTCAGTGTTAATTATAATACTGATTTTACGTGTCATTATAACCATATTGATTTAACTACAGGTAAATGTGTCTGAACCTACTGTGGCATCTGGGTGACATGCTTTAAGGGTGTTGTGTATTGTACAGTGTATAGAGGAACATGTATATGTACAAAATCCACACGATGTAACCACAGCATGGTATACCATTTGCTTATAAAAATAAACAAACTCATATGTTACCAGTAAGCAGGGAGATATCAGTTTGACTAATATATATACGTCTGTGATTTATCATAGAAGTACCGTATATACGTATAAACTAGATATTAAACAATACAAGACGCTGTAATTTTTTAGACGTAAGTGGCGCATAGACACGTCACTTTCCCTTTGATCTAGCTTCATATGTACGGTATATCCATTCAATTTACAGTTTTACTAAAACATTATGGTATTAGTGAGGCTTCTCCTCTTGACCACGTACAACGGAATTCGGAATTATCATTGGTCAGTCATCATGTGTAAAGTTTGGCCTGTGACAAAGCCCGAGACATTGTAATGTTTTTTTGAAAATTACAAACTTTTCACACGAAAACAATAACAAAATTGATCATTAGACAAATTTATCTGTTACTTAGTAATACTGTTAAAGTGCAATTCTTCCCGGTGTGGATATCCTCGCTTATTTTGCTGGCATTAAATTTCCGCGAATAAATCCATACGCGAACATGTTTAATGCCACTGAAACTCTACAGTTAATACTAGTACATGTATTTTAGGTACATTGAGCAAAATACAGCATGACTGAGAGCGCGAACATTTCAACATCGCGAACAGTTTGGAAGTTCTCTAAGCGAAAATTCTACGCATGAAAATATGGACTTTTACGGTAAATTAATATAATAAAATGTCAGCTGTTCCGCGTTTGTAAATGAAAGATGTTGTAACACACACATATGCTGCACCTTTTAAATTTAGTAAAAGATACAGTATGCCGCAAAAATGAATAAAACTGCTTCATACAGGTGTTGTTTTCCCCAGAACTCTTCACATTTACACGACGGTAATTTGTAATATTGTTACAAATAGAAACACCGTGTGACATTGTCAGCTTACAGTACCCGGTATATGCGAATGACGGGGGTTTCAACATAGTGACTGTAAATATAGGGATACCAATTGCTTCCCTTCATCATCTCATGCAGGCAACAAAATAAACATACGTCCTTAAATAAAACTGTTGAAGTAACTTATTTTATTTCAGCAATTACGTGACAATGGTGGTAAAACAATACACTTTGTACTTTTACAAGGGTCTCCATGTGAATCTTTCCTTTGTTCAAATTTTGCCCGTGGTTTAATCGATTTTGAGTTTGGATTATGATTATGTTGACGCTTCGGTATTCTCTTATTTATTTTTTTAAAACATACACCAGATAATTGTAAGTATTTTGATGACCCGAGCCCAAGGTAACTTACATCGGACCAAAAAACATGTTATTAGGTTGCGTAAAAAAACTATCAATGTGAGGATTTGGCAAGAGGAAAACAAGATAGACATCGTCCTATCGGAATGTTAATTAGACGATGCGAACGACTTCAATGTTAAAGGTTTTGAGTGCTTAAAACCAGTTTAGAGATTAAAATGTAAAAAGGGTGGTCTAGTATGTCTATATAAGCCATGGCTACGTTATTGTATTTCTCTCGATTTGAAATTAGACTGTACTCTAAAATTTCATTTTGAAGGTAGACTTTTCTGATAAAAAGTCTAAATATTATTTTTATACTCAAAGAAAAACACAATCAGAGAATACTGAAGCGTCAACAAATCCATATATCAAACTCAAAATCGATTAGAATTGTGGCAAAAAGAAACAAAGGAAAGATTTACACTGATACTCTTTTAGTACAAGGGAATAAGACCGGCCGTTCCGGAAGAGTACACGTCTTCTGCTTCATCAACGACACGAACTATGAGCATCTAGGTCACATCCAACTGAAAGGACGCAGCCTTAAAATGAGAATATAGGTATCTTTCCCAATCACAAAAAGAGGAATATTCATGAACATATTCTGTAGTAACATGTCCTACGTCTTGCTTGACGCTCAGCATCGTTGGAGTGGAACGACTCGTTTGCCCGTTGTCAGTATAATGTGACCGGAGGGGGTGTTCTGTTGGGTGCTTTATGCATTAAACAGTGTGGTATCAATTTTAATTGACAAACGTTCCGGACTAACGCTATGCTGAGCGTCAAGCACGGAGTAGTAACACTTAGGTTGTGGGATCGAACAACGTTACACGATGTGCGCAAAATGTGTGAACAATGTATTCAGGAATTGTGCACGATGTGAGAACGATACGATCCTAGGAGATTATTTCTAACGTACATGTGGGCGCACGATAAACTAAGATTATCCGATGACAATCTCGGTTGATGTAAATTAAGAAATGGCTTAACAACTTATACGGTTTCGCGCTAGTTGTTTAACGCATGTTTCTATATTTTAACTACATACGTTATTACAAAAATAGTATTTTTTTAGTTTTTAAAACACACCAAGAAGACACATGTAAACTTGTAGTAAAAGTTCTCGTTCAAGGGGTGATCAAATAAAAATTGTAACCATTTGTTTTCATAACGGTCGTTAGGTAATGGCTGTTGTAGCGGATCGCCGGATACGGGACCGGTAAAACTCTGGCATGCTATTTACCTGTTCTGTAATCTGGGAGCTTAACCCGCACTTGACAGTCTCATGGTCACTGTCATACTGTTTACTGTATCTGGTGCAATTAATATAATCCCAATAAATATGATGTAAATATATTTAGTTTTTCGACAAGAGGGTCCCGTATTTTTTTCATTCGGTAATATTTATCAGCCAATTATTGTGTGCGATGAGAATCGCACATATTAACGAACGAAGGGCGAACGACGTTTGCATGATGCACGATGCACGCAGGTTTTAGTCCGTTGTGCGTAACCACAACTGTACCATTCTTTAATTATTTGGTATGCCTAGGCCAGTGCACAGAACCCGAAGCCTTTCCTACAGAGGCTCAGTTAAAGACCAAAAGTGAGGTACAGAATGTAGTGTAAAATAGAGAAGGTTAAAATACTTTCCTAGATTTAGTCGCCTTTTACGATCATGCAACGGTGGCAGCAGCTATGATATTTTCATGCCCTACCTACAGGCTTGTTATACTGCTAATAAACATGGCCAGCGATAACAAATACTTATAAAGATCCTTTTGTAGTTTCAGTATTCAATATATATACGAGGTAGGTCATATTTTTTTTCAGTAACCGGTATCTTGAAAGAAAGTTACACTGATGCAAGATTAAGAGGTATTTCAATTTCCGAAAATAAAAAAAAAACAAAAATGTCAACCAGTAAGAAGGGTTACCTTATTTATGTACAAGGCCTAGTTCTTTTTGTAAATAAAATAATAAAAAAGTGTTTGATAATAAAGATAAGGTAAGACATATTTTTGCAAACACAACTTAAAACATACAACTACAAACATACTTACCATGAAAAGTGCGGTCAGGAAATACTGACTTTTGATAAGTTTCTTTTGTTCGAAAACTGCTTATGCTTTCCTTGATGAGAACATTGTAATACTTCATTCATTCTGATAGTGAATTCAATTCAGCTTGCTGGTGTTAGCCAACCTTGTATAGAGTCAATTATTATCTTGAAATTATATGCATAACGATATCTTGAAGAGGGGTTCATTTTAAGGTAATCTATATTCAATTTTGCGATGTTTGCTTATAATTAAAAGATAAGGTGTACTTGGTACAGCACAATTGTAGGAAATAATAGGTGTACATTTATATCGAAGGTACGGCGGATGTACATTAAACTCCGTTCAATGAATACCTGAAATTGTTAAATATCAACTCAGCAACAGTGACGAGGTTGTCCTTGCGGGCCATTGATAATTGTCTGCTGTTGTGTATTTTTTGAAACGTGAAGACCAGATTTCAATATACATGTATGGCATGTCAGGAATTAATTAAAGCAAAACAATTATTTTCTGGTTATGTCGACATTCAGTCTACTCGACAGCATCGATAACGCTTCATGTTCCAATAATTAAATTGACATTGTCATTGACGCTAAAGTTTGAGTTTTTGCGTTTATTTTTGTCGACGCTTTGTTGGCACTTTATTGGAGGGTCGTTAAACAATGTAATTAATAATACCAACGGACACCAAAGCACACGGCTTGGTACCGCACAACAAAACATATCGAGTCTAAGGGACACAGAACTATACTTGTAAGTACACGTATTTTGATTTTTGTTAATTTCTGTTATCAGTACACCTTTCAATACAGAAATGAAGTTTTTTTTTAAATTGCCTGTGTCTCTAGCAGTTTTCAACGTTGTAGACCAGCTGATATCGAACATTGTAAACAACGAGCTGTCAATAACAAACAAACAAATGCATGGATCATCCAATCGACAAATAAAAATTTGTAATAGTTTGTTTTTCGCTTTTTAAACTTATCTATACATATAACTTTGCATTGATGATCATAAGCAATTAACTTGCTTGAGTTTCCTTCACCCAAGGGTAACAACATATAATTATACCCTTTTTGATGGCGTCGATACATAGTATCATTGACATGAGAAACAATATCGACCGAGGACGATGTCAATGTATACATCAGATAGAGTATTTACACAATATTGTGTTCACATTCGTAAATCAGTATCTATACAACATTTGAACACAGTTGAACAATCCTGGGTAGATTGTGCAAATGATAAAGTGGACATGAAAAGAAAACATAAAAAATAGTTTACCTTTATTGTATATTATTACATAGTATTTAAGTAATACATGCATTCTCGAGTGTCTTGGAATCGTTCATATAGACAGTCCATTTCGGACTTGTCATTTACATGAGTTACACGTAACACAATTTAAACGCTGTGACCTCTGGTAAATCGTTGAAACATCGATTGTCATTGAAAGCAGTTTTTAAAGACAGCTGGTACAGCGAAAATTAATGATTTATTACCAGTAATTAACAAGATGACGAAGCTTGGCGTTGTAGCACTCTTGTAATTATACCTTTATCCACATATCCACGGTACTCATTATCCCACAGGCAGGCTTATACCAGGATATTGTATTGATGTGCTGCATTGTGGTATTGTTAGCGTTACGCTCTAAAAGAAATTTTCATTAATATTCGAAAAATGAGCTTCAGTTGTATTAAATTCCCATTATAGTGTAAACTCTCTGGAGTCGGTAAAACAATTTTGTTCTAACCCATTGAACGTTAAACTTATCTGACTTGGTCACATACTGTACACAGAAATATCTTGATTTAAGTTGTACAGTGGCAGCCTCACTTGACCATATGATAAGACCCCTTTCAGCATGTTCTTTTTTTCATGTCCATAAACTACCATGGTCTTACTTGCTCTAAATATCAAAATTTTCGTGGTCGTTGTCGACTGCTGACAAACAAACTTACTCCACAGAGATTCGAGAGATACAGGTTTATTAGAACGTTTTTTAGTGTCGCCATCTTTGTTTTATTGAGATATGTTGTGCATCGTTGTGTGATATGAAGATAGACTGGATAGAGTATACTCATTTTCTTATTTTTTTTTCGTTTAACGGCCCTTCAACACAACATAGTTTATTAAAGCTATACATTATTGCCCATAAGCAAACGCAAAATAAAAAATCGAACAATTTCAGGTTCTCCCTTGAGATTTACTAGTGTGTTTATAGAAATTTTGGGGGTAAAATACGTCACTTTTATCAGAGTAAGAACCTGTATGTGGTCAAAATCCAAGGTCATAGGCAATGTGTCAAAGGTCGTCAAATTTTGTAGCTTTACCGATAAACAAGTTGTTATGATATTGTGAAGCAAAATGGGCCAGAATCAAAGAAGGAATCAATTGACCAAAAGTCAAGGTCACTGGTTGAAAGATCAAGGCGACATTTTGAAACTTCACCGATGTAAATATTGCTATGCCATTATGAAGCAAAGTTGGTTGGAATTAATCCAGGAATCACTGACCAAACGGCAAGTTCACCAGGTCAAAGAACAAGGTCAAACTTAGTAGTATTTCATTGAGAAACATTTTGTGATGACATTATGACGAAATTGATCAGCATTAAAAGGAGATAATTAAACCAAAACTCAAGGTCACGGAGTTAGGTCCAGGTCACTAATTGAAAGGTCAGTGATATAATTTGCAAACTTCTCTTGTGAGAAGTCAATTGAACAAAGGTCAAAGTCACTGAGTTTGATAGAAAGGTTAAACACTCAAGGGAAATATAGATAATTATAAACATGGGCCCTTGCTTCCATGTCTAGTTCAAACTTTGCTGAAGTTAATGATACATGTACGTTCACAACAAAAGCTAATGGTTCTACAATGTAACACATCAAAACCAGGTTAAGGTCCATGGGCCTCTGTTTTATAAATCCCTAATGATCTTAAACCTCCAAATTAATTTTGACCGAATTTGGTCTGAAGCTTCATTTGGTGAAGGGGAACTAATATTTATAAATTATAGGTGTGACTTCAAAGGGCCTATGGGTTTGGTCAAAAAGGAGAAATGAGGCAATTGTTTTTAAAGATGTGGTGTTGGTTTTGTAAAAAAATGGGATTCTCTGAACAGTCTTTTAGTACAAGAGATCCCAGAGGGATTTTGACGCCCGCCATCGATGATTCCCATTTGTTCCTTAAAGTGGGATCTTTTCCATTTTTTCAGTTTTAGTAGAAAGAAGGTCTCTGGTTTACTTTCATAGTCAAAATACAACACGAATGCTTATTGGCCATGTCGTTTTTCGGATAAACAATTAAGGAACAATGGAAACCTGCATATGAAATTTGAGGATCCGAAAAGAAATAATAGCGATCACAAGATTTTTTTAAGGACGGACAAGCGATGGACGCAGGACGATTGGAAAAGCTACTATCTGATGATGGTGGACTAAATATCAAAATATTTTAATGTTGAGACGGATCAGATCATCCATCATTGATATGTACATGTATATATATCGACAATGATGGTGTAGTGGATAAGCTCTCGGGCACTTGTGCCGGAGATCGAAAGTTCGACAGGCAATGAGGCCATTGTTATTAATATTATTTTTATTTTTTTTAAAACTTAATTTTTTTAATATAATGAATCTTCGTACTTAAAACATCCGTGATATTTCTTCCCCATTAATTTTGACATATTAACAGTAACGTTTACGTAAAGATTCATTGAACAAATGGTGTTTAAAACAATAATTTTCTGTGGGATTGATACACTGATTCGCACAACTAGCAATGCGTTACATAGTAGACTACCATGCTTATAGCATATCAATGCAAAATATAAAAATAATGTGATGTCTCATCAATAAAAATATATGTCTTTGTCACAAGGGGATAATGAAAATGTTTTTCTATATACACATTTTCGTAGTACACAGTTTGAAAATATACAGAACTAGTGTAATTTTATTTAAATTAATAAATTAAAGAACATACGTGTGTAACGTCATGATAGGGTTAAGATATTTTGGATTACCACATTTTGGTCCCAACTTCAATGAAGAGTTCTAGGAGGACAAAACAGCTGCATGATGCAGTTTAATTATCTTTAATATCTTTTACTAAATTTAAAGGATGGGCCATATGTATGTATTATGTCATCTTTAATATTAGTGGATGGCTGATTCAGCTGGTGTATTTTTTAGTCCTCGAGCTCGAGGTTTGCTGGAGCCTCCGTAGTAACATTTATCTCTATTGAGTAATGGCACGGTATATAGGTCATCTTTCATAATAGGGGGTGGCAGATTCTTCTGGTGTATGTTGTAGTCCTCGAGGTTTGTTAGAGCTTCCATAGTCACAGTTATCTCTTTTGAGTAATGGCACGGTATATAATATACACATGTTCGTAGTAAACGGTTCAGAAATAAACAGAACTTATTTAACTTTACTTCTAAATTCATAAATTAAAGTCATTTTCACGCACCTAACCCTTCTGCTTCTACATACGTTTTGGATTCCAAACTTTGGCACCTAGAATCATTGAAGAGTCCTCTGAGGACGAAACAGCTATATAATGCAGTTTAATTCATTTTTTTCGGCATACTGTATCTGTTACTAAATTTAACAGGTGCAGCATATGACACATATGACTCTTCAGTGATGTTAGGGTCACGTGCGTAATCCCCCTTTAATTTATGAATTTAGAAGTAAAATAAAATTTATTCTATATAATTTCAAATCGTGTACTACGAAAATGTGTATATTATGTACGGTGCCACTAATCAAATGAGATTAACTGTGGCTAGATAGGCAAAGCATACCATTGTCTTGTGAACAACGAGTCGTGCAATAACAATCATGGACATAAATACAGTGAAGCGTGTAGCGTGTAGCGTGACAATCACTATCGACATAAGATAAGCGAGACTCGTAGAATCACACACGTTTTGCATTAGCCCGGAGATAACATGGTTAATTCGCTCCCGGTGTTATCAGCTGTATTACAACGTGAGTATTCCTTTTAACTTCCCGAATAAAACTAGGTACTCACTTGGCATAAAAACGGTTTAAATGATCCTATGTGGAGTATATATTGAAACTGTATATGTTTTGTTAAACAATTTTATGCAATGATAAAACGTTGCACCTCAAGTAATTTTCCTACAGTTTTTGTGTACTATCACTTTTCATAACAGGTAATCATCAATGAGTCTTATCAACGTAATTCAGCTGTGACGTTTATCTAGTGTATTTCGTCACATCGCCTGACACTTAGCACAACTATACTATGTATTTACCTCAACCTATGTTTGTCATGTTCAGCAGGTGTTCGTCGTGTTTAACATTTCAGTTTAAATATTCTATCTCATTTTCATCTTCGCAGTTGTCACATTGATTTTAAATAACTAAGTGCAATTACGACGTATTTACTGAGGTTTATTGTAGTTAATATAGGAAAATTATGCTTTTGATTAATTTTTGGTAATTTCCAGCTTGAAATAATTCAATCTTGATTGGAATTACAACCATGAGATGACAGTTTGATATTGGAAGAATTTTAACTCTAGCCTTGGGCCGTGTGGAGGGGCTCCCAAGGGCAAATTGACCAGATGGGCTGGAACTAAATAATAGATGGAAAGGTCTTAAGGTGCTTTAGAAAAATAGTGAATTTCAAATCTCATACCCCCGTGACTTCAGGTTCCCCCTTGGGTAGGGATTTACTTTTGCTCTAGTTTATAGGAAATTGGGTAAAATAAGGGACCTTCATCAGAGTAACATAAAATTTGTCATGAGGTTCAGTTCAAAGAAATACCTACTGTGGTCCAAAACAAAGTCCAAGGTCCAGGTCACTGTATCAAGTATCAAGGTCAAACTTTGTAGCTTTTTACTTGTTAATATTTTGTTATGACACGTGAGGCAAAATGGTCAGAATCAAGCAGGGAGTCCATTGATCGATAGTCATAGTATAATGTAACTGGGTCAAAGCTCGGTCAATTTTATATATTTTCACTTATATAGACTTAACAACAGGGTCCCTTTTTACCTGTCAGTGTTCTAGCACAAAATTCATTATTTAAGTAAATGATGACTTCAGTGTATGACACACCAATAAAAGTTTAAGTACTAATAAATCAAAACTCAGGTGACCGTTCAGGCCCATGGACCTCTTGTATAGATGTAAGATAGTCATAGTTTTGATTGTCTATCAGATATATCATGATATTTGCTCAAACCCATCACAGAAGAAAAATCTAGTTCTTAATTTGGTTTTTAATTACTGAAAATCCTAAGTCCATTATCTTATTGAAAGTATCTGTTTGAATGACAACAGTAATTTCGTTGCATAATTTTATCAACTGTTTGCCTTGTTCGAATATATACGCTGATTGTACGCAAAAGATATTTTATGATGGGCGTTGAATTCTACATAGATATCAGTTATAACATATGTTAATTATATACGCGTGTAATTGGGAGCATGTAGCATATTCATGCAAGCTTCCTTAGTTTTGTCCGGGACTTTTGCCATTTTAAAGTGATACCACACGGAAGTATACTGCCAAAGACCCCCCCCCCCCCCTTCCCCAGCAGAACACCCCTACCGGTCACATTATATTGGCACTCCCATGATCCTGAGCATAAAGGAGGAGTAACAACCATATTTGAGACTCTTTGTAAGTCTCGGCAAGGTGAAATAACTCAAAAGCCTTCTTCACTGATCGAGCACTCAACCAAAAGTGAGGAAGGGTCAAGGGAGACTTTAGGAAAATAAAAGTTGTAAAGAAAGAAGAAGAAAAAAGAGTCTTTTCCCATTGGTAAGCAAAATTAGTTAATAGTGCAATTGGGGCAACCATAAAAGGGGGTGGTCAAGTAAATATTTTATTCTCGATTCGGTAGAGATAGAAAGTATTTTCAGGATTATAGTTCAGGTAAACGTTTCTAATTAAAATATGTCTGATATTCTTACCGCCTTACTTAGTTTTAAATACTACTTATGATGAAGATTTTTTATTTCAATTTCAATTAAGATAATTTTAGCTGAGGTAATGAGTTCTTAACAGTAGGACAGGCCGGGAACTAGACTGAATTCTTATAGATGCGCTGCATCGCAGTGTTCAATGTCAACTTCGTAGTATCATGTTATCCTGTGGAGCAATGTGACGTTACGCAAAACACGGAGGACTCGCATGTTAACACATTTGGTTGTTATCTGCTACATCTCTGTAAGTCAATGGGTGCTCAGGTTCCTAATGGTCGGACGACAGGTGACCTGAATGGCAAAATTACATTTTGAAATAATAATGGTACTAGTGTTATAGACTTTGTATTAACAAATAAATGTATTTCTATATATACTGTTCCTGCTTCTCAGCCTATGGTTTTTATATGCCGTAGTTAATACGTTATTATAGGGCTTGCTCTAGATACAGAGATTGTTCTGATAGATGCTGGCTACTGAATAACAAACTAACGACACATGTATTCAGGATGAAGGCTGATAGAGACGATGTTTTGTGATCGTCATTTTGGTCTCATTAACCGATATTTATATCCTTACATAATATAAAGGTGGTCGTTTTTCAATATGATCATAAGTATGCCTGCTTGTTGTGATCATAGCCCTCATCAACCTGCATCTCTCGAATCCCTGTGTCATAAGTGTTTTTGTCAGCATCTTTCACGAAAACCGCGATATAATGTATTTAGACGAAGCACTAAAATAGCGAATCAACTGCGACATGTAAAAACCATAAGTTGAATAGGTGGGATGTTACTATCAAGAAAGATGTAGATATACAGTACGTATAAGCGGTATACACTCGACGTGGTCAACGTCTTGCTATTTATATACAGTACATCGTCGATATAACTGAAAGTGAAAGGTTTACCAAGGTTTTCGTTACCCGCTTAGTTTTTCTACTAATTCAATGGAATTATGCAAAACAAAAAACAAAAAACACCGTAACGTAAACTGTGATACAGTGTATTCCCAGGGAAACGCTAACAGTTTGCTGGCAAAGTTCCCCTATTCCTCCAAACTTACCAAAAAAAACTGACAATCAGTTGTTCAATTAAAAAATGATGTAAACGTATAAAACTGCTTTATCAGTGTCAAGTGGAAAGAGGTCAAATACTAACAAAAGAAGTCTTGCACAGGCAATAGCGAGAATATTTCAATAATAATCCTTAGAAATTTAATGAATCATAGATTTTTGAAAATGACAGTATGCATGACAAAAACACTAAATAGATTATGTGGATTTCAATATTGATGGATTAGTAGTAAAGGTTTTGTCTCGAGGTTAATCAACTGGTGTAGGAATGAAATTTAATGGATATTGTATTATCAAGGGCCAACAAAGATGACTAGAAATTTCCAAAAGTGTTCCGTCCCTCCGGATTTGCTTTTCACATGATATCTTCTAAGACAATAATCGGATTTTGATGAGACTTAATCATTACACTTATAATCTCCCACTCAAATTCGATTATCGGCTTAGTCTATGCATATCGAATGAGACTGCGTTGTCAAGCAACTCTTTTTCCCGTCATACTTGCGCAATAACATGGTCTAGCCTCACTGAAAGAATTGTGATTGATTTTAATGTGTCTGCCAAAATAGTCATATTTCTATACACGTGTAAGTCTAAATCATCTAGCAGATAAAAGGGAGAACGCAAGCATGGTCAGCCAATTTTGATAGTTTACTGTACAGTGTTATGTGATTTTGCTAGTTCTTCATGAGTAAACATAAGCACGTTCTAAATGCTGTGCCATGTGTCCTGCGATTTTGTATATGTTGCTCACATTTATTTCATATATTTCACATTTACAATGGCGACAATACGTCCTTGTTCAATATAAAGGGATTGTATCAGGGAATTTGGTTGATTTTGAGGTCGGGTTATGATTTTGTTGACGCTTCGGTAAACTTATGTTTAATAATGTATATATTGCAACATCTATCACGAGCTTCCATGTATCCATCGTTTCCATGTCTAGAGATACAGTTGTCAGATCAATCACGTTTACATTACCACATCTATCACGCGCCAACGTTATAGGTGTCTAGTACTACAGTTGTCGGATCCACTCTTCTCTCTTCTGTTTTTAAATTGAATCTATTTAATTTGACAGCCTGTTAACCAAATATGTAAGCATTCTGCTTTTTTTTCTATAATACTAACATGATCTGTTCACTATGACAGTTTCTATGTTACCGTAGACAAAATGAAGTTTTACCATATATGAAATCAGAGAAAAAAAAACAATGTCATCGTACTCTCAAGCTTCCATAGCACACGATAGGGACATTTGTTTGACTTGCTATGTCTCTTTCGAAGCGTACTCATTGATTCTGTTTTGACCTTGAAATGCAAATTGCGGTTGTGAATAACATCACATAAATAAAGATATTTCAATTATCAAAAACGCTCTTGTTAGAGACTAATGAAACTTCTGAACACATGTAATACATGTAGATTTCATAACAAAATACCTCAAACTCAACATGTCTAGCAGTTATCTTGTAAAAAGTCTTTTCGTTAAGGACTAGGAACAGCCATATTGGTTGTTTCCATGGTGGAAAATGGTAATATTAAAAAATTTAAAGTTTCCTTCCAATAAATGGCATAAGCATTATCCCATTATGTTTAATATTGATATAAAATGCAGTTCAGCCCTAAAAATTAAAACAAATCTGTACCAACGAAGTTACGTAATACAAAGCTACTGCAATGTTCATAGAATGATAGCCCAGTGTTAAAATGTCGATATTAGTCTGTAAATCAGAGTATCAGGGATAAATACACAGGTACCCCTCTAAAAAATGTCGTCCACTGCATGCTGTTTTCAGTTCAGGTAAAATTAGTTTCCTAAATCTCATGGAGGCAATATAAGGGCATTATTTTATAATAATTACAGTCTGTTTGGAATTGAAAGTATAATGCCTATACATTTCTACGAATGCCTACTGAACTTTATTTTCCGATAAAATCAGCTGATCACGCGCCTATTGGCGCAGCGCACAGTAATACACTCCGTTACGATTTGAACACGAGACCGCGTCACTACTTTACAGACTAGATCAATATCCTGCCGCGTAGTATGTGTTAATTTATTTAAGAAATAAATAAGAAGCATTTTAATGTTTTTTTAAATGCAATAACAGTAACAAAGACAGTATGGGTTGTTTATATATGAACTTATGTGAAAAAATAACAATAAAAAGATGTAATCTTTTGGAACTTTCTTGTTTACTTGTTGACTGAAATTTCGCGGGAGTTCGTCACCTCATAAGGCGTCTGTTTCAACAGTCTACCGAAACCAAACGATACTGTTTGATTTCATCGCAGTAAGTATCATAATATCTTATTAAAGAAATAATTATAAGTGGGAATATAAGGTCTGGACAGTAAATATAAGGACTAAAGTTTCTTTCTGGTGGTTTTATCAAAGGATAAAGTTCAGCAGGATATCGATAGTTGTTTCATGGAACGCTTCGCGTTCCATTCCAACTATCGATATCCTACTGAACTTTATCCTTTGATAAAACCACCAGAAAGAAACTTTAATCCTTAATTAAAATGGGTCATTTGTCATGTAAATGTTAGTTTCGTGTCAAATAAATGTAAAAAATTAAAATAATAACACCGACATAACGTAATGTACATTTACGATGTGGCTACCTAATTACTAATTATGTTTGGGAAGTGTATTTTGATACATAGCGATGTTTGACAGGTGCGAAGTCGGGAACGAATCGGTATACTCAGTGAGTTAATACTATCCGATTCACGCGGAACTGTATACTATATACGAATTCCATCAGAATTTATACAACACGAATTAAACTTTGTTGACAATTCTTTCAAAACCATTTATGAACCTGAAAAAAACATTACCGGAAGTGCCGAAGAACATCTTTTCACGTGCTGTACATTCGCCCAAAAGAAGGAAAACTAGCAATCGGTTAAAAACAATTTATCGTGATAGGAAAGGGCAGTTTTTGGTTTGTGACGATATACCAAAAAATATTTAACCTTTACTGCATACTTGAATCAAATTTAATTTTTAATTTTGTCGATGTCTTACCATGCCTCCAAGGCAGGCGTATGACTATCTAAAAAAGTAAATAGTTCAAAATGGAGGGCAGAGAAGTATATTTCGCTACATGCAATGGAAATATGTTTGATTTAAAGGGGCATCCCGCGAAAGTAAGCTTTTTTCATATTTTTTTTTTCAAAATATTACATACACATATCGAGTGGGTATTCTTATGGGCTACGACGATCGGATTCCGCTGACATGTATTCATAAAATAAATAATTTCAAAATAACTAGTGGAATTCCAAAACGACTGGCCAGACGTTCTGAATTGGGATTTCCACCTACCAACGCATGCGCAGCGAGCGCCGTTTCCATTGTAAACGCTCTATCTGTTATTACCGTTACACTACGATAAGGCCTAACTACTAAGCGAAAAGTTGCCGAATGGTCAAAATATGACACAAGACTGCGTTACGGAATCATATTGAGAGATGGGAAGTATTCTAAGGAGAAATTACCTTCTCTATTGTGTGTATGTTCCATATTTCTTCTGTATAACGGTAACATTCTCAAATAAAGCTTTGATTTGGTTTTGAGGCTACCCAAGGGGAAACTGTTTCAGTCTTCTGTTGCATAAAATGCGTCTGTA
The DNA here is from genome assembly GCA_947623455.1 of Mimachlamys varia. Lineage (NCBI taxonomy): Eukaryota > Metazoa > Mollusca > Bivalvia > Pectinida > Pectinidae > Mimachlamys > Mimachlamys varia. The sequence continues at coordinate 50,794,751 of OX392530.1, forward strand.
ATATTAAACTTAAAAGTTTGTTTTATAATATTCTCTTTATAAAATCTTATGTTCCAGTAAAACAGTATGATTTAATTATATTGCTGGATAGAAAGACATTTTCAAATACTATATATATATATACCATAACAGAAAAAAGTAGTTTGATTACGTTGTAAAACGGGACGTGCGACCGAGATACATACGGCTTCAATTTGGACAAAGGGAATATAAAAATTTGTTTTCACGCGTAAAAAAGTGATATTCATACTTAATCTATAAATTAGTGAAGGTACAAATATCATTGGGTTGCGACCCCGGTATTGAATTTAATACGAAAATATATACATAACTGGAGAAAAAAAAATAAAAAAAAAACCATGTTTTTTTTTTTTTTAAAAAGTCACCGTCCCTTTACAAGACGACAAAAAAGATGTTAAAAGAAAGCGGAATTATCATAACATATTCATAACGTGTAGTTATAAGCGTTTCAACAGTTCCAAATCTGATATACATGTCGTCATGCTTATAGTGTGTCGTTATATGAGTGTGTGGACTTAAATATTCGCATTCCGTGATACGTGTTAACATGTGAAGCCGCTGAAAGTTGGATAGATTTTAAATGAATATGAATGTACTTTGTATATATAGTCTGAAAAAAAATCCTCAAGACATTGAGTTGTAAAAAAAAAAATCGCAAACATTTCATGTCATTTTATTTTCGAACTTTTCAATGCATGCTACATACATTTTATGAAATCATCTGAAAAGTTGGTTCGTGAATATTACCTTTTACATAAATTAAGGTTTGTACCATGTTCGTATTCCGTACCCATGTGTACCGGTCTCGGTCAGGTAAATATAATATAGATAATTCCTGGTGTCGATCGATATATGGTGCCGATATGCCGACAATTATTCTTCATTTGAATATCGGTATGTGTGCAATTGATGTCTAACTTTCAATGTGAATGTGATTCAATAAGTTTATACACGGACTTTGTCTCTGTTTCATCAGCCGTATACATTACGCGTCCCCTCCCGTATGGCCCCGTCCGTCAAACTGAGCAGGAAACTTGCGGCACACCTGTCACGTTGCGTCATCCCCGCTATTTTTATCTGGGCTTTCCCGAGGAATGCGATTTTGCAAGTGGTCATTATAGACATTTCGAGTGGACTTTTGAATTTGGGAATAACAGGAAAGTATAATTAGTAGTGCAGACGCCATGTATATTCAAGAACAGGCATTTAGGCTTTCGCGGGATGCCCCTTTAAGAGATCTGACATAATGTCATAATTCGTCATACCGCAGACGGTAAGATTTTTGTTTTGGCTAAGTGGCGTCCCACATAAATTTGTCGATCGACGGTGGAAATTTAAAAAATTGGATCAAGATGTGATCGGTGTTCAGAATGAACGTAAGTTGCCGTTCTTGTGACGAGTGCGTTCTCTTATTCTATGGTTTTCAAATAAAAGAGAGATTTATTCAAAAATAGAAGGCTCGTCCATCATTCTGTGTATGTTGAAGAAACAAAAAAACGATATTCATTGATTTCATTATCCTTCGCAGTATTCTGCAAACGTGCACGCGATTTTTTAGATATGCTATACAGATGACCCTTAAATTGACACGTCTATCCAACGTTACAATTCGCGTGTTTATACCGTCGCAGTTATCAAATACGTTATGCAGATGTCAAGGAAAGCATTTACGTAGCGGAAGTTTTCTTTCAGCTGTCCCGCCATCTAAGTGAACGATTGTCATTCCTTTCACATGGTATATTGATCATTTGTGTCTTTCCCGTACTTTAAGTGTTATTCCTTTCCCGGATTACACTATTACAATCGTCACATTGTTTCTACACCATACTACATACATGTATTGCACGTCTATGTCAGTCACGTGTTAAGCACTTTTCAAGGGATGCAGTTTGTATGAAATCCTATTGTCACATTATTTGGGTATACGTGTATACATGTACTTGTCGTCAACTAGTGAACAGTTACACTTATAACACTACAGTTAGCATTCCAACACTGATTTCTTTATATCTATTACATATGGTTTTATTGGCCAGAGCATTACGTACTCTGGTTGCCATAAACGCCCGTTGCATTATACTAATTTTAATGAAAACCACTCTAACGTATACAACAAGATGTGTGTGCGTGATATCACATGGCTCATTTGTTACCATGTTTTTGACATTCAACGTGTGGTATGTGCATTTCATTGCGTGAATTTCAAGTGGCATTTTTTGGTTTCCTGGAGCCTCCATAGCCACAGTTATCTCATTTGAGTAGTGACACTGTTCATAATATATACAATTTCGTATATCACGATTTGAAATTATACAGAACTAGTTTAATTTTAACTTTCTCCTTCTTAATGTCTCCCTTGAAACAACTTCACCTTTGGCCTTCAGATGGGCGTTCAACCCTGAGAGAAAGGCTATGGGTTCTTTTCCAAAACCGAGATATACCAGAGTCTCTAACAATGGTAGTTTGTACTCCCTGCTTGACGCTCAGCATTATGTGAGTGGAACGACTCGTTCGCCCGTTATCAGAATGATGTGTCCGGGTGGGGTGTTCAGCTGAGGGCCTTCGGCAGTATACTTTAGTACGGTAGCACTTTAAAACGGCAAAAGTACGTACAATAGCTTACATTAAGGCTTACATGAACATACCACAGTCTCCCAAACAAACACGCTCCCAACACAAACACCCACATCACGTACACCTTGAGACCGTCCTTAAATGACCCTGGCTGTTCATAAGACGTAAAAGCCATCAACCAACCAACAAACTAACCAATTCATTTTACTCATAAATTCATAAATTAAAGGGGTTTTACGCACCTGACCCTTCTGCTTCTGCTAAATTTAAATTTAAAAGGTGCAGTATATATGTATGTGACCTCATCCTTCCGCAAGTGGAAATAAATGTCATCCTCATGCAACTAGCCAATGCTTTATTATTAAATGTACTACGTCTGTTTTTTGTTTCAGTTTTCATTTTGTGTTTGGGAGAGAGAGATTGTTGGGATTTTCTCGTATCTGGACCCCAGGGAGTCGCTGACTCTGCAATATCAGCCTCGTCTTATCATCCGTATAACAGTAATGGTCATCACAATCCAGCCTGTGCCCGGCTGTATATGGTAAAAGGGAGAGCGTCGAGCGGATGTCCGGCCCCTAATATAGCAGCCTGGTGTAGCAACGCTGGATACGTAATACCGCACATCCAGGTGAGAATTGAAAACAAAATCACACTGCTAGGAAAACTTAATAGATTTATTATCTTTGACCAAATGTAGTTGCAAAGCAACCGTGTCAAGGGTCAGTCTTGTTCTTTTTAACGTCGATTACAATTATTTGCTTTATTATCATATATTATTGTGACCCCCCCCCCCCTCTCTCTCTTCCAAAAAAGTGACCAAAATGAACCTTTAACCCAGAACGATGACCACCAAAATATGATCACGTATATATTTTGATAGCGGATGATATGTTGTGAAATCGAAAAAAATATATCCAGGGGCTCTTAAGATAATTTTATTGTGTGAAGCTGTGGTGTGAATATAAACCACATCTGTTTAGGTGTTCCAGACATATCTTAGCTCTATATTCGAAAAGTGGTAAGCGGTGACCTTTAAGCTTTAATGTTAACCATTAACCACCAATATATTATCAGATGTAGACCTTCATTGTTTGTTGCCACGATGTGATGTGATACACAAGGTCCAAATGCACAGACAAAGTCAACATTTTATACCCCCTTCTAAATGAGATTCATCCTAGCTATCTAATTTGTGCGGAGAGTAACGGAGATTGTTACACTGTCGGTCAGGAAACGTACATTATAGTTAATTAAAATTTAAAATTGTAGCGAAAAAGAAGGAATATCAAAGAAAAACTGTACTATACTAAAACAATCATTGGTAATCTAGATGCCCCCCCCCCCCCAACAATGGTGACTATAGCCAGTCATTCAACAGCCGGCGCTTGTTCTTATTATAATATTCCTTTCTCTAAGATGTAAAACAGTCCTGACTTTGAAGTTTTATCACAGGGATTGAATTATGAATAACTAATGTAATCATTAATTGCCATATTAGTGCCGCTCATTGTCGCATTTCCTTGATACACGGGTGATCAATTTCACATAAAGAAACTTCCTGTCATTATACTATCACGATATAGCTTATCAGCTGGTATTTCTGTTGAAAGCAACTCATTGAAATCGTGTTAAAGAACAATGCGCTATAGATTATTTAGTATGGTAGGGGCATCACAAATAATATGCTGAAAATATATTGATTATTCTAACACACTAGCTTTTGTCAACAAGTTTATCTCTCTACGTCCGACAAACCGAAAACATCACGACTGAGAGATGAGATGATACTAACGATCGATCTGCTTGGCAAAGTTAACGAGTACCTTTTTGTACCGTTGTATGACAAACACGAACGCTTGGGAAAAAAGGTTATTATGTTTTGTAAATAGCCTATTCGCTTATCACTAGTTGACATCATTTGACACTTGCATTATTACTGTCTTTGGCACACGAGACGTGTTAAATATATGTTCGAAAAAGTAACGCTACAATTTTGAATATCTGGAATCGGCTGGTCTATTTTATATAAAATATTCAAATTAACATTGTCTTTTACCTTTGGTATTGTTTTTTATTTGCTCTGGTTTTTGTCGTCGATCATAATAACACTTAAGTATCCTGTATTGAACGGCCATTAATGATATTATACTGATATTTTATCTTAATGAAGTTGAAACGTAAAGCGTTGAATCATTTGTCCCTAACGAACCATGAAGATCAAGCAGGACAAAACATTTGTTGGGAGGACATGCGATCCTTTGTCTCATGTGATATATTTTTTAATGATTTCTCGCAAGGAAAAAAAACACACAACGTTATTGTTTTCATTTGTAATGATGATAAACTTTTCATTTATTTTTCTGAATTAACTTTCTATTTTTTGTAGGTGGAATTCGCTGGCCTTAAAAACATTGTTGGTGTCGTGGTACAGCAGCGATTACATCCAAACGAATTAGCTAACAACCTCCGAACGTATCATGTTTTATTCAGTGAGAACGGAGTTGACTGGGAGTATGTGAAATCGGAGGGCGTCACACAGGTAAAATAATACCATATGATGCTATTAAGTTCATACACGTGCATTGTATCTACAATAAAAAAGTAGTATTCCTTACGATGGCCAATTTTTTTAGTCTTACGACAGCTAAACATTTAGGATGTAAATGGAAACATAATACTCTTTCCAAAAATTGTTGTAAATGATGAAATAAATATTCTTGAACAATTGAATGAATTTTTATAGTCGCCATCTTGGTTTCATTGAGACACATTTGGTATTTTTGAGTGATATGAAGGTAGAAATTTTGGAATATGCTTATTGAAAAGCCCCCTTGTTGTGTTTTGAGGTCGAGACGTTCACTTGGCTTGGATATAAAAAGTTTTACATGGTGAGTGTCGGCGATGAAGCAGAAGACTTTTAAGCTTTCATAATGCCTGGTCTTATTCTTTAATACTATACAAGGGTTTCTGTGTAGATTTTTTCTCTGCTCATATTGATATTTCGTCCTGAGTTTAATTGATTTTAACTTCGGATCATGGCGTAATGACGCTTTGGTGGTATTCTCTGTTTTGTTTTTGTTCAATTAAATCTAGTCTGGAACATACCTTGGGTAAGGGGCATTTAACGTTATAGAAATGGAAAGAAGTGCTCCCTGGGTACGGAGGGGACCGTTATGGAAAATGGGTGTTAACCCTTTGATGTAGTCTTACTCGACGCAATGCATTTTGATGATTTTTTTGCCTGGAAAATGAGCGGATGTATGGAATTCATTTATTGTGTAACCTCAGGACGTGGTCCCTTAGGGGCCGGGTGTAATAATAGTTACTCTTTCGGAACACCTAGTCTTATTCTCTTGTACTTTTACAAGGGTCGCCATGTAATATTTCCTTTTTATGGAGGCGTTAGTAACTCCATGAAGATAGCGATTAGTTAAAAACACCGGATATATGGAGTTTGAAACACCTAGCGGTAATCTCCGAGATTACTGAAAATAATTGGAGACAACTTTTACAGAATACCGTGGAACATTTAGGTTAATACGGACAAGCGGAACACTTCTTACTTGGACCTTAAACAAACTTCACATATGATTAAATCTAACTCCGTTTATTTTAAACGAACATTATATCAGCATTTCAATATCCATGACCATTCAATTATATCTATGACTGTCCGTATTCTGGAGAAAATCTATCACCCTACTAAAAATCCAACACTCAGCACTCCGTACCGTATACAGCGTGAGGAACACTACATAAGACTTCTTGGCATTGCTATGCCATATGGGTGCAATGCTCGTATAGATTCGATGGGAAATTTGTCCAGTCCTGAATGCAGTCAAACTAATGTAATGTCTTTGTTTTCTCCTCAAAGGAGACGTTTTCGTAGTCATGGACATTACAACGTTACAACAGTCCAACAGAATGTAGTGTAAGATTTGAAGACCTTATGGTCACTTTAAATTGACCATTGGGTGTTCATCGTGTTCGTACCACATTATATTCACTGCCTCGGACTGTGTTAAGAACACTGCAAACCACTCAAACAAAAACTGTTCCGGATGACCTTTGGAAATTAGCATCAAGGCTCCATAAGATAATTGATGATGTGGCAGAAATTCGACTATTTAGGCCCGTGCGAACGGACGGCCATGAGCCACCAGCGACTCAACATTTTATGAAAGTTGAATTTGCCAACAAGGGTATTGATGCCATTAACATCAGCAATATCTTGCATCAAAAGTCTGTTCAAGCTAACATACCACCGTACTTCCGGTATATAAGATCACCTATAAATTCCTACAGTTATTCTGTACCTATTGCACCGAAGCTTTTCAATGACAAGCAAACACTGCAGCAGTTCAACATAGATGACCTTAGCATGACCCCTCCTTAAGCATAATCATGTTCTTCATCCCCATATTGCTATGGCCCAGCTGGACACATAGTAACTGGCAATCTGAAGATCATCCCCAACATAAAGCTACGGGAGCTTTTCATGAAAGGTCCTAAGTATCGCGAGACTCCATCCATCAAATGGAATATGAATTTCAAGATTATTATGGACTCTGTGGAAGATTACGCCAGACAATGGGCTAAACGTGAACATGCTTTCAGAGTGGGCTAATTCTATCAAGGTCCTCTATTCAGAAAAGAATAAGCAGTTTGCGATACAAAATGAAAACTAAACACAAGTCGATCTTTCTTGACCCCGATGTTCGAACAACACTCAACATCTACATGACAAGTATGTGATTTTGTCTGCCGACAATGCATCTAATAACCTGATCCTAGATTGCAAACACTATTACATTCATTGTTTGCAAAAATAACTGGGCCTGCTTGATAACCAAGGTAACCCTACTTACGCATTGACCGGTTTTTCGAAAGACGAAATACTTTCCAATCATACATCAGTATTACAATCTTTCAAAATACCCGTTAATGCTAAAGTCGCTGACTTACATCGGCTATATTGGATACCTAAACTACCCAAGGATTCTGATAAGTAACGTTTTATCGCTGGTTCGTCTCATTGCTCAACCAAGCCATTATCAAAACTTCTTACTACCATTCTCAGTACCATTAAATCAGGGCTTCAGTCTTTATTGTGACACTGTATATTCCAGAAGTGGCATTAATGGGATGTGCATTTTAAAAAACTTCTCAAAAATGTTTCGTCCATCAAAACATTTGATTTTTCCACTCTGTACACTACCATACCACATGCCAAACTAAAAGACGTCTTCGGTCTCTCATTATGAGAGTTTTCTTTTCCAAGAAAGGTGAACACATGGTTGTGAGCTATCTCGGAGCATACTTTGTGAAAAACACAACAAAAGCTAAGTTAAAATATACTGAGGAAGATATAGTGAGATTGATTGAATTCGTGGTTGACAATATCTTTGTTGAGTTAGGAGGAAAGAAAGACTGTTGGCATTCCAATGGGCACTAACTGTGCACCACTTTTGGCTGACTTGTTTTTGTTTTTATACGAGGCTGAATTTGTCGGGGGGCTTTTTTTTTTTTTATTAAATACAGACATGTTAGCTGTGTCATTGAATCAGTTGTAATATATCGGTATTATTGAAAGGTTACATTCTAGACAAATGCTTGTGCTTCAAGACCGCCATGTAAAAAAATTAATCCAAATAATGTCCGTGCCGAAAAGAATTATTGTACCAGGTCAAATTAGAAATCGGACGTTTATGTGTTAATTATTTCTTAAAATCACAACGTTCATGTATATACATGTATAATTTATCAGACTGTAGCTACCTTCACATGCATGAAATTTAAGTCAACGTTTCAAATGAAATAAAATTCAAAGAGGAATCATGTCTTCCAGAAATGTTTCTGTGGTGGGTGTTCTGCCGAGATTTCGAACTATATACTACAATCTGGTAGCAATAAAAATTCGGTATAAATTCCACACTTTCACATGGTGGCTTATACAGTTATGCCGCAGCCTCCAAAAATACACGAACTCCGCACATAGACTCGCCTCTCATACAATGGGAGATCGTCCTTTAACGGCGTAAGCTTTTGGAAGGACGTAACCATAAAAAAACAACATTTTAACATGTGTCAAACTTTTGTATCGGAAGCATAACTCTACTATGAATTGATATCGATACATCTCAACTTATTATGAATATAACCAAATTAAAGCAGTTTGGAGACTTGAAAGGTTTCGAAAAGTTGTTTTCAGAGATCATTTATTAATTCCGCTGATGTTCTTGTTTATCCTTTAGACGTTCTATGGTCCAGCGGATACGGCGGCTGAGAACACAGAGGAATACGGTACTATTAATCCACCCGTCGTGGCTCGGTTCGTCCGTATCAAGGCATTGACCTGGACTGGCGCAGCACCTAAACCGCCATGTCTACGATTTGATGTTATGGGATGTACCCACGGTACGCAGTTGTCATAACATATATTGAAATAGCTAGATAGCATTTTTGTGTGAACATCATTAAGCCAAAACTAGTTTTTGAGTTCGAATACCGTAATTAAATCGGTATTCTAAAGCCTAAATGTTACTACGCCAGCTATATATATCCACTGATAACTCATTATACATGGTTAAAAATATGTAGGTTGATAAGAAATTTTTGTGGTTATGACATGAGGTCCACCAATATTTGGTGTCGGGTGTTGCTTTTCAATCCAGCACACTTAAGAGTCTAAATGGGATGTAATATTTTCCTTTGTTCTTATTGCTTTTGCCCTTGTTACCACTATGTAACCACTTCAGTATTCTCGTTTGTGTCTTAGTAACTCATTTTTGTTTTCCGATTATTAACTTTTTCTCCAGCATTCCAACTGATTTGCTGTAACACATCATACTAACAGTGTATTTGGATGCATCACCAAAAGGCCCAATGTAACCCTGCGGGGTCAGTTACTCGCAAAGTATATATTATGATTTCAATGCAGTTTTTTATTTCAAAATAGACCATTTAGAAATACATGTCATGTGACCTTGACCTACTTCATCCACTATTTCATTACATAAATCTTACTACCTTGCTACTTCTTAAGCAGAAACTACAAACTCCTAAATTGTTACTACAATTTCCAGTTCATGAAAACGAAATCAAAGGTTTTGAGCATAATACAATATGCAGCTGATCTCAAAGTATCTTTCTGTGAAATAATAGCCTTATCTGACAGGCCGCAGAAAGGCTGAAATTGGCACCCCTCCTTTCAGTTCTTGAATGTACATGCTGTCTGCATAACCAGTTATATTTTCCTGCCATTCCAATATTCAAACTCCACTCAAAATTGACCACTTGTAAAACTGTACTCCTTGGGAAAGTCCTGAAAAAATAGCGGTGATTACGCCACGTGACAGTTTTGCGCGACAATAAGCACAAGTCGCCTGTTTGATTGATGAAGGGGTCCTAAGGGAGGGGACGCGCAATGTATACGTCTTATGAAACAGACACAACATGTCAACACATATTGAATCATATTCACATTAATAATCAGACTTTAATAGCACACATTTCGATATCCCAATGAGGAAATATTTACACCAGGAAGTAGCCATATACCTGACTGATATCGGTACAAATGGGTTCGGAACACAACCTTGGGGCAAACTTGAAGTTCTGTTAAATTAATATTTACCAATCCTCCTTACCAAATGATTTCATAAAAGGTATTCATGCTGGGAAACGAAATGAAATGTTTCCGATTGTTTTTTAAATATTGAATAATGGCACTGATAATAGTACTGAATCTTCACAAATGCCTTCTTTTAAAATGACCCTGTGTGCTCACGTTACGTGCATCTTGGTTAATTTCCGACAGTATACAATCAAGGACTGGTTGCTCTTTTTATAATATAATTCTAGATGTTTTAAATTAAAATTTTAATACTCAGTTTGCAATTTGGTATGCAAGCATTTATTTCCTGTATCATTTTAGTTGTCACTTCAACCAATAACAGACGTCGTCGGTTTGCCTACCTGAGTTTACCGGAAGGATCCATCAGTGATGAACAAGTGATATCGGAAGGACACGCAAAACATCTTGGGGAGTGTAGTGTACAGTGTCATCGTGACGTCACGTGTCGCTCATTCTCCTACAGTAGCATACACACACAGTGTAAAACATATAACGTAAGCAAGTACAGCAGGTCAGATGGCGTCCAGTCGATAATGGCAAAACAAGATTTGTACTTTTTCGATATGAGTAAGTATCTCTTCAACGACTCATTTTGTTCAACTGTACATAATCTTTGCCCGAGACTTCGAAAACCACTCAATCTGTAGGTCAACGTGCAAGCCAACGAATAATCAATAGATAATCACAAAGAGAAAATATCGGTGTAATGACGTCAAAACAAAATCCAGTGTATTCACTTGTTTTCGATCTAAAGTATAAAAATTCTATTCAAAACAAACTCGATTCTAACTTTTGGCTTTTGAGGAGGTTGAGTTGATTTGTCACTTCATGAAATATCAAAATCCGACACGGACTCTTAACGTGTTTCTTTGAAGTTTGTATACAATGTAGCTAGGTAAAATATACGGACTCTCGTTATATACTGAAACGAAAAAGAAACGCAACTTCAAATTGTAGGTTTAATAAAATAATAATTGTGAGCATTATGTTTAAATTTCATATGTAATAGTTAATATTGAATATTGATGTAACATCCTTATTCAATATTTAGAGATTTTTAAGAACAGGTCACTTTGCTAGAAGGTCATGATTGGTAGTACCCTACGTGAATCCAAGTTGAAATGGCAGCAGTTTTGAAACCGTGCCCTAATATCGTGTGTGTCCTCCTCGAACAGTTATCACATCTCTAATTCTTTGTTGCATTGAGTTCATCAGGGCATTGACTTTCCGTATTGGAATGTTATTCCATTCTTGGACGAGTGCATTTGCTAACTGAGGGAGGGTATTTGGGGGGTTACGGCGATTTCGAATTCTTCTGTCTAATTCATCCCACAAATGCTCGATTGGGGACAGGTCGGGGCTATATGGAGGCCAATCTATAGGAGCAATGTTCTGTGTCGCAAGAAAGTCTCTACAGACTCTTGCAACGTGTGGTCTCGCGTTATCTTGCTGAAAGGTTAGATGATGCTGCCTAACAAACGGCACAACATGGGGCCTAAGGATCTCATCCCGATAGCGTACGGCCGTTAAATTCCCATTGACTATCACCAAAGGCGTCTTCAATCCATGGGAGATTCCCGCCCAAACCATAACTGATCCACCCCCAAATCGGTCGTGTTCCAAAACACAGGCGTCAGCAAAACGTTCGCCTCGACGCCGGTACACACGTTGACGGCCATCTGCTCGAAATAACGTGAATCGAGATTCATCGGTGAAGAGCATAGACCTCCAACGTCTCATAGGAAAACGTCTGGGCATATGTGCCGTTGCCCATTGCATACGACGTGCTCGACGTTGCGGTGTTAGTGGTAAACCAACGTACTGTCGCCTTGCACGCAAATTAGCCTCACGCAGTCTGTTGATCACTGTTTGGGGATGAATTCGACGGTTATGATTACCAATCGTATTCCTTGCCGTTTCAGCGGCCGTTAATCTCCTGTTACGCAGGTGTGCCAACCTAAGAACCCGGTCTTGACGTCGCGACGTTACGCGTGGACGTCCTGATCTCGGCTGGTCATCGACTCTTCCTGTTGCGTTAAGACGTGAAACTAATCGACTAATAGTCGATTTGTGAACTCTGAATTGTCGAGCGACGTGAAGTTGCGTGTTCCCTGCCAGAAGCATCGCTATAGCACGTCCTCTATCAACCTTTGATAACCGTGGCATAATTGTAAAAGGAATTATTGTTTGCAAAAGTATTGGCGATGATGTGGCTCAATGTTAGTGATGAATTGATACTGGTTTGAATGAAAAAAGAACGCATATGTTTGTACAGGCACGGTTTTTGATGTTTTTACCGAGCCGGAAGTGCATAGGTCTCTAGTCACACTTGGGTGATTTTGAAGATTGGTATGGGTGTTAGGCAGGTTGCATGTTTATATCGGCGATTTTTATACAGATATGTATATTTAATACAAAATTAATCACAATTTTCCATGTTGCGTTTCTTTTTCGTTTCAGTATATATTAACGGTTCGACATCTGATCCTCAAGATGCCGCGGCACTTCTTAGCAAATATGCTGTTGGCTGCCGGCTGCCGGCTACCTACTGATGCTTTAATATTCTCTGCTGAAGCCCAAGTTATAAATCCCGACCTTGATTTTCTTTTCCATTTTTTTTTCTCACTAGGCCGATTTATACCAGAGTCTTTAACAATGGTAGTTACTACTCCCTGCTCGATGTTCAGCATTAAGTCAGTGGAACGGCCCTTGGTCGGTCGTAATAACAAATACTGTGATTGGGAACCGTTAAGCACTTGACAATTATAGTTTTGTTTTCAAAAACATTTCCTCGATGCCAATTACAACAACAAAAAAGGTAATAGCTGGTAAACCTTTTTACCAGCATTAAAATAAATTTGTTTTTTCTAAGGAAACTTTGTATTTGTTTTGATTGCGTTTACGTCATATACAGTGTAACAGACAGGCCCCTAGTTTAATCGATTTTGAGTTCGGATTATGGTTTTGTTGACGCTTTGGTATTCTCTGACGGCCTTCCGGTGCATACGATGTGGTTGCGTGTGCTGAGTGTATGTGAATTTGGGAGACTCCGGTATGTTTGTATAAGCCTTCTTGCTATAGTCCAGATCTTTTGCCAATTTAAAGTGCCACAAGCGGGGAGTATAGTAGCTACCATTGTTAGAGACGCTGACGATAGAACACATAGATTTCCTCACAGCTGAAGAGTGTATTGGCAAAATACAATAACACGTATTACTTATTTAATTAATCACCCAAAAATATGTTTCTAATATAGGATATGTAGTACAATATACCCACGAAAACGCAAATCTGAATGTTTCAGCTAACGTAGACTTGTACATGACAGTGGATGAGACAGCCGGACTGATTTACAAGGTCATCGTACGGAAGTATAACAAGGAGAACGCCACGGCAGCATGTGCTGACTTCCAGATGAGACTACTTGTAGTTAACTCACTGGACAAACTCAATGTTTTACAGCGAGTAACATCATCAAGTGTCATACTGGGTACGTTTATCTATTTTACTAATCTTAACACGGTAACCCTAACTTCTACATTTTACACCGAGATACATATCGGTCTGCTGAGAAGTTTTGGTTTAAATTTTTTTGCAAGACTTTTTTAGAATTAAAAGGGTTCTTACTGATCGTTATCGATATTTATTTAGTCATCTGTTCCTTTATCCTATTTAAATGTAGGTATCCTATGCTATATTTACAACAGAACAGGGATCTATGAGGGTGAGTGGAGGATTGTATGAGTTGGACGGGATGACGAAATGGTGGGACGGCGGAGACCCTCCTCAGCCTCTAAATGATCAACTGGTGGAATGGGACACAACGGATACGGATGTCACTGAAAAGTGTCTTGTGTACACCACGAATGCACTTCGCAGAGGTTCTTGTACATCACAACTTTTTTCGATCTGTGAAATGTGATATAAAGGATTCACTCGAAAGTGATTCTACAGGCATTTGATAGCAATGATAAAGAGAAAATATTAATAATTTAAGCAACCAGACGAAAGGGTGAATGCTATTGTATATACAATTTTGGTAATACACAGCAGTTTTCATTCTGGTTAATGTTTTGATTTGTTGTTTTGGGTAGCATACCATCATCAGATAGTTGGTTGTTCCAATCGTACTAGGTGCTAGTTATATCATCTTCATTTCATATCTAAGATTTCAAAACAAAAATATCGTGTGATGCAGTACAGGGTACTGCACAGAAGTTTAGCGTTACCTTGCTCCGCCCATATATTTGCTGCTTTGGATTAAATTGAACGAATCTTCAATATTTTATGTCAATTTTCCTCGCATTGTCAACGTGGAAAAACAGGCCGTGTATTTCGTTACTGTCCCATTGATCTTAAACGTAGTAACTGGCCAATCCGAGTGGACGGCACAACTGACACGATGTATCAAAGGGACATAGTAATTGTAATTAACTAACATTACATACACTTCAGTTTCGGGATACACTATATTCAATTTTCTAATAATAAGATATAACATTTGCACACCTAAACGCGTACGGAATACATGTACCGCTCACCACATAGACCCCGGCTACCCCATCGTCTAAATATTTGAAATCGAACACCTGTTCTTGCAATCTGTCAATCCGACACCTCTGTCACAATTCAGTCATATACACAGTCGGTCGTGAATGTTGAATTTTACTATTTTCTCATTCAGACCAGCACTTGTAAAGGGTCCATATATATTGCAATAGTTACGTTTTCATTTCGCTTCGCCTTCATGAATCTAGTAAACTCTGATAGCTTCATTTCCCGATGAAATAAGTAGGGCACGAGCTTTTTCGTTCCTTACGAAGTAATATATTTTGTTGACATCAGTGTATCGTTAACGTTGTGTGCAATAATGTACGGGTGTAATATACACGTAAAAACTGTTTTTCCTGCCAATGAATTATACCAGGATCATATCGCAGAAAGCTTTAATAATACTTGATCATATATCCAGTGTTACAAATGAGGTAGATATTAGACCTTTAGAAAACCAAAAAATAATTTCCCCCATTGGGATTTTCGGAGACTTTTTCTTCTGTTATAGTATGATACTCATCTTTCGAAAGATGAAAGAATATATTCTGTTGCAATAAGTTTGAGGTTAAATCATAAGTTGACGGGACTATATCACAACTTGGTTCGTTAATTAAATGACATAAATTAAGATGTAACATCAATCCTCTGCTTACGTGGTAAATATTGAAAAAAACACTGGACATCTTAGGTCAACAACAATGATAAGGTAATGTATATAAAAGGTAAGAGACACCAGACGATTTTCTAGTCCGTTTACTCTTCCTGTCAACTCTAAGCTGCAAAGTTGAACGTGTAGATGTATTAGTTACCTCTCTCACGACCGACTGATCTGAATGCAAAACGCAGACATCTAGATTTCATAGCAAATTACAACAAGCACAGCCAATCACCTGTTTCCTTCACTTTCAACTTTTAATCTGATATATTGATATTTGCTCACAGTAAATACTACGCAAATAGTTTTCAATATCTTTCGATAAGAAGTCTTTTGATTTATGAAATATTCATTTTCCCAATTTCGCTGTCATTTTAAAACATTTTTTACCACGCTGTTGTCTTATTCTTATTTCAAACATAAGGTTAAAACAGATCATGGAGATTAATCTTCGCTGGTCAATAGGTAGCCTATACACTCGGAATGCAGTACACAATAACTTTGTCAGTGGACTCATAGTGTAAGCACTGAATAGCAGAACAGGAGGACTCGGGTTGTGAACGTTTGGTTTCTTTCTACCAATATATCAAGATATGGCTTAGTCACAATGTAATGAATATATCAAGAGAATGTAAGTCAAATAAGTTAACAGGCAATTGAAACAGCCATTGGAAGGTGACATGAACGCCGTCTGTATCAAATAAACTTATACATATTCCTACAAACCTGTAAAATTCCAATGAGAGCTTCCGCTTTATCCTTATGTAGACATAAATTACTTTCAATGTGGACCTGTGTACATATGCACGTTCATCAGAACTAGATTTACGGAAGTTTATATTATGTTTAGTGTATAAAAATTCCCAGAAAACAAGACAAGAATGCTTTAAGTCTCATGTATTCATTTAGGGAACTAAAGGTGACGTAACATACAGATATGCTACACCTTTTCAATTAAGTAATATATACAGTAAAATTAATTAACCTGCATCATACAGCTGTTTTGTTATCCTAGGACTCTTCAGTGATGCTAGGGACCAAAAATTGGGAACCAAAATGTCTAAACTAATAAACTAAACAAACGAGATGTCACATACCCTTGTTCTTTGACAAGGTTTCTCACTTTGTATTGTACAGTACACAATATTGTTTTAAGGAGTCATATGTCCCTCTACAGGTGGATTATTTGACATTGATATTGGACGCAAAATTATTTTCAATGTGAAAAGACAATGCCTCATAAAATGCTGAATGGTTAATTTCTAATAGTTTAAGATAATAATTTATGATAAATTTACTTATTGAGAACGAGTAAATATTTGTAGGCATGTTCGTTGTTTAATGAATCGTGTAATGTTTCCTGTTGGAAGAGCAACTGGCCAAACAGATCCGGCGTAGAGTTCGCATCACTTCAATGGCCACGTCAAAGCATGTGACGCCAGATGCTTAACACAATGTTTACGACTTTTTATGTGCTGTATTGGAGTTATCTCAGCTTGATACATATAAATCATTAGGATTTATCGCCCTTAGTATTACTTGTAACGTGATATGCAAATGGGCATTGCGAGCCTCATTGTGAATTATGTAATACAAGATGGTCATCTAACAAACATGTTGTTTCTGTATGCCGAACGTTGCATGGTTTCAGGAAATGAGATCACATCCACAAACCAAATTGGTATAATACCAAGTACAAAACATCAACATTAAACACTACGATTGTTATTTGTACACTATTGGCCAGGATGGCAGGGAAATATCCAACCCTATGACATTTGATTATGATGGAGCGGACAAAACCGATGTGCTATTTACAAAATTCAAAGCATATTGGGCTCCTTGTGAAAATATCACAGTGGAGACACCGTTTCTAATCAAGGATTCAGAGTAAAACTGAATCGATTTACGAATACACAACTGATCTGCAAGTTATAGCAAAAAACTGTAAGATTCGGGATCGAATTGATTGTGGTGTTCATTCTGACAAAGTTAAAGAAAGACGTTTGCGGTTAATGAACTGTTATCCTACGGAAGGCAATATCAGCTTGTGTCGTGCTTATGAAGAGTCACAACATCTCATGAAAAACTTTAACACATAGGATGTCAACTCAGTGTGTAAATCAAAACCGCAGCGTGACCGTTAACAAAACTTCACAGACTAAACCCGTTGTCGGTCAAAGGGAGCTAACTCTGCCAACTCTAGCACGGAGAAAAACATCAAGTTTGACAAACCTGTGAAACTTAAAAAACATTTCATTGTGGTAGATGTGGTACAACACATGCTGCACGTCGCTTATAGTAAACAGTGTGGTTACACGGTTTCACCGCATGAACCATTTCGCAAGTGAATGTAAAGCGCAAGTCGTACATGCTACTGAAGCAGACACTCTCGACGGTTAACTTGGAAATGTGTTCATTGGATCTGTGAATAAATAAAAGCCGGAACATGGCAACAATGAAGCGTTCCCTAACTTCAACGTTCATGGTACTGATATAAAGTTCAAGCTCGATACCGGTTCACATGCTAGCATTATTCATGAGAAAATGTCCAACAAACTTACTGAAAAGCAAGTAGTGAATTTGGACAAGACCAAAACATAACTTACCAATTACTCAGGTGACAAAATTCATATACAAGGAAAATGCAAACTTCAACCCAATGGCAACACCGTTGAAATTTTCGTAGCAGAAGGTAAGTGTGGAACCTGTAATCAACCCTCCACGTAGAGTCCCCGCAAATCTACGGCCTAACCTTAAACAAACATTGGAGGAGATGGAACAGAGTGGTGTTATCCATAGAGTTGATTAATCAACAGACTGGGTAAATTCCATAGTTGTGGTGGAAAAATCGACAACTGGCAAGCTGCGTTTATGCCTTGACCCGTGACAATTGAACAAAGTTATTAACCGCGAACACTTTCAGCTACCGACAATATACAACATTTCGACACGTATGTCAGGCGCAAACGTATTCAGTAAACTTGATGCAAACAGCGGATACAGGCAGATTCCACTGGATGACCCAAGCCAACTTCTTACTACATTTAGAACATCCTTTGGAATATATTGTTATATCGGCATGCCGTTTGGTATAAAAAGGGCACAGGAAGTGTTTCAAAAGCGTCTGTTTCAACATTGTGATAACACGACCGGTGTAGAAGTGATTATACAAAAAAATGTGGATGAATTTTCGTCTTTGGCAAGATCACCGAGGAACATGGTGAAAGAGTAAAGCGTGTACTCTGTAAATGCCTTGAAATCAACCTTACACTCAATCAAGAAAATTGTGAATTCCATTCTGGAGAAGTCACGTTCATTTGGAATAGGCTCTCGTCTTCAGGTATACGTCCAGACCCAGAAAAGGTTTCTGCAGTTGCAAACATGCCAAGACCAGTTGACAAGAAGGATGTTGAGAGGCTTTTGGGTACTGTAAATTACCAATCCAAGTTCCTTCCATTACACAGCCAATCAGAAAGATACTCAATAGGGACGTCATGTTTGAGTGGAACAAGACTCATGACGATGCATTCAAGAAAATTACTGACATTCCCCAACAGGAACCTGTCTTAGCGTTTTATGATCCGAAAAGTACATGTAACCGTATATGTCTATACATTCAAAGTGACTTAGGGGGAGTACTATTGCAAAACAAAAGGATCAACCTGTAGCGTACGCTTCCAGAGCACTCACGGAAACGGAAACGATGTATGCTCAGACTGAGAAGGATCAGAAGTAACTGCTAGCTATCACATTTGACATGGAGTGTTTTCACAACTATACTTATTGCTCAAATGTCCCTGTGGAAAGTAACCACAAGCCACTTGAGGCAATACTCAAGAAACCTCTGTCGCAGGCGCCACCTCGACTACAAAGGATGTTTTTACGCCTACAACGCTATGATTTCACATTGGTGTACAAGCCAGGAAAACAACTCATCATTGCCGATACATTATCGCGAGCATATCTACAGAACACAACGTCTTCATTAGAGCAGAAACTGGACTGTTATGTTCTCCCAGTTATACAAAGTCTACCAGTATCGCATGACAAAATAACAGAAATTCGTTCACAAAATGAGTTTGACCCTTAACTCAGCTGTGTAATGTCACTCATACAAAATGGATGGCCAGATTAAAAACAGTCTTAAGACTGATCTCCAAGAATATTTGAAAATCAGAGATGACCTGACAGTCAATGAAGGTTTAATCGTAAAAGGTGAAAAAAATGTGATTCCTGCATCACTACAACAGAAACCCTCGCTGACCTTCATGTGGGACATTTCGGAATTGAAAAGACCAAAGCACGTGCGAGAACTGTTGTATTCTGGCACAGACTAAACGCCGACATAACAAATATGGTACAAAGTACAGCAGATGCACGAGTCTCCGGACCAACAATCAAAAGGAACCAATGAAACCGACTCCGATGCCAGATGGTCTATGGCAGGTTGTCGGAACTGACTTTTTCTCTTGGAATCAAAGTGATTTTGTCAATGTGACTGATTATTACTCTCGCTATTTTGAAGTGGCAAAGTTAGAGAATAGAGAGGTTAAGATAGCTTAAGTGTACGTGTACGGGTAGAGGGAATTCCCCTAAATTTTACGTGACTTACGTCATCACTTCATGCTGGTAGCTACACGTAAACGTAGTCACGAACGGCGGGATTTACATGTAAGTACAAACTTGTAGCATTTCTCTCAAAATTAGAATTGTTTTTGTATGAAATGAAAATGAAATATCATTTTTGAATATATGAACCGATACGGGATAAAATAGTTTTTAAATAACGATCATATTTTAGGAATGCGAAGGGGTTGGAAAAGGTTGCCTGTTTAACAGTTACAATGTACCAACAGTACAGGCTACTCAACGGAGAATATTTTCATGTTTAGCTTAACCACATATATACTCTTTATTACATCGTATTATTTTGTTATATATTATAGTTTTCTGTTTACATGTTGTTCATAATATGTGGTTTTAAGTCTTGTATAACAGCCAGTTTCCGTACGATTACAGACTTATGGAAGTGACGAGTCCCGGGGCTCCCAAACTTAAACCTACATTAGCATTTGTTTTGATTTACACAGATTTGTCGGTATACAATGTTCATCTGTTCAGTACTTTAATCATGAAACATACTATGTAAAGTTCCGTATAAGAGATAGCTATTGTACATGTAGAGCTAGTGATTGTATTTTAGTTTAATGAAGTACAGCATTGTCTTATATCTTCCTCAGAATCAAGAATGGCGTCAAAGGTTTCCGTGGGCCTAAGAAAGAAGCAGGCCCGATTTTCTTCCCTTGAAGACGACCTACTTCTAAAAGAGGTGGCCGCTAAAATCCCGTTTAAGGTCTCTCGGTCCGTTGATTATCGTTCTTGGCAAAAACATGGCCGCTTTGACGGATATAAAATTTGATACCTATCGTGGGTAAGAAATTCACCATACATACGCCGATGATCATGCAATTTGCAATCCGGCAAAGACCCAAGCGTCTGCTAGAATCAATGTAAATGATAGAAGGTTAAGTTGGTTGCGTAATTATCGACTATATCAACCTGATTTTATGTAAACGTGTTGTGTAAACAATACGGTATGGTATAGGGGAGGTAATTAGTAACTCCAATGTATTTGAGTTATTCCCATTTATCAGAAATCTGTTTATGTAAAACATATGTTTGGGAGTGAATACAATGACTTGGAACTTGTAACACGCGTTTGTGTTTTTATCTACAACGATGTCATGATGTGAGTTTCATAAGCGGGTTCCCCATTCACCCTCATTCATCATATTAGTAGTGTAAACACCAAGACAACCTCTATGTCCGCTTCAATTCTTTACAACTGCGCATCATTAAACAAACTCATTGCTTTATATTTATTCGATATTTAATGCAACATGTTCTGATGATATCACTATTCAATAAATGCCATAAATGCTAGTTATAAACTATTTGCTGTGTAATCTGATACCAGGCGAGTGGATACATTCAAATCAGGCTAAAGCAATCGATAAACGTAGTATCTCACTACTTTCAACGCATTATGTGATATGGGAAAATCTATACCTCGAACAATTAAGTCCAGTTGCAGTGAAAGGGGAGGCAATCGAAATAAAAAAAATCGATAATTCTGATTATTTTCCCAAAATTTGAAGTGAAATAATGTTTTTTGGTTCATTTTTTTCATGCTTTGTTAAATAAGGATTGTTTCTTCATCACATAACTTAAAAAAAATCAGTTTTTCATCCACACAATGTTTTGTTATTTGAAAATGTTGATGAAAAACATACATATTATTGTTTGTTTTGTTGAATAAAACGTAAAATATTTGCCTTCTTTGCTGTTTTATATGTATATATAACGTTAGGATTGTAATACATTAAAACGTAAATTGTTAGTTCTTGATTTCGCTCTTTCTGGTGTTTTCCCTGAAAATATCAGTTTTTTACCCCAAATAGATTTCTGCAGTTTTTCGGCCAATTACAACAAAAATACTTGTTCTTTATACACTAGCAAACGTTTGAGTGAAATTTCATGAAATTCCTATGGATATTGACAAAGGAACCGAGTGACCTTAAATACATGATGAAATGGGCCGAGATTGCCGTCCAGTTAAGTCGGGACGCGTTCTCGGTTGATACCCGGCGAGTACGGGAACGAACACAGTTGCTTATAGACTCGCATACAAAGGAAAACGCCCCAAACCTTAAAAGGTATTCACAGAAAGTTATTTAGAATCTGGCCACATTATATTTTTTCATTAAATATGTATTTGATTTGAAGCGTTGTTTTAAAGCAAACGCACTAGATGCACGTATGTTATCGAACCTATATATAAGACACTTACAGTAGGTTAGCATAAATACTGTAAGCCTAATTGTCTTGGAACTGGACTAACTAGATAAGAATATACAAATGATTAGGCTGTTTGGCTTATATAAAAATTACTATCTTCCATTTTCGTTGAACAAATTACCCTGAAAGTTATCGATGCGCGATAAAACAGAACGTAAAGGTTTGTTTTCAACTAATAGTCTACTTATGTTTTATTAAATGAAAAAAATATGTATCTTTATTATAATTTTGTCTTATATATTAGTTGTAAAAAAAAAAACGAGTCAAATATTGTGTTGTAGGTCTGGAATAAATGAGGTGTACGACGAAAGGAAAAGTTTGCTTGACGAGATAATTGAAATCAAGGAAGGAAAGGAAGGAATGAAAAAGGAAGACGATGGTAAAGAGAAAGAAAAGGAAATCAAAGGAAAAGACGTATGAAAAAGGGCCATGGAATGCCTGAAATCAACATATGCTGGTAGGTATAAGTTGTGTAGTCTTTAAACAGCTTGCTAGTACCGTATGGTGTACAGTAGCCAAACTCTTCAACCATGTGAGCACATTAAAAGTGGCTGTTTAAAGTGTCATTAACTTATTTTTAATTCTAATTAGCTGTATAATTTTACAGCTCTAATACTTTTATCAATATATATTTTCATAGAAAATGGAGATGATTCCGGTTGCCAGAAAGAAAAAGACCAGGGCGTGACAGATTATCTGACGGAAAAGTCAGATGGAGAGCGAGATTGTAAAAAGGAGGAATTGGAAAAAAGGAGAGAGGAAATAAAGCTTCAAAGGGAAAGGTTTGAATTTGTTCCAAATATAACAAGTTATGGGTCGAACTGCAAATAATGTAGCTCAACATAATAACAAACATTTATAATATACTGGGATGAATATTATACATCATCCCTATACATACATTTATAGGATTGAACATATATACTTAAGCACATTGTAAGCCTACTTTCCTCAGTTCAGAAGACTTTTTACATGTGATACATGATCACTAATACATGTATGTATAGAGTTGCGTATCAATTCAAATATGCGTCCAGTGATGGTGGGTCAAGTCCGAAGAAAGAGCTGGTCTCGCTTCCATAGAGACATGTATGACAATTTGTCAGAAATATTGCTACTTTGAAGTACTCTCCAACAGGTTGCAGGTACAGTTTTTGATTTTTTTTTTATAGTCGAGAAAGGCAAATAACGATAGAATTTTTCCAAAATTCCACTCCACGCAGTTACGAACAGCAGACATTTTCTTGTTGAACATCGTTTGGTTTGTAAACAAGATGCCACTTCTGTACGGCGTAATTATTTATGGTGTGAGAGGGTAAGCTGGGTCACCATATATAACGAAAGTGTTTCCTTGACGAGTGGTCATGTTTTGACGAATTTGTTCTTCAATGTTGCTTTCTCTCAATAACCCAGCATCGTGACGCCGTCTTTCCATGGGGCCGTAAAGGTGGGCTACCATACCGTGTGGGGTAACGATACTTCGGAACTTTAATGCATGAACTCTTTTATGTCCATTAAAGACTACCTTTTGATGCTGCCGTGGTCTGCAAATTGGTCTTACAGTGCCATCAATAAAACCCCAAGAATTCTGTAATGGTCCATCGCGGTCCTTGATAGATGCTGCAAATTCTTGCAAATTCCAGTGGATAGCCTGGGTCTATTTAAATTTATCAATAAATGACCGTGTACGTTATAAACATAGTCAAGTACCTCATTAAAAATGTAGGACAATTCAGCAAGTAGACCTTCCAAAAAGTGGTTTAAGATCTTCAAGTCGGCATGGGTAGGCTAGACGTCTGAGAAGGATACAAAATCCCTCAATGCCTATACACACTGTACCGTTATTGCAAATAATTTTCACTGGGATATGTAATGCTTGACAGACGATGTTGAGGTCATCCTTTGTAAACCTTAATAAGTTCAAACATTGATCATTGGTCAGTTCTTCAAGACAAAACTTTGGCATACATACTCCTTTGCTTCATGATTTGTCGAGATTATCGAGATTAGTAGTAAGTTATAATCTTCTGCGATAGCAGCTAGAGAACGTATGTCCGCCATTTTCTTGTGCGATCAGACGACAGGTATTAAAAAATAATTGTGACCAATCAGAAATGAAGAAGATACACTTTTCTCTACCTACACGTTCGTTTATCTTAAACGTCACGTTGTTTCATTAAATTGTACGTGTACGTGTAGTTACCCGTACCCGTACACGTAATCTTAACCTCTCTAATACTAGAAGTGCAACAATCATCATGCATTTAAAATCAATATTCGCGCGTCATGGAATTCCATTTGAAGTGCCAATGGACAACAATACGCGTCAGCAGAATTTAGGACATTTGTGAAAACCTGGAAGTTCAAATACACAACTTCCAGTCCTTACTGTGAAGCGCATTTAGGAAAAAAGCAAGAACGGTGATCCGTATCTCGCAATGTTAGAGTACAGAAACTCTCCAACTGACTCAGAATCAAAGTAACTCACGAGTAGAGAACTCATGTCTGTTTTACCAGTTACCAAGTCCAGACTCGAACCACGAACCGTACCTTTGAAGAACGTGAAAGCGACAAGAATATGGTCGAAATCTCAGCAGAAAAAAAACCAATTCGATTTTGGATCAAATTACTATCTTTTCTTACCGATGGAGAAACATTCATTTCAAATTCATAGGCCAGTGGACTCTTGGAAGCGTGAGTAAAAAAAAGTATATCCAAGATCATACACTGTCAAGACACCGAGTGATGAACTGTTTCGCAGAAACCGTCGCGGTATCATCCTGACAAAGGAAAACCGAGATTAAAGACAACCCATGTGAAATTCCTGATCTGTTTGACCTTGACAGAAGGAGTCAACCAAAACAAACATCTCCCACAGAATCAGCACACTCTCCGCGGTTATGAAAAATCCAGAAGTGACAAAAACTAGATCCTGGAGAAGTGATTATAATATGTGAAGGGACACAATAATCCCCTGTTAGGTATAAACAGGCAGGGCAGTGTATCCTGAACCTGCTGTTTAAGAGTGGTTTACCTCACTAGTATATAAAATCTTGAAATATTTAAGCAAAAACTTCTAGTGAATGAAATCAAATATTATCACAAAAAATATCTTTCAATTATCAGTTGATTGATCAGTTTTATGTTTGTTTGACCGTTCACAAGAATGAATATTTATTGGCATCCCTTATTCCTGCTAGGTTATGTTGGAGTAACTGATATACATATTTTGAAGAGCTTGTTTGATGAAAAAAAAAGATGTTCCATTTGGGTTATTTTTCACACGTTTATATTCCATACCCCACAAGTCCGGAGATGATCATTCTCTCGAGTTTTACAAGACAACTGGTAAAGGAGATCGATCGGTAGCATTAAGCTAATATTGAACGAAGTAAACAGCGAACGATCCACCAGTCTATAATACACAAAACATTGATTTGTATTTGTTATATGTATTTCTGCTAACAATTAACCTTTCGGTGCAGATATGGCAGCTGCTAAATTGTTAATGTCTGCGGCTTTGTATACTCAGGTTTAATGTTCTGGACGCAATCTGATATCGAAAGAAGTAGACAACGACCTGTCCATAATAAACAAAAACATGAAATCGTTGTTCATCAAGTAACAAACAACCCGCAATTCCAAAATGTTCTGTTGTAATTTGGTTTTGCATGTTTATTCATAATTTACCTGCTTCAGTCCGCTTCACTTAGTCGTAACAATTGCGAAGAGATGTTGCATAGCATATGTGGTCTTGGTTGAATACAGAAATGTTATTAATTTTATGAAAGGCCCCGAATGACTCAAATTGTCGATGTTTGACAAATGCATTTGACATAGCGCCATATATAACTGACATAAGATTATCTAAAGCGCTTTATATTAAATAAATATTCAATTTAATGAATCTATACAATTTAACACATACAGGTTTAACATAATTATATTATTATGATGTTTTTATATGAACTGCCTTATTAGGTGCTACCTTATAGTCCTACAATGTATACCACCTGGCTAAAATCTTCTTATGCGTGAGGTAATGCATAGGTGCAGGAGTTGTATTGCGTAATGTTAGTAGTGGGACTGTGCTTCCAACGGCATTCTTGTTTGTGTTACCTCACTAAATGCAACAGCACAGATCCTAGACCATTTAATACTTCTACTGGGTAGTGTGGGCAGGAGAAAAAAAATTCTATGGATATTCCATGCATGCGACGACTTCGAGGATCCAAATCACGCAAGCGACAACTTGGATGATTCAAAATGGCCGTTAATTTTAAACACACGTTTCACTTTTGTCACTGAGCCGACAATTTCTGATAATGATCGGGAAAGATGCCGAACAAATGTTATCATATTTCGGCCTCGTCAGAAATTTAATATAGCGGTCAAGCAGCAATTTTTTGACATGATTGTGCAATTATATGTTATAAACTAATTCTTTACAATGTAAGATCATCTGCCCAATCTTGCCTCCTCCGTCGTGGTCATCCGTCCACCGTACATTGTAGGTTGGCTTTTCCTTCAAACGACCCATCAATAAAGGCCAATGATATCCATATAGGGTATGTGGGGTTAACCATTTGAACAGACTTGGTAAGCATTTACCCGAGCATGCTACTGACCAAATATGAGTTACCTGTGTCATTTGGTTATTGAAAATACCATTATGTTATGTGGAAAAAAAATCAGAGAATACCAAAGCGTCAACAAAACCATAATCCGAACTCAAAATCGATAAAACTAGGGGCAAAATAGGAACAAAGAAAAGATTTACATGGAGACTCTCGTAAAAGCACAAGAGAATAAAACCAGGTGTTCCGGAAGAGTAAGCGTCTTCTACTTCATCGACGACACCCGCCATGTAAATCTTGGTCACATCCAAGTAAGCATCAATCCGTAAAATGAGAACCGAGTCATCATTGTCAGCACAACAAGTAAACACACTAACAAGCAAACTCAAAAGCGTCCATCTTCATATCACACAAAGATACAGAATATTTCTCGATGATATCAAGATGGCGACCATAAAACTTGCCCATAGTCTTCATCAACCTGCATTTCTCGAATCCCTGTGCCATAAGTTTGTTCGTCAGCAGTCGACATCTATCACGAAAATCGCGATATTCAGAGCAAGCCCTAGAATAACGAATCAACTGCGACATGTAAACACCATAGGATGGAGAAGCAGTGATGTTACTATCAAGAAAGGGACAGTTCACGATCGAAAAATCGAAATCGTTACGTTTATCATACAGCTTAGTAGTTAGTTGCCCGTGTTGGTCATAGTTTAAGTAAATATCGAGGTAAGAAGCTGATGTTGGAGAGTCTGTTGTGTCTTTAATCTCATGTTCAGTAGGGTATATGCGATCGACTAGGTCAGCAAACTTTTTGATGTTTATCGACAACAAATCGTCGATATACCTGAAAGTGAAATTGAAAGGTTTGGCAAGGCTTTTGTTACCCGTTATGATAAGCCCCTCGACAAATTCAGCCTCGTATGAAAACAAAAACAGGTCAGCCAAAAGTGGTGCACAGTTAGTGCCCATTGGAATGCCAACAGTCTGTTGGAAAATCTTTCCTCCGAACTCAACAAAGATATTGTCAACCAGGAATTCAATCATTCGAAGCATACATGTACGAATTTTCTCGATAAAGAAGACGGCGATTTGATTCTGTTTTTGGAAAAATAATTGCAAATGTAACTTTCAAGATTTACTAAATAATTATTGGTGCTTGTTTTCATTTCTTTGTCTAAAACTGCTCTGTAATGGAGAGAGAATATGTTTATATTCCAAGTACATGTACCACACCAGTCTTGAGCTGAGCATTCTGTCAACTGTTATAGGAGATCGAACACTATATTCAGCTGATAATGAACGATCGTTTTACACAAAACGCATTGATTTGTGTTTGAAATATGTATTTCTGCTAACAACAGATATGTCAATACAGATATGGCAGCTGCTAAATTGTTAATGTCTTTGGCTTTATATACTCGGCTTTCAATGTTCCAGACGCAATCTCATATGGAAAAAAGTAAATTATTGTCCATAATAAACAAATACATGGTATTGTTGTTCCTCAATAAACAAAGCTTGATAATCAGAAACCTTCATTATTGATTTACGAAATAATTTAAAGGTAGGGCGTAAGAATTGCTGCCCCGTTGTATGATCGCAGAAGGCGACTGAAATTTGGATCTAATTTTTTCTATTCTTTCTAAACGACTTTCTTCAACCTAATGTCTCTCTTGACACAACCTCGCTTTTGGCCTTTAGTTGAGCGTTTGCCCCTGTGAGGGATGTTATGGGTTCTGTCCCCAAGGCCAAGAAATACATGTAGGAGAGGCTCTAAAAATCGTAGTTAAAGAGTAACTGTAGTGCAAAACCATTTTTTGTGTATGGAAAGATTGGTAAATAGTAAGTGAGATCATTCACACTGTTACTATACAGCATAATTATTGTGATGTTAACATGTTGATAATATGGTTTAATTTGTGTGTTGTAAACATGTTGACTATGTTGTGCGGTTTATCATGTAAACATGTTTACTATATTGCATAACTTGTGTAGTGTAAACAATGTTGAGAATATTCTAGAAACCGAACGTGTTTACTTATTGATATGTAGAATTAATTTGAATGTTCTCTGTGTGTGGACATGTATGTTCTAGACTTGGAATAGTCTAGAATAAACTAGAAACTTAGAAGTATATATAAGCTCAGCTCTGCTTTGGTGGGTCAGCACTACCAAACACTGGGGGTTATAATACGTACACTTGCATTCATTAATCGGACACGGACTGATTCCATCATTTCACCTTGGATTAACGGATTAATTCATCAATTATTCTTGGACTTGGATACTGTGAACAGTGTTACAAGGATTCATTGGACATTCTAATTCTTATTACACAGAGAACATTGTGAGTACAATTTATTGTTATATTACTTAGGATAATATTGAATTTACCTGTAAATGTCATTTTGTCATTGTTAAAATAAATTGTTAAATTTTAGACAGGATTCATTGTTTATTTTGTTGGCTTTACCACGGTTTATTTCTGACCGTAACAGAAATTTGGGGGCTCGTCCGGGATAGATCTAATTGCATTAATTTTGTAAAGAGTAAATTAATAGCATATTTGCTTTTATTTTGAAAAGTAAAGCCAGCAAAATTCATCATGACATCTATTGTAGAAGAATTTTTACAATCGCCTGCCCAGGAAAAGTTTGAATCTTTGAAAAAATCAGAATTGATTGAATTAGGACAAAAAATTGGGCTGTCAGTAAAAACGTCTATGAGAAAGCTTGAAATTAAAACCATTGTAGTAAAACATTTAGTTGATAAGAAAATTTTAGAGCCTTATCAGTTTCCATCAGAAGAGGCTGGGTTTTTTGGCTATCAGCTTGAACTAAGAAAGTTAGAAATTCAGGAAAGGAAAGAAAAGGAAGAAAGAGAAATTCAGGAAAGAAAGGAAGAAAGAGAAATTCAGGAAAGAAAGGAAGAAAGAGAAATTCAGGAAAGAGAAAGAGATAGGCAGTTTCAATTAGAAAAACTAAAGCTAGAACATGAAGCTAATATCAAACTGGCAGCTCAAGGTTCAGAAACTTCACGTGGTCAAAAAAGGACAGAATTTGATGCCGCGAAAAATATTAGGCTAGTACCTAAATTCATGGAAAAATCTGTTGATAAATATTTTCCACAATTTGAGAAAGTTGCTGAAAATTTGAAATGGCCTCGTGCTGTTTGGCCTACAATGTTACAAAGTGTGCTTATTGGTAAGGCTGCTGAAGTTTACTCAGTACTCAGCATTGATAAAAGTTCTGATTATGACCAGGTGAAGGCCGCTATTTTAAAGGCATATGAATTAGTTCCTGAGGCTTTCAGGCAGAAATTTAGAAATTACAAAAAATTTGACTCTCAGACTTATGTGGAATTTGCTAGAGAAAAAGAAGATTTGTTTGATCAGTGGTTAAGATCCAAAAAGATTGAGAAAAATTTTGACAATTTAAGACAGCTACTGTTGTTAGAAGAATTTAGGCAGAGTGTACCACAAGATTTGAGAACTCATTTAGATGATAGAGGTGTGAAAACTTTGAATGAGGCAGCAGTTATGTCAGATTCTTATGCTCTTACTCATAAGAAGAGTTTTTTGACAAAACAAGGTGGTAGTAGTTTTGTGAAAAATCAAGGTACTGCAAGTACTGAAAACAAAAGTAGTGCCCAGTCAACTCCCCAGTCAACCTCTCATGTAGGTTCTACTTCTGGTCAAAAATGTAATCGAAATTCCAGTTCAGTCGGTCCAGACTCACTTCCTACTTGTGTTTATTGTAAGAAAAGGGGTCATCTTATAGGTGATTGTTTTAAACTTCAAAGGAAGCGTGAGTTCGATAAAAATCCACAACCCCATGCTTGTGCCGTTATGAAAAGTGACAGGAAGCCCTTTGTTAAGACTAGTTTTGAAAAACCTGATGTACAGGGTCACAAGTCCAGTTCTTTTGATTCTATGGAGGATTATAAGCCCTTTTTGTCTCAGGGATTTGTTTCACTTAATGAGTCTAGTGAACTCCAGCCTGTTAAGATTTTACGAGACACTGGTGCTGCTCAAACTTTGTTGTTAGAAGGTGTGTTGCCTCTGTCTGAGCAGACTTCTGTTTGTGGATCGGTTTTGCTACAGGGTGTGGAGTTAGGCGTCATTAATGTTCCCCTCCATCGTATTAACTTGAAGTCAGATTTAATCACTGGACCTGTTATCGTAGGTGTGCGGCCTACTCTTCCAGTTCAGGGCGTTTCCTTATTGTTAGGCAATGATTTAGCTGGGGGCAAAGTTGTGGCTGATCCCGTGGTTTGTGATAAAGTTATGCCAGTTTATCAGACCATTGATGAAGACCAGGATTTATACCCATCATGTGCTGTAACCAGGGCTATGGCGAAGAAACAGCAGACAGATGCTGAAGGTCAAGTGTCTGCCCCTGACAGTACTAGTTGTGTTCCTGACATTGACCTTAGTGACACATTTTTATCAAAAATGTACAACAACCATGTACCGGTGGACAATATGTCTGACACCACCGTACAGGTCAGAAGCCAGAAGGATGGTTCCCTATATAAGCCTCTGCCATTTGATAAAAACAAAGATGCCTTAAGCAAGGAGCAGTTGCTTACTGAGCAGCTCAGAGATCCAGACATTATCCAGCTCAGTAAGAAGGCTCTCCCTCCAGATGAGGCGGCAAAGGTTCCAGAGTGCTTTTACATCGAAGAGGGTATTCTGATGAGGAAGTGGCGACCACCAGATGCATCTCCAGAGGAGGAGTGGCGAGTCGTTCAGCAGATAGTTGTTCCTGTGTTGTATCGAGGGGACATTATGACTCTAGCTCACGACACACCCTTAGCTGGTCATTTGGGCATAAATAAGACTTGTAGCAGGATTCTTAGTCATTTTTATTGGCCTAAGCTTAGGAGTGATGTTTCAAAGTTTTGTAGATCATGTCATGTTTGTCAAATGGTTGGTAAACCAAATCAGAAAATACCGCCTGCTCCCCTGCAGCCTATCCCAGCTTTTGAAGAGCCATTTAGTAGAGTGTTGGTTGATTGTGTAGGGCCTCTTCCTAAGACTAGGGCAGGAAACATGTATCTTCTTACTATCATGTGTGCATCTACACGTTTTCCTGAAGCAATTCCCCTTAGGAATATTAAGGCAAAGACTATAGTGAAGGCTCTTACTAAGTTTTTCTGTTTAGTAGGCATTCCTAAGGCTATTCAGTCTGATCAAGGTTCAAATTTCATGTCTGGGTTATTTCAGCAGGTTATGCATGAGTTAGGTATTAGGCAGTACAAGTCTAGTGCTTACCACCCTGAATCCCAAGGGGCACTTGAACGTTTTCACCAGACCCTCAAGACTATGATTCGGACATTCTGTTTTCAGTCTGAAAAAGATTGGGATGAGGGGGTTCATCTTTTGTTGTTTGCTGCTAGAGAAGCAGTTCAGGAATCCCTTGGATTCAGTCCCTTTGAGTTAGTGTTTGGCCACACAGTTAGGGGACCTTTGAGATTATTGAAAGAAAAATGGTTGACTGAGCCTACTAATGTGAATCTTTTAGACTATGTGTCTAGCTTTAAAGAGAGATTGCATAATGCATGTAAAATTGCCCAAGAAAACTTGAAAAGTTCACAAAGCAAAATGAAAATTTGGTATGATAAGAATGCCAGGAACAGAATGTTTAAGCCTGGTGATAAAGTTCTTGTATTTCTGCCAGTTCCTGGTCATCCTTTGCAAGCTAGATACTTTGGTCCATATGAGGTAGAAAGCAAACTTAGTGATTTGAACTATGTTGTTAGAACTCCAGATCGGCGTAAAGAAAAGAGAGTATGTCATTTGAATATGTTGAAAGAGTATGTTGAGAGAGGTGAACAAATGTTTGTAAAACCTGTTTCCATCTTAGCACATGCTAGTAATTCCTCATTGAGTTGTGACCATGAAATCGATGACAATGTACATGTGGATGTTACCGAGAAAGACTTTATGCCAAGTGTTCGTTTGAAGAATTCGGAAATACTGTCAAATCTGGATGTGAAACTGGATCACCTAAACAAAAACCAGAAACATGAAGTGGAAAATTTGATTCGAGATTATCCAAAAATATTTCCGGATGTTCCAGCCAAAACAAGTGCAGCCTGCCATGACGTGGAAATTGGAGATGCTTCACCCATAAAACAACACCCATATCGGATGAATCCGATCAAATTACAATTTCTAAGGAAAGAGGTTCAGTACATGCTGGAGAATGACATTATTGAACGTAGCAATAGTGACTGGAGCTCTCCATGTGTTCTTGTTGGAAAGCCGGATGGTTCTTACCGGTTGTGTACAGACTTTAGAAAATTGAATGCTGTTACAAAAACTGACTCTTATCCAATCCCCAGAATCGATGACTGTATCGATAAAATTGGCAGTGCTAAGTTTGTTAGTAAGTTTGACCTATTGAAAGGTTATTGGCAGGTGCCTTTGACAGAGAGAGCCAAAGAAATATCTGCTTTTGTCACTCCAGATGGATTATTCCAGTATAAAGTCATGCCATTTGGGATGAAAAACGCTCCAGCAACGTTTCAAAGGATGATTCATTCCCTAACCCAGGATCTGGATGGATGTGAAGCATACATTGATGACGTAATCATCTACAGTTCAACATGGGAGGAACACATAAGGATTATGCGTGCTTTCTTCAAACGCCTCTCAAATGCCAACTTGACAGTCAATCTTGGAAAAAGTGAATTTTGTCGAGCAACCGTAGAATACTTGGGACATCAAGTAGGCCAAGGACAGGTTAAACCTATCATGGCTAAGGTGGAAGCTATTGTTAAGTTCCCAATTCCTACAAACAAAAAAGAATTAATGAGATTTTTGGGCATGGTTGGATTTTATCGGAAATTTTGTCCAAATTTTTCCACTGTTGTTGGCCCATTGACAGATCTTCTTCGTAAAGATGTAAAATTTACCTGGACAGGAAGTTGTGACCAGTCATTCAGTAAAGTTAAATCACTTTTGATCAGTGGTCCAGTTCTTTCTGCTCCAAACTATTCAAAACAGTTCAAACTTGCTGTCGATGCTAGTGATGTAGGAATTGGGGCTGTTTTGTTTCAAGATGATGATGAATATGTAGATAGACCTATTTGTTACTTTTCAAAGAAACTTAACAAATATCAGCAAAATTATTCTACTATTGAAAAAGAGTGTTTGGCATTGTTGTCAGCTTTACAACATTTTGATGTTTATCTCAGTATTACTTTACATCCAATTATTGTTTTTACTGATCACAACCCTCTCACCTTTCTTCATAAGATGTCAAACAAAAATCAGAGACTGACAAGGTGGAGTTTGTTGTTACAAGAATACAACATGATTGTTACTCATATCAAGGGTAGAGACAATGTTATTGCTGATGCTTTGTCTAGAGTAGGTTAGATGTTTATTCAATAAGACAGGGCAATTGTACAATTCATTTGAGCTATTATGTTTTATATCATTGTATTAATTACTAAAATTTTCATTAACATTCAAATTTTTTTTAAGGGGGGAGGTGTTACTATACAGCATAATTATTGTGATGTTAACATGTTGATAATATGGTTTAATTTGTGTGTTGTAAACATGTTGACTATGTTGTGCGGTTTATCATGTAAACATGTTTACTATATTGCATAACTTGTGTAGTGTAAACAATGTTGAGAATATTCTAGAAACCGAACGTGTTTACTTATTGATATGTAGAATTAATTTGAATGTTCTCTGTGTGTGGACATGTATGTTCTAGACTTGGAATAGTCTAGAATAAACTAGAAACTTAGAAGTATATATAAGCTCAGCTCTGCTTTGGTGGGTCAGCACTACCAAACACTGGGGGTTATAATACGTACACTTGCATTCATTAATCGGACACGGACTGATTCCATCATTTCACCTTGGATTAACGGATTAATTCATCAATTATTCTTGGACTTGGATACTGTGAACAGTGTTACAAGGATTCATTGGACATTCTAATTCTTATTACACAGAGAACATTGTGAGTACAATTTATTGTTATATTACTTAGGATAATATTGAATTTACCTGTAAATGTCATTTTGTCATTGTTAAAATAAATTGTTAAATGTTAGACAGGATTCATTGTTTATTTTGTTGGCTTTACCACGGTTTATTTCTGACCGTAACAACACCAAATTTTTTTTTTGTAAAAATTACGAAGTTTTGACCATTTTTCTAAATTTCACACCTGAACGCAAATCAGAAAATCCCCGATTTTGCCATACGACCGGAAGTGACGTCACAACGGTGACCGCACTGATAGACTTGTGTAGTCGTTATATTAAATTTATGTGAATCGTATCACGACTTGTTATTTGTATAGAGTTTTCTATTCAAGTAAAAGACACTTATTATATATCAAGGTTGTATGGAGTTCATTAATGACCCTACTGATAATTCCAAGGTGTTGTATGCCCCAGGGGGCCGTAATTAGTGGTGAGGGGGGTCGGGAGTTCCACAGGTGTGCGGCACACGTGGTCATGATCACTCGACCATAAATCAATAACCGCCAGACTCGCTAACATGATTAACAGGTTATTATTTTGCGGAAAGACTTCAAAACATGCACTTGATATGATTAGGTATTAATTTTTTCATATTTTATTTCATATAACACCGCTAAAACGGCGTGTGTATTCACTGATGGTCACGTTGATTGCATGCACATATCAGCAGGAACTGATCGTAATACCTTTTAAAATGCACTCTGAAATTGTTTTAATGCATGTCGGTCGGCTGTATAAATACAAAACTACATAGAAACAACCTTAAACAAACAGATAAGGAAAAGGATATTTGTGTTGCTTTAGACCACGGACTTAGATATAATCTAATTCCGTGTATAGACTCGGAACTTCGAAAAGCATATATTTTATTGGACTTCAAAGAAGAACAGTTAGTACCGTCATATAGAACGACAAAACCAGCCTTTTTATACGTACAATACGATGTACGTATATTGGAAAATAAAAATATATAACTTTTATCAATGCTTTCGACCTGTATAAACTGTTTTGACGGGTATCACATTTCGACTTTTTTTATCCTTATATATGTTTGAGAAATTATAGGTGTGTATATTAAAAGTTAACAGCTTTCTATCCATTGATAATTTATTTATGTCTATGCAGTATAAAAAAAAAATTTCAAATCGTGAATATTGTAAAATAAATAGAATATGAGCGAAATCTGATGTTACCTGTCTTCAGGAACATACATCGAAATAGAAATCAAGACAATGTATTTCGAATTCTGTTTGAGAAAAAATAAGATTAGATCTTTGAAAACCCCTTTGTTTTACTGACAAGAAATGAACATGGAACATCTTTTGAAAATAAGATGAGAAGATTACTTAATTGGTTTTAATCACTGGCACTTGTGGCCAGGAGAATAGTCATATAAATATATAGATAATTTGCAAAATATGAATAATTAAAATAAAATATAAAAACTGACTTAAGCAATTTTCTTTTTATGTTATTAATCATCTAAAACCACAATGAAAGTAATTGCCAAATTTCAGCTTGATAAGTCAAGCGGTTAAATTTCACAAAAAAAAAGAGTGTCTGATAGTCGATTTTTTGTTAAATTAAAAATTAAACCGCTTGACGTATCAAGCTGAAATTTGGCAATTATTTTCAATATGGTTTTAGATGATAAATAACATAACAAGAAAATTTGAAAATTCAGTTTTTATATTTTATTTTAATTATCATATTTCGTTATGTTATTTATATATTTATATGGCTATTCTCCTGGCCACAAGTGCCTGTGGTTTTAATCCGCATATTATTCATTTATGTTAAAAATGAAATATGAAAAAACTGTGATACAGACATACCAGGGACGTATATGTGCATATACGTCCCTGAGACATATCAAGCAAGTTTTCAACAGAACTTTTCTCGTTGAATAGAAGAGTCAAACTCGAAATTAAAAAAAAAGTGTCATATACTGTGTGAGTTGACGGTGGGTTACGGAGATTTCAAAAGATACACGTGCACTCGATAGTCTATGTTCGAGATCTACATGTAACTGCAGATTTAGAGTACACATTTTGAAGTTATAAAGAGGGGATAATAACCGCAACATACTCAACTATTACAATTTAGTTAACTTTGATAGCCCCCCCCTCTCCAATGTTAATTACTTGCTATTTGAGTAAAAAGTTACGTGTTAAGTTATCGAACTGACCAGGTAGATTATCCCGCTAATCTGATTACGTAATATAATGGACACTAACATGAGATTTACAATATTCAAAGGTATTATTGGAAGAGTCACTCTTGAATCATTGGATAAATGATATGTATAACTGACATTATAAATGACACAGAGTATTTCAATATGATAGCGCATATATAGATGGGTCCATTAAAATGAATTTGAACAATCAATAAACACTATATTTATGAAAGAATCAAAATAAAGTTATTTCAATGACGATTTCAGATTATTCTCCCGACCCCCATATTATGGTACGTGCCTTAATTTCATTGTATAATACATTTTGAATCATTAATCAACAAGACGTACATATTACTATTATATATAGAGAGACATAGGACCCAATTGTGACGTCACCAATACGTGTGCACAACTTTTAGCGGTTCGCGGTGCGCTTAATTAGCGTGTGGCAAAACAGGTAAAAAACCAAACTTCAACCTGTTGTAGCTTTGTAACCGGTCGGCCGATTTCGATGCGGTTTTCGACAATATATTAATGCCGACACAACGAGTCTGATCATTTCAGTTTCTATTTGCACTACAGTTACTCTTTAATATTGACGCTCAGCATTATTGGAGTGGAACGACTGGTTCGGACGTTATTAGTATAATGTGATCAGGCGGGGTGTTTTGCTGGGGGCCTTCAGCAGTATACTTCAGTGTGATTGCACTTTAAATAGCAAAAAGATCCGGACTATCGCAAGAAGGCTTACACGAATATACCGCTGCCTCCCGAATACACACGCTCTCAACACACATGCACAAACTCATCGTATATACTGGGAGACCGTCCATAAATGACATTGGCTGTTAAAAGGATCTAAAATATCAACCAACCAACTTCTTGTGAAAGTGAAGAGTTTTACAGAGTAAATGGTTTAGCTTATCATTCGCGAATTTTAGGTAATTTTTCTATATCACCATTTGCAAAATCATTTATTCCCGAATATGAGTGAAGGGGTAAATTCGCAAAATACAAGTGTTTTACAGTAACATCATCCACCAGGTGTCAATCTCTCACCTGTAACCGTAATGTCACCTAAAATATATTACCGTAAGTCATTCAGAATAGCATGTAAAGATTTAGACTAATTTTAACCTTTGTTACACTGAAAAAAGCCGTCATTTTCATTCACCAACTTTGTTTGGCTTTTTAGGTCATCTGACCCGAAGGGTCAAGATGACCTATTGCCATCATGCTTCGTCCGTCGTCGTGCGCCGTCCGCCGTCCGCCGTCCGCCGTCCGTAAACTTTTCCTTTAACAATCTTCTTCTTAGTAACCAAAAGGCTCTAGGTGCTGATATTTGGCCAGTAGGCACCTGGGATTGAGTGCTACAAAGTTTCCTCATTTCAATGACCTTGACCTGTTTTCAAGGTCACAGGGGTCAAATATGTAAAAACCTTTAACAATCTTCTTCTCAGTAACCAAAAGGTCTAGGGTAATGATATTTGGCCAGTAGGCACCTGGGATAGAGTGCTACAAAGTTTCCTCATATCGATGACCTTGACTAACTTTCAAGGTCACAGGGGTCAAATATGTAAAATAACGTTTGACAATCTTTTCCTCACTAACCAATAAGCCATGGGTGATCATATTTGGCCAGTAGGTACCTGGGATAGAGTGTTCTAAAGTTTCCTCATATAAATGACCTTGACCTACTTTCAAGGTCACAGGGGTCAAATATATTAAAAAATCTACACAACATTATCTAAAGAACTAAATGATCTAGAGCAATGATATTTTTGTATGATATGTAGACCAGCAATGCGAATCTTTTTCTAATATATTGTGTTTAGGTCAAAGGTCAACTTTGAGTGCTGGACGGGGTCAAAGGTTAACATGGGTTATAATAGGTAAAAAGCTTTAAGAATCTTCTTCTCAAGTTCCATAAGGCCCAGGGTTCTGATATTTGGCCAGTAGGAACCTGGGATAGAGTGTTCTAAAGTTTCCTCATATAAATGACCTTGACCTACTTTCAAGGTCACAGGGGTCAAATATGTTAAAAAATCTACACAACATTATCTAAAGAACTAAATGATCTAGAGCAATGATATTTTTGTATGATATGTAGACCAGCAATGCGAATCTTTTTCTAATATATTGTGTTTAGGTCAAAGGTCAACTTTGAGTGCTGGACGGGGTCAAAGGTTAACATGGGTTATAATAGGTAAAAAGCTTTAAGAATCTTCTTCTCAAGTTCCATAAGGCCCAGGGTTCTGATATTTGGCCAGTAGGTACCAGGGATGGAGTACTCTAAAGTTTTCTCATATAAATGACCTTGACCTACTTTCAAGGTCACATGGGTCAAATATGTTAAAATATCTACACAACATTATCTAATGAACCGAATGATCTAGACCGATGATACTTGCATATATTATATGTAGACTGGCAATGCAAATCTTTTTCTGATATATTGTGTTTAGGTCAAAGTTCAACTTTAAGCGCTGGACGGGGTCAAAGGTTCACTGGGGCTATAATGGGTAAAAAGTTTTAAGAATCTTCTTCTCAAGTTCCATAAGCCCCAGGGTCCTGATATTTGGCCAGTAGGTACCTGGCATGGAGTGCTACAAAGTTTCCGCATATGAATGACCTTGACCTACTTTCAAGGTCACAGGGGTCAAATATGTAAAAATCTTTAACAATCTTCTTCTCAATAACCAAAAGGCCCTGGGTGCTGATATTTGGCTGGTAGGTACTTGGCATAGTGTGCTATCAACTTCCTCATATGAATGATCTTGACCCACTTTCAAGGTCACAGGGGTCAAATATGTAAAAATCTTTAACAATCTTCTTCTCAATAACCAAAAGGCCCTGGGTGCTGATATTTGGCTGGTAGGTACCTGGCATAGTGTGCTATCAAGTTTCCTCATATGAATGATCTTGACCCACTTTCAAGGTCACAGAGGTCAAATATGTAAAATCTTTTAACAATCTTCTCCTCGCTAACCAAATCCCCCAGAGTAATATGGTATTTGGCTAGTAGGTACCTGGGATAGAGTGCTACAAACTTTCCTCATACAATGGACCTCAACCTACTTTCAAGGTCATAGGGGTCAAACATGTAAAAATACCTTTAACAATCTTCTCCTCAACAACTTAAAGGCCCTGGGTGTTGATATTTAGCCAGTAGGTACCTCTAATGGAGTGCTACAAAGTTTCCTTGTATGAATGACCTTGACCTACTTTCAAGGTCGCAAGGGTAAAACATGTAAAAATCTTTTAACAAACGTCTTCTCGCTTACCAAAAGGCCCTAGGTGCTGATATTTGGCCAATGGGTACCTGGGACAGATTGGTGCAAAGATTCCTCATATAGACCTTCACTTATACTTTCAAGGTCACAGGGGTTATAAACATGTATGTAGATATCTTTGAAAAACTTGGCAAAAACAAACACAAATGATATAGATCTTTATAGTCAGATGACCGTTGAGGCCCCTGGGCCTCTTGTTTAATGGAAGATACTTATTGACCAGCCAGATATCATGCTTCTAGGCATCTTGTTAAATCGTTTACATTTTTTAAACAGATTCGACCCCTCGGGCCTGAGATATGGGTCAAGGTCATTTCTTCGGGCAAGCTTTGTCGGGCTTTATCCAAGAAACCTTTCAGCACAATATGCTTCTAGGCCTTTTGTTTTTTCAAAAGTCGTTCAAATAAATCTTGAATATGGGTCAAGGTCATATCTTTTCGGAGACTTTCTCTGACTCTAATCTTTTTAAACTAAAAATGAACAAAATATATCATAAATTATCATTGTCCTATGTAAACTTCACCCATTCCCCAGGGGGAACATGATGTCTGGGGGGATTGAAATTCACAATTTGATAAAGCAATTTAAGACCTTTATATTAGTAAATAGTATTCGATTCCAGCATATCTTGGTCTTTAGAAGAAGATTTTTGTTATTTTAACTAATTTGAACCCCTTTGGCCCCAACCTTAAGCCCCTTCGGGTAAGGACCATATTATTAAAACATTAAGTGCATATATTGCTAGGGACGTTCTTGCCAAATTTCATCTAAATTGATTCATGGGTTTTTGAGTCGAAAATGCAATTTGTTTATGGACGGACGATGACGGACAAAAATCGATTAGAAAAAAGGCCACTTGTGACTTTGTCTCAGGTGACCTTAAAATATGCTCCAAAAGTTGGTAAGTCAGGAAATTACAACAAAACCAGGGCAAGTCCTTCTAATTTGTCAGGTTTATTGCAGCTCTTTTTGAAGACTACTCGGTAAGCCTCGCTCGGGCGTCTTCGAGGCCTCTGAGGTACGCTCTTATTTGAAAATATGTTTAGAGAATTTTGAAGCTAGAAAGGGCACACTAAAAAAATAGGTCGTGCTCCTTTGCCACAGAATTGGAAGGGAAGTCTAGTCGGGGAAAAGGAGTATTTGTGGGCCCCTAACGTTCTCTCATCACTAGATGAAAAACAAAGGTGAGATGGATCTATACAGACTTGTCAATTTATGATCTTACACAGAATCATGATTCTGGCTCTTTTGTTCTTCTCTGGGCTATGGGTTTCCAGTCAAGTGAGCCGATCATATTGGATACACAGCCACCATCTCATGATCTATGGTCATGTAAAACATATCTAGCAACCCTAATTTGAATATAGCAATGGTCAGGACCTGTTCAGATGTAAAAGGGTCCAAGCATGTCGTTGCGTACTCTAGCGTACTCTAGACTAAAGTAGTACATGTATATGTTTGTGCCTCACTTTTCTGAAGCAAAATGACGGGGTGCGTCGCAGAAAGTCTTGATTTTTGTTGGCTTTGTTAGTTACAAACTGGTGTGTTTTGGATGTGAAAGCGACCCCCTAGATATTTGCTAGAAACTCAATTCATAAGTGTGTTTGATTGTGTGAGAATAACAATTATTGTTATTTTTCTTTTAAATAAATTATGTTGATAATGAGACATGCTTGCATTAACTCTCCAATAATTTCAAAGATGCATGGTCAATCAAGTTTCGACTGTCATGTTTTAAGGATATTTGAAATAGGTGAAATATAACATGTTTTCAGAACTTGGTCTGAATAAAAAAAAGTAAGTCGTACCTACCTACTCATATATAAGACCTCATCGTCGGGTTACAGCAAACCAAGATATTTTAAGGGTGGCCTAAGTATCTCGCAGTTAGTAACCATGTTTTGCAAATAAAAAAACTCCCTTTACATCTAGTGTTACAAACCATAACATAGGTTTGTAACAAACTCACCATACAATATTAATTAATTATGTACATACAATTGTAATACAATAAAACAAAGCTTTTAGCAAGTCACTCCATATCTATAAATATAGGCGAGACCCGGACTCGCACACGTATCGTATCGGCCTAGAGATAACATGGCGAATTTGCTCCCGGTGATAGCTGCTGTGTTACAATGTGAGTATTCCTTTACTTTCCGAATTAATCTCAGTATTCGTTTGGCATCAGAACGACAAAAGACCGGTGTAAATGTTAATGTTGATGCTATTTGTTGAATACCTTAATCAATTTTCAGAAGGATGAAATCATTAACTTCAGTAATTACGTTC
The DNA here is from genome assembly GCA_947623455.1 of Mimachlamys varia. NCBI lineage: Eukaryota > Metazoa > Mollusca > Bivalvia > Pectinida > Pectinidae > Mimachlamys > Mimachlamys varia. Next base: position 50,837,418 of record OX392530.1, read on the forward strand.
AGCTATTGTTATTCAGTTATTGCTCACCTCATGCATTACATCCCCTAAAAATTAGCAACGTTGTACTATGTATTTACTGCACTTGCTCCATCATGTATAACGACATTTCAATTTAAATGTATTCCATCGATAGTGAAAGTAGAGTTGTGATATAGTATATCACATTGAGTTCGAATTATAGTTTTGTTAAAGCTTTAGTAATCTCTATTTGTTTGGTCCCCTGCCGGTGAAACCAGAGGGAACTATATTGTTTGTGTCCGTATGTCCGTCTGAATGTTGGTTTCCAGACGATAACTTGAGAAAGGTTGGATGGATTTTGCTGGATTATGGGGTGCAGCGTGTGTATGTGATATGGCTCAGCTGGTGGATTGTTTAGTCCCCGAGGTTGGCTGGAGCCTCAATAGCCACAGTTAATTTGAGTAGTGGGACGGTACATAATATACACATTTTTGTAGTGCGCGATTTGAAATAATACAGAACTAGTTTCATTTTACTTCTAAATTTATAAATTAAAGGGTTTTTACGCACCTGACCCTTCTGCTTCTACATTGGTTTGGACATTTTGGATTCCCATCTTTTGGTTTGGTCCCTAGCATCACTGCACAGTCCTGGGAGGACTGGACAGAGTTATGGGACAGTTTAATTTTTTTTCGGCCTACTGTGTCTGTTGCTGGATTTGGTGGTGCATCGTGTATGTGTGTGTTACGTCATCTTTTGAAACTTCATACAATGTTAGCTTATGAGGTAATACAATGTTGGGGTTGCGTTAAGGGTCGAATGGTCAACTACAAAGGTCACTGTTGGTAAAAATAGATATCTTTGTCTTATTTTTGTTTCCAAATGATAACGTTAGCAAGGATTGGTGGGTTTGGTTTAAACGTCAAACAATGTTTACTTATGAGGTCAATGTTTGGGGTCGAAAAGAAAATACATTTTTTGTGTCGAATCTTGGTTTCAAGATGATAACTTAAGAAAACGTTTATGGATTTGGTGTTAACTTCATACAATGTTAACCTATGAGGTAATATAGTGTGGGGTTGAGTTTAGGGTCGAAAGGTCAACTTCAAAGGTCAATGTTTTCGGCATATTGTGGTTTCCAAATGATAACTTCAGAAAGTATTGATTGATTTTGTTGTAACTTCATAAAATGTTATCTTATCATGTAATATAGATTGGGATAGAGTTTAGGGTCAAAAGGCCACCATATTATCATTCCTTGCGCCGCCTCATAAAACAGTTCAGAAATGATTTTTAAAATGACATATCTTTTCATTGGTGTCAAGGTCTATGTTGCTTAGAATATTTAATTGACGGCAGGGGACGTGTGTTGTGTAACTGTAAGCTTGTTTTTAATACACCGTATGTATCGTCCTTCATTTTGTCATGCGTTTTCGTTTCGAACGTATAAATGTCCACTTTTAGTTATCTTCGCTGTTACAGTAAAAATAATCACTTTCAAGATGGCGTAACACAAACATATACTGCACCTTCATTTTTTTCACTTCATTGAGTTTGCAAACTAACAAACCACTATCATTGGTATCATCTGCTCCAGTATCCAGTGCTACAGTTGTCAGATCAACCACTTGTACATTACCAATGGAGGTACCAAGTTTGGCCTTTCTGCGGCCTATCAGTGATGATGCTTATATTTTGCAGGAAGATACTTTGAGGTCAACTGCATATTGTATTATGTTCAAAACATCTGATATTGTGTGGGCTCATGGGAAATTTGGGGCCCAAATTGGCACCCCTCCTTTATCACGAACCACACTTATTGGTATCTTTTGCTTTAGTTTCAAGGATACAGTTGACAATTGGGAGCAAATTAAACTTGATGGCTAGTGCACTGGAGTTCAGAAGAAATGTGAAGTCCGTTTCACAGCGTAGTGCACTAGAGTTCTTTATCCGCCTAGTGCGATATGTATCACATCATATATTAACTATCGTTGATAAAATATATGAATAAAAACATTTTAACACAAAGTAACTACCTTTAATATAATTTCATGTATTGATTGTATGTTATTAATTATCCAAGCATTATGATATATATTGTAATAAATGTATAAAAATTACACATGTAGGTACGGTATTTGAAAATATGAATATATTAAGTATTATTGTGTTTTATTAGGTCACCTTAGGCGAGGTTTCAAGTGACCTATTATGATTTGATATTTTGTTGAATGGCTCCCATTTCGTTAAAGCCCTTTGTGTCCGTCTGTCATTACTTTCGCAAGTACTCAATGCATGTGCTTATGAGGTGCTTATAAGGTTCATTACGAAAACGTTTTTCGTGCTTCGTTTAAAAACGTTTAATTCATTTTTATCGGCAATCAGTTTTATGTTTGTTTGACCGTTCACAAGAATGAACATTTATTGGTATCCCTTATTCCTGCTAGGTTATGTTGGAGTAACTGATATACAGATTTTGAAGTGCTTGTTTGATGAAAAAAAAAATATATTCCATTTAGGTTATTTTTCACATGTTTATATTCCAATACCCCACAAGTCCGGAGATGATCATTCTCTCGAGTTTTACAAGACAACTGGTAAAGGAGATCGATCGGTAGCATTAAGCTAATATTGAACGAAGTAAATAACGAACGATCCACCAGTCAATAATACACAAAACATGGATTTGTATTTGTTATATGTATTTCTGCTAACAATTAACCTTTCGATGCAGATATGGCAGCTGCTAAATTGTTAATGTCTGCGGCTTTGTATACTCAGGTTTAATGTTCTGGACGCAATCTGATATCGAAAGAAGTAGACAACGACCTGTCCATAATAAACCAAAAACATGAAATCGTTGTTCATCAAGTAACAAACAACCCGCAATTCCAAAATGTTCTGTTGTAATTTGGTTTTGCATGTTTATTCATAATTTACCTGCTTCAGTCCGCTTCACTTAGGCGTAACAATTGCGAAGAGATGTTGCATAGCATATGTGGTCTTGGTTGTATACAGAAATGTTATTATGTTTTATGAAAGGCCCCGAATGACTCAAATTGTCGATGTTTGACAAATGCATTTGACATAGCGCCATATATAACTGACATAAGATTTTCTAAAGCGCTTTATATTTAATAGATATTCAATTTTAGGAATCAATACAATTTAACACATATAGGTATAACATAATTTTATAATTCTGATGTTTTCATATCAGCTGCCCTATTAGGTGCTATCTAATAGTCCTATACATATGTACCACCAGGCTAAAATATTCTTATGCGTGAGATGTATTGCGTTATGTTGATATATGGACTGTGCTTCCAACGGCATCCTTATATGTGTTACCTCACCTAAATGTAACAGCACAGATCCTAGACCATTGAATACTTCCACTGGGTAGTGTTGGCAGGAGAAAAAAAAATCTATGAAAATTCCATGCATGCGACGATTTCGAGGATCCAAATCAAGCAAACGACGACATCGATGACCAAAAATGGCCGTCATCTTTAAAAACACGTTTTAAACGTATTCCCAAGTTGCACTTTTGTCACTGAACCGATTTCTGATAATGATCGAGAAAGATGCCGAACAAATGCTATCATATTTCAGAAATTCAATATGGCAGTCAAGCAGCAATTTTATGACATGATTGTGCCATTATATGTTATTAAATAATTATTTACAATGTAAGATCATCTGCCCAATCTTTCCTCCTCCGTCGCGGTCATCCGTCCACCGTACATTGTAGGTTGGCTTTTCCTTCAAACGACATATCAATAAAGGCACATGATACCCATATAGGGTATGTGGGGTTAACCATTTGAACAGACTTGGTAAGCATTTACCCGAGCATGCTACTGACCAAATATGAGTTACCTGTGTCATTTGGTACCCTTATGTTATGTGGAAGCATACGCATTTTCTAGATGAAGAAGACGGCCACATGATTCTGTTTTTGGAAAAAATAATTGCAAATGTGACTTTCGAGATTTACTAAATAGTTATTTGTGCTTGTTTTCATTTCTTTGTCTAAACTTGCTCTGTAATGGAGAGAGAATATGTTTATATTCCAAGTACATGTACCAAACCAGTCCGGAGCTGATCATTCTGTCAACTGTTATTGGAGATCGAACAGTACATTCAGCTGATAATGAACGATAGTTTTACACAAAACGCGTTGATTTGTGTTTGTTATATGTATTTCTGCTAACAATAAACATAACAATACAGATATGACAGCTGCTAAATTGTTAATGTCTTTGGCTTTATATACTCGGCTTTCAATGTTCCAGACGCAATCTAATATGGAAAAAAAAGTAAATTATTGTCCGTAATAAACAAATACATGGTATTGTTGTTCCTCAATAAACAAAGCTTGATAACCATTTATCTTCATTATTGATTTGCGAAATATGAAGCCTCCTTGCAGAACTTAAGAACATCATAACATATCAACAAATAATAGGGCGTAAGAATTGCTGCCCAGTTGTATGATCGTAGAAGGCGACTGAACTTTGGATCTTATTTTTACTATTCTTTCTAAACGACTTTCTCCTTCCTAATGTTTCCCTTGACACAACCTCGCTTTTGACCTTTAGTTTATGCGTTTGCCCCTGTGAGGGATGTTATGGGTTCTGTCCCCCAGGCCAAGACATACGTGTTCCAGATGCTCTAACAATGGTAGTTAATATTGACGCTCAGCTTTATTGGAATGGAACGACTGGTTCGAACGTTGTTAGTATAATGTGATCTAACAGGGTGTTTTGCTGGGGGCCTTCAGCAGTATACTTCAATGTGATAGCACTTTAGATAGCCAAAAGATCCGGACTATCGCAAGAAGGCTTACACGAATATACCGCTGCCTCCCGAATACACACGCTCTCAACACACATGCACAAACTCATCGCATATACTGGGAGATCGTCCTTAAATGACACTGGCTGTTAAAAGGATTTAAAAAATCAACCAACCAACTTCTTGTGAAAGTGAAGAGTTTTACAGAGTAAATGGTTTAGCTTACCATTCGCGAATTTTAGGTAATTGTTCTATATCACCATTTGCAAAATCATTTATTCGCGAATATGAGTGAAGGGGTTAATTCGCAAAATACAAGTGTTTTACAGTAATATCACCCAACAGGTATCAATCTCTTACTTGTAACCGTAATGTCACCTACAATATATTACTGTAATTCATTCAGAATAGCATGTAAAAATTTAAACATATTTTACCCTTGTTACATTGAAAAAACGTCATTTTCATTCACCAACTTTGTTTGGCTTTTTTAATGGAAGATACATATGTACCAGCCAGATATCATGCTGCTAGGCATCTTGTTAAATCGTTTACATTTTTAAACAGATTCGACCCCTCGGGCCTTAGATATGGGTCAAGGTCATTTCTTTGGGCAAACTTTGTCGGGCTTTAACCAAGAAACTTTTCAGCACAATATGCTTCTAGGCCTTTTTTTCAGAAGTCGTTTAAATAAATCTTGAATATGGGTCAAGGTCATTTCTTTTTGGAAACTTTCTCTGGCTTTCAAACTAAAAATGAACAAAATATATTAAAAATTATCATTGTCCTATGTAAACTTCACCCCTTTCCCAGGGGGAACATGAAGTCTGGGGGGATTGAAATTCACAATTTGATAAAGAACCTTAAGACCTTTCTATTAGTAAATAGTATTCGATTGCAGCATATCTTGGTCTTATATTTTCTATATTTCAACTAATTTGACCCCATTTGGCCCCTACCTTAGACCCCTTCGGGGTAAGGACCATATTATTCACAATTTATGTGCATCTATCGCTAGGGACGTTCTTGCCAAATTTCATCTAAATTGATTCATGGGTTTTTGAGTCGAAAATGCAATTTGTTTATGGACGGACGATGACGGACAAAAATCGATTAGAAAAAAGGCCACTTGAAACTTTGTCTCAGGTGACCTTAAAATATGCTCCCAAAGTTTGTAAGTCAGGAAATCACAACAAAACCAGGGCAAGTCCTTCTAATTTGTCAGGTTTACTGCAGCTCTTTTTGAAGACTACGCTTCCCTCGGACGTCTTCGGGGCCTCTGAGGTACGCTCCTATTTGAAAATATGTTTAGAGAAGTTTGAAGCTAGAAAGGGCACACCAAACAATTAGGTCGTGCTCCTTTGCCACAGAATTGGAAAGGAATTCTAGTCGGGGAAAAGGAGTATTTGTGGGCCCCTAAAATTCTCTCACCGCTAGATGAAAAACAAAGGTGAGATGGATCTATACAGACTTGTCCATTTATGATCTTATACATAATCATGAATCTGGCTCTTTTGTTCTTCTCTGGGCTAAGGGTTTCCAGTCAAGTGAGCCGATCATGTTGGATACACAGGCACCATCTCATGATCTATGGTCATGTAAAACATATCTAGCAATTTGAATATATCAAGGGTCCCAGCATGTCGTTGCGTACTCTAGGGTTGGAATGACTAAAATAGTACATATATATGTTTGTGCCTCACTTTTCTGGAGCAAGTTGACGGGTTGCGTCGCAGAAAGCCTTGATTTTTGTTGGCTTTGTACGTTACAGACTGGATGTGTTTTAGCTGTGAAAGCGACCCCCTATATATTTGCTAGAAACTCAATTGTGTTTGATTGTGTGAGAATAACAATAATTGTTATTTTTCTTTTAAATAAATGATGTTGATAATGAGACACATGTTTGCATTTACTCTCCAATTATTGCAAAGATGTATGGTCAATCAAGTTTGGACTGTCATGTTTTAAGGATATTTGAAATAGATCAGATAGTACAGGTGAGATATAACATGTTTTCAGAACTTGGTCTGAATAAAAAAATAAGTTCTACCTACCTACTCATATATAAGACCTCATCGTCGGGTTACAACAAACCAAGATATTTTAAGGGTGGCCTAAGTATCTCGCAGTTAGTAACCATGTTTTGTAAATAAAAAAACTCCCTTTACATCTAGTGTTACAAACCATAACATAGGTTAGTAACAAACACAATATACAATATTAATTAATTATGTACATACAATTGTACTACAATAAAACAAAGCTTTTTGTAAATAAAAAAAACTCCCTTTACATCTAGTGTTACAAACCATAACATAGGTTAGTAACAAACACAACATACAATATTAATTAATTATGTACATACAATTGTACTACAATAAAACAAAGCTTTTAGCAAGTCACTCCATATCTACAAATAGAGGCGAGACCCGGACTCGCACACGTTTCGCATCGGCCGAGGGATAACATGGCGAATTTGCTCCCGGTGATAGCTGCTGTGCTCCAATGTGAGTATTCCTTTACTTTCCGAATTAAACTCAGTATTCGTCTGGCATTAGAACGACAAAGGACCGGTGTAAATGTTAATTTTGGGGCTATTTGATTAATACCTTAATCAATTTTCAGAACGATGAAATCATTAACTTCAGTAATTACGTTCAGCTAATCTTTTAGACGACTTATTGCTGACCTCATGCATTACAATTTCATACCCTAAAAATTAGCAACGCTGTATTATGTTTTTACTAAATTTGCTTCAATTTAAATGTATTCCATCGATAGTTAAAGTAGAGTTGTGATATAGTATATCACATTGAGTTCGAAATATAGTTTTGTTAAAGCTTTGGTATTCTCTATTTGTTTGGTCCCCTGCCGGTGAAACCAGACGGAACTATATCGTTTGTGTCCGTATGTCCGTCCGAATGTTGGTTTCCAGACGATAACTTGAGAAAGGTTGGATGGGTTTTGCTGGATTATGGGGTGCAGCGTGTGTGTGTGTTACGCTATCTTTAATGATATGGCTCTGCTGGTGGATTGTTTAGTCTCCGAGGTTGGCTGGAGCCTCAATAGCCACAGTTAGTCTCATTTGAGTAGTGGGACGGTACATAATATACACATTTTTTTAGTGCGCGATTTGAAATAATACAGAACTAGTTTCATTTTACTTCCTAATTTATAAATTAAAGGGGTTTTACGCACCTGACCCTTCTGCTTCTACATTGGTTTGGACATTTTGGATTCCCATCTTTTGGTTTGGTCCCTAGCATCACTGCACAGTCCTGGGAGGACGGGACAGCTGTATGGGGCAGTTTCATTTTTTTTCGGCCTACTGTGTCTGTTGCTGGAATTGGGGGTGCAGCGTGTATGTGTGTGTTACGTCATCTTTTGAAATTTCATACAATGTTAGCTTATGAGGTAATACAATGTTGGGGTTGCGTAAAGGGTCGAATGGTCAACTACAAAGGTCACTGTTGGTAAAAATAGATATCTTTGTCTTATTTTTGTTTCCAAATGATAACGTTAGCAAGGATTGGTGGATTTGGTTTAAACGTCAAACAATATTTACTTATGAGGTCACTGTTTGGGGTCGAAAAGAAAATACATATTTTGTGTCGAATCTTGGTTTCAAGATGATAACTTAAGAAAACGTTTATGGATTTGGTGTTAACTTCATACAATGTTAACCTATGAGGTAATATAGTGTGGGGTTGAGTTTAGGGTCGAAAGGTCAACTTCAAAGGTCAATATTTTCGGCATATTGTGGTTTCCAAATGATAACTTCAGAAAGTATTGATTGATTTGGTTGTAACTTCATAAAATGTTATCTTATCATGTAATATAGATTGGAATAGAGTTTAGGGTCAAAAGGCCACCATATTATCATTCCTTGCTCCGCCTCATAAAACAGTTCAGAAATGATTTTTAAAATGACATATCTTTTCATTGCTGTCAAGGTCTACATGTATGTTGCTTAGAATATTTAATTGACGGCAGGGGACGTGTGTTGTGTAACTGTAAGCTTGTTTTAAATACATCGTATGTATCGTCCTACATTTTGTTATGCGATTTCGTTTCGAACGTGGTGTATAAATGTCTACTTTTAGTTATCTTAGCTGTAACTGTAAAAATAATCATTTTCAAGATGACGTAACACACACATATGCTGCACCTTCATTTTTTCTCACTTCATTGAGTTTGCAAACTCACAAACCACCATCATTGGTATCATCTGCTCCAGTATCCAGTGTTACATTCGTCAGATCAACCACTTGTACATTACCAAAGGAGGTGTCTAGTTTGGCCTTTCTGCGGCCTATCAGTGATAAGGCTAAAATTTTGCAGGAAGATACTTTGAGGTCAACTGCATATTGTATTATGTTCAAAACATCTGATATTGTGTGGGCTCATGGAATATTTGGGGCCCAAATTGGCACCCCTCCTTTATCACGAACCACACTTATTGGTATCTTTTACTTCAGTATCCAGGATACAGTTGGCAATTGGGAGCAAATTAAACTTGATGGTCTAGTGCACTGTAGCTCAGAAGAAATGTGAAGTCCGGTTCACAGCGTAGTGCACTAGAGTTCTTTATCCGTCTAGTGCTATATGTATCACATCATATATTAACTATCGTTGATAAAATATATGAATAAATACATTCTAATACAAAATTGCTACCTGTAATATAATTTCATATTCAAACGTTTGATTATTTGTTATTAGTTATCCAAGCATTATGATATATTGAAATAAATGTATATAAATTATGGCTCCCATTTCGTTAAGGCCCTTTGTGTCCGTCTGTCATTGCTTTCGCAAGTACTCAATTATACATGTGCGTATGGGATGCTTATAAGGTTCATTCCGTTAAAAACATTTGTCGTGTTTTGTTTAAAAACGTTTAATTCTTTTTTTCGGCATACTGTATATATTACTAAATTCAAAAGGTGCAGCACATGTGTGTGTTACGTCATCATTTTGTATTTGCGACGACAATGTCTCGATCTTTTTCATAAATGAAGTTTTTTCTATGACATGTTAAAGTAAAACGGGTCAGAATTTAACAAGGAGGCAATTGACCAAAATTTAAGGTCATGAGGTCGAACGTCAAGGTCGGATTTTGTACTTTTTCAACAATTAACATTCTTTTCATGAAATCTATAAAGCAAAGTTGGTCAGAATTAAACCAGGAGGGAACTGATTAAAACTCAGTCGAAAGTCAAATCACCTGGAATAGGTCAAATTTTGTACATTTCACTCATGGCAATGTGTTATCACATTATGAAGCAAATTACTTGAATTAAAAAGAGTCAACTGACCAAATTTCAAGGTCAAATTTTGTATCTTTTCACTGAGATGAGCATTTTGTCATGACATAATAAGGCAAAGTTGGTCACATCAAACAATCGGTCATATCACAAAACATAAAGGTCACATATTGTAAGTTTTCGCTGATGTTCCTTATGACATCATGAAGCAAATTTTGTTAGCATTTGACAAGGACTTAAATAACCAACAAAAGCATCGCAAGCGGAGGCATTGTACGCCCGTTGTACCCTATCAGAAGTATAATGCTATGGAAATACAAAATAATAGGGCCAAAACTCTTGTAAATATTGTCGAAACTATCTTTTTCAGGATTTAACAATTTCATGTCATAATGATAAAGCCTAGCAAGTTTGAAAGATATCGGTTGAAAAATGTAGAAGGGAGATCTCCGGACAAACAACAGTTTACAACAGAAATGCATTTTCTACATTTAAATGCCTATATTTTGCAATTGCAACTATGCAAGGCTTTTACACGAAAAGTTGAAATAACTCAACAAAACCCGTTATATAAAGATGTATGTTAAAAAATATAGCTTTTCGAAGTACCATTCCAAATTTTAGAGGAATTGGAGCAAATGCAAAACAGTTCTGACATTTTATATACGATGCCCGAAATTTCATCAGATACAAAGTTCCAAAGGGCAAACTCTACTAAATGTTGTTGAACCAAAATGCAATTCAGGAAAACACAACCATTTTCCCAGAGTAGGTTCTAGAGACGATTCTGCTCGGTGATCAGTTAATGTCATGATAACACGGCCAAGAATCTGAGCGACATCTAGCACGTGGATCGTAGTAGCTCTTAATGAATGATTAAATAACACAAACAATTAGTTTGCTGCTTTCGAAATATCGCTCATTTGACATACCACCTTGTTAAGTTCCAAAAACACGTTGTTAAAGTGTTGATTATCTTTCGGTCAGGTTTTTAGATATCTGGAATAGTTTCGAACGTTCAGGATTGATCTTCCACTACTTCACAAAAGCTCTGACTGGGAGGCGGTATGTAGGGGTGTAGATTTCTTTTTTATGAAATTCACCGTTGCAAAGTTGACAATGCCTCGTCAAGCTGGTCGTTGGGAAAATCCTTAAATTGGTCTGGAAGGTTGTTTTCATGTTAGGTGACCCTTAGCACTCTCAGTGCCGTCATTGTTGCCCTTTTGGTAATGGCTGAACAGAATGGTCAAATATTGATACAATTTCTTCCCCACTGGGTGATAGGAATCCCGAGGTTATCTGTTGGTTGGTTGACGTCTTTTTTACGTTGTACGTCCTATTAACAGTCACAGTCATTTAAGGACGGCCTCCCGGTGTATGCGATGTGCGTGTGCGTGTTGAGAGCATGTGTATTTGGAAAAGTGCGGTATGTTCTTGCGATAGTCCGGATCTTTTGCTGATTTAAAGTGCTACCACACTAAGGTATACTGCCGCAGTCCCCAAGAAGAACACCCCTCCCTGTCACATTATTATTGTTGATATATGCTGTTTCGTGTATTTTGCTTCTCTCAAGTCAATACATTTCTTTATAGATGATCACGTTATATAATTCTGAATTATAAGCGATTAGGAAAAAACTTACTTTTAAGCTAATCCAACCAAACCACTTTCATGTATATCACATGAATCATGTACCCGATATCACGTCATACACTGGTCACCATATGTTTGGGAATCATTGTGTTATGTACCTTCTTGGAAGAAAGCAAAATGTTAACCGATGTTCTAGTCTTCAGCAGTTGGACATTTGTGTCAACCTTATTCGACACTAGTCAATGTTGTATTGTTACATGTACTATACATTTTTGTGCTTCAGTTTTCACTCTGTGCTGGGGAGATAGAGATTGTTGGGATTTTCTCGTATCTGGACCTCAAGCAGTCGCTGATACTGCAATATCAGCTTCATCTTATTTTCCGCATAACGTAAATGGCAATCATAACCCAGCCTGTGGCCGTCTGTATATGTTCAAAGAGAGGGCGTCGAGCGGATGTCCGGTCCCTCATATCGCAGGCTGGTGTAGCGACGAGGTATTCTCAATACCGCATATCCAGGTGAGAATCGAAATAAATACACTGATAGTGAAATGTATTTTATTTTCTTATATATTATCATTAACCAAATGACATTAGCGTTTAAAAAGCTATTGGACATCCCTTGTTATAATGGATAAGGGGAAACAATTTGCTATACTTCGATACTACAATACTAATGTAAAAACCCCGGCAATTGATGATAAGAGTAAGGGAGAGTGGGGTTATTAAACTACTGGTTTAATTAAGTTAAGCAACCATATACACAGTGAATATGAGCAGAAATGATAGGTCCGTGAACTTGCATTCTTGTCTGCCCTGCCTGTAGATATGACGTAAGAATTGTACCTGCTTTATAATTGCATGATTCGTATGATGCGACTTGAATTGTCGACCGGACGTAAACAGGTATGTAGTCACCTGCCAGACCACGTGGGTTTCTCCGGGTACTACGGTTTCCTCACACAATAACACCCAATGCACGCTAACATCCGGGACAACACCACTGATTAATTTAAGTTGTACAGCTTGTTTCATGATTGTTGTCAAAGATTATATTTATATTTAATTAAATTGTAATCTCATCTTTTCTTTGCTTTGCATTTGTCTCGTTTCCTGCTTCTCAATCCTATGGTGTTTATATGTCGCATGTCCCAGTTGATTCGTTATTCTAGAGCTTGCTCTGAATATCGAGATTTTCGTGATAGATGTCAGTTGTTGACAAACAAACTAACGGCACATGAGATGCAGGTTGATGGAGACTGGGCAAATTTTATGGTCGCCATCTTGATCTCATTGAGATATATTCTGTATCTCTATGTAATATGGACGTTTTTGAGTTTGTTTATGAGTGTGCTTACTTGTTGTGATGACAATGCTGACGCGGCTCTCCTTCTTATGATTGATGTTTACTTGGGAGTGACAACGATGTACATGGCGGGTATCGTCGATGAATCAGAAGACGCTTACTTTTCCGGAACACCTGGTCTAATTATCTTATTCAAATGAAAGCATAACATGCCGATATGGACAGTCACCGGTGTATTATTAGGAAAGATATCAATATGTTAAAATGAAATTACAGATTTAGATAAAGACTTCATGCAATCAAGATATGCTTCAACTACACAAAAACTCTAGACTGTTAACGTCATTATGTCAAACAACTGTAATAGTAAAAAGTGTTGTAGTAAATACACCCTTCTGTAGTGATCACAGTCCAATTACAGCTGAAATAACATATAAAACCTTGAAACACAAATGTTATTAAAAAAACACGCTGGGTATAAGAAAACAGATTTTTTAAAAAGTAAATGTATACCTATTATTTAAAGACTGGGAAAACAACTTATCACACTAACATGTTGAAATATAAATGATTATTTCGCACATGAAATACAGAAATGTGCAGATAAATTTGTACCCGAGAAAACGTTACTAAACTGTAAGGCCGAATGATAAATCATGGTTTGATAATGAGAGCAGATTAAAAATCACACAAAGAAATAGACAACATAAAAAAGATAAACAAAACAACACTGAGGTTGATTAGAGTTAATAGACGTTCACGAATTGATGTTATCTGACGAGTCAGAAAAGCCAAGGAACTATTTTACGGAAAACTTCAAAACTCATTGCCTGATGGATCTATTCCTAAAGATAAATGGTGGAAAATTGCAAAACAAGTCCTCAATATGAACAATTATAGAACCGCTCTATACGATAATTATTTTTTTCTCAGTAGGATAAATATACGGAACAGTCCAAGCTGTAATTTTACCAATATAACAAATATAAATACTTTTGAAAGGGAAATACAAAATATAGTTGTTTGGAACACAGATTATAATGTATGTGCAACTATATTTAAATATGGATGTAAAAAAAATGATATACTAGTTTGCCTATTAAAAAATGGAGCTAGTAAATTATAATAAATAAGAGAATACCGAAGCGTTAACAAAACCATAATCCGAACTCAAGATCGATTAAACCAGGGGCAATATAGGAACAAAGAAAAGATTTACATGGAGACTCTCGTAAAAGCACAAGAGAAAAAGACCATGTGTTCCGGAAGAGTAAGGGTCTTCTGCTTCATCGACGACACCCGCCATGTAAATCTTGGTTACATCCGAGTAAGCATCAATCCTCAAAATGAGAACCGAGGCATCATTGTGATCACAACAAGTAAACACACTAACAAGCTAACTCAAAAGCGCCCATCTTCATATCACACAAAGATACAGAATATTTCTCGATGAGATCAAGATGGCGACCATAAAACTTAGTCTTCATCAACCTGCATCTCTTGAATCCCTGTGCCGTAAGTTTGTTCGTCAGCAGTTGACATCTATCACGAAAATCTCGATATTCAGAGCAAGCCCTAGAATTACGAATCAATTGCGACATGTAAACACCATAGGATGGAGAAGCTGGGTGTCAGAAGCATATATATGTTTTCAAATTGTATTATTCAAAGTTTGTCGGAGGTAAGGGAGAGCGTTATAAACTGTAAAATCGTTTAGATGATTAATTTAATCAATAACAATTATTTGAAATGAAATTTTTGTACATGCCTTCAGGCACTTGCATTTACTTTTTAATGCCGTTATGCCTATTAGAAACTAGTTGAAGAGAAATCACGGCCCGCATGACCTTGGTTTATAAATGAACTTTCACTAATATGTCATTTTGCAGCATTCAGTTAGAGATTGATATGCTATAAATCCGCTAAGAAAATGAAGACATCAACCTTAATGCCTCATAATTGATTGCGTTTAACTTGTAATGTACCTTTTTTAGCGTATAAACAAGCTCAATATATCTAACTTACTAAAATGTACATATAATACTCTGATTCTTGAATTTAATTAACCAGGGGGTTGAAATTAATGATGACTATTGCATGTCTTAGGGAGTTTGTTGAGCCTTAACAGTGCCTTTATGTAATGAATTAAATTGACCATTCAAAGTCACCCAAAAATCGAATTGATGTATTTGTTGGCTGGCATATATTACACAGTAAAATATTATAAGAAGGCGTATCAGTTTGCTTCTATATTACCTCAAGGTTATGATGTCAGATTTATTCACCATAACACCTCCTCCGAAAAAGTTTATGACGGATCAATAGATTTGATTGTAATAACTAAATTTAAGATTTAAGAAATGCATTATGTGTTTAATATGCAGTGTCATAAATTATGTTACATGAGGGTCGATGTTATTCATTTGAACAAAGTTAATAGCCGCACAGCCTATAGCGGTCTTCTGGTCATTGCTATGGGCCTCCTGGTCATTGACGAGGGGTCGGAAAAGCTCTTTCTTAACGACGGACATGCGACAAACTTCCTTGTCACAATTGATCACCTGAAAACCCCTCCGTTTTGCACTTGAACACATAAAGCTGAACTGAAATTATTTTCTTTAGATCATTCGATATTGAGTGAAGGGCCGTTAAGTTTGTAGAAATAACAATGACAATAATAAGTACTGATTGTAAATGGTGACCATTACAGAAGTCCCCCCAAAAGCGTAAATTTTGATTTTAGGGTTGGGATATATCGTTGTACCACCTGCAGTTTTAATTTGTCAATATATTAAGTTTAACACATTAGGCGCCTCTATAAGCCGGCCGTTTGACAATTTAGAAAAAAGGGGCATTATAATAAACATACTTTCGTAATTCACAATATAAGTTAAATGGGTTTCATGTATGTGGCCCTTTTGCTTCTTTAGTACAAGAGTTTAGAAATTTTAGATTCCCACCTGTTGACCCCTGGCATCACTGACGAGTCCGAGAAGGATGAAACAGTTGTATGATGCAGTTTAATTATTTTTTTTCGGTATACTGTATCTATCACGAAATGTGCAAGGTGCAGCATGTGTGTGTTACGTCATCTTTCTACTTTACTATCTTTTTCAATGTACATGAACCACTGATAACCCGAGTAAATGTTGTGTCTCGATGACTTCACATGTACAGTGTACCACGTGAGCGGTTAGCTCATTAATTTTGCGCCAGTCTGGAGTGGTCAACTTTGATTGTCAATATCTAGATACCGGGACACAGTTGCATGTTCATTAATGGACTTAACAGTATTAATTGACCTTTGCTATAGCTTCCATTACTTTAAATAATATTTGAAAATTGTGGCCATAATCTTTTAACTGTTGACATGTCAACAGTAGAAGGTGAATGGAACTTAAAACAAGTTCATTTATGGTAAACTTCTTATCAAATACACTTGACCGATACAGTGTATAATATATGCTGTAGTCAGATGACAGTTAAGGCCCTTGAGTCTCTTGTTCTTTTATAGGTGGAGTTCGCTGATCTTAAAAACATTGTTGGTGTCGTTGTGCAACAGATAACAAGTGCAGGCCTAGATTTTAGAACGCTTCACATCCGGACTTATCATGTTTTGTTCAGCGATGATGGAGTTGGCTGGGAGTTTGTGAAGTCAGCGGGCGTTACACAGGTAATTCAATATCACTTATCTATATTACATGTAATGTTATATATCAAAGCATTCTCATTTGTTACATTTTTGCCTTTGAAATATACTAGTATCAACTGATAAAACATGTTCACCGCAGTGATGAGAAGTGAAATATAAGATTTTCAGTGAAAATATTAGTTTTGTCAGTGTCTGTAGAAAAATGACCCCACTCAATATTTCTATTATTCGTCCTGTCAAAAAACTATTGTATGAGTTGTTCCCCTTGATTGAATCGAACTCCCCCATTGCCCCTGGCATTAGAAGCTCAGCTTTGTTGTCGTCTGCTAAAACCTGTCTGTTGGGGAAAGATGATAATGAAGAAATGGCAACACCAGTAAATATTGATGAGATACTGCTACAGGATTTGATAAGTTATAAACTGAAAGATAAGAATGGTTCAAATTTCCCGATCAACTAATCCCAATTTGCTGTGTACCCGATCGGTTGTGATTTCGACGGATGAGGTCTAGCTGTTTAGTGTGCAAGTTAAGAAAATAATAATAATAAAAGTATTTTGAAGCCTCTTTCGAAACGTAATTTAAAGAAAATTCAATTGTTTGCCGTTTGATATTAAATATATTTCTCTTGTATGGTAGTTTGTTTTAATTTTTTACGCACTAATGAAAACATCAAAAAAAATTGCCATACTCGTTAAATATATTTCGTATAAAAAGTAAAACCATTGAATATCCTCGTTGTACAATGTCTAATATATCGTACAAGTAGGTTAGAGATTATTATATGACCATTTCGATATCACACCCCTTATCAGTCGAGATTCATGAAAAGGGGTGTGAAATCAAAATGGAAATTTCATAAACTTTTTATCATATGTTTTTTTGTGTTTGTTTTTTAAAGTTAATACCATAACAAAATTGACTTGTATTCATAAAATGGTACCAAGAAAACACAAAATTCCCAAATAGAATGGTTATTTCATAAAACACAATGGATATCAATGGATAGAATTTAATTGGTGCTGATGCAGAGTGATTTATCTTTCTTTTGATGTCATTGACGTCATCGTGGTGGTATTTTCAGCGTTCTGACTTGGCAGTCGACTCGTCTGTTGTCTTGACTTCTTTTACTTTAAATTGTGCTTGTTTATACATAGTAAAAGTTCGGAAATTGAGAGGGGTGTGATGTCACCAGGGCTGATATCAACTTGTGGGAATTTTAGAATCACAAATATACAAAAAAGGTGATCAGAAGTAAACATATGATAAAAGAGAATATCATATACGTACTGTAATAACATGTCGCATAGGTAATGTACAGGATTACCAAACAACATCCGTCATGTAGAGATATTTGGTCGATTTAGGGACGACAGACATTCATTTGTTTTACGCCAGTCAAAAATCACAGGACTTATTATTGTATGGCGTTGTGCGTGAAAACTGAATGGCGGTTTGATATATGACAATATTTACTAATGTATGCCAATTTGACCCTTCCCAACTGTCCCAAAATTGCCCAATATCAACTCGTCATCTCCTGGTTATTATTCCAACCAAGTTTCAATTATCTCCAATTGAAAATGAACACAAAATATCCAAAAGCGTCATTTTCCTATATAAACTTCATTCCCTCCCCAGAAGTGAACCTAAAATCTTGGGGGCCTGAAATTCATAATTTTGACCTTTTTGAGCCCCTCCCCACTGCCCCAGGGGTAGGCCAGGGTCAAAATATCAATATCAAACCGTCAGGTCCTCTCATCGTTATTATTCCAACAAAGTTTGAATTATCTCCAATTAAAAATTAACACTAAACTTCACCCATTTTTGCCCCCTTTTGAGCCTCTCTCCCAGGCCCGTAGGTAGTTAGGACCATCTCATTCACAATTTTAGTCCGTTTTTGACAAGGAAAGGTTCCTGCCAACTTTCATTCAATTGGTTTAAGGGTTTTTGAGAAGAAGTTGAACATGTAAATTGTTTATGGACGCACGATGGACGACGGACAATAGACGATTAGAAAAGGTAACTAATTAAAAAGCAACACACCAACAACAAGTAGCAGCATTAGCCCTCTGGGTTTTGTGATTTATGTATACGTTAAACGTTCTGATTACTTATATTAAATGAGCAAGGTGAGGGGGTATATAAGTTTAACAAACATTTTTTTTTTGTTTAAAATGATAAAGCGTATGAAAGCTAATAACTTCAACTTTACGACATGGGATCATTTCGGCGGAATATTGAACAAAGGATAGATACTCCTTTCAATAATTGTATTAGTGATGGAATTGTTCTTTTTATCTCACCTGGGTCGAGAGATCGGCAACCTTATGTCAAAACGCGTCGTCGGTGTTCTATCCACATTTTTTTTAAATCGCATATTTGTCAAGAATGCCTGGATGATTTTTAAATTATGTCTCAGCCCTCACTTTTATGACATGATATTTACTTGGATCTAGTTCTTCACTATCTTAGCGATGCTTACAAACACATACATGACATAAACTGTTGAAAGGACGTAAAAAAACATATTAAAACCAAACAGATATTCGTGTTTGCAGCATAACGGCATTTTGAATTGATACAGATAAACTGAAACTTATCATTACTATGACCAAATTAAAAAGTTTGCGATGAAGATGTTTTCAGAGAGCAATAATCAACTCTACTTACGTTCTTGTTTCTCTTGCAGACGTTCTATGGTCCAGCGGATACGGCGGCTGAGAACACAGAGGAATACGGTATCATCAGTCCACCCGTCGTGGCTCGGTTCGTCCGTATCAAGGTACTGACTTGGAATAGCTTGCCACCTGCAGCAGTCTGTCTACGATTTGATGTTATGGGATGTACCCACGGTATGCAGTAGTCAAATAACTACATTGTACATATTGGCATTAACACTAAGCATTGTGTTATTATTTTAAATATCACTACGCTAATTAATTTAGTGGATTTTTATTTCCCGAGGTTTGCTGAAGCCTCCATAGCCACAGTTAATCTCGTTTGATTAGTAGCACGGTACATAATATACACATTTGCGTAGTACACGATTTGAAATTATACAGAATTAGTTTAATTTTACTTCAAAATTCACAAATTAAAAGGGTTTTACGCACCTGACCCTTCTGCTTTTACATTAGTTTAGAATTTTGGATCTCAACTTTTTGTCCCCTAACATCACTTAAGAGTCCTAGAAGGACGAAACAGCTGTATGGTGGAGTTAATTTTTTTTTCGGCAAACTGAATCCATTACTAAATTTTTAAGTTGCAGCACATGTGTGTTACGTCATCTTTCGATATTTAAGCGCAAACTCCAATATGATCATTATTTGTGTGCTATGTTTCTGCTACCGTATTCTCTTCTCGTTTTTTAAACATTAAATTAGAAGTTCTTTTATTTTTTATAGTGTGCTTTTGAGAATTTTGAATAGTTTGACTGTTTATGATTAAAATATGGCTTTTACATTATTTACACACATACTTAGAAGTTGATGGATGCAATGCTTTTGTTCAGAGTATTATTGAAGGCTATTAGAATTTGAACTTTGAATGTTTAACTAAGCAACCATAAGTCATGGTTTAAATGTCAAGCTTTTATAAAGTTATTTAGCCATAAATGACTCCATATTGTCGATTGGCCGTAAAACAACACATTAAAACAAATTGGTTTAATTCGTGCCGACAATAATACAATGTGAGAAGTGGCATGGTTAATAAAATTGACACTATACTCTTAAAGTTTGAATTTACTCTGTAGTTCTGAATGTATTCGTTACGTTCATGTAGGTAAATACTTGACATTCCTTGTATCATTTAAGATCCCACTCCAACCAATACCAGACGTCGCCGGTTTGCCTACATGAGTTTACCGGAAGGATCCATCAGTGATGAACAAGTGATATCGGAAGGACACGCAAAACATCTTGGGGAGTGTAGTGTAGAATGTCATCGTGACGTCACGTGTCGCTCATTCTCCTACAATAGAATACACACACAGTGTAAATTATACCGTGTCAACGAGTACGGCAAGTTGAAGTCAGCGGGTGGCGTCCAGTCGATAATGGCAAAACAAGATTTGTACTTTTTCGATATGCGTAAGTGTCTTAAAAGATGCCTTTTTCTTCAAATATATTTCTTTTACAGTTTAAGTTTGTTCTTATGAATGACCTTGACCCACTTTCAAGGGCCGGGGGGTCAAATGTGTAAAATAAAAAAACCATTTTGAAGAACTTCTCATAAGCTGTAAGACCCGTGGTATTGAAAATTTGCTGGTAGCATACTTGAAAGAAGGGCTTTCTGATGTCCTAAAATACCCAAGAAACTTTTTCTCAATGACCGAATGGCCCAGGATTCAGATTTTGGCTTGTACATGTAGCATGCTCGGATTGAAGGCTATCAAGTATGTTCAAATTAATGACCTTGACCTGTTCATGGTTACTGGGGTGAAACATGTGAATATATTTAGCAATAATCAACAGAATGATATACATATGCCCATTCAGATGAACGTTAAGGCTTATGTATAATTAGGGCCCCGCATCGGGGATACGGATACCCTTATGTAATTCCTTTGTCCGTTTGTCCGTCCTTCTGTCCATAAGTCAAGTCTCTTGCTAATAACTGAAGTTTATTGACGGATTCTCATTAAAGTTGGTCAAGATCTTCAGCTCACAAAACTACCTATTTAGGTCAAAGATAAATCAAAGTACTGGAAGTACTAAAGCAGGCGTTACTCGGATGTTTGAACATGGAAAAAGATGAAATATCAAAGGTACATGTACATGTTAAAGATAAAATGGAAATTGCTGTAACAATTTATCAGGTCCCTCTGTTTTCTATGTCAGACTTGGTGCCTTCACTCTTATCGGTCAGTTTCTACGATTAAGATCAAAGGGACATTGCTGAATAGCATGGCCTGTGCTTTCACCTGGAAGGAATCTGACAACAAACGATTTGATTGGTCTTTCAAAGTAGTAAATTGATAGTCGGATCAAGGTAACGCTAAACTTCTGCGCAGGTCCATGTAAATACGTTACGTTTCTGTGAAGTTCACATAATTTTCAAAGATTAAAGTTTAAGATGTAAATGACTTTTTGGCTTGACAATCTAATGTGAACTTTCACCTTAAAGGTAATATTTTGTAAATTGATTTTAACAAACGTACAATTACACCGCTAATATAATAAAAATACTATTTTTTTATTGTACATCATAATAGAGACACGTTCTATTCATGCATTTCTATTTTCTAAAATTTTATATTTCCGGCGATTCTCAAGTAAAACCGGGGACGTGTGTCCCTGGGTAAAACATGATAAGGTAACTTCAAAGCTTGGTTTTTTTCAGTCTTTCATTCATCTTACCACAAATTTCGACATAAGAATTAATTCTGAGTCAGGATTTGAGTAACGTTTCATAACAGATAGATATGTTAAGAACTATCCTTCCTGAGAATCGAACTTGAAATATCGGTCAATTTATTTGTTAAAATTTACTTCAGGTGTGAAAGTATGAAAGTATGATTTATGTAAAGATTATTTTACAAAAAAGAAAAAAAAAAGTTTTGGTAAATTTATTGTTTGGTACCAATGAACGAGCCTTCCTTTGTCACATGTATGTTCACCTGATATTTCCTGCTTTAGCCAATATAAAAATAACTCATTCAAGTGTTGCTGATTACGATACATCTAATCGATTATTAATTAATTTGTAACATGCGAAAGTCACGACGTCAGAACAAATCATAAGTATTCTACTTTTGTTTCTAGACGCAAATATAGCCTCAGACGGGAGACTTTACGTTTATCCGGTTTTTCACTGAGCGATATATGCACGGCGTTACTAACGCCTCCATGAAAAAAATGAAGTCAGTCGGAATTTAACATTAAACAAAGAATCAATTGAACAGAAATCAAAGTAACTTCATCAAAGATCAAGGTCAAGTTATTTAGATTGTCACTTTGTTATGACGAAAATGAAGCAAAGTTGGTTAGAATTAAACAAAGAGTCTACTAAAAGTCATTTGCCTGGTACATGTAAAAGGTCAAGGTCAAATTGTGTTATATTTCACTGATGGACTTTTACTTATTCCATCAGGAAGCAAGGTTGTTCAGACAATTGACGCGTGACGGGGCCCTTAAAACTGTTTGTAGTATTTGTCGTTAAACAAACTTCAGAAAACGCTTATCTGAATGTTCCAGCTACCGTAGCCATGAACATGACCATCGATGGGACAACTGGACTGATTTACAAGGTCATCACACGGAGGTACAACAAGGAGAACGCCACAGCGGCATGTGAAAAGCTCGAGATGAGACTTTTTGTCGTCAACTCTTTGGACAAGGTCAATGTTTTGCAGCGAGTAACATCGTCGAGTGTCATACTGGGTACGTTGGAATGGTTTGTTTATGAATTAAGTTGATCAGTTTGGCTTCTCTAAAAAAATTCAAACCGGAATCGGGATGACGTTTTATCCTCCAACCACCACAGATAAAGGTCGATCCGTCAATACAAAAATGTTTTTACGTCTATATGACGAACGTGAACTTTCCCGATTTAACGAGACTGCAAAAAGTAAAACTTTCTCCTGATTGATGTAATTATCATGGTATGATGAGAAATAAAATGCATTGGTGTAATATTTCATACAAATATGCATACAGTTACTCTATGTATTATTAAAATAATAGAACTATTGTATTGGGCTTTGACTTTCTGATAGATGCGTATAGGCATGAATGCTAATTTCTTACGCGACATTGCTAGCGCATGGCTTAGGCGCGATAAGATTAAAACAAAAAATAGAAATTTTGCTCTGTTGAAGTGAATAATATGTGTTAAATGATAAACATAATACATGGTTAGTATATCTTACAATACAAGGTTTATCTTTTGTGGGTATGAACGAAAACACGAAGATAGCTCACCATCTAGTCTTTTCTTACTCTCTCAGATATCAAGCATATGTTATTAGATACTAACCATAAACTCCTATAAACATATTTGTTAGCTGGGAGGTTTATTTTCAATTCCTTTTTTGAGACAATGTTTAATTTATGTCCATCACTTTGAAACGATCGATTTGTCTAAGGATAACGTACCACACACATGTGTAGCACCCTTTAAATTTAGTAATAGATACAGTATGCCGAAAAAACTATTTAAACTGCACCATACAGCTGTTTCGTCCTCCTAGGGCCAAAAGGTGGGAATCCAAAATTTCTAAACTAATGTAGAAGCAGAAGGGTTAGGTGCGTAAAACCCCTTTAATTTATGAATTTAGAATTTATAATTTCAAATCGTGTACTACCGTGCCACTACTCAAATGATATTAACTGTGGCTATGGAGGCTCAAGCAAACCGCGGGGACTAAAACATCCACCAGCAGTGTCTGCCACCCCCTATCATTAACGATGACGTAATACACAAATGGCTGCACCTTTTAAATCTAGTAAATTTAGTAAACAGAGAACATAAAATAATATAATATAAAACAAAAATCATGCATTTCATAATACTATTTAAGTTGTTCTATAATCCTTTATTGTATTAACAACAGAACGGGGATCTATGAGAGTGAGTGGAGGATTGTATGAGGTGGACGGGATGACGAAATGGTGGGACGGTGGAGACCCTCCTCAGCCTCTAAATGGTCAATTGGTGGAATGGGACACAACGGAAACCAATGCCATTGAAAAGTGTCTTGTGTACAACGCAAATGCACTTCGCAGAGGTTCTTGTACATCAGAATCTTTCTCTATCTGTGAAATGTAATATGAAAAAAGAAACACATGCCTTACCGAAGCATTCTTTGTCTGTCAACTGTCCACCTAATAATCGCTAATAAGCATACTCGTCTTTTTGGATTTGATCCAATGGTGTGAGACATCCTTCTGTAAGGGGACACCATTTTTGTATAAAAGATGAGTCTATCCCAACCCATCCCTAGGAGTGGCCGGGTCATATTGAGAAAATCTAACAAATTGGTTCAAATCAAGGATTTTCAGTCCAACCCAAAAAAGGCCTGGGGCAAATTCTCCCCTACTCATTCATAATTTATTCATATTTGGTGTACAACCTGCTAAAATTAAGGGAAAATTTTTTTTTTTCAAACGGCATGTCTGAACCTCCAGGGGCCCGAGAGATGAGGCCTGCTGCTGGAATGCCCTCCAGGTATGGCTTAACATTGTGTCATTGTATAATCGGAGGTGCCGATTCTTTTTCAACAACGTTTTCCTTCCTAAAGTCTCCCTTTACACTAACTTATGTTTGGTCCTTATTTGAGCGTTCGCCTCTACTTGACGCTCAGCAATTTTTGATACGAACGATTGGTTCGCCTGTTGTCAGTATAATGTGACCGGGCGGAGTGTTCTGCTAGGATCTTCGTTATGAAATTTCAGTGTAGTAGCACTAAAAAATGGCGAAAGATACGAAGTATCGTATGGAGGCTTTCACAAACATAATGCAGCGTTCCAAGCCCACGCGTACACAGCATAACATCGGGAAGCCGTCCTTATTATAGGACAACAATAGGTAAAACAAACCAAAACACTAGGGAAAATTGAACAGATTATTTCAATCCTACTTCTGTTAAAATGAAAGGACTTAGCCCATATTTTCATAATTCTGCAGTATATTTGACACAAAAAGGGGCGGACCGAAAAAGGAAATACATTTATACTTGGTATGATAAATACTTGGATCAAGGAAAAAAATAAAATATCAGACTGACTCTATCTTACCCTCCTCCCGCAGGACGGTGACAATTCAAATATGGGAAAGTATTTTTTTAAATTAAACCCCCTTCTTCTATTGAAATGAAAGTATTTGTTCGATATTTCGTGTGAAAAAATATTTGTTGAGAGGAAACCAAATTGTATAAAAGCTGATAATAACCGAAAGGTGCCTGAAGAACAGGGCTAAGTACTGGAAAAAGAGAAAACTATTCTTGAAATTTTTTATTTCAAAAATAATTTGGTATGAAACTTAAGTCTGCCCCAAGGGTTTAAGGGCCGGGGCCCACTACGGGATATTTTCAGTATTTGTTTTATAGAACACGAACTTCTATTAGAAGCAAAGGATGTGTTCCATATGTGGTCGGAAACAATTCTTGGATGTTTACAATATTTGTTTTATACTACATGTATGTCTGTTGGTATCAAATCATGTGTTCCATATTTAGTCGGAAAAAATTCTGGGATTTAGCAAAACAAAAATTGAAGACATTTTATTTTGGATATATTAAGAGGATTATCATGGCATTTCATTTACCATACAACGTTGTGTTCCATGGTATTTTTGCGTGAATAACTTTAATCAGTTCAAGGACTTTTCACGTACATGTACATATAATCATCAAAATCATTAATTATTTAAACTCATTAGTTATTTATATGTTATATGTTCATAATAATCCTCTATATGTTTATTTTTACAATCACGTAACATCACGGAAAGCACGTTATTGACACTTTCTTCTTTGTTTGTTTGTCATGCGTTTGGACGCTATTTATCATTATAGCTACTTATTTTATCAGTTAATGTCGCCATCTAAATGGTTTTGATCATATATCATTTTTTATCAGCTGTTGCTATTCTAGTCGTCATTTGTCCGCCGTGCGTCCGTAAACAATTTATATTTTAAACTTGAAAAAACCCTCCAGAACCAATTTGAATGTAATTTTGCGGGAGCTTTTCTGGCCAAAGATGAACCAAAATGATATGGTCCTAATCCCCTAGGTGTCTGAGGGAGGGGCTAAAAAGGGGTCAAATTAGTTAAACCTTCAAAAATATTCTTCTCCAGACCCGAATATGCTGTAATCAAATACTCTTCATATATATAATTATGAATGTCATGCCCCCGGGCTTCACATTCCCCCTTTGGGAGGGGTGAAGTTTACTATGGTTTATAGAGGAAACTGACATTTTTGGGTATATTTTGATTAATTTCGGTTGGAAATAATGCAAACTTGGTTGGAATTATAATCATGAGGTTTGACTTTGGAAGAACTTTGATTCTTGCCTAACCCTGGGACTGTGGGGAGCGGCTCAAAAGGGTCAAATTGGCTAAAAAATTCAACAATCTTCTTCCTAAGATACATAGAGTGGGAAGTGGTTGAAGTTTGCTATAGTTTATATTGGAAAATGATGCTTTTGGATTTATTTTGTTCATTTTCAGTTGGAGATTATTGAAACTTAGTAAGACTAATAGCCAGGACTTGTCGATTTGATATTAATTCTATTCTCCAGCCCCAGATATGCTGGAATTAAATACTATTGGAATGGTCTTAAGGTGGTTTATAACAAATGTAAACTCCAGCTCCCCCCTCCCCCCCCCCCCCCCCTGATACTTAAGGTTCTACCCTGGGGAGGGGGGGAGGTTTGCTATACATAACTGTAGGTCAAAAATGACAATTTTGGAAAATTCAAACTTGATTTTGGGAGATGTTTAGACATATAAGCAGGGCTCTTTTTTCCTATTAATTTTCTAGCTCTAGCTTGTCCTTGATAATTTCAGGACAAAATAACAAAAATTATTGATACCAGTACATCACAATTCAGGTGACCGTTAAGGCCCATGGACCTAATTTTTACGCCAATTTCCTTCTTGTTCCTACTACACCACGTCGTTGTTTACTTACATTCAATTGAACTATAAGGTATGATATATTTGGGAAACATTTCTTTTGCTATTGATGTAAGGATACTTTTTCTGGATATTGTAAATGTTGTTTTGTCCTAAATGAATCAACGTGTCGAATGGCCGTTTAACGGCACAAAAAAAAAAAAAAAAATTTGCAGCATCATGATATTTAGTGCGACTAAAGTTCATCATTAAAGTCCAAATGGTTTATTTTTATACGTTTTTCGTTATAATTAAAGATAATCTGTGCATTGTGTTTTTCATTGTTTCGTGTCATTGGCTATGACGTCGTTATTCCTACCACATTGTCCTTACTTGTTCAACGTTTTTCTGATTGTTGGAAATGTATTCCTATGGATGTATTATCATGTTTCAATTTCAACAGATTCTATTGACTTTAAACATTCAATGAGATCAGACATAAGGCTATGTCTTATTTACAATAAAGCATATTTTCTCTCAAAAACCTGCTGTATAAACATTTGAAGATATACATGTATAGCTCCAATTAAGTTTATCAAATAATTATTTAATTTTAATCATCACTCAATCATCTTAATACGTCCGTCAAAAATGACGAGACGGCTTATGGTATGGCGTTGTCCGTCCTTCGTAAACTTGTATTTGTCCGAATATCTCCTCCTACAGTTTTCAACCAATTTCTCTCAAACTTGGTGAACGTAATCACCATGACAAGAAGTTGGGTATTTCTGAACGACAGTCTGATTCGACACTATTAACTATAGTTATGACCCCTTGGGACTTCATATCTGATGCAAGTTTTGGCTTTATCTTAAATTATTAGAACTCTTTTGTGTTTTATTCAATTCCTCTTAAATTTCGTCTTTGAATTCCAAAAGCAAAAAAGGATTGTACCTTTCTGCCTTTTTTCTGCTCATACGGTAGTATGCCCGCAGTTGGCAACGAACATATTATATGGTGCGCGTTAGTGTATAATCAGACGAAATATATACTTTATATTTTCCATGTTTCAAAATCTTGAAGGAAGCAAACAATGATCGTCAGTGAATAGTTATTGTTCTGAAGCGTGAACGGCGCCATATTTGAACAAAGATCAATCAGCCGATACTTTTTTCATTGCGTATACGCTAATATATTCGCAGTCAGATTTTTCACCAAATATGGGCATTTTGTAGAAAATGCATTTGTTGTAAACTCTTTGTTTTGCCGAAGATCTACAGCTTCAATCAATCTCTTTCAAACTTGTTGAGCTTAATGACCTTGACATTAGGTTGTGTTTTCCTGAACGGCAGTCTGTTTCAACAATATTGTCTAGATTTATGACCCTTTGACTTCATATCTGATGCAATTTTCGGCTTTATCTAAAAAATATGAGAACACATTTGTGTTAACTTCAATTCCTCTTAAATTTTGTCTTTTAATTCCAAGAGCAATAATGTTTAACATATATTACGGTCTGGTTGTGTTTGGCGTAGCAGCATTGTACAGTTGCCAAATATAGGCATTTTGTAGAAAATGCATTTCTATCGCCAACTCCTTGTTTGTCCGGAGAACTCCCCCTACGGTTTTCAAGCGACCTCTTTCCCACTTGGTGAGCTAAATCACCTTGACATGACGTTGTATTTTAATGAACGACAGTCTGATTCGACAATATTTACATTAGATATAATGAAATTTTGGGCTTTATGTAGAAAATTTCAGAACTTTGTTTTTGTTTTCTTCAATTCCTCTCAAATTTGGTGTGATAAAGCAATAATGTTTTACACATATGACTGGTTTTTCGTAACAGTATTGTAAAGATGCAATGGCGGCATTTTGTAGAAAGAAAAATCAGAGAATACCAAAGCGTCAACAAAACCATAATCCGAACTATAAATCGATTAAATTAAAGGCAAAATAGGAAAAAAAGAAAGATTTACATGGAAACACTCGTAATAGCACAAGAGAATAAAACCAGGTATTCCGGAAGATAAACGACTTCTGCTCCATCGACGGCCCCGCCATGTAAATATTTGTCACATCCAAGTAAAGATCAAGTTTTCAAAACGAGAACCGAGTATCATTGTCAATCACAACAAGTATACACATAATCATACTAAAATAATGTCCATCTTCATATCACTTAAAGATACAACATATTTCTCAATTGGACAAAGATGGCGACACTAAAACTTGCCCATAGTTCAGATCAACCTGCATCTCACGAATCCGTGTGTTGTTAAAGTCGTCTTCGATCACAAAAATCACGATACTTAGAGCAAGCCCTAAAATATCGAATCAACTGCGATATGTAAACACCATACTCTCAAGAAATGGAAAGTTTACGATCGGGAAATTGAAATCATCACGTTTATCGTATAGCTTAGTATTAAGCTGTCCATGTTGGTCGAGATCGAGGTAAGCAGCTGATGTAGAAGAGTATGTTGTGTCCTTTATTTCAAGTTCAGAAGGGTATATACGATCGACGTGGCCAGCAAACTTCTTGTTGGTTATAGACAACACATTGTCAATATATCTCGAAGTAAAATGTAAAGATTTGACAATGATTTTGTTACCAGTCCTGATTAGCTCTTCCACATATTAAGCCTCGTATGAAAACAAAAAACAAGTCAAGTAAGGGTTTGTTCCCATGGAAATGCCAACAGTCTGCTGGAAAATCTTTCCTCCGAACTCAACAAAAATAATGTCGACCAGGCTAACTGACCGGGTAGATATTATTCATCCCATGTCTATGTCCCTGTGTTTATGTACAAGTTCTTTTTTTTGTTTGTTTGTCATTTTTGTCATTTAAGCATATGTTTACTTTCATAATCATATATAGTTTATTACCATGATCCATGACCTCATAAAAAGAATGTAATCTTATTTCAACTGAATGTATTGCTGTTATGTTGTCACAACCTATCATATTTAGGTGTACATGCATGTTGTGTATATGTATTTATTATAATTTGATATTTTTTACAATTTCTAATTGGCTAAGATAGCGCCACGTAATTCCTGATAAAAAGTCATATTGACCGGTCGTGCACGAAATGCTGGTAACAAGGCTGGTTGACTGGGTGTTTCTAGAAATAGAAAATATGATGTAAAGTCAAGAGTTCCGAAGATCTTGATACTGCTTGACAGCAACAACATTAATGGCAGACGGCATGCTCGCCGTTCTTACAAATGATCCAAAAGATGCTATTCCCGACGGCGTGGAGTTCAACAATATCAAACGGAAAACATCAAAACATGTTAAAGTGTTCAGGGAGTATAAAACATTGTATTGTTATTTGAGAATTGGATTAAATGTCGTTGAAAACAAATCATTCTCTTGTAGTCTGAATTCAAATAAAAAATATCAATTTATGAAAAAACTATTATTGCCTTTTGATTTCGGCCATACATCGTTTTATCGACCCGAGAAAAGTGTTTTTTCTCCGATCGATAAAAGTATGTATCGACCACATCGAAAGACTATAATTGTATATTATTTATGTCTGGTAATAGTATTTAAAATGAATAAAAAATAAGTAAAAAAAAGATTAAGCAGGTCGTCAGAAGTGAACCAAGTTTACAGTATCATTCACAGTTTTATTTCCCCGGCCTCAATTAACGAGTCTGAGTGACCTTGCCTTCATAAACGATATACTTTTGGAAACTGTTTATTTTTAAGGACTGGAGTATAAAGATGTACATTATTATTTATGTAAAGACTATTTTATGCAACCAAAGTATGCTTATATGCGACGTTTCGATGACTTCTACGATACGTACCCTGTGACATTCATGAGACCAATGACCAACCAAGCGTATGCATGTAACAGGTAAAATTTGTACGAGTTGGTAAATGAAAAAAACCGTCATTTCGTCTACGCTGTTAGGTGTTTGTACAATAGTAAAGTTATGGTACCGAAATGACTAAATTTATCTTCCTACGCTTTGTTTATGACTTGGGCATAGATGTGCGATTGAACATACACGTACGCCTTGCAGCATAGACGAAATGACCGATTTGTCTTACCAACTCGAACAACTGTTACACCTGTTGTATGCAAACGCTTTGTTGGTTTTTAGCCTGATGAAGGTGACAGGGTACATATCGAAACGTCATATAAAAACATTCTGGTTGTGACAGATAATATTTACATAAATCATACTTTCCAACCTGAAGAAAAATTAGAAAATGTTTACAAATGTACATTAATATGTACATGTCAGTGTTTTTTTGTGTATGTGTCAAATGAATTTTATCTATGAACGCCCTGTTTACCGTACAAGGTGTTGTATTGGGATATCAACGCTTAACGTCATGAATTCGGGAATGCTAACCTTTTTTGTAGTTCCTTGAAACTTCTTGCGATCACAAAAACAAACTGATACCGAAGGATGCGTTACTCGGATGTTTGGACTTGGTAAAAAAATGAAATATGAAAGGTGCATTTTTTAAAATGCAAACTGGCTGTAACAAATTCTAAGGTCCCTGTGTTCCCTATGTCAGACTTTGCGCTACCACTCAGATTGGTCAGTTTCTACAATTTATATCAAAGTTGATCAAAAGGGACAATAATGAATAGCGCTAGCACGGCCTGTGTTTTCACCGTGAAGGAATCTGACAGCAAGTAGTAAATTGATGGGCGGCGCAAGGAACGCTAAACTTCTGTGCAGTTCCCTGTGAATACAGTACTACCCACCTGTAAAAATTGAGGAAATTACGACATCCCGGAGGAAATGTCCTTCCTCAAGTTCTTAACTATGACCTACCTAAATCTAAACAAAATATGTGTAATGAATCCTGAAAACATGTTCTAGCATACTTTGTTAAAGGGCTCCCATTTTATAAAGGCCCTTTGTATCTGTCTGTCCTTACTTTGTTAAAGGGCTCCCATTTTATAAAGGCCCTTTGTATCTGTCTGTCCTTACTTTGTTAAAGGGCTCCCATTTTATAAAGGCCCTTTGTATCTGTCTGTCCTTACTTTGTTAAAGGGCTCCCATTTTATAAAGGCCCTTTGTATCTGTCTGTCCTTACTTTGTTAAAGGGCTCCCATTTTATAAAGGCCCTTTGTATCTGTCTGTCCTTACTTTGTTAAAGGGCTCCCATTTTATAAAGGCCCGTTGTATCTGTCTGTCCTTACTTTGTTAAAGGGCTCCCATTTTATAAAGGCCCTTTGTATCTGTCTGTCCTTACTTTGTTAAAGGGCTCCCAATTTATAAAGGCCCGTAGTATCTGTCTGTCCTTACTTTGTTAAAGGGCTCCCATTTTATAAAGGCCCTTTGTATCTGTCTGTCCTTACTTTGTTAAAGGGCTCCCATTTTATAAAGGCCCGTTGTATCTGTCTGTCCTTACTTTCGCAAATTCCCAAATATAATTATTGTTAGATGCTTATTCGGTTCATTACGTTAAAAACGTAGGTTTTCTATTGGCATCGAAAATGTTTCGATCTTTTTATACTTCATCCAATAATGCATCAAAACGTTAAGTACAAAGTGTATGAGTTATAGTTCACAAGTCGAAGGACAAAAAACACAATTCAAAAGTGCGCCCCATTGTTCATTCATCTGTCAATAACTACATCTACCGACTATTGAGTATTATTGACCGATTTCCATTAGACATGGTCAAGATGTTCAGCTCATATAAAAAACGAGACGCACGGTCAAAATTCAAGGTTCAAAGGTCAAGGTCAAATTTGATCTTTTGCCATGACATTTAAATGCAAAATTGGCCAGAATTTTCAATTTTATTTATTTTTTTTGTCAAAAGGACAAATGGACCGGGCAACGGCATTGCCTATTTGAAGGTTCAATCTACATCTACGTAACTTTGGGCAAAACCTGAGGCAAAAATCAAGCCTAATAACTTATTATATTTACAGATTAAGTGAAGATTAACTGATATCAGCAGTATTATGATGAATTCTTACGTAGTTACCGGTACAGCAGCAGTTGAAACTCGGTGTTTGTGAGCACGCGTCCATTTTGAACTGTCTTCTAACTTCGGCTTGTTATTGAAGTGGTCCTCGACTCACCTGAATTATTTTCAATTCTTTGGATTTTTTCTGTCAATAGTTGCTTGTAAGTTACCAGTCAGGTTTACTTCGTTTTAAGCTTATTTTTGCGTGGTTATCAACAAGATTTTTTCAGAATTTTCCAGAATCACGAAACATTTCCTGAAGTTACGTATATTGGGTATTTAAACCCTCTCCAAAAAAAAATAACAAACAGTGGTACAAACTTAGACATAAACATTACAACACAAACAAACAATTTGAGAGCCTTAAAAAATCTGAGGGGGGGGGGGGGGGGGGCAAGTACTAAATCGTATTTGGGTTTTAATAATATTTAATAATTAAAACTTTACCCTTCATTGCGGTACCAAAGATAAATAGATAATTATGCACATATGTACCAGTAATCATCAGAAAAGAAAAGGACTTTTTGTTTGAGTCGAAGTATAAAAATCTAGTGTGATTAAATACCTTACCCAAGAGATACAGACCAGGAAAGTCTATTGTTTCACACAAGGTTATCCAGTGATGAGTTTGGAAATTCAATCCCACTAAAATAGTTCAGTTTATGCATTAAATACAGATTTAATAAAAAAGAAGAGAATGTTTTAAAGCTTTGTATGATGTAGTTGTTTCCCAAAATAATGCAACTGGTCTTCTAAATCCGCCCAACAATAAATAAATAAGATATTTTTATATGCAATTTTAATTGGATATCCAAAATATTCTAGTTCTTAAAATGTAAACACATACAACCGTTTAGGATGAGATATATTGTTACGTGGTTATTAGAATCATTTTAAATATTTTGAAAAAGTACGAGGTTCAGCATATATAATGCAATCAAGGAAATAGTGGAATGCTATTTTATACCTAGAACCTTAAGAACAGACAGAAAACTCTGTTAGATAGTAATTATAAAGATCATTATTTATGTTATAAGCTTTACCGAACATAATCTTACAGTGAACTGGAATGATGAACGTATCAGCTGAAGGTGGCTAAACTAAATACTAGTGCAAGAAACGCTGTTCCGTAAGTTCAAACTGGGATGGGACTGACGGTGGAGCATGTTATCTTTGTGTCCGGTTATCTCATCAGCTGGGAAAACATAACATGCAATGTATTTCAGTTCAATCAGCTATTAGTATCGCCTTAAAATACACTTGCACAAAACAGCTTCGAAGTTAGCATGTAGGAAGTAGAAATCTGAATGAATAAGTTTGATAGACAAGGTCATGAATTGACATTAAAATGAGGCAACAGAATCGCAGAGCTACTGGACTCTTTTTCCCCTCACATTGCCTACATTCTGAACCGTTTCACGTATACAATATGCCGATATACACAATATAGTTATGCCAATGTTGATTTACCTTAGCCAAACAATCTTGAAACTCGAACTCGTCCAAGACATGTTAATCCATTAAATGTGTGTGAAGTTGGTGAAAATCCATGAATAAACAAAGCCTGCATAGATAATATATGTTCAAGTTATCCTGTTAAAGAACCATTTTAAAAGGTACATCTACATAAGAGAACAAACCAGTGTACACAACAAGGATATGACGCATGGATAATGAATAATCGATATTTGGGGTTTATATTCATAAAATGTCTGTTTTTATCACATATCAGTAAGACTTTAGGTAAGTAACATCAAGAGAAATGGTCAGATTCCTGTGGGACCGGAGCCCAATTGGGGAAATAGAGGGGAGTCCTTAAAATCACTACATTTGTACTTGTCATCAAGTACTGAATAAATTTAAACCAAATTTAGGGCTAGTTATTAAGCTAAAATTAAGCTAATTCAAGACGGAATACCATTATACAGTGATTGGGTATCCCGCCTGAATATCTGGTATCCCGTCTATGTATTGGCAAAATTGAAAAAAAAAAATACAAATTTACTTTGCCTTCGTAATTATCAGTTGTAAGATTCTACTTTCACTTTTAAATGACTTTGCCCTATCGTTATGCTACATCCTAGCTAACGAGCTAATGTACATGTCAATACGAGAAAAAATGATATAAATTTTTATAAATTGAGATATAGATTTGCCTTATTTGCACCAAAAATATTTGTATAACATTTTTTTCCGCAAGCAAATTTTTTCAGCGTTGTATCAAAGTACTACGATCACGTGACAATCACATGTCCTGTGCGATGAAATTGTCAACTCAGAAACGTAGAAAGCTTTATAAATCACTGATCAATTCAATAAAGAAAATGGTTGGTTTTAAACAATAATCAAATACATTTTCATCGCAAACGGCAATCATTGTGAATAAGCAGTCGTCTTCAGTTGTTTACGACAATAAAGTGAATTCTGAATTGATTTTCGGCATCAGCATGTCCGGATTTATTTGTACCGATTTTGAACGGAGATACGGGGAGATTAACTGTTCATGCAATGAAGAAACTATTGCTTAAATTATTGAATATTAACACAGGTCTTATAAGTAATATTTTTTATTGAAATCAGCATTGTCTCGCGTCAAGTTAATCGTGATTGTTTTGTATGAAATTCCGGATATTTTCTTCGAATACTTCACAAATGCTCCGATTGGCAGCGTTTTTTTTTTAATAGATAATCGAAAATGTAAATTATTTTAAATGTAATTATTGTCAGTTTCGTAGTAAACAATAAAAATATATTGTTTTTAAAGTACAGACACCAACAATACCAAAATAAAAAGAAATGTTTATGATGACACTATTTTACCTCAAAACAAAATGTAACGACAGACAGGCGGTCATACCAAGAGACACAAAAACATTGATACAAGCTTACAATAGGCTTACTCTTCCAATATTTTTTATTCTGTACATCCGACCATTCCCTGATGACTTCTGTCCTTCGTCCTGATGATATTTCCTCCATCGTTTCGAAAACATAGAGTGAGCCTTCAATATATTTCGTGATCGCAAACTCGTGACGTTATTAAGATTCTCCCGTCCTCTTCGTTCAGACAGTAAAATGGTATCCACAAGACCAGAAAATACAACGAACAGGACAAAACATTAGCGTGTTATTGAAAACTATTTACTCTGTCTACCAATCGGGTCAACAGTAAACCCTTGAGTTGCAAAGACAATATAGGTGAACTCTCTTCTTGTGTTTAATAGCGGACGTATTTATGTTAGTGAGTGTGTTTACTTGTAGTGATCGACAACGATACTCGCTTCTCATTTTGAGAACTTGATGTTTACATGGATGTGACAAAGATTTACATGGCGGGTGTCGTCGATGAAGCAGAAGACGCTTACTCTTCCGGAACACCTGGTCTTATTCTCTTGTACTTTTACAAGAGTCTCCATGTTAATCTTACCTTTGTTCATATTTTGCCCCGGGTTTAATCGATTTTGAGTTTGGATTATGATTTTGTTAACGCTTCGGTATTCTCTTAAGCATGTTCGTTGTTTAATGAATCATGCAATGTTTCCTGTTGGAGGAGCACCTGGCCAAACAGATCCGGCGTAGAGTTCGCATCACTTCAATGTCCACGTCAAAGCATGTGACGCCAGATGCCTTACACAATGTTTACGACTTTGTATGTGTTGTATTTGCAGTGATCTCAGCTTGATACATATAAGTCAATAGGAGTTATCGCCCTAGTATAACTTGTAACGTGATATACAAATATGCATTGCGAGTCCCATTGTGAATTATGTAATACAAGATGGTCGCCTCACAATCATGTTGTTTCTGTATGCCGAACGTTGCATGGTGTCAGCAAGTGAGACCACATCCACAAACCAAATTGGTTCAGCTACCGACAATATACAACATTACGACACGTATGTCAGGCGCAAACGTATTCAGTAAGCTTGATGCAAACAGCGGATACAGGCAGATTCCACTGGATGACCAAAGCCAACTTTTTACTTCATTTAGCACACCCTTTGGGATAAGTTGTTATATTCGCATGCCGGTTGGTATAAAAAGCGCACAGGAAGTGTTTCAAAAGCGTCTGTCTCAACATTTTGAGAACATGACCGGTGTAGAAGTTAACATACAAAAAATTGTGAATTCCATTCTGGAGAAGTCACGTTCATTGGGCATAGGTTCTCGTCTTCAGGCATACGTCCAGACCCAGAAAAGGTTTCTGCAGTTGCAAACATGCCAGACCAGTTGACAAGAAGGGTGTTGAGAGGCTTTTGGGTACTGTTAATTACCCATCTAAGTTCCTTCCATAACACAGCAAATCAGAAAGATACTCAATAGGGACGTCATGTTTGAGTGGAACAAGACTCATGACGATGCATTCAAGAAAATTACTAAAATTCTCGCACAGGAACCTGTCTTAGCGTTTTATGATCCAAAAGTATATGTAACAGTATCTGTCTATGCATCCTAAAGTGGTTTAGGGGGAGTACTACTACAAAAGGACCAACCTGTAGCGTACGCTTTCAGAGCACTCTCGGAAACAATGTATGCTCAGATTGAGATGTAACTGCTAGCTGGCACATTTGACATTAAGCATTTTCACAACTATACTTATTGCTCAAATGTCCCTGTGGAAAGTGACCACAAGCCACTTGAGGCAATACTCAAGAAACCTCTGTCGCAGGCACCACCTCGACTGCAAAGGATGTCTTTACGCCTACAACGCTATGATTTCACATTGGTATACAAGCCAGGAAAACAACTCATCATTGCCGATACATTATCGCGAGCATATCTACAGAACACAACGTCTTCATTAGAGCAGAAACTGGACTGTTATGTTCTCCCAGTTATACAAAGTCTACCGGTATCGCATGACAAAATAACAGAAATTCGTTCACAAAATGAGTTTGACCCTCAACTCAGCTGTGTAATGTCACTCATACAAAATGGATGGCCAGATTAAAAACAGTCTTAAGAATGATCTCAAAGAATATTTGAAAATCAGAGATGACCTGACAGTCAATGAAGGTTTAATCGTAAAAGGTGAACAAATTGTGATTCCTGCATCACTACAACAGAAATCCTCGCTGACCTCCATGTGGGACATTTCGGAATTGAAAAGACCAAAGCACGTGCGAGAACTGT
The DNA here is from genome assembly GCA_947623455.1 of Mimachlamys varia. Lineage (NCBI taxonomy): Eukaryota > Metazoa > Mollusca > Bivalvia > Pectinida > Pectinidae > Mimachlamys > Mimachlamys varia. The sequence goes on from OX392530.1 coordinate 50,875,649, forward strand.
TGTATTCTGGTATAGACTAAACGCCGACATAACAAATATGGTATCAAAGTACAGCAGATGCACGAGTCTCCTGACCAACAATAAAAAAGAACCAATGAAACCGACTCCGATGCCAGATGGTCTATGGCAGGTTGTCGGAACTGACTTTTTCTCTTGGAATCAAAGTGATTTTGTCAATGTGACTGATTATTACTCTCGCTGTTTTGAAGTGGCAAAGTTAGAGAATAGAGAGGTTAAGATAGCTTAAGTGTACGTGTACCTGTTCGGGTAGAGGGAATTCCCCTAAATTTGACGTGACTTACGTCATCACTTCATGCTGGTAGCTACACGTAAACGTAGCCACGAACGGCGGGATTTACATGTAAGTACAAACTTGTAGCATTTCTCTCAAAATTAGAATTGTTTTTGTATGAAATGAAAATGAAATATCATTTTTTAATATATGAACCGATACGGGTTAAAAAATGTTTTAAATAACGATAATATTTTAGGAATGCGAAGGGGTTGGAAAAGGTTGCCTGTTTAACAGTTACAATTTACCAACAGTACAGGCTACTCAACGGAGAATATTTTCATGTTTAGCTTAACCACATATATACTCTTTATTACATCGTATTATTTTGTTATATATTATGTTTTCTGTTTACATGTTGTTCATAATATGTGGTTTTAAGTCTTGTATAACAGCCAGTTTCCGTACGATTACAGACTTATGGAAGTGACGAGTCCCGGGGCTCCCAAACTTAAACCTACATTAGCATTTGTTTTGATTTACACAGATTTGTCGGTATACAATGTTCATCTGTTCAGTACTTTAATCATGAAACATACTATGTAAAGTTCCGTATAAGATATAGCTACTGTACATGTAGAACTAGTGATTGTATTTTCGTTTAATGAAGTACAGCATTGTCTTATATCTTCCTCGGAATCGAGAATGGCGTCAAAGGTTTCCGTGGGCCTAAGAAAGAAGTAGGCCCGATTTTCTTCCCTTGGAGACGACCTACTTCTAAAAGAGGTGGCCGCTAAAATCTCGTTTAAATACAGGATGATTTGGGCCGAGATTGCCGTCCTGGTAAGTCGGGACGGGTTCTCGGTTGATACCCGGCGGGTACGGGAACGAACACAGTTGCTTATAGACTCGCATACAAAGGAAAACGCCTCAAACCTTAAAAGGTATTCACAGAAAGTTATTTAGAATCTGGCCACATTATATTTTTTCATAAAACATGTATTTGATTTGAAGCGTTGTTTTAAAGCAAACGCACTAGATGCACGTATGTTATCGAACCTATATATAAGACACTTACAGTAGGTTAGCATATATACTGTAAGCCTAATTGTCTTGGAACTGGACTAACTAGATAAGAATATACAAATGATTAGGCTTATATAAAAATTACTATCTTCCATTTTTGATGAACAAATCACCCTGAAAGTTATCGATGCGCGATTAAAAGGTGTACGACGAAAGGAAAAGTTTGCTTGACGAGATAATTGAAATCAAGGAAGAAGAGGAAATACTCAGTAATGAAAAAGGAAGACGATGTTAAAGAGAAAGAAAATGAAATCAAAGGAAAAGACGTATGAAAAAGGGCCATGGAATGCCTGAAATCAAAATATTCTGATAGGTATAAGTTGTGTAGTCTTTAAACAGCTTGCTAGTACCGTATGGTGTATAGTAGCCAAACTCTTCAACCATGTGAGCACATTAAAATTGGCTGTTTAAAGTGTCATTAACTTATTTTTAATTCTAATTAGCTGTATAATTTTACAGCTCTAACACTTTTATCAATATATATTTACATTTGCGCTGCAACCCACTATATGAACATTACCAGCAAAAATGCATTTTATAAAACTATAAAAGCAATGGTTCTTGAGACGTAGCACGTGATTTCATTATGACGTCATAGATCAAGCTTGCTCAACGAGAGTCTTGTCGCGCCGCTTCGAATAACATGGAGAATGCCCTTGCGTCAAACGCTCAAATGACTAATTATTATCATTGGCGCCAATTTTATTCAAGCTTGGCTGTTCCGCCCATGTCGTTTAAATGACGACACATATACAAACGCAGGTAATAAACTATTAATTGGAAAAAAATATCAATAAAGTTAAGCAATTGTTCTATAGTAAAAATGTAAGTATATGGATTGAAAGTCATTTTTTTAACTTTCATAGTGCTATGAAAGGTGAGCCGTTACATCCATATTCAGCATGCGGGCTTCATTCAATAGAAAATGGAGATGAAATTCCGGTTGCCAGAAAGAAAAAAGACCAGGGCGTGATAGATTATCTGAGGGAAAAGTCAGATGGAGAGCGAGATTGTAAAAAGGAGGAATTGGAAATAAGGAGAGAGGAAATAAAGCTTCAAGGGAAAGGTTTGAATTAGATTCAAATATAACAAGTTATGGGTCGAACTGCAAATAATGTAGCTCAACATAATAACAAACATTTATAATATACAGGGATGAATATTATACATCATCCCTATACATACATTTATAGGATTGAACATATATACTTAAGCACATTGTAAGCCTACTTCCCTCAGTTCAGAAGACTGTTTACATGTGATGCATGATCACTTATACATGTATGTATAGAGTTGCGGTATCAATTCAAATATGCGTCCAGTGATGGCGGGTCAAGTCCGAAGAAAGAGCTGGTCTCGCTTCCATAGAGACATGTATGACAATTTGTCAGAAATGTTGCTACTTTGTAGTACTCTCCAACAGGTTGCAGGTACAGTTTTTGATTTTTTTTATAGTCGAGAAAGGCAAATAACGATAGAATTTTTCCAAAATTCCACTCCACGCAGTTACGAACACCAGACATTTTCTTGTTGAACATCGTTTGGTTTGCAGACAAGATGCCACTTCTGTACGGCGTAATTATGTATGGTGTGAGAGGGTAAGCTGGGTCGCCATATATAACGAAAGTGTTTCCTTGACGAGTGGTCATGTTTTGACGAATTTGTTCTTCAATGTTGCTTTCTCTCAATAACCCAGCATCGTGACGCCGTCCTTCCATGGGGCCGTAAAGGTGGGCTACCATAACGTGTGGGGTAACGATACTTTGGAACTTTAATGCATGAACTCTTTTATGTCCATTAAAGACTACCTTTTGATGCTGCCGTGGTCTGCAAATTGGTCTTACAGTGCCATCAATAAAACCCCAAGAATTCTGTAATGGTCCATCGCGGTCCTGGATAGATGCTGCAAATTCTTGCAAATTCCAGTGGATAGCTTGGGTCTATTTAAATTTATCAATAACTGTACGTTATAAACATAGTCAAGTACCTCATTAAAATGTAGGACAACTCAGCAGTAGACCTTCCAAAAAGTGGTTTAAGATCTTCAAGTCGGCATGGGTAAGCTAGACGTCTGAGAAGGATACAAAATCCCTCAAGGCCTATACACACTGTACCGTTAAATTTCAAATAATTTTCACCGGGATATGTAATGCTTGACAGACGATGTTGAGGTCATCCTTTGTAAACCTAAATAAGTTCAAACATTGATCATTGGTCAGTTCTTCAAGACAAAACTTTGGCATACATACTCTTTTTGCTTCATGATTTGTCGAGATTATCGAGATGAGTAGTAAGTCATAATTTTCTGCGATAGCAGCTAGAGAACATATGTCCGCCATTTTCTTGTGCGATCAGACGACAAGTATTGAAAAATAATTGTGACCAATCAGAAAGAAGATACATTTTTCTCTACACGTTGTTTCATTAAATTGTACGTGTATGTGTAGTTACCCGTACCCGTACACGTAGACGTAATCTATCTTAACCTCTCTAATACTAGAAGTGCAACAATCTTAATGCATTTAAATCAATATTCGCGCGTCATGGAATTCCATTTGAAGTGTCAATGGACAACAATACGCGTCAGCAGAATTTAGGACATTTTTTGAAAACCTGGAAGTTCAAACACACAACGTCCAGTCCGTACTGTGAAGCACATTTAGGGAAAAAAAGCAAGAACAGTGATCCGTATCTCGCTATGTTAGAGTACAGAAACTCTCCAACTGACTCAGAATCAAAGTAACTCACGAGTAGATAACTCAGGTCTGTATTACCAGTTACCAAGTCCAGACTCGAACCACGAACCGTACCTTTGAAGGACGTGAAAGCGACAAGAATATGGTCGAAATCTCAGCAGAAAAAAAAACAATTCGATTTTGGATCAAATCACTATCTTCTCTTACCGATGGAGAAACATTCATTTTAAATACATAGGCAAGTGGACTCCTGGAAGCGTGAGTGAAAAACTGTATATCCAAGATCATACACTGTCAAGACACCGAGTGATGAACTGTTTCGCAGTAACCGTCGCGATATCATCCCGACAAAGGAAACCGAGTTTAAAGACAACTCATGTGAAATTCCTGATATGCTTGACCTGGACAGAAGGAGTTAACCAGAAGAAACATCTTCTACAGAATCAGCACACTCTCCGCCGGTTATGAAAAAAACTTGATCTGGGAAAAGTGTGAAACTTCCAATTCGTTTAGATGATTATAATATGTGAAGGGGCAGAATAATCCCCTGTTAGGTACACAACAGGCAGGGCAGTCTACCCTGAACCTGCTGTTTATGAGTGGTGTACCCCACTAGTAAAAACAATCTTGAAATATTTAGGCCAATTTTTTTTTCAATTATCAGTTTGAAATTTAATCAGTTTTATGTTTGTTTGACCGTTCACAAGAATGAACATTTATTGGTATCCCTTATTCCTGCTAGGTTATGTTGGAGTAACTGATTTACAGATTTTGAAGTGCTTGTTTGATGAAAAAAAACATATTCCATTTGGGTTATTTTTCACATGTTTATATTCCAATACCCCACAAGTCCGGAGATGATCATTCTCTCGAGTTTTACAAGACAACTGGTAAAGGTGATCGATCGGTAGCATTAAGCTAATATTGAACGAAGTGAACAACGAACGATCCACCAGTCTATAATACACAAAACATTGATTTGTATTTGTTATATGTATTTCTGCTAACAATTCACCTTTCGGTGCAGATATGGCAGATGCTAAATTGTTAATGTCTGCGGCTTTGTATACTCAGGTTTAATGTTCTGGACGCAATCTGATATCGAAAGAAGTAGACAACGACCTGTCCATAATAAACAAATACATGAAATCGTTGTTCATCAAGTAACAAACAACCCGCAATTCCAAAATGTTCTGTTTTACTTGTAATATAATTGGTTTTGAATGTATATTCATAATTTACCTGCTTCAGTCCGCTTCACTTAGGCGTAACAATTGCGAAGAGATGTTGCATAGCATATGTGGTCTTTGTTGTATACAGAAATGTTATTATGTTATGAAAGGCCCCGAATGACTCAAATTGTCGATGTTTGACAAATGCATTTGACATAGCGCCATATATAACTGACATAAGATTCTCTAAAGCGCTTTATATTTAATAGATATTCAATTTTAGGAATCAATACAATTTAACACATATAGGTATAACATAATTTTATAATTCTGATGTTTTCATATCAGCTGCCCTATTAGGTGCCATCTAATAGTCCTATACATATGTACCACCAGGCTAAAATATTCTTAAGCGTGAGATGTATTGCGTTATGTTGGTATATGGAGTGTGCTTCCAACGGCATCCTTATATGTGTTACCTCACCTAAATGCAACAGCACAGATCCTAGACCATTTAATACTTCCACTGGGTAGTGTTGACAGGAGAAAACAAATCTATGAAAATTCCATGCATGCGACGACTTCGAGGATCCAAATCAAGCAAACGACGACATCGATGACCAAAAATGGCCGTCATCTTTAAAAACACGTTTTAAACGTATTCCCAAGTTGCACTTTTGTCACTGAACCGATTTCTGATAAAGTTCGAGAAAGATGCCGATCAAATGCTATCATATTTCGGCTTCGTCAGAAATTCAATATGGCAGTCAAGCAGCAATTTTATGACATGATTATGCCATTATATGTTATAAACTAATTATTTACAATGTAAGATCATCTGCCCAATCTTGCCTCCTCCGTCGTGGTCATCCGTCCACCGTACATTGTAGGTTGGCTTTTCCTTCAAACGACCCATCAATAAAGGCCCATGATATCCATATAGGGTCTGTGGGGTAAACCATTTGAACAGACTTGGTTAGCATTTACCCGAGCATGCTACTGACCAAATATGAGTAACCTGTGTCATTTGGTTATTGAAAATACCCTTATGTTATGTGGAAGCCACACGATTCTGTTTATGGAAAAAATAATTGCAGATGTGACTTTCGAGATTTACTAAATAGTTATTTGTGCTTGTTTTCATTTCTTTGTCTAAAATTGCTCTGTAATGGAGAGAGAATATGTTTATATTCAAGTACATGTACCACACCAGTCCGGAGCTGATCATTCTGTCGACTGTTATTGGAGATCGAACAGTACATTCAGCTGATAATGAACGATAGTTTTACACAAAACGCTTGATTTGTGTTTGTTATATGTATTTCTGCTAACAATAAACATAACAATACAGATATGGCAGCTGCTAAATTGTTAATGTCTTTGGCTTTATATACTCGGCTTTCAATGTTCCAGACGCAATCTAATATGGAAAAAAAAGTAAATTATTGTCCGTAATAAACAAATACATGGTATTGTTGTTCCTCAATAAACAAAGCTTGATAACCATTTATCTTCATTATTGATTTGCGAAATATGAAGCCTCTTTGCAGAACTTAAGAACATCATAACATATCAACAAATAATAGGGCGTAAGAATTGCTGCCCAGTTGTATGATCGTAGAAGGCGACTGAACTTTGGATCTTATTTTTACTATTCTTTCTAAACGACTTTCTCCTTCCTAATGTTTCCCTTGACACAACCTCGCTTTTGACCTTTAGTTTATGCGTTTGCCCCTGTGAGGGATGTTATGGGTTCTGTCCCCCAGGCCAAGACATACGTGTACCAGATGCTCTAACAATGGTAGTTAATATTGACGCTCAGCTTTATTGGAATGGAACGACTGGTTCGAACGTTGTTAGTATAATGTGATCTAACAGGGTGTTTTGCTGGGGGCCTTCAGCAGTATACTTCAATGTGATAGCACTTTAGATAGCCAAAAGATCCGGACTATCGCAAGAAGGCTTACACGAATATACCGCTGCCTCCCGAATACACACGCTCTCAACACACATGCACAAACTCATCGCATATACTGGGAGATCGTCCTTAAATGACACTGGCTGTTAAAAGGATTTAAAAAATCAACCAACCAACTTCTTGTGAAAGTGAAGAGTTTTACAGAGTAAATGGTTTAGCTTACCATTCGCGAATTTTAGGTAATTGTTCTATATCACCATTTGCAAAATCATTTATTCGCGAATATGAGTGAAGGGGTTAATTCGCAAAATACAAGTGTTTTACAGTAATATCACCCAACAGGTATCAATCTCTTACTTGTAACCGTAATGTCACCTACAATATATTACTGTAATTCATTCAGAATAGCATGTAAAAATTTAAACATATTTTACCCTTGTTACATTGAAAAAACGTCATTTTCATTCACCAACTTTGTTTGGCTTTTTTAATGGAAGATACATATGTACCAGCCAGATATCATGCTGCTAGGCATCTTGTTAAATCGTTTACATTTTTTAAACAGATTCTACCCCTCGGGCCTTAGATATGGGTCAAGGTCATTTCTTTGGGCAAACTTTGTCGGGCTTTAACCAAGAAACTTTTCAGCACAATATGCTTCTAGGCCTTTTTTTCAGAAGTCGTTTAAATAAATCTTGAATATGGGTCAAGGTCATTTCTTTTTGGAAACTTTCTCTGGCTTTCAAACTAAAAATGAACAAAATATATTAAAAATTATCATTGTCCTATGTAAACTTCACCCCTTTCCCAGGGGGAACATGAAGTCTGGGGGGATTGAAATTCACAATTTGATAAAGAACCTTAAGACCTTTCTATTAGTAAATAGTATTCGATTGCAGCATATCTTGGTCTTATATTTTTGATATTTCAACTAATTTGACCCCATTTGGCCCCTACCTTAGACCCCTTCGGGGTAAGGACCATATTATTCACAATTTAAGTGCATCTATCGCTAGGGACGTTCTTGCCAAATTTCATCTAAATTGATTCATGGGTTTTTGAGTCGAAAATGCAATTTGTTTATGGACGGACGATGACGGACAAAAATCGATTAGAAAAAAGGCCACTTGAAACTTTGTCTCAGGTGACCTTAAAATATGCTCCCAAAGTTGGTAAGTCAGGAAATCACAACAAAACCAGGGCAAGTCCTTCTAATTTGTCAGGTTTACTGCAGCTCTTTTTGAAGACTACGCTTCGCTCGGACGTCTTCGGGGCCTCTGAGGTACGCTCCTATTTGAAAATATGTTTAGAGAAGTTTGAAGCTAGAAAGGGCACACCAAACAATTAGGTCGTGCTCCTTTGCCACAGAATTGGAAAGGAATTCTAGTCGGGGAAAAGGAGTATTTGTGGGCCCCTAAAATTCTCTCACCGCTAGATGAAAAACAAAGGTGAGATGGATCTATACAGACTTGTCCATTTATGATCTTATACATAATCATGAATCTGGCTCTTTTGTTCTTCTCTGGGCTAAGGGTTTCCAGTCAAGTGAGCCGATCATGTTGGATACACAGGCACCATCTCATGATCTATGGTCATGTAAAACATATCTAGCAATTTGAATATATCAAGGGTCCCAGCATGTCGTTGCGTACTCTAGGGTTGGAATGACTAAAATAGTACATGTATATGTTTGTGCCTCACTTTTCTGGAGCAAGTTGACGGGTTGCGTCGCAGAAAGCCTTGATTTTTGTTGGCTTTGTACGTTACAGACTGGATGTGTTTTAGCTGTGAAAGCGACCCCCTATATATTTGCTAGAAACTCAATTGTGTTTGATTGTGTGAGAATAACAATAATTGTTATTTTTCTTTTAAATAAATGATGTTGATAATGAGACACATGTTTGCATTTACTCTCCAATTATTTCAAAGATGTATGGTCAATCAAGTTTGGACTCTCATGTTAAGGATATTTGAAATAGATAAGATAGTACAGGTGAGATATAACATGTTTTCAGAACTTGGTCTGAATAAAAAAATAAGTTCTACCTACCTACTCATATATAAGACCTCATCGTCGGGTTACAACAAACCAAGATATTTTAAGGGTGGCCTAAGTATCTCGCAGTTAGTAACCATGTTTTGTAAATAAAAAAACTCCCTTTACATCTAGTGTTACAAACCATAACATAGGTTAGTAACAAACACAATATACAATATTAATTAATTATATACATACAATTGTACTACAATAAAACAAAGCTTTTGTAAATAAAAAAAACTCCCTTTACATCTAGTGTTACAAACCATAACATAGGTTAGTAACAAACACAACATACAATATTAATTAATTATGTACATACAATTGTACTACAATAAAACAAAGCTTTTAGCAAGTCACTCCATATCTACAAATAGAGGCGAGACCCGGACTCGCACACGTTTCGCATCGGCCTAGGGATAACATGGCGAATTTGCTCCCGGTGATAGCTGCTGTGCTCCAATGTGAGTATTCCTTTACTTTCCGAATTAAACTCAGTATTCGTCTGGCATTAGAACGACAAAGGACCGGTGTAAATGTTAATTTTGGGGCTATTTGATTAATACCTTAATCAATTTTCAGAACGATGAAATCATTAACTTCAGTAATTACGTTCAGCTAATCTTTTAGACGACTTATTGCTGACCTCATGCATTACAATTTCATACCCTAAAAATTAGCAACGCTGTATTATGTTTTTACTAAATTTGCTTCAATTTATATGTATTCCATCGATAGTTAAAGTAGAGTTGTGATAAAGTATATCACATAGAGTTCGAAATATGGTTTTGTTAAAGCTTTGGTATTCTCTATTTGTTTGGTCCCCTGCCGGTGAAACCAGACGGAACTATATTGTTTGTGTCCGTATGTCCGTCCGAATGTTGGTTTCCAGACGATAACTTGCGAAAGGTTGGATGGGTTTTGCTGGATTATGGGGTGCAGCGTGTGTGTGTGTTACGCTATCTTTAATGATATGGCTCTGCTGGTGGATTGTTTAGTCTCCGAGGTTTGCTGGAGCCTCAATAGCCACAGTTAGTCTCATTTGAGTAGTGGGACGGTACATAATATACACATTTTTTTAGTGCGCGATTTGAAATAATACAGAACTAGTTTCATTTTACTTCCTAATTTATAAATTAAAGGCGTTTTACGCACCTGACCCTTCTGCTTCTACATTGGTTTGGACATTTTGGATTCCCATCTTTTGGTTTGGTCCCTAGCATCACTGCACAGTCCTGGGAGGACGGGACAGCTGTATGGGGCAGTTTCATTTTTTTTCGGCCTACTGTGTCTGTTGCTGGAATTGGGGGTGCAGCGTGTATGTGTGTGTTACGTCATCTTTTGAAACTTCATACAATGTTAGCTTATGAGGTAATACAATGTTGGGGTTGCGTAAAGGGTCGAATGGTCAACTACAAAGGTCACTGTTGGTAAAAATAGATATCTTTGTCTTATTTTTGTTTCCAAATGATAACGTTAGCAAGGATTGGTGGATTTGGTTTAAACGTCAAACAATGTTTACTTATGAGGTCACTGTTTGGGGTCGAAAAGAAAATACATATTTTGTGTCGAATCTTGGTTTCAAGATGATAACTTAAGAAAACGTTAATGGATTTGGTGTTAACTTCATAAAATGTTAACCTATGAGGTAATATAGTGTGGGGTTGAGATTAGGGTCGAAAGGTCAACTTCAAAGGTCAATATTTTCGGCATATTGTGGTTTCCAAATGATAACTTCAGAAAGTATTGATTGATTTGGTTGTAACTTCATAAAATGTTATCTTATCATGTAATATAGATTGGGATAGAGTTTAGGGTCAAAAGGCCACCATATTTTCATTCCTTGCTCCGCCTCATAAAACAGTTCAGAAATAATTTTTAAAATGACATATCTTTTCATTTCTGTCAAAGTCTACATGTATGTTGCTTAGAATATTTAATTGACGGCAGGGGACGTGTGTTGTGTAACTGTAAGCTTGTTTTAAATACACCGTATGTATCGTTCTACATTTTGTTATGCGATTTCGTTTCGAACGTGGTGTATAAATGTCTACTTTTAGTTATCTTAGCTGTAACTGTAAAAATAATCACTTTCAAGATGACGTAACACACACATATGCTGCACCTTCATTTTTTCTCACTTCATTGAGTTTGCAAACTCACAAACCACCATCATTGGTATCATCTGCTCCAGTATCCAGTGCTACAGTGGTCAGATCAACCATTTGTACATTACCAAAGGAGGTGTCTAGTTTGGCCTTTCTGCGGCCTATCAGTGATAAGGCTAAAATTTTGCAGGAAGATACTTTGAGGTCAACTGCATATTGTATTATGTTCAAAACATCTGATATTGTGTGGGCTCATGGAATATTTGGGGCCCAAATTGGCACCCCTCCTTTATCACGAACCACACTTATTGGTATCTTTTACTTCAGTATCCAGGATACAGTTGGCAATTGGGAGCAAATTAAACTTGATAGTCTAGTGCACTGTAGCTCAGAAGAAATGTGAAGTCCGGTTCACAGCGTAGTGCACTAGAGTTCTTTATCCGTCTAGTGCTATATGTATCACATCATATATTAACTATCGTTGATAAAATATATGAATAAATACATTCTAATACAAAATTGCTACCTGTAATATAATTTCATATTCAAACGTTTGATTATTTGTTATTAGTTATCCAAGCATTATGATATATTGAAATAAATGTATATAAATTATGGCTCCCATTTCGTTAAGGCCCTTTGTGTCCGTCTGTCATTGCTTTCGCAAGTACTCAATTATACATGTGCGTATGAGATGCTTATAAGGTTCATTCCGTTAAAAACATTTGTCGTGTTTTGTTTAAAAACGTTTAATTCTTTTTTTCGGCATACTGTATATATTACTAAATTCAAAAGGTGCAGCACATGTGTGTGTTACGTCATCATTTTGTATTTGCGACGACAATGTCTCGATCTTTTTCATAAATGAAGTTTTTGCTATGACATGTTAAAGTAAAACGGGTCAGAATTTAACAAGGAGGCAATTGACCAAAATTTAAGGTCATGAGGTCGAACATCAAGGTCGGATTTTGTACTTTTTCAACAATTAACATTCTTTTCATGAAATCTATAAAGCAAAGTTGGTCAGAATTAAACCAGGAGGGAACTGATTAAAACTCAGTCGAAAGTCAAATCACCTGGAATAGGTCAAATTTTGTACATTTCACTCATGGCAATGTGTTATCACATTATGAAGCAAATTACTTGAATTAAAAAGAGTCAACTTACCAAATTTCAAGGTCAAATTTTGTATCTTTTCACTGAGATGAACATTTTGTCATGACATAATAAGGCAAAGTGGGTCACATCAAACAATCGGTCATATCACAAAACATAAAGGTCACATATTGTAAATTTTCGCTGATGTTCCTTATGACATCATGAAGCAAATTTTGTTAGCATTTGACAAGGACTTAAATAACCAACAAAAGCACCGCAAGCGGAGGCATTGTACGCCCGTTGTACCCTATCAGAAGTATAATGCTATGGAAATACAAAATAATAGGGCCAAAACTCTTGTAAATATTGTCGAAACTATCTTTTTCAGGATTTAACAATTTCATGTCATGATAATAAAGCCTAGCAAGTTTGAAAGATATCGGTTGAAAAATGTAGAAGGGAGATCTCCGGACAAACAACAGTTTACAACAGAAATGCATTTTCTACATATAAATGCCTATATTTTGCAATTGCAACTATGCAAGGCTTTTACACGAAAAGTTGAAATAACTCAACAAAACCCGTTATATAAAGATGTATGTTAAAAAATATAGCTTTTCGAAGTACCATTCCAATTTTAGAGGAATTGGAGAATATGCAAAACAGTTCTGACATTTTATATACGATGCCCGAAATTTCATCAGATACAAAGTTCCAAAGGGCAAACTCTACAAAATGCAATTCAGGAAAACACAACCATTTTCCCAGAGTAGGTTCTAGAGACGATTCTGCTCGGTGATCAGTTAATGTCATGATAACACGGCCAAGAATCTGAGCGACATCTAGCACGTGGATCGTAGTAGCTCTTAATGAATGATTAAATAACACAAACAATTAGTTTGCTGTTTTCGAAATATCGCTCATTTGACATACCACCTTGTTAAGTTCCAAAAACACGTTGTTAAAGTGTTGATTATCTTTCGGTCAGGTTTTTAGATATCTGGAATAGTTTCGAACGTTCAGGATTGATCTTCCACTACTTCACAAAAGCTCTGACTGGGAGGCGGTATGTAGGGGTGTAGATTTCTTTTTTATGAAATTCACCGTTGAAAAGTTGACAATGCCTCGTCAAGCTGGTCGTTGGGAAAATCCTTAAATTGGTCTGGAAGGTTGTTTTCATGTTAGGTGACCCTTAGCACTCTCCGTGCTGTCATTGTTGCCCTTTTGGTAATGGCTGAACAGAATGGTCAAATATTGATACAATTTCTTCCCCACTGGGTGATAGGAATCCCGAGGTTATCTGTTGGTTGGTTGACGTCTTTTTTACGTTATACGTCCTATTAACAGTCGCGGTCATTTAAGGACGGTCTCCCGGTGTGTGCGATGTGGGTGTGCGTGTGCGTGTTGAGAGCATGTGTATTTGGAAAAGTGCGGTATGTTCTTGCGATATTCCGGATCTTTTGCCGATTTAAAGTGCTACCACACTAAGGTATTCTGCCGCAGTCCCCAAGAAGAACACCCCTCCCTGTCACATTATTATTGTTGATATCTGCTGTTTCGTGTATTTTGCTTCTCTCAAGTCAATACATTTCTTTATAGATGATCACGTTATATAATTCTGAATTATAAGCGATTAGGAAAAAACTTACTTTAAAGCTAATCCAACCAAACCACTTTCATGTATATCACATGAATCATGTACCCGAAATCACGTCATACACTGGTCACCATATGTTTGGGAATCATTGTGTTATGTACCTTCTTGGAAGAAAGCAAAATGTTAACCGATGTTCTAGTCTTCAGCAGTTGGACATTTGTGTCAACCTTATTCGACACTAGTCAATGTTGTATTGTTACATGTACTATACATTTTTGTGCTTCAGTTTTCACTCTGTGCTGGGGAGATAGAGATTGTTGGGATTTTCTCGTATCTGGACCTCAAGCAGTCGCTGATACTGCAATATCAGCTTCATCTTATTTTCCGCATAACGTAAATGGCAATCATAACCCAGCCTGTGGCCGTCTGTATATGTTCAAAGAGAGGGCGTCGAGCGGATGTCCGGTCCCTCATATCGCAGGCTGGTGTAGCGACGAGGTATTCTCAATACCGCATATCCAGGTGAGAATCGAAATAAATACACTGATAGTGAAATGTATTTTATTTTCTTATATATTATCATTAACCAAATGACATTAGCGTTTAAAAAGCTATTGGACATCCCTTGTTATAATGGATAAGGGGAAACAATTTGCTATACTTCGATACTACAATACTAATGTAAAAACCCCGGCAATTGATGATAAGAGTAAGGGAAAGTGGTGTTATTAAACTACTGGTTTAATTAAGTTAAGCAACCATATACACAGTGAATATGAGCAGAAATGATAGGTCCGTGAACTTGCATTCTTGTCTGCCCTGCCTGTAGATATGACGTAAGAATTGTACCTGCTATATAATTGCATGATTCGTATGATGCGACTTGAATTGTCGACCGGACGTAAAAAGGTATGTAGTCACCTGCCAGACCACGTGGGTTTCTCCGGGTACTACGGTTTCCTCACACAATAACACCCAATGCACGCTAACATCAGGGACAACACCACTGATTAATTTAAGTTGTACAGCTTGTTTCATGATTGTTGTCAAAGATTATATTTATATTTAATTAAATTGTAATCTCATCTTTTCTTTGCTTTGCATTTGTCTCGTTTCCTGCTTCTCAATCCTATGGTGTTTATATGTCGCATGTCCCAGTTGATTCGTTATTCTAGAGCTTGCTCTGAATATCGAGATTTTCGTGATAGATGTCAGTTGTTGACAAACAAACTAACGGCACATGAGATGCAGGTTGATGGAGACTGGGCAAATTTTATGGTCGCCATCTTGATCTCATTGAGATATATTCTGTATCTCTATGTAATATGGACGTTTTTGAGTTTGTTTATGAGTGTGCTTACTTGTTGTGATGACAATGCTGACGCGGCTCTCCTTCTTATGATTGATGTTTACTTGGGAGTGACAACGATGTACATGGCGGGTATCGTCGATGAATCAGAAGACGCTTACTTTTCCGGAACACCTGGTCTAATTATCTTATTCAAATGAAAGCATAACATGCCGATATGGACAGTCACCGGTGTATTTTTAGGAAAGATATCAATATGTTAAAATGAAATTACAGATTTAGATAAAGACTTCATTCAATCAAGATATGCTTCAACTACACAAAAACTCTAGACTGTTAATGTCATTATGTCAAACAACTGTAATAGTAAAAAGTGTTGTAGTAAATACACCCTTCTGTAGTGATCACAGTCCAATTACAGCTGAAATAACATATAAAACCTTGAAACACAAATGTTATTAAAAAAACACGCTGTGTATAAGAAAACAGATTTTTTAAAAAGTAAATGTATACCTATTATTTATAGACTGGGAAAACAACTTATCACACTAACATGTTGAAATATAAATGATTATTTCGCACATGAAATACAGAAATGTGCAGATAAATTTGTACCCGAGAAAACGTTACTAAACTGTAAGGCCGAATGATAAATCATGGTTTGATAATGAGAGCAGATTAAAAATCAGACAAAGAAATAGACAACATAAAAAAGATAAACAAAACAACACTGAGGTTGATTAGAGTTAATAGACGTTCACGAATTGATGTTATCTGACGAGTCAGAAAAGCCAAGGAACTATTTTACGGAAAACTTCAAAACTCATTGCCTGATGGATCTATTCCTAAAGATAAATGGTGGAAAATTGCAAAACAAGTCCTCAATATGAACAATTATAGAACCGCTCTATACGATAATTATTTTTTTCTCAGTAGGATAAATATACGGAACAGTCCAAGCTGTAATTTTACCAATATAACAAATATAAATACTTTTGAAAGGGAAATACAAAATATAGTTGTATGGAACACAGATTATAATGTATGTGCAACTATATTTAAATATGGATGTAAAAAAAATGATATACTAATTTGCCTATTAAAAAATGGAGCTAGTAAATTATAATAAATAAGAGAATACCGAAGCGTTAACAAAACCATAATCCGAACTCAAGATCGATTAAACCAGGGGCAATATAGGAACAAAGAAAAGATTTACATGGAGACTCTCGTAAAAGCACAAGAGAAAAAGACCATGTGTTCCGGAAGAGTAAGGGTCTTCTGCTTCATCGACGACACCCGCCATGTAAATCTTGGTTACATCCGAGTAAGCATCAATCCTCAAAATGAGAACCGAGGCATCATTGTGATCACAACAAGTAAACACACTAACAAGCAAACTCAAAAGCGCCCATCTTCATATCACACAAAGATACAGAATATTTCTCGATGACATCAAGATGGCGACCATAAAACTTAGTCTTCATCAACCTGCATCTCTCGAATCCCTGTGCCGTAAGTTTGTTCGTCAGCAGTTGACATCTATCACGAAAATCTCGATATTCAGAGCAAGCCCTAGAATTACGAATCAATTGCGACATGTAAACACCATAGGATGGAGAAGCTGGGTGTCAGAAGCATATATATGTTTTCAAATTGTATTATTCAAAGTTTGTCGGAGGTAAGGGAGAGCGTTATAAACTGTAAAATCGTTTAGATGATTAATTTAATCAATAACAATTATTTGAAATGAAATTTTTGTACATGCCTTCAGGCACTTGCATTTACTTTTTAATGCCGTTATGCCTATTAGAAACTAGTTGAAGAGAAATCACGGCCCGCATGACCTTGGTTTATAAATGAACTTTCACTAATATGTCATTTTGCAGCATTCAGTTAGAGATTGATATGCTATAAATCCGCTAAGAAAATGAAGACATCAACCTTAATGCCTCATCATTGATTGCGTTTAACTTGTAATGTACCTTTTTTAGCGTATAAACAAGCTCAATATATCTAACTTACTAAAATGTACATATAATACTCTGATTCTTGAATTTAATTAACCAGGGGGTTGAAATTAATGATGACTATTGCATGTCTTAGGGAGTTTGTTGAGCCTTAACAGTGCCTTTATGTAATGAATTAAATTGACCATTCAAAGTCACCCAAAAATCGAATTGATGTATTTGGTGGCTGGCATATATTACACAGTAAAATATTATAAGAAGGCGTATCAGTTTGCATCTATATTACCTCAAGGTTATGATGTCAGATTTATTCACCATAACACCTCCTCCGAAAAAGTTTATGACGGATCAATAAATTTGATTGTAATAACTAAATTTAAGATTTAAGAAATGCATTATGTGTTTAATATGCAGTGCCATAAATTATGTTAAATGAGGGTCGATGTTATTCATTTGAACAAAGTTAATAGCCGCACAGCCTATAGCGGTCTCCTGGTCATTGCTATGGGCCTCCTGGTCATTGACGAGGGGTCGGAAAAGCTCTTTCTTAACGACGGACATGCGACAAACTTCCTTGTCACAATTGATCACCTGAAAACCCCTCCGTTTTGCACTTGAACACATAAAGCTGAACTGAAATTATTTTCTTTAGATCATTCGATATTGAGTGAAGGGCCGTTAAGTTTGTAGAAATAACAATGATAATAATAACTACTGATTGTAAATGGTGACCATTACAGAAGTCCCCCCAAAAGCGTAAATTTTGATTTTAGGGTTTGGATATATCGTTGTACCACCTGCAGTTTTAATTTGTCAATATATTAAGTTTAACACATTAGGCGCCTCTATAAGCCGGCCGTTTGACAATTTAGAAAAAAGGGGCATTATAATAAACATACTTTCGTAATTCACAATATAAGTTAAATGGGTTTCATGTATGTGGCCCTTTTGCTTCTTTAGTACAAGAGTTTAGAAATTTTAGATTCCCACCTATTGACCCCTAGCATCACTGACGAGTCCGAGAAGGATGAAACAGTTGTATGATCCAGTTTAATTAGTTTTTTTCGGTATACTGTATCTATCACGAAATGTGCAAGGTGCAGCATGTGTGTGTTACGTCATCTTTCTACTTTACTATCTTTGTCAATGTACATGAACCACTGATAACCCGAGTAAATGTTGTGTCTCGATGACTTCACATGTACAGTGTACCACGTGAGCGGTTAGCTCATTAATTTTGCGCCAGTCTGGAGTGGTCAACTTTGATTGTCAATATCTAGATACCGGGACACAGTTGCATGTTCATTAATGGACTTAACAGTATTAATTGACCTTTGCTATAGCTTCCATTACTTTAAATAATATTTGAAAATTGTGGCCATAATCTTTTGACTGTTGACATGTCAACAGTAGAAGGTGAATGGAACTTAAAACAAGTTCATTTATGGTAAACTTCTTATCAAATACACTTGACCGATACAGAGTATAATATATGCTGTAGTCAGATGACAGTTAAGGCCCTTGAGTCTCTTGTTCTTTTTGTAGGTGGAGTTCGCTGATCTTAAAAACATTGTTGGTGTCGTTGTGCAACAGATAACAAGTGCAGGCCTAGATTTTAGAACGCTTCACATCCGGACTTATCATGTTTTGTTCAGCGAGGATGGAGTTGGCTGGGAGTTTGTGAAGTCAGCGGGCGTTACACAGGTAATTCAATATCGCTTATCTATATTACATGTAATGTTATATATCAAAGCATTCTCATTTGTTACATTTTTGCCTTTGAAATATACTAGTATCAACTGATAAAACTTTAAAACATGTTCACCGCAGAGATGAGAAGTGAAATATAAGACTTTTAGTGAAAATATTAGTTTTGTCAGTGTCTGTAGAAAAATGACCACACTCAATATTTCTATTATTCGTCCTGTCAAAAAACTATTGTATGAGTTGTTCCCCTTGATTGAATCGAACTCCCCCCATTGCCCCCTGGCATTAGAAGCTCAGCTTTGTTGTCGTCTGCTAGAACTTGTCTATTGGGGAAAGATGATAATGAAGAAATGGCAACACCAGTAAATATTGATGAGATACTGCTACAGGATTTGATAAGTTATAAACTGAAAGATAAGAATGGTTCAAATTTCCCGATCAACTAATCCCAATTTGCTGTGTACCCGATCGGTTGTGATTTCGACGGATAAGGTCTAGGTTTTTAGTGTGCAAGTTAAGAAAATAATAATAATAAAAATATTTTGAAGCCTCTTTCGAAACGTAATTTAAAGAAAATTCAATTGTTTGCCGTTTAATATCAAATATATTTCTCTTGTATGGTAGTTTGTTTTAATTTTTTACGCACTAATGAAAATATCAAAAAAAATTGCCATACTCGTTAAATATATTTCGTATAAAAAGTAAAACCATTGAATATTCTCGTTGTACAATGTCTAATATATCGTACAAGTAGGTTAGAGATTATTATATGACCATTCCGATATCACACCCCTTATCAGTCGAGAGTAATGAAAAGGGGTGTAAAATCAAAATGGAAATTTCATAAGCTTTTTATCATATGTTTTTTGTGTTTGTTTTTTAAAGTTAATACCATAACAAAATTGACTTGTATTCATAAAATGGTACCAAGAAAACACAAAATTCCCAAATAGAATGGTTATTTCATAAAACACAATGGATATCAATGGATAGAATTTAATTGGTGCTGATGGAGGATGGTAAGGCAGAGTGATTTCTCTTTCTTTTGATGTCATTGTCGTCATCGTGGTGGTATTTTCAGCGTTCTGACTTGGCAGTCGACTCGTCTGTTGTCTTGACTTCTTTTACATTAAATTGTGCTTGTTTATACATAGTAAAAGTTCGGAAACTGAGAGGGGTGTGATCAACTGGTGGGAATTTTAGAATCACAAATATACAAAAAGGGTGATCAGAAGTAAACATATGATAAAAGAGAATATCATATACGTACTGTAATAACATGTCGCATAGGTAATGTACAGGATTACCAAACAACATCCGTCATGTAGAGATATTTGGTCGATTTAGGGACGACAGACATTCATTTGTTTTACGCCAGTCAAAAATCACAGGACTTATTATTGTATGGCGTTGTGCGTGAAAACTGAATGACGGTTTGATATTTGACAATATTTACTAAAGTTATGGCCCTTTGAAACTTCGTTGCTAATGCAATTTCGGGCATTTTGTGTTTCCATACATTTCCGATAGGGTACGACGGGCATATTATGCCTCGGCTTGCGGTGCTCTTGTTATATTCTGGTAAGGGTAATTATAACCTTTCACTTCATAACTCAGTCATAACGTCGCGTGTGTAGCTGTATATTAAGTTGCAATCTTATTCAGTTCGTATCACTTAGTTCATACAGTGTAGATCGCCATGACTTGTCAGATTTCAGATGTACCGCCTTAGTATTAGTATTGAAAAACTTGGATTTGTGCTCATAATCAAAGCATTTCAAATCAACCTCTAGCTGCGGGAGATAATTCAGTTTCTTAAACTTGTCCGGCATTTTAGGTGAGCGACTAATGTAATACCGACAGAATACGTTCACCTCTTCACACAGAAAATGGTCCATACGTCTACCGTCTAGTGTAGTTATTCTAGGTTCTTCTCTTAAAACCATAATCCAAATTTAAACTCAAAATTGCTTAAACTAGGAGCAAAATGAGACAGTTGATAATAATTTGTTTCAGTTTTTTTCAATACCATTAATCATTAAATTATTTGACGAAATAGAACCAAAGGACCACGGGCCTTAACGGTCACCTGATTTTTTATGTAAGCAACAATAACTGCATATCTATGCCTGAAGAAGAAGATTGCTGAAATGTATGCCAATTTGACCCTTCCCAACTGTCCCAAAATTGCCCAATATCAACTCGTCATCTCCTGGTTATTATTCCAACCAAGTTTCAATTATCTCCAATTGAAAATGAACACAAAATATCCAAAAGCGTCATTTTCCTATATAAACTTCATTCCCTCCCCAGAAGTGAACCTAAACTCTTGGGGGCCTGAAATTCATAATTTTGACCTTTTTGAGCCCCTCCCCACTGCCCCAGGGGTAGGCAAGGATCAAAATATCAATATCAAACCGTCAGGTCCTCTCCTCGTTATTATTCCAACAAAGTTTGAATTATCTCCAATTGAAAATTAACACTAAACTTCACCCCTTTTTGCCCCCTTTTGAGCCTCTCTCCCAGGCCCGTAGGTAGTTAGGACCATCTCATTCACAATTTTAGTGCGTTTATGGCAAGGAAAGGTTCCTGCCAACTTTCATTCAATTGGTTTAAGGGTTTTTGAGAAGAAGTTGAAAATGTAAATTGTTTATGGACGCACGATGGACGACGGACAATAGACGATTAGAAAAGGTAACTAATTAAAAAGCAACACATCAACAACAAGTAGCAGCATTAGCCCTCTGGGTTTTGTGATTTATGTATACGTTAAACGTTGTGATTACTTATATTAAATGAGCAAGTTGAGGGGGTATATAAGTTTAACAAACATTTTTTGTTTTGTTTAAAATGATAAAGCGTATGAAAGCTAATAACTTCAACTTTACGACATGGGATCATTTCGGCGGAATATTGAAAAAAGGATAGATACTCCTTTCAATAATTGTTATTAGTGATGGAATTGTTCTTTTTATCTCACCTGGGTCGAGAGATCGGCAACCTTATGTCAAAACGCGTCGTCGGTGTTCTATCCACATTTTCTTAAAATCGCATATTTGTCAAGAATGCCTGGATGATTTATAAATTATGTCTCAGCCCTCACTTTTATGACATGATATTTACTTGGATCTAGTTCTTCACTATCTTAGCGATGCTTACAAAAACATACATGACATAAACTGTTGAAAGGACGTAAATAACATATTAAAACCAAACAGATATTCGTGTTTGCAGTATAACGGCATTTTGAATTGATACAGATAAACTGACAACTTATCATTACTATGACCAAATTAAAAAGTTTGCGATGAAGATGTTTTCAGAGAGCAGTAATCAACTCTACTGACGTTCTTGTTTCTCTTGCAGACGTTCTATGGTCCAGCGGATACGGCGGCTGAGAACACAGAGGAATACGGTATCATCAGTCCACCCGTCGTGGCTCGGTTCGTCCGTATCAAGGTACTGACTTGGAATAGCTTGCCACCTGCAGCAGTCTGTCTACGATTTGATGTTATGGGATGTACCCACGGTATGCAGTAGTCAAATAACTACATTGTACATATTGGCGTTAACACTAAGCATTGTGTTTTTATTTTAAATATCACTACGCCAATTTATTTAGTGGATTTTTATTTCCCGAGGTTTGCTGAAGCCTCCATAGCCACAGTTAATCTCATTTGATTAGTGGCACGGTACATTATATACACATTTTCGTAGTACACGATTTGAAATTATACAGAATTAGTTTTATTTTACTTCAAAATTCATAAATTAAAAGGGTTTTACGCACCTGACCCTTCTGCTTCTACATTAGTTTAGAAATTTTGGATTTCAATTTTTTGGCCCCTAACATCACTGAAGAGTCCTAGAACTTCAGGACGAAACAGCTGTATGGTGGAGTTAAATTTTTTTTTTCGGCCAACTGAATCTATTACTAAATTTTTAAGTTGCAGCACATGTGTGTTACGTCATCTTTCGATATTTAAGCGCAAACTCCAATATGATTATTATTTGTGTGCTATGTTTCTGCTACCGTATTCGTTTCTCGTTTTTTAAAAATTAAATTAGAAGTTCTTTTATTTTTTATAGTGTACTTTTGAGAATTTTGAATAGTTTGACTGTTTATGATTAAAATATGGCTTTTACATTATTTACACACATACTTAGAAGTTGATGGGTGCAATGCTTTTGTTCAGAGTATTATTGAAGGCTATTAGAATTTGAACTTTGAATGTTTAACTAAGCAACCATAAGTCATGGTTTAAATGTCAAGCTTTTATAAAGTTATTTAGCCATAAATGAATCCATATTGTCGATTGGCCGAAAAACAACACATAAAAACAAATTGGTTTAATTCGTGCCGACAATAGTACAATGTGAGAAGTGACATGGTTAATAAAATTGACACTATACTCTTAAAGTTTGAATTTACTCTGTAGTTCTGAATGTATTCGTTACGTTCATGCATGTAGGTAAATACTTGACATTCCTTGTATCATTTAAGATCCCAATCAAACCAATACCAGACGTCGCCGGTTTGCCTACATGAGTTTACCGGAAGGATCCATCAGTGATGAACAAGTGATATCGGAAGGACACGCAAAACATCTTGGGGAGTGTAGTGTAGAATGTCATCGTGACGTCACGTGTCGCTCATTCTCCTACAATAGAATACACACACAGTGTAAATTATACCGTGTCAACGAGTACGGCAAGTTGAAGTCAGCGGGTGGCGTCCAGTCGATAATGACAAAACAAGATTTGTACTTTTTCGATATGCGTAAGTGTCTTAAAAGATGCCTTTTTCTTCAAATATATTTCTTTTAAAGTTTAAGTTTGTTCTTCTGAATGACCCTGACCTACTTTCAAGGGCCGGGGGGTCAAATGTGTAAAATAAAAAAAAACATTTTGAAGAACTTCTCATAAGTTGTAAAACCCGTGGTATTGGAAATTTGCTGGTAGCATACTTGAAAGAAGGGCTTTCTGATGTCTTAAAATACCCAGGAAACTTTTTCTCAATGACCGAATGGACCAGGATTCAGATTTTGGCTTGTACATGTAGCATGCTCGGATTGAAGGCTATCAAGTATGTTCAAATTAATGACCTTGACCTGTTCATGGTTACTGGGGTGAAACATGTGAATATATTTAGCAATAATCAACAGAATGATATACATATGCCCATTCAGATGAACGTTAAAGCTTATGTATAATTAGGGCCCCGCATCGGGGATACGGATACCCTTATGTAATTCCTTTGTCCGTTTGTCCGTCCTTCTGTCCATAAGTCCAGTCTCTTGCTAATAACGTTTATTGACGGATTCTCATTAAAGTTGGTCAAGATCTTCAGCTCACAAAACTACCTATTTAGGTCAAAGATAAATCAAAGTACTGGAAGTACTAAAGCAGACGTTACTCGGATGTTTGAACATGGAAAAAGATGAAATATCAAAGGTACATGAACATGTTAAAGATAAAATGGAAACTAGCTGTAACAATTTATCAGGTCCCTCTGTTTTCTATGTCAGACTTGGTGCCTTCACTCTTATCGGTCAGTTTCTACGATTAAGATCAAAGGGACATTACTGAATAGCATGTTTTCACCTTGAAGGAATCTGACAACAAACGATTTGATTGGTCTTTCAAAGTAGTAAATTGATAGTCGGATCAAGGTAACGCTCAACTTCTGTGCAGGTCCATGTAAATACGTTACGTTTCTGTGAAGTTCACATAATTTTCGAAGACTTTTTGGCTTGACAATCTAATGTGAACTTTCACCTTAAAGGTAATATTTTGTAAATTGATTTTAACAAACGTACAATTGCACCGCTAATATAATAAAAATACTAATTTTTTTAATTGTACATCATAATAGAGAAACGTTCTATTCATGTATTTCTATTTTCTAAAAATTTATATTTCCGGCGATTCTCAAGTAAAACCGGGGACGTGTGTCCCTGGGTAAAACATGATAAGGTAACTTCAAAGCTTTGGTTTTTTTTCAGTCTTTCATTCATCTTACCACAAATTTCGACATAAGAATTAATTCTGAGTCAGGATTTGAGTAACGTTTCATAACAGATAAATATGTTAAGAATTAACCCTCCTGAGAATCGAACTTGAAATATCGGTCAATTTATTTGTTAACATTTACTTCAGGTGTGAAAGTATGATTTATGTAAAGATTATTTTACAAAAAAGAAAAAAGAAATGTTTTGGTAAATTTATTGTTTGTACATGTACCAATGAACGAGCCTTCCTTTGTCACATGTGTGTTCACCTGATATTTCCTGCTTTAGCCAATATAAAAAGAACTCATTCAAGTGTTGCTGATTACGATACATCTAATCGATTATTAATTAATTTGTAACATGCGAAAGTCACGACGTCAGAACAAATCATAAGTATTCTACTTTTGTTTCTAGACGCAAATATAGCCTCAGACGGGAGACTTTACGTTTATCCGGTTTTTCACTGAGAGATATATGCACGGCGTTACTAACGCCTCCATGAAAAAATGAAGTCAGTCGGAATTTAACATTAAACAAGGAATCAATTGAACAAAAATCAATGTTACTTCATCAAAGATCAAGGTCAAGTTATTTAGATTGTCACTTTGTTATGACGAAAATGAAGTTGGTTAGAATTAAACAAAGAGTCTACTAAAAGTCATTTGCCTGGTACATGTAAAAGGTCAAGGTCAAATTGTGTTATATTTCACTGTGGACTTTTACTTATTCCATCAGGAAGCAAGGTTGTTCAGACAATTGACGCGTGAAGGGGCCCTTAAAACTGTTTGTAGTATTTGTAGTTAAACAAACTTCAGAAAACGCTTATCTGAATGTTCCAGCTACCGTAGCCATGAACATGACCATCGATGGGACAACTGGACTGATTTACAAGGTCATCACACGGAGGTACAACAAGGAGAACGCCACAGCGGCATGTGAAAAGCTCGAGATGAGACTTTTTGTCGTCAACTCTTTGGACAAGGTCAATGTTTTGCAGCGAGTAACATCGTCGAGTGTCATACTGGGTACGTTGGAATGGTTTGTTTATGAATTAAGTTGATCAGTTTGGCTTCTCTAAAAAAATTCAAACCGGAATCGGGATGACGTTTTATCCTCCAACCACCACAGATCAAGGCCGATCCGTCAATACAAAGTGTTTATCCGTCTATACGACGAACGTGAACTTTCTCGATTTTACGAGACTGCAAAAAGTAAAACTTTCTCCTGATTGATGTAATTATCATGGTATTATGAGAAATAAAATGCATTGTGTAATATTTCATACACATATGCATACAGTTACTCTATGTATTATTAAAATAATAGAACTATTGTATTGCGCTTTGACTTTCTGATAGATGCGTATAGGCATGAATGCTAATTTCTTACGCGACATTGCTAGCGCATGGCTTAGGCGCGATAAAATTTAAACAAAAAATAGAAAATTTGCTCTGTTGAAGTGAATAATATGTGTTAAATGATAAACATAATACATGGTTAGTATATCTTACAATACAAGGTTTATCTTTTGTGGGTATGAACGAAAACACGAAGATAGCTCACCATCTAGTCTTTTCTTACTCTCTCAGATATTAAGCATATGTTATTAGATACTAACCATAAACTCCTATAAACATATTTGTTAGCTGGGAGGTTTATTTTCAATTCCTTTTTTGAGGCAATGTTTAATTTATGTCCATCACTTTCAAACGATCGATTTGTCTAAGGATAACGTACAACACACATGTGTAGCACCTTTTAAATTTAGTAATAGATACAGTATGCCGAAAAAACTATTTAAACTGCACCAAACAGCTGTTTCGTCCTCCTAGTGCCAAAAGGTGGGAATCCAAAATTTCTAAACTAATGTAGAAGCAGAAGGTTCAGGTGCGTAAAACCCCTTTAATTTATGAATTTAGAATTTATAATTTCAAATCGTGTACTACCGTGCCACTACTCAAATGATATTAACTGTGGCTATGGAGGCTAAAGCAAACCGCGGGGACTAAAACATCCACCAGCAGTGTCTGCCACCCCCTATCATTAACGATGACGTAATACACAAATGGCTGCACCTTTTAAATCTAGTAAATTTAGTAAACAGAGAACATATACACGAGAGTATTTGGAATGTGAAGAATTGCGAGACTGATCTTTGTGAAGTCGCCATATATAAAACAAAAATCATGCATTTCATAAAACTATTTAAGTTGTTCTATAATCCTTTATTGTATTAACAACAGAACGGGGATCTATGAGAGTGAGTGGAGGATTGTATGAGGTGGACGGGATGACGAAATGGTGGGACGGTGGAGACCCTCCTCAGCCTCTAAACGATCAACTGGTGGAATGGGACACAACGGAAACCAATGTCATTGAAAAGTGTCTTGTGTACAACGCAAATGCACTTCGCAGAGGTTCTTGTACATCAGAATCTTTCTCTATCTGTGAAATGTAATATGAAAAAAGAAACACATGCCTTACCGAAGCATTCTTTGTCTGTCAACTGTCCACCTAATAATCGCTATTAAGCATACTCGTCTTTTTCGATTTGATCCAATGGTGTGAGACATCCTTCTGTAAGGGGACACCATTTTTGTATAAAAGATGAGTCTATCCCAACCCATCTCTAGGAGTGACCGGGTCATATGGAGAAAATCTAACAAATTCGTTCAAATCAAGGATTTTCAGTCCAACCCAAAAAAGTCCTGGGGCAAATTTTCCCCTACTCATTCAAAATTAAGGGAAACGTTTTTTTTTTTCAAACGGCATGTCTGAACCTCCAGGGGCCCGAGAGATGAGGCCTGCTGCTGGAATGCCCTCCAGGTATGGCTTAACATTGTGCCATTGTATAATCGGAGGTGCCGATTCTTTTTCAACAACGTTTTCCTTCCTAAAGTCTCCCTTTACTCTAACTTATGTTTGGTCCTTATTTGAGCGTTCGCCTCTACTTGACGCTCAGCAATATTTGATACGAACGATTGGTTCGCCTGTTGTCAGTATAATGTGACCGGGCGGAGTGTTCTGCTAGGATCTTCGTTATGAAACTTCAGTGTGGTAGCACTAAAAAGTGGCGAAAGATACGACGTATCGTATGGAGGCTTTCACAAACATAATGCAGCGTTCCAAGCCCACGCGTACACAGCATAACATCGGGAAGCCGTCCTTATTATAGGACAACAATAGGTAAAACAAACCAAAACACTAGGGAAAATTGAACAGATTATTTCAATCCTACTTCTGTTAAAATGAAAGGACTTGGCCCATATTTTCATGATTCTGCAGTATATTTGACACAAAAAGGGGCGGACCGAAAAAGGAAATACATTTATACTTGGTATGATAAATACTTGGATCAAGGAAAAAAATAAAATGTTAGACTGACTCTATCTTACCCTCCTCCCGCAGGACGGTGACAATTCAAATATGGGAATGTATTTTTTTAAATTAAACCCCCTTCTTCTATTGAAATGAAAGTATTTGTTCGATATTTCGTGTGAAAAATTATTTGTTGAGAGGAAACCAAATTGTGTAAAAGCTGATAATAACCGAAAGGTGCCTGAAGGACAGGGCTAAGTATTGGAAAAAGAGAAAACTATTCTTGAAAATTTTTATTTCAAAAATAATTTGGTATGAAACTTAAGTCTGCCCCAAGGGTTCAAGGGGCGGGGCCCACTACGGGATGTTTTCACTATTTGTTTTATAGAACACGAACTTATATTAGAAGCAAAGGATGTGTTCCATATGTGGTCGGAAACAATTCTTGGATGTTTACAATATTTGTTTTATGTTACATGTATGTCTGTTGGTATCAAATCATGTGTTCCATATTTGGTCGGAAACAATTCTTGGATTTAGCAAAACAAAAATTGAAGACATTTTATTTTGGATATATTAAGAGGATTATCATGGCATTTCATTTACCATACAACGTTGTGTTCCATGGTATTTTTGCGTGAATAACTTTAATCAGTTCAAGGACTTTTCACGTACATGTACATATAATCATCAACATCATTAATTATTTAAACTCATTAGTTATTTATATGTTATATGTTCATAATAATCCTCTATATGTTTATTTTTACAATCACGTAACATCACGGAAAACACGTTATTGACACTTTCTTCTTTGTTTGTTTGTCATGCGTTTGGACGCTATTTATCATTATAGCTACTTATTTTATCAGTTAATGTCGCCATCTAAATGGTTTTAATCATATATCATTTTTTATCAGCTGTTGCTATTCTAGTCGTCATTTGTCCGCCGTGCGTCCGTAAACAATTTATATTTTAAACTTGAAAAAAAAAAACTTCCAGAACCAATTTGAATGAAATTTTGCGGGAGCTTTCCTGGCCAAAGATGAACCAAAATGATATGGTCCTAATCCCCTAGGTGTCTGAGGGAGGGGCTAAAAAGGGGTCAAATTAGTTAAACCTTCAAAAATATTCTTCTCCAGACCCGAATATGCTGTAATCAAATACTCTTCATATATATAATTATGAATGTCATGCCCCCGGGCTTCACATCCCCCCTTGGGAGGGGTGAAGTTTACTATGGTTTATAGAGGAAACTGACATTTTTGGGTATATTTTGATTAATTTCAGTTGGAAATAATTCAAACTTGGTTGGAATTATAATCATGAGGTTTGACTTTGGAGGAACTTTGATTCTTGCCTAACCCTGGAACTGTGGGGAGCGGCTCAAAAGGGTCAAATTGGCTGAAACATTCAACAATCTTCTTCCTAAGATACATAGAGTGAATTTCAAGCCCCACGGGAAGTGGTTGAAGTTTGCTATAATTTATATTGGAAAATGATGCTTTTGGATTTTTTTTGTTCATTTTCAGTTGGAGATTATTGAAACTTAGTAAGACTAATAGCCAGGACTTGTCGATTTGATATTAATTTTATTCTCCAGCCCCAGATATGCTGGAATTAAATACTATTGGAATGGTCTTAAGGTGGTTTATAACAAATGTAAATTCCAGCTCCCCCCTCCCCCCCCCCCCCCCCCCCTCCTGATACTTGAGGTTCTCCCCTGGGGAGGGGGTGACGTTTGCTATACATAACTGTAGGTTATATAGGAAAATGACAATTTTGGAAAATTCAAACTTGATTTTGGGAGATGTTTAGACATATAAGCAGGGCTCTTTTTTCCTATTAATTTTTAGCTCTAGCTTGTCCTTGATAATTTCAGGACAAAATAACAAAAATTATTGGTACCAGTACATCACAATTCAGGTGACCGTTAAGGCCCATGGACCTAATTTTTACGCCAATTTCATTCTTGTTCCTACTACACCACGTCGTTGTCTACTTACATTCAATTGAACTATACGGTATGATGTATTTGGGAAACATTTCTTTTGCTATTGATGTAAGGATACTTTTTTCTGGATATTGTAAATGTTGTTTTGTCCTAAATGAATCAACGTGTCGAATGGCCGTTTAACGTCACAAAAAGAGCAAATAAATTTGTAGCATCATGATATTTAGTGCGACTAAAGTTCATCATTAAAGTCCAAATGGTTTATTTTTATACGTTTTTCGTTATAATTAAAGATAATCTGTGCATTGTGTTTTTCATTGTTTCGTGTCATTGGCTATGACGTTGTTATTCCTACCACATTGTCCTTACTTGTTCTACGTTTTTCTGATTGTTGGAAATGTATTCCTATTGATGTATTATCATGTTTCAATTTCAACAGATTCTATTGACTTTAAACATTCAATGAGATCAGACATAAGGCTATGTCTTATTTACAATAAAACATATTTTCTCTCAAAAACCTGCTGTATAAACATTTGAAGATATACATGTATAACTCCAATTAAGTTTATCAAATAATTATTTAATTTTAATCATCACTCAATCATCTTAATACGCCCTTCAAAAATGACGAGACGGCTTATGGTATGGCGTTGTCCGTCCTTCGTAAACTTGTATTTGTCCGAATATCTCCTCCTACAGTTTTCAACCAATTTCTCTCAAACTTGGTGAACGTATTCACCATGACAAGAAGTTGGGTATTTCTGAACGACAGTCTGATTTGACACTATTAACTATAGTAATGACCCTTGGGACTTCATATCTGATGCAAGTTTTGGCTTTATCTTAAATTATTAGAACTCGTTTGTGTTTTCTTCAATTCCTCTTAAATTTGGTCTTTGAATTCCAAAAGCAAATAAGGATTGTACCTTTCTGCCTTTTTTTCTGCTCATACGGTAGTATGCCCGCAGTTGGCAACGAACATATTAATATTATGGTGCGCGTTAGTGTATAATCAGACGAAATATATACTTTATATTTTCCATGTTTCAAAATCTTGAAGGAAGCAAACAATGATCGTCAGTGAATAGTTATTGTTCTGAAGCGTGAACGACGCCATATTTGAACAAAGATCAGTCAGCCGAGCCTTTTTTCATTGCGTATACGCTAATATATTCGCAGACAGATTTTTCACCAAATATGGGCATTTTGTAGAAAATGCATTTGTTGTAAACTCTTTGTTTTGCCAAAGATCTACAGCTTCAATCAATCTCTTTCAAACTTGTTGAGCTTAATGACCTTGACATTAGGTTGTGTTTTCCTGAACGGCAGTCTGTTTCAACAATATTGTCTAGATTTATGACCCTTTGACTTCATATCTGATGCAATTTTCGGCTTTATCTAAAAAATATGAAAACACGTTTGTGTTAACTTCAATTCCTCTTAAATTTTGTCTTTTAATTCCAAGAGCAATAATGTTTAACATATATTACGGTCTGGTTGTGTTTGGCGTAGCAGCATTGTACAGTTGCCAAATATAGGCATTTTGTAGAAAATGCATTTCTATCGCCAACTCCTTGTTTGTCCGGAGAACTCCCCCTATGGTTTTCAAGAGACCTCTTTCCCACTTGGTGAGCTAAATCACCTTGACATGACGTTGTATTTTAATGAACGACAGTCTGATTCGACAATATTTACATTAGATATAATTAAATTTTGGGCTTTATGTAGAAAATGTCAGAACTTTATTTTTGTTTTCTTCAATTCCTCTCAAATTTGGTGTGATAAAGCAATAATGTTTTACACATATGACGGGTTTTGTCGATTTTTCATCTTTTTCGTAACAGTATTGTAAAGATGCAATGGCGGCATTTTGTAGAAAGAAAAATACCAAAGCGTCAACAAAACCATACTCCGAACTATAAATCGATTAAATTAAAGGCAAAATAGGAATAAAAGAAAGATATACATGGAAACACTCGTAATAGCACAAGAGAATAAAACCAGGTGTTCCGGAAGAGTAAGCGACTTCTGCTCCATCGACGGCCCCGCCATGTAAATATTTGTCACATCCAAGTAAAGATCAAGTTTTCAAAACGAGAACCGAGTATCATTGTCAATCACAACAAGTATACACATAATCATACTAAAATAATGTCCATCTTCATATCACTTAAAGATACAACATATTTCTCAATTGGACAAAGATGGCGACACTAAAACTTGCCCATAGTTCAGATCAACCTGCATCTCACGAATCCGTGTGTTGTTAAAGTCGTCTTCGATCACAAAAATCACGATACTTAGAGCAAACCCTAAAATATCGAATCAACTGCGATATGTAAACACCATACTCTCAAGAAATGGAAAGTTTACGATCGTAAAATTGAAATCATCACGTTTATCGTATAGCTTAGTATTAAGCTGTCCATGTTGGTCGAGATCGAGATAAGCAGCTGATGTAGAAGAGTATGTTGTGTCCTTTATTTCAAGTTCAGAAGGGTATATACGATCGACGTGGCCAGCAAACTTCTTGTCGGTTATAGACAACACATTGTCAATATATCTCGAAGTAAAATGTAAAGATTTGACAATGATTTTGTTACCAGTTCTGATTAGCTCTTCCACATATTAAGCCTCGTATGAAAACAAAAAACAAGTCAAGTAAGGGTTTGTTCCCATGGAAATGCCAACAGTCTGCTGGAAAATCTTTCCTCCGAACTCAACAAAAATAATGTCGACCAGGCTAACTGACCGGGTAGATATTATTCATCCCATGTCTATGTCCTTGTGTTTATGTACAAGTTCTTTTTTTTGTTTGTTTGTCATTTTTGTCATTTAAGCATATGTTTACTTTCATAATCATATATAGTTTATTACCATGATCCATGACCTCATAAAAAGAATGTAATCTTATTTCAACTGAATGTATTGCTGTTATGTTGTTACAACCTATCATATTTAGGTGTACATGCATGTTGTGTATATGTATTTATTATAATTTGATATTTTTTACAATTTCTAATTGGCTAAGATAGCGCCACGTAATTCCTGATAAAAAGTCATATTGACCGGTCGTGCACGAAATGCTGGTAACAAGGCTGGTTGACTGGGTGTTTCTAGAAATAGAAAATATGATGTAAAGTCAAGAGTTCCGAAGATCTTGATACTGCTTGACAGCAACAACATTAATGGCAGACGGCATGCTCGCCGTTCTTACAAATGATCCAAAAGATGCTATTCCCGACGGCGTGGAGTTCAACAATATCAAACGGAAAACATCAAAACATGTTAAAGTGTTCAGGGAGTATAAAACATTGTATTGTTATTTGAGAATTGGATTAAATGTCGTTGAAAACAAATCATTCTCTTGTAGTCTGAATTCAAATAAAAAATATCAATTTATGAAAAAACTATTATTGCCTTTTGATTTCGGCCATACATCGTTTTATCGACCCGAGAAAAGTGTTTTTTCTCCGATCGATAAAAGTATGTATCGACCACATCGAAAGACTATAATTGTATATTATTTATGTCTGGTAATAGTATTTAAAATGAATAAAAAATAAGTAAAAAAAAGATTAAGCAGGTCGTCAGAAGTGAACCAAGTTTACAGTATCATTCACAGTTATATTTCCCCGGCCTCCATTAACGAGTCTGAGTGACCTTGCCTTCATAAACGATATACTTTTGGAAACTGTTTATTTTTTAAGGACTGGAGTATAAAGATGTACATTATTATTTATGTAAAGACTATTTTATGCAACCAAAGTATGCTTTTATGCGACGTTTCGATGACTTCTACGATACGTACCCTGTGACCTTCATGAGACCAATGACCAACCAAGCGTATGCATGTAACAGGTAACATTTGTACGAGTTGGTAAA
Organism: Mimachlamys varia; assembly: GCA_947623455.1. NCBI lineage: Eukaryota > Metazoa > Mollusca > Bivalvia > Pectinida > Pectinidae > Mimachlamys > Mimachlamys varia. The sequence continues at coordinate 50,909,751 of OX392530.1, forward strand.
TGACAAATCCGTCATTTCGTCTACGCTGTTAGGTGTTTGTACAATAGTAAAGTTATTGTACCGAAATGACTTAATTTATCTTCCTACGCTTTGTTTATGACTTGGGCATAGATGTGCGATTGAACATACACGTACGCCTTGCAGCGTAGACGAAATGACCGATTTGTATTACCAACTCGAACAACTGTTACACCTGTTGTATGCAAACGCTTTGTTGGTTTTTAGCCTGATCTGATGAAGGTGACAGGGTACATATCGAAACGTCATATAAAAACATTCTGGTTGTGACAGATAATATTTACATAAATCATACTTTCCAACCTGAAGAAAAATTAGAAAATGTTTACAAATGTACATTAATATGTACATGTCAGTGTTTTTTTGTGTATGTGTCAAATGAATTTTATCTATGAACGCCCTGTTTACCGTACAAGGTGTTGTATTGGGATATCAACGCTTAACGTCATGAATTCGGGAATGCTAACCTTTTTTGTAGTTCCTTGAAACTTCTTGCGATCACAAAAACAAACTGATACCGAAGGATGCGTTACTCGGATGTTTGGACTTGGTAAAAGAATGAAATATGAAAGGTGCATTTTTTAAAATGCAAACTGGCTGTAACAAATTCTAAGGTCCCTGTGTTCCCTATGTCAGACTTTGCGCTACCACTCTGATTGGTCAGTTTCTACAATTTATATCAAAGCTGATCAAAAGGGACAATAATGAATAGCGCTAGCACGGCCTGTGTTTTCACCGTGAAGGAATCTGACAGCAAGTAGTAAATTGATGGGCGGCGCAAGGAACGCTAAACTTCTGTGCAGTTCCCTGTGAATACAGTACTACCCACCTGTAAAAATTGAGGAAATTACGACATCCCGGAGGAAATGTCCTTCCTCCAGTTCTTAACCATGACCTACCTAAATCTAAACAAAATATGTGTAATGAATCCTGAAAACATGTTCTAGCATACTTTGTTAAAGGGCTCCCATTTTATAAAGGCCCGTTGTATCTGTCTGTCCTTACTTTGTTAAAGGGCTCCCATTTTATAAAGGCCCGTTGTATCTGTCTGTCCTTACTTTGTTAAAGGGCTCCCATTTTATAAAGGCCCGTTGTATCTGTCTGTCCTTACTTTGTTAAAGGGCTCCCATTTTATAAAGGCCCGTTGTATCTGTCTGTCCTTACTTTGTTAAAGGGCTCCCATTTTATAAAGGCCCGTTGTATCTGTCTGTCCTTACTTTGTTAAAGGGCTCCCATTTTATAAAGGCCCGTTGTATCTGTCTGTCCTTACTTTGTTAAAGGGCTCCCATTTTATAAAGGCCCGTTGTATCTGTCTGTCCTTACTTTGTTAAAGGGCTCCCATTTTATAAAGGCCCGTTGTATCTGTCTATCCTTACTTTCGCAAATTCCCAAATATAATTATTGTTAGATGCTTATTCGGTTCATTACGTTAAAAACGTAGTTTTTCTATTGGCATCGAAAATGTTTCGATCTTTTTATACTTCATCCAATAATGCATCAAAACGTTAAGTACAAAGTGTATGAGTTATAGTTCACAAGTCGAAGGACAAAAAACACAATTCAAAAGTGCGCCCCATTGTTCATTCATCTGTCAATAACTTCATCTACCGACTATTGAGTATTATTGACCGATTTCCATTAGACATGGTCAAGATGTTCAGCTCATATAAAAAACGAGACGCACGGTCAAAATTCAAGGTTCAAAGGTCAAGGTCAAATTTGATCTTTTGCCATGACATTTAGATGCAAAATTGGCCAGAATTTTCAATTTTATTTAATTTTTTTTGTCAAAAGGACAAATGGACCGGGCAGCAGGCATTGCCTATTTGAAGGTTCAATCTACGTAACTTTGGGCAAAACCTGAAGCAAAAATCAAGCCTAATAACTTATTATATTTACAGATTTAGTGAAGATTAACTGATATCAGCAATATTATGATGAATTCTTACGTGGTTACCGGTACAGCAGCAGTTGAAACTCGGTGTTTGTGAACACGCGTCCATTTTGAACTGTCATCTAACTTCGGCTTGTTATTGAAGTGGTCCTCGCCTTACCTGAATTATTTGCAATTCTTTGGATTTTTTCTGTCAATAGTTGCTTGTAAGTTACCAATCAGGTTTACTTCGTTTTACGCTTATTTTTGCGTGGTTATCAACAAGATTTTTTTCAGAATTTTCCAGAATCACGAAACATTTCCTGAAGTTACGTATATTGGGTCTTTAAAACCTCTCCAAAAAAATTAACAAACAGTGGTACAAACTTAGACATAAACATTACAACACAAACAAACAATTTGAGAGCCTTAAAAAATCTGAGGGGGGGGGGGGGGGGGGGCAAGTACTAAATCGTATTTGAGTTTTAATAATATTTAATAATTAAAACTTTACCCTTCATTGCGGTACCAAAGATAAATAGATAATTATGTACATATGTACCAGTAATCATCAGAAAAGAAAAGGACTTTTTGTTTGAGTCGATGTATAAAAATCTAGTGTGATTAAATACCTTACCCAAGAGATACAGACCAGGAAAGTCTATTGTTTCACACAAGGCTATCCAGTGATGAGTTTAGAAATTCAATCCCACTAAAATAGTTCAGTTTATGCATTAAATACAGATTTAATAAAAAAAGAAGAGCATGTTTTGAAGCTTTGTATGGTGTAGTTGTTTCCCAAAATAATGCAACTGGTCTTCTAAATCCGCCCAACAATAAATAAATAATTGGACATGTGCTAAAGGAAAGATTGAATGAAAGAATGGCAGTAGGAATTGGGAAAAAATCCAAGATACTTTTATATGCAATTTTAATTGGATATCCAAAATATTCTAGTTCTTAAAATGTAAACACATACAACAGTTTAGGATGAGATATATTGTTACGTGGTTATTAGAATCATTTTAAATATTTTGAAAAAGTACGAGGTTCAGCATATATAATGCAATCAAGGAAATAGTGGAATGCTATTTTATATCTAGAACCTTAAGAACAGACAGAAAACTCTGTTAGATAGTAATTATAAAGATCATTATTTATGTTATCAGCTTTACCGAACATAATCTTACAGTGTACTGGAATGATGAACGTATCAGCTGAAGGTGGCTAAACTAAATACTAATGCAAGAAACGCTGTTCCGTAAGTTCAAACTGGGAGTGGAATGACGGTGGAGTATGCTATCTTTGTGTCCGGTTATCTCATCAGCTGGGAAAACATAACATGCAATGTATTTCAGTTCAATCAGCTATTAGTATAGCCTTAAAATACACTTGCACAAAACAGCTTCGAAGTTTGCATGTAGGGAGTAGAAATCTGGATGAATAAGTTTGATAGACAAGGTCATGAATTGACATTAAAAGGAGGCAACAGAATCGCAGAGCTACTGGACTCTTTTCCCCCTCACATTGCCTACATTCTGAACCGTTCCACGTATACAATATGCCGATATACACAATATATTTATGCCAATGTTGATTTACCTTAGCCAAACAATCTTGAAACTTGAACTCGTCCAAGACATGTTAATCCATTACATGTGTGTGAAGTTGGTGAAAATCCATGAATAAACAGAGCCTGCAGAGATAATATATGTTCAAGTTATCCTGTTAAAGAACCATTTTAAACGGTACATCATCATAAGAGAACAAACCAGTGTACACAACAAGGATATGACGCATGGATAATGAATAATCGATATTTGGGGTTTATAACCATAAAATGTCTGTTTTTATCACATATCAGTAAGACTTTAGGTAAGTAACATCAAGAGAAATGGTCAGATTCCTGTGGGACCGGAGCCCAATTGAGGAAATAGAGGGGAGTCCTTAAAATCACTACATTTGTACTTGTCATCAAGTACTGAATAAATTTAAACCAAATTTAGGGCTAGTTATTAAGCTAAAATTAAGCTGATTCAAGACGGAATACCATTATACAGTGATTGGGTATCCCGCCTGAATATCTGGTATCCCGTCTATGTATTGGCAAAATTGAAAAAAAAAAAAAATACAAATTTACTTTGCCTTCGTAATTATCAGTTGTATGATTCTACTTTCACTTTTAAATGACTTTGCCCTATCGTTATGCTACATCCTAGCTAACGAGCTAATGTACATGTCAATACGAGAAAAATTATATAAATTTTTATAAATTGAGATATAGATTTGCCTTATTTGCACCAAAAATACTTTTATAACATTTTTTTCCGCAAGCAATTTTTTTCAGCGTTGTATCAAAGTACTACGATCACGTGACAATCACATGTCCTGTGCGATGAAATTGTCAACTCAGAAACGTAGAAAGCTTTATAAATCACTGATCAATTCAATAAAGAAAATGGTTGGTTTTAAACAATAATCAAATACATTTTCATTGCAAACGGCACTCATTGTGAATAAGCAGTCGTCTTCAGTTGTTTACGACAATAAAGTGAATTCTGAATTGATTTTCGGCATCAGCATGTCCGGATTTATTTGTACCGATTTTGAACGGAGATACGGGGAGATTAACTGTTCATGCAATGAAGAAACTATTGCTTAAATGATTGAATATTAACACAGGTCTTATAAGTAATATTTTTTATTGAAATCAGCATTGTCTCGCGTCAAGTTAATCGTGATTGTTTTGTATGAAATTCCGGATATTTTCTTCGAATACTTCACAAATGCTCCGATTGGCAGCGGTTTTTTTTTAATAGATAATCGAAAATATAAATTATTTTAAATGTAATTATTGTCGGTTTCGTAGTAAACAATAAAAATGTATTGTTTTTAAAGTACAGACACCAACAATACCAAAATAAAAATAAATGTTTATGATGACACTATTTTACCTGTAACGACAGACAGGCGGTCATACCAAGAGACACAAAAACATTGATACAAGCTTACAATAGGCTTACTCTTCCAATATTTTTTATTCTGTACATCCGACCATGACTTCTGTCCTTCTGTCCTTCGTCCTGATGATGTTTCCTCCATCGTTTCGAAAACATAGAGTGAGCCTTCAATATCTTTCGTCATCGCAAACTCGTGACGTTAGTAAGATTCTCCCGTCCTCTTCGTTCAGACAGTAAAATGGTATCCACAAGACCAGAAAATACAACGAACAGGACAAAACATTAGCGTGTTATTGAAAACTATTTACTCTGTCTACCAATCGGGTCAACAGTAAACCCTTGAGTTGCAAAGACAATATAGGTGAACTCTCTTCTTGTGTTTAATAGCGGACGTATTTATGTTAGTGAGTGTGTTTACGTGTAGTGATCGACAACGATACTCGCTTCTCATTTTGATAACTTGATGTTTACATGGATGTGACAAAGATTTACATGGTGGGTGTCGTCGATGCAGCAGAAGACGCTTACTCTTCCGGAACACCTGGTCTTATTCTCTTGTACTTTTACAAGAGTCTCCATGTTAATCTTACCTTTGTTCATATTTTGCCCCGGGTTTAATCGATTTTGAGTTTGGATTATGATTTTGTTAACGCTTCGGTATTCTCTTAAGCATGTTCGTTGTTTAATGAATCATGCAATGTTTCCTGTTGGAGGAGCACCTGGCTAAACAGATCCGGCGTAGAGTTCGCATCACTTCAATGTCCACGTCAAAGCATGTGACGCCAGATGCCTTACACAATGTTTACGACTTTTTATGTGTTGTATTTGCAGTGATCTCAGCTTGATACATATAAGTCAATAGGAGTTATCGCCCTAGTATAACTTGTAACGTGATATACAAATATGCATTGCGAGTCCCATTGTGAATTATGTAATACTAGATGGTCGCCTAACAATCATGTTGTTTCTGTATGCCGAACGTTGCATGGTGTCAGCAAGTGAGACCACATCCACAAACCAAATTGGTTCAGCTACCGATAATATACAACATTACGACTCGTATGTCAGGCGCAAACGTATTCAGTAAGCTTGATGCGAACAGCGGATACAGGCAGATTCCACTGGATGACCAAAGCCAACTTTTTACTACATTTAGCACACCCTTTGGGATAAGTTGTTATATTCGCATGCCGGTTGGTATGAAAAGCGCACAGGAAGTGTTTCAAAAGCGTCTGTCTCAACATTTTGAGAACATGACCGGTGTAGAAGTTAACATACAAAAAATTGTGTATGACATATTCGTCTTAGGCAAGAACACTGAGGAACATGATGAAAGAGTAAAGTGTGTACTCTGTAAATGACATGAAATCAAACTTACAAGAAAATTGTGAATTCCATTCTGGAGAAGTCACGTTCATTGGGCATAGGTTCTCGTCTTCAGGCATACGTCCAGACCCAGAAAAGGTTTCTGCAGTTGCAAACATGCCAAGACAAGTTGACAATAAGGGTGTTGAGAGGCTTTTGGGTACTGTTAATTACCCATCTAAGTTCCTTCCATAACACAGCAAATCAGAAAGATACTCAATAGGGACGTCATGTTTGAGTGGAACAAGACTCATGACGATGCATTCAAGAAAATTACTAACATTCTCGCACAGGAACCTGCCTTAGCGTTTTATGATCAAAAAGTATATGTAACAGTATCTGTCTATGCATCCTAAAGTGGTTTAGGGGGAGTACTACTACAAAAGGACCAGCCTGTAGCGTACGCTTTCAGAGCACTCTCGGAAACAATGTATGCTCAGATTGAGATGTAACTGCTAGCTGGCACATTTGACATTAAGCGTTTTCACAACTATACTTATTGCTCAAATGTCCCTGAGGAAAGTGACCACAAGCCACTTGAGGCAATACTCAAGAAACCTCTGTCACAGGCACCACCTCGACTACAAAGGATGTCTTTACGCCTACAACGCTATGATTTCACATTGGTATACAAGCCAGGAAAACAACTCATCATTGCCGATACATTATCGCGAGCATATCTACAGAACACAACGTCTTCATTAGAGCAGAAACTGGACTGTTATGTTCTCCCAGTTATACAAAGTCTACCAGTATCGCATGACAAAATAACAGAAATTCGTTCACAAAATGAGTTTGACCCTTAACTCAGCTGTGTAATGTCACTCATACAAAATGGATGGCCAGATTAAAAACAGTCTTAAGACTGATCTCCAAGAATATTTGAAAATCAGAGATGACCTGACAGTCAATGAAGGTTTAATCGTAAAAGGTGAAAAAAATGTGATTCCTGCATCACTACAACAGAAACCCTCGCTGACCTTCATGTGGGACATTTCGGAATTGAAAAGACCAAAGCACGTGCGAGAACTGTTGTATTCTGGCATAGACTAAACGCCGACATAACAAATATGGTACAAAGTACAGCAGATGCACGAGTCTCCGGACCAACAATCAAAAGGAACCAATGAAACCGACTCCGATGCCAGATGGTCTATGGCAGGTTGTCGGAACTGACTTTTTCTCTTGGAATCAAAGTGATTTTGTCAATGTGACTGATTATTACTCTCGCTATTTTGAAGTGGCAAAGTTAGAGAATAGACAGGTTAAGATAGCTTAAGTGTACGTGTACGTGTACGGGTAGAGGGAATTCCCCTAAATTTTACGTGACTTACGTCATCACTTCATGCTGTTAGCTACACGTAAACGTAGCCACGAACGGCGGGATTTACAAGTACAAACTTGTAGCATTTCTCTCAAAATTAGAATCGTTTTTGTATGAAATGAAAATGAAATATCATTTTTGAATATATGAACCGATACGGGTTAAAATATTTTTTAAATAACGATCATATTTTAGGAATGCGAAGGGGTTGGAAAAGGTTGCCTGTTTAACAGTTACAATGTACGAACAGTACAGGCTACTCAACGGAGAATATTTTCATGTTTAGCTTAACCACATATATACTCTTCATTACATCGTATTATTTTGTTATATATTATAGTTTTCTGTTTACATGTTGTTCAAAATATGTGGTTTTAAGTCTTGTATAACAGCCAGTTTCCGTACGATTACAGACTTATGGAAGTGACGAGTCCCGGGGCTCCCAAACTTAAACCTACATTAGCATTTGTTTTGATTTACACAGATTTGTCGGTATACAATGTTCATCTGTTAAGTACTTTAATCATGAAACATACTTTGTAAAGTTCCGTATAAGATATAGCTACTGTACATGTAGAACTAGTGATTGTATTTTAGTTTAATGAAGTACTGCATTGTCTTCCTCAGAATCGAGAATGGCGTCAAAGGTTTCCGTGGGCCTAAGAAAGAAGCAGGCCCGATTTTCTTCCCTTGAAGACGACCTACTTCTAAAAGAGGTGGCCGCTAAAATCCCGTTTAAATACAGGATGAAATGGGCCGATATTGCCGTCCTGTTAAGTCGGGACGGGTTCTCGGTTGATACCCGGCGAGTACGGGAACGAACACAGTTGCTTATAGACTCGCATACAAAGGAAAACGCCTCAAACCTTAAAAGGTATTCACAGAAAGTTATTTAGAATCTGGCCACATTATATTTTTTCATAAAATATGTATTTGATTTGAAGCGTTGTTTTAAAGCAAACGCACTAGATGCACGTATGTTATCGAACCTATATATAAGACACTTACAGTAGGTTAGCATATATACTGTAAGCCTACTTGTCTTGGAACTGGACTAACTAGATAAGAATATACAAATGATTAGGCTGTTAGGCTTATATAAAAATTACAATCTTCCATTTTCGATGAACAAATTACCCTGAAAGTTATCGATGCGCGATAAAACAGAACGTAAAGTTTTGTTTTCAACTAATAGTCTACTTATGTTTTATTAAATGAAAAAAATATGTATCTTTATTATAATTTTGTCTTATATATTAGTTGTAAAAAAAATACGAGTCAAATATTGCGTTGTAGGTCTGGAATAGATGAGGTGTACGACGAAAGGAAAAGTTTGCTTGACGAGATAATTGAAATCAAGGAAGAAGAGGAAAGAGTGAAAAGGAAGACGATGTTAAAGAGAAAGAAAAGGAAATCAAAGGAAAAGAATGCCTGAAATCAACATATGCTGGTAGGTATAAGTTGTGTAGTCTTTAAACAGCTTGCTAGTACCGTATGGTGTACAGTAGCCAAACTCTTCAACCATGTGAGCACATTAAAAGTGGCTGTTTAAAGTGTCATTAACTTATTTTTAATTGTAATTAGCTGTATAATTTTACAGCTCTAACACTTTTATCAATATATATTTTCATAGAAAATGAAAATGACATTCCGGTTGCCAGAAAGAAAAAAGACCAGGGCGTGATAGATTATCTGAGGGAAAAGTCAGATGGAGAGCGAGATTGTAAAAAGGAGGAATTGGAAATAAGGAGAGAGGAAATAAAGCTTCAAAGGGAAAGGTTTGAATTAGATCCAAATATAACAAGTTATGGGTCGAACTGCAAATAGTGTAGCTCAACATAATAACAAACATTTATAATATACAGGGATAAATATTATACATCATCCCTATACATACATTTATAGGATTGAACATATATACTTAAACACATTGTAAGCCTACTTTCCTCAGTTCAGAAGACTTTTTACATGTGATACATGATCACTTATACATGTATGTATAGAGTTGCGGTATCAATTCAAATATGCGTCCAGTGATGGTGGGTCAAGTCCGAAGAAAGAGCTGGTCTCGCTTCCATAGAGACATGTATGACAATTTGTCAGAAATGTTGCTACTTTGTAGTACTCTCCAACAGGTTGCAGGTACAGTTTTTGATTTTTTTTTTATAGTCAAGAAAGGCAAATAACGATAGAATTTTTCCAAAATTCCACTCCACGCAGTTACGAACAGCAGACATTTTCTTGTTGAACATCGTTTGGTTTGCAGACAAGATGCCACTTCTGTACGGCGTATTGATATATGGTGTGAGAGGGTAAGCTGGGTCGCCATTTATAACGAAAGTGTTTCTTTGACGAGTGGTCATGTTTTGACGAATTTGTTCTTCAATGTTGCTTTCTCTCAATAACCCAGCATCGTGACGCCGTCCTTCCATGGGGCCGTAAAGGTGGGCTACCATACCGTGTGGGGTGACGATACTTTGGAACTTTAATGCATGAACTCTTTTATGTCCATTAAAGACTACCTTTTGATGCTGCCGTGGTCTGCAAATTGGTCTTACAGTGCCATCAATAAAACCCCAAGAATTCTGTAATGGTCCATCGCGGTCCTGGATAGATGCTGCAAATTCTTGCAAATTCCAGTGGATAGCCTGGGTCTATTTAAATTTATCAATAAACGACCATGTACGTTATAAACATAGTCAAGTACCTCATTAAAAATGTAGGACAATTCAGCAGTAGACCTTCCAAAAAGTGGTTTAAGATCTTCAAGTCGGCATGGGTAAGCTAGACGTCTGAGAAGGATACAAAATCCCTCAAGGCCTATACACACTGTACCGTTATTGCAAATAATTTTCACCGGGATATGTAATGCTTGACAGACGATGTTGAGGTCATCCTTTGTAAACCTAAATAAGTTCAAACAGTGATCATTGGTCAGTTCATCAAGACAAAACTTTGGCATACATACTCTTTTTGCTTCATGATTTGTCGAGATTATCGAGATGAGTAGTAAGTCATAATTGTCTGCGATAGCAGCTAGAGAACATATGTCCGCCATTTTCTTGTGCGATCAGACGACAAGTATTGAAAAATAGTTGTGACCAATCAGAAAGAAGATACATTTTTCTCTACACGTACACGTACACGTTCGTTTATCTTAAACGTCACGTTGTTTCATTAAATTGTACGTGTACGTGTACGTGTAGTTACCCGTACCCGTACACGTAGACGTAATCTATCTTAACCTCTCTAATACTAGAAGTGCAACAATCATAATGCATTTAAATCAATATTCGCGCGTCATGGAATTCCATTTGAAGTGCCAATGGACAACAATACGCGTCTGCAGAATTGAGGATATTTGTGAAAACCTGGAAGTTCAAACACACAACTTCCAGTCCGTACTGTGAAGCGCATTTAGGAAAAAAAGCAAGAACAGTGATCCGTATCTCGCTATGTTAGAGTACAGAAACTCTCCAACTGACTCAGAATCAAAGTAACTCACGAGTAGATAACTCAGGTCTGTATTACCAGTTACCAAGTCCAGACTCGAACCACGAACCGTACCTTTGAAGGACGTGAAAGCGACAAGAATATGGTCGAAATCTCAGCAGAAAAAAAACCAATTCGATTTTGGATCAAATCACTATCTTCTCTTACCGATGGAGAAACATTCATTTCAAATACATAGGCCAGTGGACTCCTGGAAGCGTGAGTGAAAAACTGTATATCCAAGATCATACACTGTCAAGACACCGAGTGATGAACTGTTTCGCAGTAACCGTCGCGATATCATCCCGACAAAGGAAACCGAGTTAAAAGACAACTCATGTGAAATTCCTGATATGCTTGACCTGGGCAGAAGGAGTTAACCAGAAGAAACATCTTCTACAGAATCAGCACACTCTCCGCCGGTTATGAAAAAAAACTTGATCTGGGAAAAGTGTGAAACTTCAAATTCGTTTAGATGATTATAATATGTGAAGGGGCAGAATAATCCCCTGTTATGTACACAACAGGCAGAGAAGTCTACCCTGAACCTGCTGTTTATGAGTGGTGTACCTCACTAGTAAAAAACATCTTGAAATACTTAGGCCAATTTTTTTTCAATTATCAGTTGATTGAAATTTAATCAGTTTTATGTTTGTTTGACCGTTCACCAGAATGAACATTTATTGGTATCCCTTATTCCTGCTAGGTTATGTTGGAGTAACTGATATACAGATTTTGAAGTGCTTGTTTGATGAAAAAAAAATATATTCCATTTGGGTTATTTTTCACATGTTTATATTCCAATACCCCACAAGTCCGAGATGATCATTCTCTCGAGTTTTACAAGACAACTGGTAAAGGTGATCGATCGGTAGCATTAAGCTAATATTGAACGAAGTGAACAACGAACGATCCACCAGTCTATAATACACAAAACATGTGTTTTATTTGTTGTATGTATTTCTGCTAACAATTAACCTTTCGGTACAGATATGGCAGCTGCTAAATTGTTAATGTCTGCGGCTTTGTATACTCAGGTTTAATGTTCTGGACGCAATCTGATATCGAAAGAAGTAGACAACGACCTGTCCATAATAAACAAAAACATGAAATCGTTGTTCATCAAGTAACAAACAACCCGCAATTCCAAAATGTTCTGTTTTACTTGTAATATAATTGGTTTTGAATGTATATTCATAATTTACCTGCTTCAGTCCGCTTCACTTAGGCGTAACAATTGCGAAGAGATGTTGCATAGCATATGTGGTCTTTGTTGTATACAGAAATATTATTGTGATTTATGAAAGGCCCCGAATGACTCAAATTGTCGATGTTTGACAAATGCATTTGACATAGCGCCATATATAACTGACATAAGATTATCTAAAGCGCTTTATATTTAATAGATATTCAATTTTAGGAATCAATACAATTTAACACATATAGGTATAACATAATTTTATAATTCTGATGTTTTCATATGAGCTGCCCTATTAGGTGCTATCTAATAGTCCTATACATATGTACCACCAGGCTAAAATATTCTTATGCGTGAGATGTATTGCGTTATGTTGGTATATGGAGTGTGCTTCCAACGGCATCCTTATATGTGTTACGTCACCTAAATGCAACAGCACAGATCCTAGACCATTGAATACTTCCACTGGGTAGTGTTGGCAGGAGGAAAAAAATCTATGAAAATTCCATGCATGCGACGACTTCGAGGATCCAAATCAAGCAAACGACGACATCGATGATCAAAAATGGCCGTCATCTTTAAAAACACGTTTTAAACGTATTCCCAAGTTGCACTTTTGTCACTGAACCGATTTCTGATAATGATCGAGAAAGATGCCGAACAAATGCTATCATATTTCGGCTTCGTCAGAAATTCAATATTGCAGTCAAGCAGCAATTTTATGACATGATTGTACCATTATATGTTATTAACTAATTCTTTACAATGTAAGACCATCTGCCCAATCTTGCCTCCTCCGTCGTGGTCATCCGTCCACCGTGATTGGACTTTTCCTTCAAACGACCTATCAATAAAGGCCAATGATATCCATATAGGGTCTGTGGGGTTAACCATTTGAGCAGACGTGGTAAGCATTTACCCGAGCATGCTACTGACCAAATATGAGTAACCTGTGTCATTTGGTTATTGAAAATACCCTTATGTTATGTGGAAGCATACGCATTTTCTCGATGAAGAAGACGGCAAAATGATTCTGTTTTTGGAAAAAATAATTGCAGATGTGACTTTCGAGATTTACTAAATAGTTATTTGTGCTTGTTTCCATTTCTTTGTCTAAAATTGCTCTGTAATGGAGAGAGAATATGTTTATATTCAAGTACATGTACCACACCAGTCCGGAGCTGATCATTCTGTCAACTGTTATTGGAGATCGAACAGTACATTCAGCTGATAATGAACGATAGTTTTACACAAAACGCATTGATTTGTGTTTGTTATATGTATTTCTGCTAACAATAAACATAACAATACAGATATGGCAGCTGCTAAATTGTTAATGTCTTTGGCTTTATATACTCAGCTTTCAATGTTCCAGACACAATCTAATATGGAAAAAAAGTAAATTATTGTCCGTAATAAACAAATACATGGTTTTGTTGTTCCTCAATAAACAAAGCTTGATAACCATTTACCTTCATTATTGATTTGCGAAATATGAAGCCTCCTTGCAGAACTTAAGAACATCATAACATATCAACAAATAATAGGGCGTAAGAATTTCTGCCCAGTTGTATGATCGTAGGAGGCGACTGAACTTTGGATCTTATTTTTACTATTCTTTCTAAACGACTTTCTCCTTCCTAATGTTTCCCTTGACACAACCTCGCTTTTGACCTTTAGTTTATGCGTTTGCCCCTGTGAGGGATGTTATGGGTTCTGTCCCCCAGGCCAAGACATACGTGTACCAGATGCTCTAACAATGGTAGTTAATATTGACGCTCAGCTTTATTGGAATGAAACGACTGGTTCGAACGTTGTTAGTATAATGTGATCTAACAGGGTGTTTTGCTGGGGGCCTTCAGCAGTATACTTCAATGTGATAGCACTTTAAATAGCCAAAAGATCCGGACTATCGCAAGAAGGCTTACACGAATATACCGCTGCCTCCCGAATACACACGCTCTCAACACACATGCACAAACTCATCGCATATACTGGGAGATCGTCCTTAAATGACACTGGCTGTTAAAAGGATTTAAAAAATCAACCAACCAACTTCTTGTGAAAGTCAAGAGTTTTACAGAGTAAATGGTTTAGCTTACCATTCGCGAATTTTAGGTAATTGTTCTATATCACCATTTGCAAAATCATTTATTCGCGAATATGAGTGAAGGGGTTAATTCGCAAAATACAAGTGTTTTACAGTAATATCACCCACCAGGTATCAATCTCTTACTTGTAACCGTAATGTCACCTACAATATATTACTGTAATTCATTCAGAATAGCATGTAAAGATTTAAACATATTTTACCCTTGTTACATTGAAAAAAAACGTCATTTTCATTCGCCAACTTTGTTTGGCTTTTTTAATGGAAGCTACATATGTACCAGCCAGATATCATGCTGCTAGGCATCTTGTTAAATCGTTTACATATTTTAAACAGATTCGACCCCTCGGGCCTTAGATATGGGTCAAGGTCATTTCTTTGGGCAAACTTTGTCGGGCTTTATCCAAGAAACTTTTCAGCACAATATGCTTCTAGGCCTTTTTTTTCAGAAGTCGTTTAAATAAACCTTGAATATGAGTCAAGGTCATTTCTTTTTGGAAACTTTCTCTGGCTTTCAAACTAAAAATGAACAAAATATATTAAAAATTATCATTGTCCTATGTAAACTTCACCCCTTCCCCAGGGGGAACATGAAGTCTGGGGGGATTGAAATTCACAATTTGATAAAGAACCTTAAGACCTTTCTATTAGTAAATAGTATTCGATTGCAGCATATCTTGGTCTTTAGAAGAATATGTTTGATATTTCAACTAATTTGACCCCATTTGGCCCCTACCTTAGACCCCTCCGGGGTAAGGACCATATTATTCACAATTTAAGTGCATCTATCGCTAGGGACGTTCTTGCCAAATTTCATCTAAATTGATTCATGGGTTTTTGAGTCGAAAATGCAATTTGTTTATGGACGGACGATGACGGACAAAAATCGATTAGAAAAAAGGCCACTTGAAACTTTGTCTCAGGTGACCTAAAAATATGCTCCCAAAGTCAGGAAATTACAACAAAACCAGGGCAAGTCCTTCTAATGTGTCAGGTTTACTGCAGCTCTGTTTGAAGGCTACGCTTCGCTTGGACGTCTTCGGGGCCTCTGAGGTACGCTCCTATTTGAAAATATGTTTAGAGAAGTTTGAAGCTAGAAAGGGCACACCAAAAAATTAGGTCGTGCTCCTTTGACACAGAATTGGAAAGGAATTCTGGTCGGGGAAAAGGAGTATTTGTGGGCCCCTAGAATTCTCTAACCGCTAGATGAAAAACAAAGGTGAGATGGATCTATACCGACTTGTCCATTTATGATCTTATACATAATCATGAATCTGGCTCTTTGTTCTTCTCTGGGCTATGGGTTTCCAGTCACGTGAGCCGATCATGTTGGATACACAGCCACCATCTCATGATCTATGGTCATGTAAAACATATCTAGCAACCCTAATTTGAATATAGCAATGGTCATGACCTGTTAAGATGTAAAAGGGTCCCAGCATGTCGTTGCGTACTCTAGCGTACTCTAGACTAAAGTAGTACATGTATATGTTTGTGCCTCACTTTTCTGAAGCAAGATGACGGGTTGCGTCGCAGAAAGTCTTGATTTTTGCTGGCGTTGTAAGTAACAGACTTGATGTGTTTTAGCTGTGAAAGCGACCCCCTATATATTTGCTAGAATCTCAATTCATAAGTGTGTTTGATTGTGTGAGAATAACAATAATTGTTATTTTTCTTTTAAATAAATGATGTTGATAATGAGACACATGTTTGTATTTACTCTCCAATTATTTCAAAGATGTATGGTCAATCAAGTTTGGACTGTCATGTTTTAAGGATATTTGAAATAGATAAGATAGTACAGGTGAGATATAAAATGTTTTCAGAACTTGGTCTGAATAAAAAAAAATAAGTCCTACCTACCTACTTATATATAAGACCTCATCGTCGGGTTACAGCAAACCAAGATAATTTAAGGGTGGCCTAAGTTTCTCGCAGTTAGTAACCATGTTTTGTAAATAAAAAAAACTCCCTTTACATCTAGTGTAACAAACCATAACATAGGTTAGTAACAAACATAACATACAATATTAATTAATTATGAACATACAATTGTAATACATGTACAATAAAACAAAGCTTTTAGCTAGTCACTCCATATCTACAAATATAGGCGAGACCCGGACTCGCACACGTATCGTATCGGCCAAGAGATAACATGGCGAATTTGCTCCCGGTGATAGCTGCTGTGCTCCAATGTGAGTATTCCTTTACTTTCCAAATTAAACTAAGTATTCGTCTGGCATTAGAACGACAAAAGACCGGTTTAAATGTTAATTTTGGGGCTATTTGATTAATACCTTAATCAATTTTCAGAACGATGAAATCATTAACTTCAGTAATTAAGTTCAGCTAATCTTTTAGACGACTTATTGCTCACCTCATGCATTGCTATTACATCCCCTAAAATTAGCAACGCTGTATTATGTATTTACTAAATTTGCTTCAATTTAAATGTATTCCACCGATAGTTAAAGTAGAGTTGTTATATAGTATATCACATTGAGTTCGAAATATAGTTTTGTTAAAGCTTTGGTATTCTCTATTTGTTTGGTCCCCTGCCGGTGAAACTAGAGGGAACTATATTGTTTGTGTCCGAATGTCTGTTCCAGACGATAACTTGAGAAAGGTTGGATGGATTTTGCTGGATTATGGGGTGCAGCGTGTGTGTGTATTACGTTATCTTTAATGATATGGCTGTGCTGGTGGATTGTTAAGTCCACGAGGTTTGCTGGAGCCTCAATAGCCACAGTTAGTCTCATTTGAGTAGTGGGACGGTACATAATATGCACATTTTTTTAGTGCGCGATTTGAAATAATACAGAACTAGTTTCATTTTACTTCTTAATTTATAAATTAAAGGGGTTTTACGCAAATGACCCTTCTGCTTCTACATTGGTTTGGACATTTTGGATTCCCATCTTTTGGTTTGGTCCCTAGCATCACTGCACAGTCATGGGAGGACGGGACAGCTGTATAGAGCAGTTTAATTTTTTTTTCTTGGCCTACTGTGTCGGTTGCTAGATTTGGGGGTGCAGCGTGTATGTGTGTGTTACGTCATCTTTTGAAACTTCATACAATGTTAGCTTATGAGGTAATACAATGTTGGGGTTGCTTTAAGGGTCGAATGGTCAACTACAAAGGTCACTGTTGGTAAAAATAGATATCTTTGTCTTATTTTTGTTTCCAAATGATAACGTTAGCAAGGATTGGTGGGTTTGGTTTAAACGTCAAACAATGTTTACTTATGAGGTCACTGTTTGGGGTCGAAAAGAAAATACATATTTTGTGTCGAATCTTGGTTTCAAGATGATAACTTAAGAAAACGTTTATGGATTTGGTGTTAACTTCATACAATGTTAACCTATGAGATAATATAGTGTGGGGTTGAGTTTAGGGTCGAAAGGTCAGCTTCAAAGGTCAATATTTTCGGCATATTGTGGTTTCCAAATGATAACTTCGGAAAGTATTGATTGATTTGGTTGTAACTTCATAAAATGTTATCTTATCATGTAATATAGATTGGGATAGAGTTTTGGGTCAAAAGGCCACCATATTTTCATTCCTTGCTCCGCCTTATAAAACAGTTCAGAAATGATTTTTAAAATGACATATCTTTTCATTGCTGTCAAGGTCTATGTTGCTTAGATTATTTAATTGACGGCAGGGGACGTGTGTTGTGTAACTGTAAGCTTGTTTTAAATACACCGTATGTATCGTCCTACATTTTGTTATGCGATTTCGTTTCGAACGTGGTGTATAAATGTCCACTTTTAGTTATCTGCGCTGTAACAGTAAAAATAATCATTTTCAAGATGACGTAACACACACATATGCTGCACCTTCATTTTTTCTCACTTCATTGAGTTTGCAAACTCACAAACCACCATCATTGGTATCATCTGCTCCGGTATCCAGTGCTACATTCGTCAGATCAACCACTTGTACATTACCAAAGGAGGTGTCAAGTTTGGCCTTTCTGCGGCCTATCAGTGATAAGTCTAAACTTTTGCAGGAAGATACTTTGAGGTCAACTGCATATTGTATTATGTTCAAAACATCTGATATTGTGTGGGCTCATGGAATATTTGGGGCCCAAATTGACACCCCTCCTTTATCACGAACCACACTTATTGGTATCTTTTGCTTTAGTATCCAGGATACAGTTGGCAATTGGGAGCAAAATAAACTTGATGGTCTAGTGTACTGTAGCTCAGAAGAAATGTGAAGTCCGGTTCACAGCGTAGTGCACTAGAGTTCTTTATCCGTCTAGTGCTATATGTATCACATCATATATTAACTATCGTTGATAAAATATATGAATAAATACATTCTAATACAAAATTACTACCAGTAATATAATTTCATATTCAAACGTTTGATTATTTGTTATTAATTATCCAAGCATTATGATATATTCGGAACTGCTCAGTTTTGTATGTTTATGTATACATGTGTACTGATGAAGGTTTGCTTGGGGATCCTGCCTCCAGGTGGCCAGCCCCACTGGGGTTTCATAAGGGGATTATTTAGTTACCAGCAGCCTATAAAGATATATATCAAAAACAGGAAGTCTATCTTTCACAAGAATGTGGATATACAGTATTACCCAAATCAACTCATTCAACAAAAAATGTATATCAATTTTACACAACACAGAAATGAAGTCTTTGTAAAATTATAATTGACATGGTATTTTTGCATTAATTACTACTTATTTATCTGGTAATTCAAATTTTGAAAAACGGTGATCCATGCATGCAAAATCCTCTGAAAAGCATTGTACCAGTGATATCTACAATGGTTTATAAGATAGAGTTATATAAGTGGTTCAACATTATTAACTATATCGAGGTCTGCATACTGTTTCCAATGAAATATTTTTCAGGCAGAAAATATGGTCAGTTCTTAACATTTTACTACCTATATATATATATATAAAGAAATTAGCTAAATAATCATTCAATGTTTGTTAGTGTGACCTTTTTTTCATTTAATGTTTACAGGTACATTCCAGCAAAAAACCTCAGATGTGACCCCAGTTGTCAACTAGGAGCTGAAGAGTCTGATAAGATTTGCACAATACCAACAATAAAGAAAACAGAATACATTATTAATAACAAATTGTTCTTGGTCATTTTGTTCTATATAAGTTCAAACATTATTAATGGAGATTTATACCCACAGAGGTTCCCGGTTTATGCAATTGCCCAATGATTAAATATACCTGGGTAAGTAATTGAATCAAGTTAAGGTCTGGTCAGAAATCCGATCAGAATATGCCTGAAAATCCGATCGGAAAATGGCAAAAATCCACTAAAAATCCGATCGGAAAATGGCAGAAATCCGATTGGATAGGGAACAGAAATCCGATCGGAATTTCTCCAAAAATCCGATCGGAATTTACTGGGATTCCGGCTAAAAAAGTCAGTCGGATTTTATTCCGCCTCAATTTGTAAACCCGCCTGGATTTTTTTTTACGTACGGATTTTCCATATATGGAAAATCCGACACTTCTCATTTCAATATTACGCCCCTGTTTTCCGAATGGATTTTAAAAGTACGACTGGATTTTTGGTAAAGAATAAAGAAGGTGAAAAAAATCCGTACAGATTTTGCTTTAAAAAATCCGTACGGATTCCGACTCTGGTCCGACTGAATTATTTCGTACAGGTTATCACATTAGCTTCGATTGTAATAACTTCTTTATTTACGCAGTGTAAGTATCAAATTATTATCTACATGTTGTGAAGCGCTTTAGAGTAATTTTACAAATTATATAGAGCGCTATATAAATGTTGTATATTATTATTATGTATATTATTACAAGCTTTACCAAACATAATCTTACGATGTACGTGAATGAAGAATGCAAGAGCTAAACGCAAAACTTTAAACGTTGTATTTCCAGAAATTTGAGATTTTTACCACAAAAAAGTAGAAATCCATGAATTTTTTTTAGCCCAGTAGGCTCTACTACCCATGCTTCATCTATGATTGAGGTTTGGTTGATGTTACTTTGTCAGAAACAGAGCTAAACGCAAAACTTTAACATTGCTGATGCCACCGTCGCCGTCGGAAAAGTAACCAAACAAAGAGATGTCAAACACTAATTTGTTTCCAGCATTCTGATTGCTTGTTGTCCAAATTAACATGTTGCACAATTGGATAATAGGGAAGCAAAGATTGTGGACCTGTTTGTGATATCCTATGTAATACAGACTAACACCCTAATTTTCTCCCCATGTAATACAAACTTACTCCCTGTGTTATACAGACTTGCTCCCTATGTAATAAACAGACCGATACCCTATGTAAAAGAGACTGACACCCTATGTAATACAGAATGACGCTCTATGTTATATACAGACTGGCACCCTATGTAATACAGATTGACTCCCAATGTGATAAACAGACTGACACCCTATGTAATACAGACTGACAACCTATGTAATATACAGACTGACACCCTATGTAATACAGACTGACACCCTATGTAATACAGAATGACACCCTATGTAATACAGATTGACTCCCCATGTAATATACATACTGACACTTTATGTAATACATACTGAATCCCTATGTAGTACAGACTGACACCCTATGTCATACAGATTGACTCCCCATGTAATATACAGACTGACTCCCTATGTGATACAGAATGACTCTCTATGTGATATACAGACTGACACCCTATGTAATACAGACTGACAACCTATGTAATACAGACTGACACCCAATGTCATATAGATTGACTCCCCATGTAAAATACAGACTGACACCCTATGTAATACAGACTGACACTCTATGTAATACATACTGAATCCCTATGTAGTACAGACTGACACCCTATGTAGTACAGACTGACACCCTATGTCATACAGATTGACTCCCCATGTAATATACAGACTGACACCCTATGTAATACAGACTGACTCCCTATGTGATATACAGACTGACACCCTATGTAATACAGATTTACTCCCCATGTAATATACAGACTGACACCCTATGTAATACAGACTGACACCCTATGTAATATTGACACCCAATGTAATACAGACTGACACCCTATGTAATACAGATTGACTCCCCATGTAATATACAGACTGACACCCTATGTAATACAGACTGACACCCTATGTAATATACAGACTGACACCCAATGTAATACAGACTGACACCCTATGTAATCAGGGGTTATTTTGGAATACTATTTTGGGGAATTTTTCAACTGATTTTTGGGAATTTGTCTTGATGGAGAATTTGTTTTTACTTAAAGGGGAATTTAATGGCAGTGGGGAATACTACCTAATTTCAGTAGTATAATCGGTCTAGATAAACTCTGGTATTACATTTTAAGCCGAACCGAAAAACAATATGACCGAAGGGCGGACATCTTTGATTTTGCATTAATAGTTTGTGATCCCTATTTCTTGAGTTCTTGAGAAGCACTTGATGGATCTTACTCCAATTTCATATGTTAATGCCTAGTTGTGCCCTTTTGATTTTAGGTCTGATAATGGAGAATGGTGGCCATCTTGGATTTTACCATTTAAATTTAGCTTTATTCAAACTTTTGTAAGTTATTTATTATGTTTAAACAAATAGTGTGGGGTAGTATTGGGTAGTACGGGGTTTGACATCATCGCGGATTTCTGTTGTATTTCTGCACTAAATCGAATATTTTCCGATTAAATACGACGAATTGAAGAAAAAATATCCAGAAAGATAATATTCCATAGTATAACAGTAGTATTTCGTAAATTACTTGGTCGTATGAGGTGGTATTGGGTAGTATGGGGTAGTATTGGGTAGTATTGGGTAGTATGGGGTAGTATTGGGTATTTAGACGCGCCGCTTGTAACTATCCCTTTAATTTTCTTATCCCTCAATGTAATTAATTTTCCCTCTGTTTCTAGGATATCCTGGAGTAGTTGGGCATTATTTTGTGATTGGTATTTATTGTACAATTTATCAAGTTCATATTCCAAATCGTTCTCCTGTTTTTCTCTTTCCCTTTTCTTAAATGATGAATAACCAATTGTCTTTCCCCTTATAGCTAGTTTCAAAGTTTCCCAAAATAATTTATCACTTCTGTTAAACTCTAAATTTTCCAAATCGTCATTCCTGTTTACACTGTATTGTTCTATAACTTCAGCAATGACATTCTTTATTAAATTTACATAATCCCGATCCCCTAGTAGACTATTATTGAATTTCCAAGTTCCCCGCCCGCGCTGCTGTTTAATGAATTCAAACTCAATATTAACAGGCGAGTGGTCAGATTTATATGCAAAGTCCATTCCTGCTGTAGGAATGTTGTTCTGTAAAGCAGAGGACACCAAAAAATATTCAAGGCGACTTTTTTTCCCCTTGGGACCAAACCACGTATATTTTCTATCATCTGGATTAAATTCCCTCCCAACATCGATTAGATCTAAATTTTGCATTATGTTATGGATTTCAATATTCGATCTAGTTTTATTTCGGTTACAATAGTTAACTGTGTCTATTTCAAAATCAAGTGAGACGTTCCAGTTCCCTGCAATGATTATAGTATCATTACCAATAGCTTGTATTTTAGTTTGTAAATTACTAAAATAAATTAGGCCTATCATCATTTGGACCGTATATTCCACAAAGGGTTAATTTGACCTTTTGTATAGTCATATTCAATAACAGATAATTCCCGCCTGGGTCCTTGTATTCACCCTCACACTGTATTCGAACGAATTTTTGAACAAAATCGAGACACCTCTACAATTAGATAAAAAGGACGCAAATTGTACATCACCTCTCCATTCATTTCTCCACATGGTTTCTGAATGTGTATCACTATGTGTATCTGTTAATATTGTAATATCATATTTTGATCGACATCTATGGAAGATATCCCGTCTCTTGACAAAATCACTAGCAAGCCACGGCAGTTCAAACTTCCAATTCGTATTTTACCCATTTCCAACTGTTACTGAGATCATGGCAATATAATGTATTTTCAACAAGTAAACCTTTGATTTAATCGATATAATGAATGACACTTTTGAAACAAAAAATGGAAATTCTTCATTCCCCGGTTCCCAAAGGATTCTCCGACGTTCAATATCTAAAATTATTTCAAACATCCCGACCCTGACTGAAATAACGATGATAATATTATAATGCAACCATTTACCTATATATTTGTGATCCACATTGGTACACCCAGCCATGTATTGTAAAATCCTGTAGGGAAAAATGACTGACTCTCTAAACTGTACATGTATTCACAGAAAGGTCAAGCATTGCAAACACCTGTAATGAAAATTTACTGACTCACTTTTAATGTCTATGTAGTATACTTTAGTTTTGTTAACACTTGTACTGAAAAATGACTGACTATAGTAAACATCTGAAGTAGTGACCGATGACTGACTCACTATATTTGTATATATATAAAGGCCAAGTTATGTAAAAACTTGTAGTGAAAATGTACTAACTCACCATATACGTAGTATTGTAAATACTCGAAGTAAAATGACTGATTCACTATAAATATTTACGTAGTACAGTTTAGGATTGTAAATAATTGTAGTGAAAAATGACTGACTCACTATATCTATACACACACACAACAGTTTGGTATTGTAAATAGTTCAAGTGAAAAATGACTGACTCACTATATCTGTACATATAGAACAGTTTGGTATTGTAAATAGTTCAGGTGAAAAATGACTGACTCACTATATCTGTACATACAGAACACTTTGGTATTGTAAATATTTGAAGTGCAAACTGACTGGCTCACTATATCTGTACACACAGAACAGTTTGGTATTGTAAATATTTCAAGTGAAAAATGACTGACTCACTATATCTGTACACACAGAACAGTTTGGTATTGTAAATATTTGAAGTGCAAAATGACTGACTCACTATATCTGTACAGACAGAAACAGTTTGGTATTGTAAATATTTCAAGTGACAAATGACTGACTCACTATATCTGTTCACACAGAACAGTTTGGTATTGTAAATATTTGAAGTGCAAAATGACTGGCTCGCTATATCTGTACAGACAGAACAGTTTGGTATTGTAAATATTTGAAGTGCAAAATGACTGACTCACTATATATGTACACACAGAACAGTTTGGTATTGTAAATATTTGAAGTGCAAAATGACTGGCTCACTATATATGTACACACACAGTAAAACATCTGGAGTAGTAACCAATGACTGACTTACTATTTTTGTATACATATAAAAAAACATAGAAATAATCAAGTATTGTAGATTATTTCCATGAAAAAGTGGAATGACTCAGTTTATTTGTATACACAGAACAGTTCAGTATTGTAAATACTGGAGGTGAAACAATGACCGATTCACAGCATGTGTATATTTAGAAAGGTTAAGTATCGTAAGTACTTTGTGAAAATTGACTGACTCACTGCAATTGTATGTATATTACATAATTTACACTTTCATGGAAACAATTCACCCTATAAATGTCTTGTAAAAGCTCCAAAGACTGACTCCAGTAACATAAAAGAAAAAAAACACATATATATAAAAATATATATATGTTTTTCTTTTTAGTTTCAGGTCGTTTGGGTTTCACTACAAAACATATTATTATATTTATTCATTGAATTACTGGCGATTACCTATCACCATACGCTGTAGTTCCTGTATTCATGTACCCGCTTACATGTGCAAAACAACTATGTCCACACATTTTACCTGTGTTTTCACATACTCATACCATACCGCATCGGTACGGCACAGAGACGGTGCGCGCGTGCTCAAGTCCGTGTCACGCCTATTGACCGTCACACAATATCAATAAAAGAACAGTTAGCTTCGTCCTACCGTGCGGTATTAATATACAATATTTTTATTGTAATAAATCCGGAAAGTTAGTACTTAAGCTTTTATTTCAAAGCAACGAAAGGATACTCCTTTTGATAGACCACTTTTGTAAATTTGTAAATTTCTATGTAATTTTCCTTACTTGCATTTCATGGCAGAACGTTTTAGTAGAAGCAATAGCATGTGCTTTATAAATTTGGACTTTATTGGTGTGTTTCAACGTTTTGCATAACGGCGTTACATACATGTAGTATAATATGGGAATTATGTAAAACAAATGTATTTACATTTGCATTTTGTTGGCTGAATGTTTTGATATTTCCTTTGGAATTATATGACCATGCGAATGTCGTAAAATGGAGATGCTGCGTCAAATGAGAGTTGATGTCTTAGAATGTTTTTTCACCTGTATTGTAGTTACTTTAACATTTAATTGTCTACATTTAATCTCACTACATGTATCATACGGTCTGATGGGCGCATATGTCTCCGCTTTTCTTTCTCCTGTTTTTAACTGTCTTGTTAAGCTTCTCCACAAATTTAGCCTGGGATGAAAACAAACCCAATTAAGCTAAGAGTGAGTTCCAACAGGAATGCCAACAGTCTGCTGGAAACATTTCCTCCAAACTCAACAAATACATTGTCAACCAAATATTCAATCATTCGAACTACTGGTATTTCTTCCGCAGTATATTTTTCTTTGTGGTGTTTTCTTTAACAAAATATGTTGCAAGATAGGTCACAAATATATATATGTATCGTCTTTCACCATTTTTGGAAAAGAAAGCTCTCATAATGAAAGATCGAAGACATTCTTTCAGTTTAGTATTAGGAATGGTAGTGAGCAGGGTGGTAAAATGTTATGAAAGACATAGAATTTCTAAGGAGGTGGTGTTCAAGATTGATCTCTCGAGTTTGTTTTAAAACTACATCCCGTTAATTCCACTTCTGGAGTATTTTGTGCCACAATATATCAAAAGTTTTGATAAAAGCTTGGTCGATGTTTTTTCGACTATTTTTGGCCAGGATATCTTATCCTGTGTTGAAGGGGCGTTAAAAATATTCGTACTAATAATAACACCACACACGGCTAGGCACCCACACAACAAAACATATTTAGTCAAAAGGAGACAGTATGTACACCGAATTGTTTTTATGATATGTGTTTCTGTAAACAATGATTCTTTCAATACAAATATGGGAACTGCCAGCTTGTTAATGTCTGTGCATTTTAATAAAGAGACTAAATGGATAAAAATCGCCGTATAAAATTCATTTTAAACGCAACATTTTCTAAAATATTTATGTCATATAACTTACACATTCACTTAATTACACAATGTGTAATAATAAAAGTTTCAACAAGCGCTGCTAATAATTACTTTAAGTGTCGTAAAATTATTATTCGACCCGTTGTAATTCATATAAACACACCCAAGTCTGATCCTGCGCAAGCGGTGACGGCGCAAGTGTGACCCGCCGAACAGGCGGACGGTACGTACCGGTATACGGAAGAGATGAGGGCCGAAATCCTCCTACCGACCGAGATACAGATACACTATATCAAATACACCATATTAAATACACTATCGTAAAACGATATTTAATGTACACTGTATGGCCAATGACACTAACATTTAAATTTGTTTATTTGTTGATTTCAACAATAAGCAGTCATTTCTTGTGTGCCTACATCCAAAACAAAAGCGATAAAACAAGTGGAATCATACACATACATACACACCATGTTTCAGTCATGTTTATTATGATGGTAGTGAGGTGTGGAAATGGTCACGTGGCGGATCGCATAACCTAATCGGCAAGCTACGGGGTAAAACCGGCAAGACGTTGTGAAGCGTACTTCGTTGTATAAACGAGGACAGTCAGTGGGGTAACACTGAAATGTATTGGGCTTTTGGTTATATATAGCTGGCATAGAGTATCATGGTATTTCTTAATAATTTGATATAGGATACAGTATATACATATTGCTGTTTACAGCAATCATCGGTGGCTTGCTATTTTGTTACTTTATCGACGCTTCATAAACCAATCGTTATTGTTTCAAGATGGAGGGTAAATGTGTTGGAGAAGGCTGTCAACTATACTTCAAGAAACGTAGTTGCAATAAACACAGAAGTGCACCCATGTAGTCTACAATATAAATGGCTCCTAGATATACGCTGGTGCAACAAGGATTGATATCAGCAAAGGAACAAGCACTTATTTGCCAGAAGTGCTATATGAAGTATCTTCGGAACAAAAATCAGCCTGAACCTGAACCCGAGCAGAACCAGGAAATATAGGAAGAAGACGACTACCCGTCCCATATCCTTGCCGTTGCTGACCCTTCATGCTCTTTTGAATGGATCATCTTCACACAAGAAATGCTGTCTCTGTCTTGTTACCTTTGCAATAAATGGAACAAAATCATCAGTCTTACCAAAACGTGCAAGACATCACTTGATCTATTCACACAACCTGAGGTGTCACACCTCATCCCGCGTCTGCTCCATTCACCTTATTGGTAACGACTTAGATCCGTCTGCAGAGGTTGTCCTTGATGGTAGAGGTTCCTTGGAATCTCAGTTACCATCAAAATCGTCCGAAATCATTAATGACCTCCTAGAGGTATCGCACGTCCTTTCACAGAACCAGTCTGCGTTTACAATAAGCTTTTCTTCTCTTGATGACTCGGCATGCATGGCCTGGACAGGTTGGTCCAAAGATCAGTTCCTCGAAATCCACTCGCACTGTTCCCCATATCTTTCATCTGCTATATATACCAAGACTACACACGATGCTCTATTACTGTTCTTGGTAAAATTGAAAACCGACATTTTCTGGAGTCAGTGTTTTTCTCTTTTTGGAATTTCCAAGTCAAGTGTGTCCAAAACCTTCCTCTCCATAGTACAGGCATTAGACACATCGATAGTCCCACACTTTCTGGGTCCGGATCACTTGACAAGAGAACAGTTGCTCGGGCACAATACTGTCTTTTCAGAAGCATTTTTTTGTAGATAAAGCCACTGCCATATTAGATGGCACCTTTATTTATATCCAGAAAAGCTCCAACCACAAGCTCCAGAGAATGTCCTACTGTAGCCAGAAAAAGAGAAACTATCTCAAATTCATGACCATTGCCTTACAAGATGGCTTCATTCTGGACACAGTAGGACCATTCGCTGGCAGCGAAAATGATGCTACAATTACAAAAAAAAAGTCATAGACAAGCTAGTTACTTGGCTACAACCAGTAACAATGTTGTCGTTGACCGAGGTTTTAGAGATGTCCTACCAGTTCTCGAAGCCTCTGGCCTCAATGCTAGCATGCCGTCATATCTGAAACCCGGTCAAAGTCAACATTCTGACGTTCAAGCAAATCTTGACAGAACTATCACCAAATCGTGGTGGATTGTGGAATCCTATCATGGTCGTCAGAAACACTGGACGTTCTTCCGAACGCAATTGGTGTCTAACAGCTTTATCAATGTCATCGAGTCTTTGCTTCCAGAGATCTCCAGAGAGAGATGCCAAAGATAGGCGAATGGCTGAACGTATGAAGGACCGTTTGACAACACAGAATGGTTTAGCTCAGAGAATCAAGACCGATCCGGATCTATCTAGACGGGCAAGGTCCGAGTTTGTCAAGATGGATGCATCTTCCGTACTGTTTCCCCGTCTCGATCTCGATTACTTGAGAACCATTACGTGTGGAACGTATCAGATATCTCTGGCTCCTGGTTACATCGCCGAACATTTAAGTGATGACGGAGACTTTGAGGTGTGGCTTTACCAGCACTCCCCAGACCTTCTCCGATTTCAAATACATTCTCGACACAAAAGCCAAACAAAACATAGCGTTTGGATATGGTTCACCGTTTCACCCGATGATGAGGCCCCAATAAAGGACTACTACTGGCAGTGCCCAGTTGGAGAGAGAACGATGGGAATGTGTGCGCACATCTCCAGTATCTTGTACTACTTTGGGTATTACAGGGGACTGGAAAACCCTCGACCATTACAACCACAGGTGAAGAAATTCCGACAAAACTTGAAATAGTTTCCCATGTGGCAACAGAGTGCATATGTCGAAAGTATGTTTGGGGCTCGAAATGAAAGATCCTCGTTACCATGTGACTAACCAAACTTATAAATATAAGTATTATACAATCGCCCGTAGCTATGAACACTCCCGTAAATGCGAAAACCAACTAAAATCATAAGGAACACGTTTTGTTCATCGTTCTGTCTATTTGTCACCAGTGTCTTCAACCACGGGACTTGCGAAGTAGCCATCTTGGATTTTTTTTATGAAAAAGTGTTTCTCTCACTTTTTTTTCATATCTGTGTACATATTCCCAAAATACCAAGCAAATACTTTCGTGTTTTTGTTAATTATCTAAAGAAAGTCGAAAATCGGCAATTTAACCATAGGCTTATTCAACCCAAGATTTGAAAATGTTCCACCACCTTACATTTTGATGATTTTTCCTCTGATCAATATCATATTACGTACTGTTTAATAGGATAAAAATTGGTTTGCATACAACGCCCATAAAAGGTTGTTTTCTCTAAAGAAAAACACAGTTTTTGTTTCTAAAATGTTATCATCGAAAATGGCATTTTTGAGATTGTTTCTTCCATAAAACAGCCAAATGGCGCCATGAATGTATTCTTTACGGTGACTATCATTTGATTAGATTTTCATTAATATTTTACAAAACATGCACATTTTATCAACACTTAGACAGCCTCTGGAAGGTACAACTTTGAGGAGCCATAAATAACAAACCAAGTGACCTGAATCTTTATACTTTACAGATGTGTGGACACAACGGCATGGGCAATGCACCACCAACAGGAAATTTGAATCAGAGAAGGGGCCATTTTGGAAACAGGCTCTTTAAATATTTTCAGTTTCAAGAACTTTGTTTTGTCGCAAAGTTAAACTTAAAATGTGGTAAATATACAAATATCCAATATTTACCTCATTGAAAGGTATTCTGTACCTTTAAGTAATAAGAAGATGGACGTTTTTGAATATGCTCATTAGTGTGTTTACTTGTTGTGATTGACAATAATACTCGGTTCTTGTAAAAATGCAAGATAATAAGACCAGGTCTTATTAATTTGATGTTTACATGGATGTGACAAAGATTTACATGACGGGTGTCGTCGATGAAGCAGAAGACGCTCACTCTTGAGAACACCTGGTCTCATTCTCTTATACTTTTACAAGAGTCTTCATGTAAATCGAAATTTCAATCCCGTATAATGTGTCCAAAACCATAGTTGACGCTATGCCATTTAATCTTTTTCTTTTTGGTCGATTTAAGCAATACTTGCACTAATATCCAGTTTCCTTGCTATGAAATATACGGCAAAAGTCCCTTTAAGACGTTTGCAATGTTCCAGACACAATATAATGACGATGTTTGAACATATTAAGAACGTCCATGTGATATCAAACATTTTGGTATATTAAATGACCGTATTGGTGCCACATTTTGTTGTTTTCTGTTGTTTTAAAATTCAACATAATTTGCCTATTTAGATAACCTTTCAGTACAGATATGGAAGCTGCTAAATTATTAATGCTTGCGTCTTTTATTATGCATGTTTCAATGTTCCAGACTCAATTTAATATAGACCGGAATACATAACGACCGATCCAATGGTCTGTAACAGACAAATGCATCACTTATTTATCGTCAATAAACAAAAAAAAACCCGCTGATCCGACCCTTCCCTTTATATTTGTAATACAATTTGTTTTGCATTTACATTTACATGTATGTATATAACTTGGAACTGATGGTCATCAGTAATGACAATACACACGCATTCAACACAAACATCCATATCGTATACATCGGTACGCCGTCCTTAAACAACCCTGAACAAGACGTAAAAACAATAAAACCAAAACCAAACCACCCCTTCCACTTGGACAATAGTGAATATATGTTACATGATATTACATTCATAGATGGACTAGGTTCTATAGGTGAATACTAGGTTGTATACAGCTATGTTTTTATTGTGTTGTATAAAAGGCTGCAGAGCGGTGACATTAAGCATTATGTCAATGTTTATTCATAGAAACGGCGACCTAAATCGCAAACTCTTGCAAGAGGTGGTGTTTGTGAACATTTTGTTGAAGTAAAGTGTCAATCAGTTGAGAAAATGCAGCCTTTAGAGCGGTGACATCCAATTTCTGTCAATTTCAATTTATAGTTACGGTGACCTAGATTTTGACTGCATCAGGTTGGCGCACAAACTCGTACAATGCATGATGTTTGTAACACTTGGGTAGGGTTTTAATGGCAATCAGTTGACAAATGCAGCCTGTAGAGCGTTGACGTCAAATTTCTGAAATTTCTGTACAACAGTGCCGTGCAATTTGTGTCATTTTTATATATAGTAACGATGACCTAGTTTCTGACTGCAGTACGTTGCAACGCAAACTAATGCAAGTGATATTGTTTGTGTTTCAATCAAATTGCAGCCTGTAGAGCAGTGACGTCCAATTGGTTATTAACTTCTGTTTAGTTACAGTAACCTATGTTTGACCCTGGGCCCGGTTGTACAAAACTATCTTTAAGCTAACGATGTAGTTAAACCATGGTTAGTCGCTAAAATGTAACAACATCGTTAATTATTGTTAAAAAAATCATCAAAACTAACGACTCGCTAATCTATCGCTAACTTTCTTTTGTTCAATTTTGCCGCTGGTTTGATCGTTTTTGAGTTTGGATTATGATTGTTGACGCTTCGGTATTCTCTTATTTTATTTAATCATGCATCTACCCATGGTTAAGTATTTAAAGTCAAATATGGACGACTTTGCTGGTAGTTAATGTGCCTCCTCAGAGGAAAGATTGCGTTTATAGACACCAGGCTATATTGAATAGCAGATATAGGTTCGAGCGACAATTAATTTCATTCATTTTCTACCCTCTACGAAATGATTTGCTGAGGAAATCGAATCGAAACCATTCCCTGACTGTTGAGTAGCAGGTGCTCTGCATTTTGACATTTTTAACACGTCCATGATCTCTGTAGCCATGGTATTGATTATACTAATACCCATCTGTGTATAATTTCGCTTTCTGTCTCTCTGCTTAGCACTGGTATTGGAAGTCATCTTGTGCTAAGCACCAAACACAAAGTGAAGTATGGGGAAAAGTGTGAAACTAACAGTCGCTAGTGCCAGTTCATTAAATGATTAACAATTTGCGTTAGCTAACCACTGCGTTAAATGTGTTTGAACAACAACATTTAATGCAGTCATTAACTAACGCAGATTAAGAAGTTAACGGCTCATTAAAGTTAACAACATCGTTAGCTTAACGATAGTTTTGAAAAACCGGGCCCTGAATGTTAAAACGCGATCTCGTACAAGGGATGATATTGTTTGAAGTTTCCTATCAATCGTTCGGGCAATCTACCTTGTACAGCAATGGTGTCGTCGGGGATACATAGGAAGTTTCTGCGAATCAAATTTCGATGACCATGTAAAACATACATAGAGATTTTTTTTCGAATATTCATTTATGGCCCTCGTTCTTCGTACCTCGCCTATCGTCGTCCACCATGTGTTCACTTTTCGCATTTAAAAATTCTTCTCTATTACCATCAATATGATCTTAGCTAAAATGATCCTAAGGTAGTCCTAACAAAGTATTTTTATTTTACCTGTCGGTCTGAAATCTAGTAAGGCTGCAATCTTGAAATACACATTTCAAACTCCTTCTCGAGTTCTACTGGTCTTTGACAATCAGTTGGTGTCAATGATCAAGAAAGGATGCGGATGAAGTGTTGTTATTTCGTTGTTTGGTTTGGTTTGATTGTTGTTACGTCCTATTAATGGCTTCCTGGTGTATGCTTTGTGGATGCATGTTTTGAGTACGTGTGTTTTGGGAGGCTACGTTTAGTCCGTGTAAGATTCTTGCGATAGGCCGCATCGTTTGTCGATTTAAAGTGCTAACACACTGAAATATACCGGAGGTCCCCAGCTGAACGCCACTCCCGGTCACATTATATTGACAACGGTGAGCCAGTCGTTCCACTCCCATTATGCTGAGCGTCAAGTAGGGAATAGTAACTACCACTGTTAGGCCCTGAATGTTGATAAGGAAATAAAAAAGACAGTTGTAGATAACGCAGAACATAATTCATGTACACCTATATTTAGATATGGAGGTTCAAGAAAAACTAATAAACTAATGTGTCAATTAAGAAATGGAGCTAGTCAACTTAACTATGACCTATTTAAAGACCACTTGAAAAATACAGCAATCTGTGCATGTGGTCATAGTATTGAAAACTTAAATCATTTCTTTTTTTAATGTCGTCTTTATACAGAAAAAAGACAAACTCTGATGCAGGATATTTTATTAAATGATAATAACAATACAACAGTGTCTCTTGATATTATTCTAAATGGTTGTACTAACAACACAGATTTACAGAACAATTATTTAATGGAGTGTGTGCACAAATATATAAATGCTACAAGAAGGTTTCAATAGAAAAGTAAAGGTATACATATCTTGTATGTGAGTAATCACTTAGTTATATAAGATAAATTAATTAATTAATACAGTTATTGATATGTATTGTTGCAATATTATACTGGAGTAGATTGACCACCGGGCAACATATGTCCAGGGACTCTTATGTGGTCATGACACTTACAGGTATGATTTCATTTAGAGGTAATATTATTCGAGCTCATGTATTAAATGATATGTATCAAAATGATAATCTAATGCATAAATAAGACATATCATATATATACAAATATCATAACTTCTTGTCGCTATATATATTTAAACATTATAATGTTGAGTAGCACATGATACATACAATGAAATAAATTAATATAATAATTTATTATAAAAATCCATGCCAGAGGTATATGTTGTGGTGTATGAGTGAGAGCGAATGTGAATTTCTTGTGTTGTCTTCAATGTTTTTTTTTCTCTTAAATTATGTTGTTTTTTGTTTCTTTTTCTCTTTGTTTTTCAACTCATCTCAAAACATATATACCATATATCAAAAATATAGAATATATACAGTAGTATCAATTTTTATAAAACCATAATATCTGATAATACTAAGACATTCACCAAAAACCATTGTAACAAGATCATGATTTAAATTTCATGTATATTTTATTCAGCATAATATTATAATCATGGTATTAAAACTATTTACATTAAATATATGTTCAGTCCTACTTTAATATAACAATATTGTATGTATATCAATTATTTCAAAAGTTACTGTGAAGTACATGTAAATATAGACAAAGAATCAAGAGATGAGTTGAAAAGTAATGGAAAATAATGTACATATATATATTTTCAAATTGTATTATTTAAAGTATGTCGGAGGTAACGGAGAGAGCTTATATAGGTAAAGCCTGTTGCTCAATCCCATTGATTATTATTTGATCAATAAAATATATTTGAAATGAAATGTTGATAATGAAAACAAAACCCCTTTAGGTGCGGTTTTACAAACCATGACATATACATTAATTTATGTGTACATGCTATTGTATTACAGTGAAGCAAAGCTTGTAGCATGACGATCCATTCGATAAATTGGAAGTGAGATTCGCAGCCTCGCACACGTTTCGCATCAGCCTAGAGACAACATGGCGAATTTGCTCCCGTTGATTGTTGCTGTGCTACAACGTGAGTATTTTTTGCTTCTCCAAAAAACTTAGTTAAATGTTAATTTTCAAAATTATTAAATACCTTAGAGCAATGATACAATATTCAATCTCAAGTTCCTTTCGTACCACATTTTTAGCCTAACATCATCAAATGGTTGGCTATTCAAATCACCCTGTGTTCGTGGTCAGTCGTCCGTTTGTCTTTTAACAATTCTTGGGTCGATATTGTGCATTGTCAGGTTTTTGAGCTAGTCGGAAAAAATATGACAGGCAGTCATATATGATTTTGCATGAATAGTTTTGATCACTGTTTCTTTCGATGTAATCGATGGTTCCTTCTCAAATTGCATATGCGGGTAATCCTTGATGTCTAATATTTGAGCTGAAGAATGACAAGCAGCCTTGTTGGATTTTGCATTAAATGTTTGTAATCGCTTTTTCTTTAGAAGAACTGAATTGATCTCAAATTCCGTAAGAAGGTTACCCTTTGTCATTTGTTTTGTCCAGTTTTTTAGTTGATTAAAAAAAAATATTGAATTTAGACAATTATATATTGTTATCGGTATTACCTGCGAAAAAAGTGGATGTAACGTTCTCAAATTCCAACCTCAAGTTTCTCCTTCGTCCCCTGTTGTGCATTGTGAAGATTAAAAGGGCATCCCGGGAAAATCTACAATGAAGTTCTTGAATGCATATGCTGTCTGCACTACCAGTTACATTTTCCTGTAATTCCAATATTTAAAGTCTACTCAAAATGTCTTTATTAGCTACTTGCAAAAGTGCATTCCTCGGGAAAGCCCGATAAAAATACCGATGATCAAGCGTCAAGTGACAGTGTTGTCAACTTATTTGACGAAAGGGGCTCTAAGAGATGGGGCGCTGAATGTATAAGTCCGATGATGAAACGGAGACAAAGTCCGTGTATAAATTTATGAATTTTATACAATATAATCAGACGTTAATTACACACGATATTCATATGAAGAAATATGTGTCGGCATCTCAGCATCATTTATCGACAACAGTACCTGACTGAGACCGGTACAAATGGGTAGGGGATATATATATATATATATATATATAACCATGCATTGTCAGAAAACCACCTGACACTGCACTCGAACGTCTAAATGCGGTGTCATGTGGGTTTCCGACGATGACACCCATGGGGAAAACCTTAATTTCTGTAAAACGTTTGATGCACAGATCTTCATTTAGAATGATTTTATAAAAGTCGTGCATGCACTGAAAAGTACAAAAATAAAATGAAATGATTCCGATTTTTTTTACAACTCAAAGACTTGAAGATTTTGTTTTCAGGCTATCTATATATGCATCTAAAATCTATTCAACTTTCAGCTGTCACATATCAGGTGTTCATAAACTATATTTCGTATTTCGCGCCGGCGGCACAAGTGCGCGTTCTGGATGTGTGTTTGAAAACAAGGGGAACGACATTGAACACGGGACAATAACAAGCTGCATTGTTATCGTCACCTGTGAAATCTCGAAAATACGGGATAATACATAACGAAAACCACAGCTTTCGGTGAGTGCCATATCCGTTGAGATCTTTTATTGGTATTTTGTAATTGATGTGTTGTTTTACATTATTTGCTGTGAGATAAACAGCCATACGCAAGTTTGTAAACAAATCTATTTATAGAGTCGCTATAGTACAGGTGTGTACAGGTGTTTACAGGTGCGCGATTGTTATTGTATAGACAGTTTGTGAGGTTACGGCTATATACTTATGTTGTAATAGGGTATATCAAGTCATATGATAACAATACATTGTACTGTAAATATAATATACGAAATAAACTGTTGAATAGGGCATAAAGTAATACACTGCGTTATATAGAGTCACGTGGCGCATGTATATACATTTATTGAGGCTTACTGTATTGCGCGCAAGGGAAACTGTTTGTTGTGCAACAGTTTCCACTACTATTAG
Source organism: Mimachlamys varia (assembly GCA_947623455.1). NCBI lineage: Eukaryota > Metazoa > Mollusca > Bivalvia > Pectinida > Pectinidae > Mimachlamys > Mimachlamys varia. The sequence continues at coordinate 50,946,598 of OX392530.1, forward strand.
CTGGGATATTATTTTATTGTATATACTTAATATAGTATTAGGGAATGTAAAGAGAATTGTTTTTGATTAGATCGTATTAATTATATTGTAGTTAATTCCCAATATTGTCGAGTCCGGTGTGGTGTTGGCGGAGCCATGATGTCTGACTAGGCCCTAGACTGTGCATGGGCGAGGAATAGTGTTGAGATAGCTATTAGCCCAGGTCTACCTAGGTTACCTTGACATATGGGGAAGGTTGTCCACGACAAGGGATGGTGGAGCGCCAGGTGTTGAACCCGCCAAGAAGACTGTACACTGAAAGTGGAACTCTGCCCACCTGTGAAGTGTGACAGTGATGCTGGAAAGGGAACATTGTCGTGTCGTTATGCATTTTTTTGTGGAAGACTGCCCACTTTTATAATGTTGTATTATTGACAGTGTGTTATGTTCACAAATGAAGTTACAGCTATAATGGATGACAGCCCATATGCAATTCATTTGTTCCATGTATTATGTTATGTAATGCCAAAGGTATGAAAGGATGTGCAAATCTGGTACCATGTGTATTACTTAGTCATTTTATGTCATCGAAATAAATATGTGTGTACTGTAGACAATCGTCAGTGGTTTATCACATACATAGATAGACAAACGCTCATCCCGTTACACCAGCGTCAGTATACGTTAACACTTACAATTATATATGACGGAAGTCCGTGCACTCATATGACGCACCACAGACTAAACATGTAGAATACGTATACATATATATCAAATTTGGAACTTGTCGAGATACTACATGTATATGATTGTCCAATGCTTAACCCATTTGAATATATTATGATACATTGTAGCTCCGTTTTCATTTTCCTTTTTTCTTTGTTTAAATTAATTTTAAAGGGTTTTTTGAGATTTTCAACACAACTGCAGGCATGGGATATACATGTATATGGATTTTTTTTTAAATTAATGGCTTCGGTTACGCATATACAATCCAAATGTATTTTGATTCGTATCAAATTCAATATCGGGGTCCCAACCCGATGATTTTTGTACATTTTGTATTTTATAGATTAGGTATGAAAAGCATTTTTTTCCGCGCATGATGACATAATTTTTTTCAGTTTGTCAATTTTTCCCTTTTCAAACAGGATTATATCTTGTATATGAAAAGGTTTTTCTCTCCACCAATATAATAAAATAATGCCGTTTTACTGGAAAATTATACAGGTATTATTACAAAACACGCTTAAGTTTTACACACGCATTTCATGTAACAGAGGAATGAAAAAGTTATCCATTGTGAGGCCCCAAAACCAAATCAAAGCTGTGTGTACTGGTTTAAACAGAAGAAAACTGTAACATGCAAACAATGGCGCAGTTAGTTTCTCCTTTGAATACTGCCAATCACTCATTATGCTTCCGTAATATAATCCTTTCGTTATGTTTTGAACATTCCATGAATTTGGCAACTTTTCGCTTGGTAGTTACATGTTGATCACGCGGATACCAATTTTTGGTTTCCCGATGTTGCTTGTAATGCGCATCCGTCATCATGTGACGCAAAAAATGTACATGTCCAAATCGTTGATCATAAATAGTGATTCCCTTTTTTTAATTATTAATTAACGTTATTAGAAACATATGTTAGCGTAAATCACCAATTAATTTTCCAGAAAATAATACGTTAAATTCATATATACATGTACATTAATTCTAAATAAGAATAAAAAAAATATAGTTTTACCATTTTAAATGATCTGAAAAGCAATATAGCTGGTAGGTTGCCATCGTTGATTTCGCATTAAAATATTTTGTGATCGCAATTTCTTGAAAAGGACTTCTCAAATTGCATATGCGGATTTTCCTTGTTCCCCTAATGGGTATTGGCAAGTTTCTGAGCTAATCCGAAAAACAATTTGGCCGACAGACATCCATCTTGGATTTTGCATTAGTAATTTTATAGCTATTTCTGTTGATAGATCTTTCTCAAATTCCATATGTAGGTTTCCCTTGGTGCTTAGTTATGCCTTATTATACGCCCGTCACATATGACGGGACGTTTTATGGTATGGGGTTGTCTGTACGTAAATTTGTCGTAAACTTTTATTTGTCCAGGGATCTCCTCCTACAGCTTTGAACCTATCTCTTAAACAATTGGTATCTTAATCATCATGACATAAACTTGTGTTTTTCATAACGGCAGTTGTATGGCCTTTCAGGGCAAAGTAGAAAATGAGTTTACGTTGGCTTGTGTGTAAATGTAAAACTAGACAAACTACAGTAAAACTAGACAAACTACAGTTTAGAATTGTATCTAGAATACACTTAACTTTTGACATTGCCTACTTTTATTCTCAGTACAATTCCGATAGGGTCCGACAGGCGTTGCATGGTTCCGCTTGCGATGGTCTTGTTGTTTTTGGGATTGATCAGAAAAAAAACAAAATGGCTAATAGATGGCAATCTTAGATTTTGACAACCATTGGTTACCATCTTTGAAATTAATATTACCTTTTTTGAGAGGAACTCCAAATCATCATATAGCTACAATTTTATACGTAAGCATAAAGTATACCCTAGTCAAACTGGTTTGTACACAGCATGGATGCTATCAGATAAAATCCAAACGTGACAAAATGGGTGCTGTCAAAACAAACATAGCTCCTCATCAAACACAACGGCAGCATCAATCGCAGCCCTAGATTGATTGCTTTTATCATCGACAGTCAGCTCTAATCTGGTAAAATAATTAAACAAAACACATTGACAAATGAAAATCATCAATATATTAAACTTAGTGTTGGTAGTATATACAAACTTCCTGAAATGCTAACAACAGCTGTTTGCAGTAAATATTATACAAAACGTTTAATGGGAAATCGTCTAAGAGAAAGAACTCTTCAGAAACTAGTTGACTGGAGTTCGGCAGGGTTCAACGTTGGATCATGTTCTAAATAATTAAAATTCTGATCTTTAACTAGCACAACATCTGAATGTATCAGTGGATCATCACCAAATAAAACTTGACCTGCTTTATCATGATTAAACAACATACCAAGTTACATTTCCATATATTTATTCATTCTATTTCAGTAAATGTGCGTAAATATGGTTCAATTTCTTTAATTGACATTTAAATAAAAGGATAGACTCCAAATTGGTTTTTAAGCGTGTTCTCCAGCACAAAATACCACTATTCAAAAAAAAAAAAAAAACCCAAATAACCGAGATATGACCAGAATGTTTTTCGCCATACAGGAAACTTTTGGGGCATGCTGAGATAAATCTACAAGGAATTCGAGCGAGAACCCATTTTTTTAAGTCTAGAACCTACAATACCATATAAAAATAGGTTTTCCTCTATTAGTCTATATGCATATAAATGAATACTACTCGGGTTCAGTCCTAGAAGTAACGGTAATTGTTTAATTTGCAATGACAGTAATTATTTGAAATTACACTAATTGTTTACTACACGTATCACTTTTTCTTGAGAAGTGATGGAGGAATCATTATCGAATTCCATATACAGGTTCTAGGGTTTCTGATCATTTCCGTTATCAGGCGTTATCCCTACCTGACCCAATAGAGAGATTTAAGTTCATCAAAACAAAAAACAAAAACAAAAAAGTCATGACGTCAAATCCGGTTTTGCCTTTATATGCAATGTTTCATTAACGGCCGAATGTAATGAATTGATTTTTGGATGTATTATGAAGGATAAGAACTAAAGACCTTTTTTCTAAATGTCATCTTCCGGTTTTCGGTAGGGGTCAGAGTTGAAAAGTTCTTTGAAAGTTCCAAAAATCTTAATATTTGACCATTAAGGTGGTAACATATTTGACTATCAGATTCCTAAAACTGGTTGACTCTGTAATACATTCAAGGTGACAGAGGTCAAGAATATTAAAATCTTGAAATTACATAGAAACACACAGTGATGATATTTGGTCAGTAACATACTGTGTGTTACAAGGAATAGAGTCCTAATATGACCTGTATGATGCTTAGATGCTACCAATGAAAATGGTTGACCTTGAAACACGTTCAAGGTCACATACGTCAATTATCATTAAATCTTCTTCATTACCGGGAGGAAAACAGTGATTACATTTATATAAAAAAAACACCCGGTCGGAAAATAGGTATGTGATTGGAGACAATGATGATGGCAAAATAAGACAAAAGAAAGTTTATATGGAAACTCTCGTTAAAGCATAAGCGAATAAAACCAGGTGTTGCAGAAAAGTAAGCGTCTTCCGCTTCATCGACCATACCCGCCATGAAAATCTTTGTCACATCCAATTAAACATCAAGTTCTCAAGACGAGAATTGAGTATCATTGTCAATCACAACAAGTAAATACACTGATGAGCATACTCCAAAACGTCCATCTTCATATCACTTAAAGATACAGAAAATGTCTCAATGAGACAAAGATGGCTTCCATAAAACTTGCCAATAGCTCTGATCAACCTGCATCTCTCGAATCATTGTGTTGTGAGTTTGTTTGTCAGCGGTCGACATCGATTACGAAAATCTCGATACCTAGAGCAGGCCATAGAAAATCGAATTAACTACGACATGTAAACACCATAAGTTGGAGAAGCTGGGATGTTACTATCAAGAAATAGAAAGTTCACGATCGGAAAATAGAAATCATTACGTTTATCGTATAGCTTAGTAGTAAGCTGTCCATGTTTGTCGTAGTTTAAGTAGAGATCGAGGTAAGCAGCTGATGTAGTATAACATGTGTGGTGTTTATTCCGTAGTACGCCTATCAGGTCTACTGCAAGGTATAAGTGTTATTCCTTTTTCGTTTTACACTAACACAGTTGTCACACTGTATCCACCCTTTACGACAGTTTGTGCACGTCTATAATATGCACATATAGTGTCAGTCATGTGTTGTGACAGTTCCCTAGTGATGCAGTTTGCATTTTATTTCATCTTTTCATTTAAACACACTTTACCACCTTCATCTTAGCGTTCCACTTGAACAATTTTTCTTCCCTTTATTTTAGCATATTACAAGTCCCTATATCAGTACCTTGGACATTTAATACATTTCACCATTTTGACATTGAACTTGGGTCAAGGTAATCCATTTGAATTATTTTTAGCTATTCATCCCATCATACTACATGCCCAATGTGACAATACCACAAACCCAATATTAGAACACTGATTAACCTTTTGGCTACTGAAAAGAGTTGTCTCCCCTTGAAAGTAGGTCAAGATCATTAATTTGAAAAAAAATATTGCTTAATAGCAATATTCTGGCTATTTAGAATAGGTTGCTTGAAGATTTTCAGACATTATACCTTTGTGACCTTAAAAGTGGGTCATGGTCACTATTCAAGTACACTTTGTTGCCCGTCTGCGAAGCATGCTCAAGTCATGATATTATTACCCTGAGCCTCTTGGTTGTTGAGGAATTTGTAAAAGTAAATCTTGATTTCGGACGACGGAAACCGCACCAAGATTAAAACTAACTACTTTCATGTATGTCACTGATATCACTTGATACACTTGTCACAATATTTTTAGATACATTCCTTGTTACGTGTGTTTCTTATTAGAAAGCCAAATGCCAAAAGGAATTCCTAGTCTCACGCAAGTGGATATGTATGTCCGCCTCATACAAAACTGGCTAATGCTCTATTGTTAAATGTACTATTTCTTTTTTGTGCTTCAGTTTTCACTCTGTGTTGGGGAGATAGCGATTGTTGGGATTTTCTCGTATCTGGAACCCAGGGAGTCGCAGATTCAGCTTTAACAGCCTCGTCCAGTTTTCCGGATAACATGAATGGTCATCATTTTCCGGCATGTGGTCGTCTGTATATGGTCAAAGAAAGGGGGTCAGTGGGATGTCCGGCCCCTAATATTGCAGGCTGGTGTAGCCACTACTCAGACACAAAACCGCATATCCAGGTGAGAATCACACCGATAGTAAAATAATAGTGAAATGTTGTGTTTTTCATTTATTAACATTAACCATATTCCAAAAGCGTTTAAAGAAATGTCATTAATGACTTAATATACATGTAATGCCAGAAAAAGTGTAAGCGCGTCTCTTGTTATAATGGATAGAGGAAACATAATTTGTTACAGCTCGATACCTACATAACTAATATAAAAACACCCGGCAATCGATGATAGAGTAAGGGAGTGCTGTGTGGTTAAACAAATGGTTTAATTAAGTTAAGCGTTCTTATTAACAGGTCATGTGTGCAGAAGACCGGCTATGTCCGTTAACTTGCCTTCTAGTCTGCCTGCAGATAGGGCGGAAAAATTATATCTGCTATTCAATTGCATGATTCGTAAGATCCGACGTCTTAATTTTGGATCTAAACTTTTTTCTTTGCATTTTTTTCGTTTCCAATGTCAACCTTTACACAGGATTGTTTGGTCAATAGTTGAGTGTTCGCCCCTGAAAGAAATGCTTTGGGATCTGTCCCTGGAAGTTACTACTCCCTGCTTGACGCCCAGAATTATTGGATGGAAGACTGGTTCACCTGTTTTGATCTTGTCGGGGGTGAACTGTCGCGGGTCATTGTCAGTTTACTGCAGCGTTCAAACACTATAAAATCGACATAAGTTCAGCACTATCACAAAAAAGTCGAACAAGAGCATATCGCGCCTCCCTAATGCAAATGCACGCTCGTTAATGGTACACGAAGGACTTTCTTGATACTGCTGTTTCAATTATGTGGCTACTGCTGTAGGTCTGCAGACAAAGTATTTAATAGCATAATCCTGGTTTGCAAACATTGAATATAAAAGCGTTTCGAAAGAGTAAGCGTCTTCTGCTTCATCTACGAAATAAAATAAGAGAATACCGAAGCGTCAACACAATCATAATCCAAACTCAAAATCGAATAAACCAGGGGCAAAATTGAACAAAGATTTACATGGAGACCCCTGCAAAAGTACAAGAGAATAAGACCAGGTGTTCCGGAAGAGTAAGCGTCTTCTGCTTCATCGACGACACCCGCCATGTAAATCTTTGTCACATCCAAGCAAACATCAAAGTCTCAAAATGAGAACCGAGTATCATTGTCAATCACAACAAGTAAACACACTAATGAGCATACTCCAAAACGTCCATCTTCATATCACTTAAAGATACAGAATATTTCTCAATGAGACAAAGATGGCGACCATAAAACTTGCCCATAGTTCTGATCAACCTGATTTCAAGTTTAGTTTAGAAGGGTATATACGATCGACGTCGTCACAAACTTCTTGTTGTTTATAGATATTACATCATCGATATATCTGAAAGTGAAATTAAAAGATTTGGCAAGGTTTTTGTTACCTGTCCTGATTAGCTCTTCCACAAATTCAGCCTCGTTTAAAAACAAAAACAAGTCAGCTTAGAGTGAGGCACAGTTTGTTCCCATGGGAATGCCAATAGTCCGCTGGAAAATCTTTCCTCCGAACTCAACAAAAGTATTGTCGACCAGGAATTCAATCATCCTTACTATATCTCCTTTAGTATATATCCTCTAAGCTTTTGTCGTTTTTTTCACAAAGTATGTTCCAAGATAGCTCACTACCATATATTTATATCGTCGTCCGCCTTTCTTGGAAAGAAAGCTCTCATAACAAGTGATCGAAGACGTCCCTTCAAATTTGTATGAGGTATGGTAGTGTATAGGGTGGAAAAATCAAATGTTTTGACCAAAAAGACATTTTTTAGGAGAGTATTCGTTTTTTCTGCATATGCAATTTGGATTACATTTGTCTACAAGGGTCCTGAGATAGTCGTGAACGATTGTAACTTGATGGGTCGATCCGAAATTCAATATTGCTTCCATAGCCACCATTTTGAAAAAAAAACTCAACTTCTTCCAACGTTTCACCAGTTATGCAATGATTATATGTTATCTAAACTACATGTAAAGTTGTCCATTACTGTTAGCAAATTAACAGCAGAATATTAATGAAACTTAAAACCAGTTAAGTTTCGGTTAAACTCTTACTAATTACACTTGAAATGTCCAATACATTGTATAGGTATAGTCAGACGACCGTAAATGCCCCTTGGTCTCGTTTTTGTAGGTGGAGTTCGCTGATCTTAAAAGAATTGTTGGAGTCGTTGTACAAGAGCTTATACATCCAGATGTATATCACAATCAAATCCGAACCTTTCATGTTTTGTTCAGTGACAACGGAGTGCACTGGGAGTATGTGAAGTCAGCGGGCGTCAACCAGGTAAGTTCATCTCACTTATTCATATCACATGTCATGTTATATAAGTAAAACAAATGCGCTGTTATATAATCTATAATACAGGTAATATGATAGCATAACATACAGGTAGCATTTAATATTTAATATTTTTATACCCCTTTCGAAAAAGAGGGTTATATTTGTTTGCAAATGTCGGTCGGCGGTAGACCAGACCTTATTAGAACTAGTTTAATTTTACTTCTAAATTCATAAATTCAAGGGATTTACGCACCTGACTGACCCTTCTGCTTCTACATTAGTTTCGACATTTTGGATTCCCACCTTTTGGCCCCTAGCATCGCTCACACGAGTCCTTGAAGGACAAAACAGCTGTAAAATGCAGTTTTTTTTCATTTTGTCGGCATACAATATCTATTAGTAAATGTGAAAAGTGCAGCATATGTGTGTGTTACGTCATCTTTCAAGATAGGTGGTGGCAGACTCTGCTAGTGGATTTTTAGTCTGCCTTTGGTACTAGTCTTGAACGGCTTAAATTATTTTTTATCAAATTTTGTCCTGGGTATAAGTGGCTGAAAGCGATTAAGCATTGTATAATTGGAGGATGATGGTCCCCTGGGGCTTGGTTCCGTAAAGTTATATTGTTAATCCGATACTATTCTTGAATTACTGAAAAGATTGACTATTGTGCACAGCTTCATCACTTGAGAAGTATTTAGAATAAGGATTTTAATGAGAATATGTTGCAATTATTACTAACATATCAAGTGAGCGTTACAGGAACTCGGGACCATTTATTTAGTATCATGGTCCGAGGGACAGGCGCGCTACACTGTAATGCCGCACCGCGGTGTCCATTTGTCCGTTTACGTATCCAACAAATCGCTAATTTCATAAACGGCTAAGCAGGTTTTGGTAAAATAAAATGAAAATACCGAAACACCAACCAAACTATATCCGATTTTGAAATTGAATAGAATGAGGACAAAATATTAACAAACGAAAGATAAAAACGGAGACTCTTGACAGAGTAGGAGATTAAGACTAGGTGTCGCGGAAGAATACGCGTTTCAGTTTCTTTGACGACACATACCATGCAAATCTAGTTCACATTCTAGTAAATTTGATGTACTCAAAGTGAGAACTGGACATCATTCTCAATCACACGTAGGCATACTTATGAGCTTATTCAAAACAGTCCATCTTCATATACAAAGATTAAGAATAACTCGGATCCCTGTGCCGTATAAGTCTCAGTATCTAGAGCAAACCCTAAAATTTCAAACGCACTGCGACATATCAGTACCATAAGCTGGAGAATAAGATATTTTGAAAGACAAAACATTTTTTTCGGCATACTGTATATATTGCTAAACATAAATGTGCAGCATATGTTTGTGTTACGTCATCTTTAATGATAGGGGGTGGCATACTCTGCTGATGGATTTTTTACCGAGGTGTGCTGGAGCCTCCATAGCCACAGTTTATCTCATTTGAGTAGTGGCACAGTACATAATATACACATATTCGTAGTACACGATTTGAAATTATACAGAACTAGTTTAATTTTACTTCTAACTTCATAAATTAAAGGGGTTTTATGCACCTGACCCTTCTGCTTCTACATTAGTTGAGGAACTTTGGATTCCCACCTTTTGGCCACTAGCATCACTGAAGAATCCTGGGAGGACGAAACAGCTGTATGATGCAGTTCAATTCATTTTTCGGCATACTGTATAAATTACTAAATTTTTATTTGTGCAGCATATGTTTGTGTTAAGTCATCTTTGACATGAATGATGAAACGTGCTTGGCAGACTTTTTACCTAGCAGTACATTGTATACTATTGTTGCTCACTAAATAAAGACCGGATTGGGGTTCCGAACATCAACATAAAGCGATTTTTGTTATCCGGTGTTATCCGCTAGCAAAGTTGTCAGTCCGGTAAAAAACCTACTGCTGACGTACTTGCACCGGATATAGAATGATTGAAACATACTGATAACGGACATAATTATAACGAACGGCACAGCCGAATGTCTCCGAGTGAGTGACAAACAACAAACGAATATGAACTAGCCAAGTAGGGCGCGTACAGGATACACTCCGAACAAAACGAACACATTAAGTACATGAACGCGTGCGTACAACGTTGAGCACTGCTGACTGCGCCTCGATCTCCATTATGTCCTTTGTTTTTCCGTTAGGTGTTTGTTTGTTAAATATCCGGTTAATGCGTGGCGTATGCGTTCAAGTTTCATCTGCGGAATAGACAATATACTCCCCTGTACAACTAAAGCAAATTAAAGAAGAAATCGCGAACAATGGAAGGAGATATACAGGACAAAACGGACATGCACAGAACAACTAACGAATATTCTCGTTCGTAACAGCCCGTTTCGTTTTGTGTGCATGCATAAAACTTTCTAACGGATGCATCGCACATACCCTGGCATTAAACGAATGTTCCTAACATATACATGACATAAAACGAATATGGACCAACTTCACAGGATATACAAAAAATGTCATCCGTTTCATGTTCAAAGCCCAGTCCGGTCAAGTGTGACAGGGGCTTTAGCGAGGCTTACACATACATACCGTAGCCTTGCAAATACAAACGCAATCAATATTAACACTAACCTCGCTTACACCAGGTCTTTCAATAGTCAATTTAGTGAAATTCGTTCCTTTTTTATAATACCGCCAGATATTGTATGAAATTGAAGATATATACTCCTTATGAACAACTCATACGAATATGTTGACTTCGTTCTTTTTTCAATTAGTAACAAATAAATCCTTAATCGTCCAACCAGAAAATAATATGCAAAGGAGACCTAATGTTTACAATCATCTGAGCACTTTTGACCTTCACGAGCATGCGCGGAACCTGTCTCGTGGATGTAAATACATGTACATGACTTCCAAAGCCAAGTAACGGAGTTATCAAGACTGATGAAGTAAGATTATAATATTTATCTCCGTTCGTTTCTAATACATTACTGTATTCCTGTATTCATAGCACTTTTTTCACGTAACCTCTATCGCTGTATTTCGTTACGAGTTTATTTTAACGCAACTGTAAACGCGCGATTCATATCATGTTCCGGTAATGAAAAGGGCCCGTTTGCGTGCGAGCTCTCAATGATATCCGTTTCTGACTAATTTGAAAAGTAACACAACAATTTCTCTTGGGTTTAATAATCCTGACGCCTATCTTAATTGTTTACAACGTATTTCGTAAATTCAACATCCATAGAAAGAAGTATTTGTGAAATCAAACGTACCGTGTTCCATTTGTTTATATGACACGGATGCACACTCTACACGTGTTCGCGCCAGGGCGCCCACTTTCCGTGCTGTATTTAACGCTGCTGTATTTGACACGGGCTCTAAAAAATTTAATTGACCTGACTGGACATTGGCTGGATATTATCTTATTATCAAGTACGAATTTTTGTATCTGAATATGTGATTTTTTTATTCTTGTTGAATTAGTTGGTTGACTTAATTGCCCTTTTAAATGACCTCATCTGTTAATAGGACGTAAAAACTAATTAAACCAAACCTTTCGACAAATGTTCGAGCCTACAGCATAACGGTATTATGAATTGAAGCCGATAAAACTCAAAACCTAACATTAATATGATCGATTTCAAAATTTAACAGACAGAAAAAGTTTCCAATGAAGTTGTTTTAGAGAATATTTATCAATTCCAAAGATCTGTTGTTTCTCTTGCAGACGTTCTATGGTCCAACGAACTCGCCGCCTGACAACACAGAGGAATACGGTATCATAAGTCCACCCGTCGTGGCTCGGTTCGTCCGTATCAAGCCATTGACCTGGAGTAACGTGTTGCCCCATCAACCCTGTCTACGATTTGATGTTATTGGTTGTACCCACGGTACGCAGTAGTCATTAGATATATTAAAATAGCTATCAGGGTCTTAGCAGTAAGCGGTCAATTAGTTTGGTGTTCATATGACGTAATTGATTCGTTATTCAAGAGCAAATCCTAAATGTTATGACGTCATCGATGTTTGTCAACTGCTGACGGACAAACTTATAATAGATGACTTCAATTATGCAGATTGATTGAATTTCTTAATTGTATCCATTGAGGTTTTGAAGTTACTTCTCGAGTTTTCTATGTGGTAGTAAGACATTTAACCGATATGTATATGCCGGATGTCGTCGATCTCGCAGAAGGCGTTTATCATTAATTCTTAATTTTGTTTTCTATGAGCATATTCAAGGGCCATGTCTCCATTTCATACTTTTATCTGTTCATATTTTGTGTTCGTATTTAATCTATGCTGCTACTTCAGTTAAAGGCCCAATATACGTAACTTCAGGGAAATTTTCGTGATTCTGAAAAAATTCTGTAAAAAAATCCAGTTGATAACCATGCAAAAATAGAGCCTTAAACGAAGTAAACCTGAGCGGTAACTAACAAGAAACTCTGGACAAAAACATCCAAAAAATTAAAATAATAATTCAGATAGAAGACGGTTCGAAATGGACGCGTGTTAACACATAGCGTGTTTCAGCTGCTGCTGTTCCGGTAACCGCGAAAGAATTCATCTTGAATATTGCTGATATCAGTTAATCTTAGCTAGATCTATAAATATAATAAGTTATTAGGCTTGATTTTCGCTTCAAGTTTTGCCGAAAGTTACGTAAATTGGGCCTTTAATATCATGTTGTTTTCTCAACATCATATGAGGATTTGTTGTATTCTTAAGAGTATGCTGTAGAGTCTTAATTAGTCTGACAGTTTTGCAAATAAAGTATATATTTTGTATGGTTTAGATGACAAGGTTGATTCGTCCAGTCTTTACAATGCTGTTAGGCCCTAGATGACAAAGTTTATACGTCCAGTCTTTACAACGCTGTTTGGCCCTAGATGACACAGTTTATACGTCCAGTCTTTACAATGCTGTTTGGCCCTAGATGACACAGTTTATTCGTCCAGCCTTTACAGTGCTGTTTGGCGCTAGATGACACAGTGTATTCGTCCAGTCTTTACAATGCTGTTTGGCCCTAGATGACACAGGTTATTCGTCCAGCCTTTACAGTGCTGTTAGGCCCTAGATGACAAAGTTGATACGTCCAGTCTTTACAATGCTGTTAGGCCCTAGATGACAAAGTTTATACGTCCAGTCTTTACAATGCTGTTTGGCCCTAGATGACAGGGTTTATACGTCCAGTCTTTACAACGCTGTTTGGCCCTAGATGACAAAGTGTATACGTCCAGCCTTTACAACGCTGTTTGGCCCTAGATGACAAGGTGTATACGTCCAGTCTTTACAATGCTGTTTGACCCTAGATGACAAAGTTTATACGTCCAGTCTTTACAATGCTGTTTGGATCTAGATGACAAAGTTTATACGTCCAGTCTTTACAATGCTGTTTTGCCCTAAGTGACAAAGTGTATACGTCCAGTCTTTACAATGCTGTTTTGCCCTAGATGACAAAGATTATACGTCCAGGCTTCACAATGCTGTTTGGCCCTAGATGACAAAGTGTATACGTCCAGCCTTTACAACGCTGTTTGGCCCTAGATGACAAGGTGTATACGTCCAGTCTTTACAATGCTGTTTGGCCCTCGATGACAAAGTTTATACGTCCAGTCTTTACAATGCTGTTTGGTTCTAGATGACAAAGTCTATCCGTCCAGTCTTTACAATGCTGTTTTGCCCTAGATGACAAAGTGTATACGTCCAGTCTTTACAATGCTGTTTTGCCCTAGATGACAAAGATTATACGTCCAGGCTTCACAATGCTGTTTGGCCCTAGATGACAAAGTTTATACGTCCAGTCTTTACAATGCTGTTTGGCCCTAGATAACAAAGTGTAAAAGTCCAGCCTTTACAATGCTGTTTGGCCCTCGATGACAAAGTTTATACGTCCAGTCTTTACAATGCTGTTTGGTTCTAGATGACAAAGTCTATCCGTCCAGTCTTTACAATGCTGTTTTGCCCTAGATGACAAAGTGTATACGTCCAGTCTTTACAATGCTGTTTTGCCCTAGATGACAAAGATTATACGTCCAGGCTTCACAATGCTGTTTGGCCCTAGATGACAAAGTTTATACGTCCAGTCTTTACAATGCTGTTTGGCCCTAGATAACAAAGTGTAAAAGTCCAGCCTTTACAATGCTGTTTGGCCCTAGGTGACAAAGTTTATACGTCCAGTCTTTACAATGCTGTTTGGCCCTAAATGACAACGTTTATAGTCCAGTCTTTACAATGCTGTTTGGTTCTAGATGACAAAGTGTATACGTCCAGTCTTTACAATGCTGTTTGGCCCTAGGTGACAAAGTTTATACGTCCAGTCTTTACAATGCTGTTTGGCCCTAAATGACAAAGTTTATAGTCCAGTCTTTACAATGCTGTTTGGTTCTAGGTGACAAAGTTTATACGTCCAGTGTTTACAATGCTGTTTGGCCCTAGGTGACAAAGTCTATACGTCCAGTCTTTACAATGCTGTCTGGCCCTAGGTGATAAAGTTTATAGTCCAGTCTTTACAATGCTGTCTGGCCCTAGGTGACAAAGTTTATAGTCCAGTCTTTACAATGCTGTTTGGCCCTAGATGACAAAGTTTATACGTCCAGTCCTTACAATGCTGTTAGGCTCTAGATGACAAAGTGTATACGTCCAGCCTTTACAACGCTGTTTGGCCCTAGATGACAAAATTTATACGTCCAGCCTTTACAACGCTGTTTGGCTCTAGATGACAAAGTTTATAGGTCCAGTCCTTACAATGCTGTTTGGCCCTAGATGACAAAGATTATACGTCCAGCCTTTACAACGCTGTTTGGTTCTAGATGACAAAGTTTATTCGTCCAGTCTTTACAATGTTGTTTGGCCCTAGATGTCTATTGGCCGTTAATCGATTTCTTAGTGACCTGTTTTTTTCTGTTTCCATGATAACCGTATTAATGTGTTTTTAGTAGTCGCATTGTAATAACACTGCCACTTATCAAATATGCAGTACAATTACTGTGGGATTCTGTACGTGCGTATTACGTTCATCTGGGTAAATTCTGGCACTTCTTGTATCATTTCAGATCTCAGTTCAACCAATACCAAAATTCGAAGTCGCCGGTTTGCCTACATGAGTTTACCGGAAGGATCCATCAGTAATGATCAAGTGATATCGGAAGGACACGCAAAACATCTTGGGGAGTGTAGTGTACAATGTCATCGTGACGTCACGTGTCGCTCATTCTCCTACAGTAGCACACACACACAGTGTAAAACATACCGTGTCAACAAGTACGGCAAGGTGAAGTCAGCGGGTGGCGTCCAGTCGATAATGGCAAAACAAGATTTGTACTTTTTCGATATGAGTAAGTATCTTAAACATGCCTTTTTCGGCAACTTGGTTTAATATGGGTTTTTTTCGTCCAATCAACAGCTAGTGTCATGACGGCCTCCTGATATATGCGATGTGTGTGTGCGGAGGGGGGAGGATGGAAGGAATCCTTTGATATCAGACACTGTTTTTTCCTGCCTTTTTTTCCTTCATTGTCGTTTACATTTTCACAGATATAAAGTGTTGCGTGTGTGTGTGTTAAGGAGGCCGCGGTATATTCGTGCAAGTCTCATTTAGATAGTTTTGATATTTTGCCTATTCAAAAATCTAGCACACTGAAGTACACTGCCGATGACCCCAAACAAAACACCAAACCCGGTTACATAATACTGACAGTGAGTGAATCAATCGTTTCACTCCCATCATGCTTAGCGTCAAGCAGAGAGAAATAACCGCCATTGTTTAAGACTTTGGTGTGTTTCGGACAGGGGACAGAACCCCCACAGTCTCCCTCACAGGGGCGAACGCTCAACTAAAGGCCCAAAAATGGGGTAGTGTCAAGGGAGACATTAGGCAGAAGAAAACTCTTCAGAAAGAAGAGAAAACATAAATCCAAAATTTGGTCTCCTCGAACGATTATGCAAAAGGGCAGCAGGTACAATTTTTATGCCCTACCTGCAGAGCTGCCTTTTGTTCAAACTGGTTCTTTCAAAATGGCATCGATGACGTTAGTCCGACATCACTCCATTTATATAAGTAAGACCATCACCCTATTTATACAAGGAAAAACTGCTTTTTTGCCATGCATATTATCAATCATTAACAGTCAAACATGATTAGAATGATAATTTAAAAAAAAATCATATAATACCAAAGCGTCAACAAAACTATGATCCGATCTCAAAATCGATTAAACTAGAGACCAAATAGAAACAAAGAAAATGTGTACATGGAGACCCTTGTAAAAGAACAAGAGAATAAGACTAGGTTTTCCGGAAGTGTAAGAGTATTCTGCTTCATCGACGACTTCCGCCATATTAATCTTGTTTATATCCAAGTAAGCATCAATCCTCAAAATGAAAACCGAGTCAGCATTGTCAATCACAACAAGTAAGCACACTAATAAGCAAACTCAAAAACATTCAACTTCATATCACACAAAGATACAGAATATTTCTCAATAAGACTAAGATGGCGACAATAAAACTTGTCCATAGTCTCCATCAACTTGCGAACCTCTCGAATCGTTGTGATTAAGTCATCTGAACAAATATCTGACAGATTTTATATTACAACCTATGAAACGTTTGTTTGATACATTTTCTGTGCCATAAATCTTCGATTTCTTGCAATCAACTAATCTCTATAATAAGATATGAGAAGATTATATGACAGATTCGTTTGTCGTTGATGTATTTTGATGTCATTTACTGATTTTAATTGTAAACATGACTACATTTATTATGAATGTCTGATTCGACGGTGTTTTGTGTGACCTTAAATAACTTTGATTGTCAATGGTACGTTAAACAACACAAAAACAAACAAACAAAACATTTCCCTTGGCCAAATTGCAACAACAAAACATACAATTGCTCATGGGTAACTACTATTAATAGTATCACAAATAACGACACATGTTTTATTAGGGAAAATGTGTATAGGCAAAACCTAATACAATGTAACAGGTAATTTTACTTTCATCGGAGATACGGGTGCTCTATAATAAACACTGTGTTTGTTCGTTCGTTCGTCCGTCCCTTTCATCCGTCGCTTGTCCACGGATTCAGCTCTTGTAGTATAAAGTATTTATTGATCATCATTATATTTGGTCAACAAGTTAAAAGAAATGTCCTCTGCAGTCAAAATGTCAAATTTTGAACCTATAAACAAATGAACTTACAAAGTTTCCAATACTTAATCAAGGACTCGATTGACCTTATGTCAATGTCACTGGGTCAAAGGTCGATGCCAAATATGTGAACAATCTGTTTTGAAATAATAAGGAAAGTTGGTTGGAATTTAAACATAAAGTCTACTGACTAAAAGTCAAGGTCACCGGGTCAAAGATCAAGGTCAAACTTTTTTTTCACTGATGAATATTTTGTTAAGACAAAGTTGTTTAAATTTTAACAAGGAATCATTTGACCAAAGATCACTGGGCTTGACTATTGGGTCCAAAGCTCAAGGATTGATGAATAGCAACTATGATGGAGCCCTTGCCGACCAGCTTGTGTTCTGGTTTCTCAAATTTGTTTTTGTATTGTAGTATTTGTAGTTTAAAGCACACTTCAGAAAACGCTAATCTGAATATTCCAGCTAACGTAGACCTGCACATGACAATTGATGAGACAACTGGACTGATTTACAAGTTCATCACACGGAGGTACAGCAAGGAGAACGCCACGGCCGCATGTGAAGAGCTCCAGATGAGACTTTTTGTCGTCAACTCTTTGGATAAGCGCAATTTCTTGCAACGATTAACATCGTCGAGTGTCATACTGGGTACGTTGGATTAGTTTGTTCATAAATTACGTTGATCAATTTCCTCTAAATTACATTATCGATTGGTCGTTAAAGGCCCAATATACGTAGATTCAGGAATTATTCGTGATTCTGAAAAAGTACATACTTGCCAACGTTTTGAAAATTCCATGGGGGAAATTACGCCTGCTCAGAATTGAAAACATGAATAATATGTATACATGTTCATTTAGAGGGAAACTAACACTTTTAAATGGCTTCTTTTGAGCTCTTCTTCCTCGTTAAATCATCAGATCTTTAAAAATAAGAACAGTTAAGCAGATTCCAAAGTTGAAAATGCAACATTTTAGGGTCCAAAATCGGGAGTCTCCCTACTGAATAGGGAGGGTTGGCAAGTATGATATTATGTAAAAAATAATCCAGTTGATAACCATGCAAAAATAAGCGTAAAACGAAGTAAACTTGAGCGGTAACTAGCAAAAAAATCTGGACAGAAAAATCCAAAGAATTGAAAATAATTCAAGTTAGAAGACAGTTCAAAATGGACGCATGTTTACAAATACCAAGTTTCAACTGCTGCTGTACCGGTAACCGCGTAAGAATTCATCTTGAATAATGCTGATATCAGTTAATCTTAACTAAATATATAAATATAAAAAGTTATTAGGCTTGATTTTTGCTTCAAGTTTTGCCGAAAGTTACGTATATTGGACCTTTAAACAATACACAAAAAATCAAACATTCAAACCAGATAACGCTTTACATGTCTGTCGGCTGAGACAATGTTTTAATTGGTGGTAGAGTTTTTAGTTTCCGAGGTTTGCTGGAGCATCCATAACCACAGTAGTGGCAAGGTTCAGAAGATTACACACTTTCGTAGTAGACGATTTGAAATTTTACAAACTAGGTTCATTTTACTTTTAAATTCATAAACGAAAGGGGTTTTACGCACCTGACCCTTCGGCTTCTACATTAGTTTAAAGATTTTGGATTCCCACCTTTTGGCCCCTAGCATCACCGAAGAGTCCTAGGAAGACGATACAGTTGTAATATGTTGTTTAATTAATTTGTTTCGTCATTCTGTATCTATTACTAAATTTAAAAGATGCAGCATGTGTGTGTGCTACGTAATCTTCGATCGATGTGTCGAACCAACAACATACATGTAATTAAGTAGTTGGAATTTAAATATAGTGTTCTATGGTGAGTCTGATCTTTCTGAAGTCGCCCTATATGAACAAAATGTAAGCATGCGTTTCTTAATACTATTTCAGTGTTATCATGCTTATATTTACAACAGAACAGGGATCTGTGAGGGTGAGTGGAGGATTGTATGAGGTGGACAGGATGACGAAATGGTGGGACGGGGGAGACCCCCCTCAGCCTCTCAATGACACGCTGGTGAATTTGGACACAACGGAAACCAATGATACGTGTCTAGTCTACAACACAAATGCATTTCGAAGTGGTTCTTGTACATCAGAATTCTTCTCCCTGTGTGAATTGTAATATGAAAGAAAAACTGCATGCCTAACTGAAGCATCCGTTGTTTGTCAATTTTCCCCTGTAAATCGCTACTATGTATGGTCATCTTGGTGGCTTTTGACCAAATGATGTAAAACATCTATTGGCCAAGGGAAATAATTTCTTTATAACAGTGAATCTAACTCCTCCCTCGGGGGCCGGAGGCCTGGGGAGCGGGCATAATTGAGGAAATACAGCAAATCCTTACAAATCCTCCTTCTTCTGTAGGAATGAAAGAATGTATTCTATATTTGGTGTAAAGCCTGCTAAAACGAAAGGAAAAGTTTCTTTAGAAAACGGTCTGTATGAACCTCCAAGGGCCTGAGGGCCTACGGGAATCCCCTGCAGGTAGTGTTTAAGAAATACAATCAAACCAAGCGATAAATTTGGTTTAAAGAACACGTTTATTTAAACAATTAGTCTGACCCCAAAGGAGCCTATAAGGCAAGCTAAATAAGAGAAATAGGATTTTTTCTTTCAAATCATATTTCTTTTGTAAGAATGAAAGATGCTATTCCATAGAGAATATGTTACTTGCTTTTATTAAGAGGAACCAAGTTGTTTTAAAATCAGAGTCTGCCTCCAACAGGCATAAAGACATGGACACATAAGGGGAAATTTAACAATTTTTCAGAATCCTACTTCTGTTGGATTTAAGTATTTTGTTCTATATTTCGTATGACACATCCTTCTTTGAAAGGCATCCAATTTTGTATTAATGGTGAAACTGGCAAAAAAGGGGGCCTAAGGAATGGCACCAAATATGGGAAATAAAGCAAATTCTTCTTTCAAATAACTCTCCTTCGAATTCAAAAAGAAGGAAAGAATTTCTTCCATATATTTGGTCTGAAAGATGCTAAGATGAAGGCAAAGCAATTCTATACAATTCTCAGGGACCCGAGGAGCCGGGCCCACTAGGAGACATTCAGCAAATCCTACTTCTTCTGTTGGTATGAAAGTTCAGTATTTGGTATGAAAAATCCTTGGCTGAAGAAATAACAAGTATATATGAACAGTAAGTCTGACACTAAATGAGCCTAAAGAGTGGGCCAAAACAGAAAATAGAGCGAATTCTTCTATAATTTCATTTCTTAAAGATGGAATGAATGAATTTCATACTTATTATGATACATACTTGGATAAAGGGGAACAACTATTGTATAAACGTTGAGTTTGCCCCCTCCCCCATCTCACGCAAGGAGTCTGAAGGGTGGTAACTAACAGGGGAAATAAACACTTTTAACATCCCAACATCTTCAATTGGTATGAAACTATTTGTATCGATATTTCGTCTTAAAAATTCTTTGTTTAAAGGAAAGCGAATTGTATCAGGATGAGACTAATCGAAAAGGGGCCAAAACGGTGGGCCAGATAAGGGAAATAGAGACACTTCTGATTAAAATCCTTTTTTTAAAAAAAAGTTGAAGAATGTATTCCACATTTGGTCTGATGCATGCTCAGATGAAAGGACACTTATTGTACAACTACTAAGTCTGGCCACTCAAGGGCCTATTCGGGGGAGGTTTTGATATATTCCTTAAAATACTACTACTTCTGTTGCAATGAATGGGTCTGTTCCATATTTGGTCTGAAACATCCTTGGAGGAAGCAAAACAAACCATTGATATTGTTAGTAGGATTGTCAAGGCATTTCATGTACCATTAACGATGTAATATTGCATGTTTATTACGTGATTATTTCCAATCCAATCGTTTTGGAACTATCAACGTACATGTACATATAATCATCTACATCAATACTTATGTAATCGTATTAGTTATTATGTAATTTATTCACCATAATACACCATATGTTCTTTTTTTATAATCAATTAAAATGTTACTATTGTATAATCATTATAAACGAAAATACGTTACTGACACTTTTCTTTGTTTATTTTGTTATAACTTCTGTCGTTATTTTTCATTATAGCTACTTATTTATCAGATAACGTTGCCATTTAGATGGTTGTTGCCAATTGGTTTATAATATACGCAGATTCTATTAGTTACTACATGTGCTAAGCCTTTGATTAATTACATTGAATTGATCTATAAGATATATATTTCATAGCATTTCCTTTGCTATTGGCGTTTTATTAAACCTTTTTACATATTTTTATGTTTGATATTTAAGGGGGTTTTATTGTTTTATGTATCATTTGTTTTTCTAGATGTCTAGTTTTTATAATGATGTTTGGCTCTAAATAAGACACCCCACAACAAAGAAATACTTTGCATAATATCTAGTGCGATAAAAGCTCGTCATTTAATCGAAATGTTTTGACTTAATACCATTTACACAGTCTGACTTATTGGGAATCTGTGCATTGGTTCATGTCATTGGATATGAAGCTGTTATTCTTGCCACATCGTCTTTACTTGTTCTAAATTGTTTGGTTTGTAGGAAATGTATTACTTTTGATGTATGTATTATAATCTTTGTTATTCTTGTCAGATTTTATATTATTTGGTTTATAGGAAATGTAAAACTTTTAATATATATATTATAAGTCTTGTTATTCTTGTCAGATTTTATACTGATTGAAGGAAATGTATAACTTTTGATGTATGTATTATAATCTTTGTTATTCTTGTCAGATTTGATATTGTAGTTTGTGTAGTGAACCATGCTCGTACACACCATCATCTTGTTCTAGAGATTTCCCGGTGTCTCCTGATGCCGCTTCATACTGAATCACATGCAAGAATGTGTCTTTTTTACTGAAGTCTCCAATCTAATTAGGAACTCGCTGCGTTTATCGAAGTTTACATAAGTACATGTACATCGCAATACACTGCATTGGTATACATCTGCCAATACATATGTCAAGTATTCCTTAACCACCAAACTCAAAATATTACAACACAATTGTAACTACTCTAATTGCGATCTTGAGGAGAGAATTTTTTTCCAAATTTTTTTTCGAATCTTTGGAATTTTTGTCTTGCTTATTGCTTAATGTGGCGTTAATGAAACGAACCCTTGACCCAGTCCGAATCAAATTTAGACCACTCAAAATAAACTTTGTGCATTTAAATTGTTCAGATTTTAAAACCAAAGGTACATGTAGCCATATTTTGAGCCGAGCTACATGATCATAGCATTCTATCATTCACTGAAACCATGGCTTCGCCTCGATGAAATATGTATACCAGAAATTCATGTTTGCTATTTCAGGCCTACTAAATTAGGTGGATATTGATGTAAAAAAAGGGGGGGGGGTCTTCATATGTATCGTTCATCTGTTCATAACTTCCTCCTACATGTTGCTAACCGATTTTGACTTCAAATTATGGTGTTGTTGACTCTTACGTACTCTCTGGGGTCTCCATCCCCTCGCCAAGATGTCGGGGAGGTGATAAAGTGGGCCATTCGTACGTACGTTCACGGTTTGTCATCGCTCAAGTGACTTTATTTTTAATTGTTATTTATCAAACTTTACTTGTCGGTCAAGATTGAGAATAGTGCACCTCTAACAGGTTCGTGTTTCTGGGTGCCCAGTTCAATGTCATGGTCACCGTTACTATTAATAGAAATTGTTAGCGTTCTAGATATATCGGTTAGATATAAGAATACCTAAAACGAGTTCTTGTTTTAGGTTTAGGGTGTCAAGGTCACCGTAACTTGCCGTAGAAAGTATTTGTCATCGCTCATATTCCCAAAATTTAAGGAATTTCATATCTTGGTAAGCTGGGTAATAAAGGTATTGATATATCGCGACAAACGAAATTGTGAAAACCTAATGTGATGTCAGAGGGAAAGAATTACGTACCACGCTATGGATCATAAATTCATCGGCAAATGACCCAAATACCACAAAATCATATTCACGCTTTTTCTTCATTTGTATATATCTTAATTTACCTGTAGTAATAAACATTTTGTATCAATTATATGGTCAATAATTTGTCAGAAAATCGAAAAGGGTTTGAATAAACACGCCGTACTTATTTTCTTATCATATTTGCTATTGTGATTTGTATTATTCATGCCATGCATGTATTTCATATTTGAATAAATAGTTAACTTCATCAAAGGAGTTTTTTTTTACAATATTTATCCAATAACAATAATTCAAAGAGAAAATGTTCATGATTCTACAGTATTAATTGTATGATACATATTTTAAGATTATGTTATATTTATATATATATTTACGTCATCTGACCTAAAGTGTAAGGATGACCTCTGACCATCGTAATTCGTCCGTCGTTCGCCGTTCGTAAACTTTTCGTATTTCAAACCATTATCAAGTTCTTCCACGAGTGAGATTGACCTGAAACTTTCTTAAAATGACTCCTTGGTCCTGACTAAGCATCATTATTTTCGGGTCGGTTTAAAATCCAATATGGTCGCCATCTTGAAAAGAATAGTTTAAACTGCTCAAGTTTCATTGGTGCAATTGAGCTGAGAATAGACCCTTGACACCACCCCACTTTTGGCCTTTAGTCGAGCGTTCGTCCCTTTGAGGATGAATTATGTTCCCTGTCCTAGACGCACCAGAGTCTCAGACAATGGTAGTTACTACCCCCTGTTCAACACTCAGCATTGTCGGAGTGGAACTACTGGTTCAGTATTATGTGATAGGGTGAGGTGTTCCGCTGGGCTATGTCAGTATACTTCAGTACTAGCACGACTGGTTCAGTATTATGTCATCGGGTGAGGTGTTCCGCTGGGCTATGTCAGTATACTTCAGTAGTAGCACGACTGGTTCAGTATTATGTGATCGGGTGAGGTGTTCCGCTGGGCTATGTCAGTATACTTCAGTAGTAGCACGACTGGTTCAGTATTATGTGATAGGGTGAGGTGTTCCGCTGGGCTATGTCAGTATACTTCAGTACTATCACGACTGGTTCAGTATTATGTGATAGGGTGAGGTGTTCCGCTGGGCTATGTCAGTATACTTCAGTACTAGCACGACTGGTTCAGTATTATGTGATAGGGTGAGGTGTTCCGCTGGGCTATGTCAGTATACTTCAGTACTAGCACGACTGGTTCAGTATTATGTGATCGGGTGAGGTGTTCCGCTGGGCTATGTCAGTATACTTCAGTAGTAGCACGACTGGTTCAGTATTATGTGATCGGGTGAGGTGTTCCGCTGGGCTATGTCAGTATACTTCAGTAGTAGCACGACTGGTTCAGTATTATGTGATAGGGTGAGGTGTTCCGCTGGGCTATGTCAGTATACTTCAGTACTATCACGACTGGTTCAGTATTATGTGATAGGGTGAGGTGTTCCGCTGGGCTATGTCAGTATACTTCAGTACTAGCACGACTGGTTCAGTATTATGTGATAGGGTGAGGTGTTCCGCTGGGCTATGTCAGTATACTTCAGTAGTAGCACGACTGGTTCAGTATTATGTGATCGGGTGAGGTGTTCCGCTGGGCTATGTCAGTATACTTCAGTACTAGCACGACTGGTTCAGTATTATGTGATAGGGTGAGATGTTCCGCTGGGCTATGTCAGTATACTTCAGTAGTAGCATGACATAGGACGTAACAGCAATCAAGCCAAACTTCTTTGTAACCGGAATGCTCATTGTACTAAATTTGGTCTACAGCATGCTGGGATAAAGGTAACAAAAAAAATTGCATTGACGCACTTTGAAGGTCAGGGGGAAAAGTGCTTAAAACACATTTTCGATAAGTAAAACGTCCCGGCTACCGATATCGGGCCTTTTATGATGCTTATGATAATTTCATGAAGGGCTACGAAGTTTGTTTAAATGCATTACTTGGATCCAGCTATACAATTTGACTTTCACTTTGACTTTGACTTTTGGTCAGCTGGCTCTTTGTGTAATTTCAACTTACTTTTTTTCATAATGTCATACTTAAATGTTCATTGAAAGTTACTAAATTGACCTCGACATTTGACCCAGTGACCTTGAATCGTGATTACTTAAAATCTTGCTTGGTGCTTAACCAACTTTGCATCATATTGTCATAACAAAATATTCAGTAAATTATTGTTACATGTGGGAATACATAGATGGACATTTTATTACCTCTGACCTCTGGCTAGATTATCCTTGCCCATATCTGGATCTGACTAGATTATCCTTGCCCATATCTGGATCTGACTAGATTATCCTTGCCCTTCGCCGGATCTGAGTAGTTTATCCTTGTCCATCTCCAGATCTGACGAGGCTGTCCTTGCCCTTCTTCAGATATAAAATTATCGCCTTGTCCATCTCCGGATCTGATTAAGTTATCTTTGCCCTTCTGCGGGTCTGACTAGTTTGTCTTTGCCCATATCCTGAACTGACTAGGTTGTCTTTGCGCATCTCCGGATATAACGATGTTTGCCTTGTCGTCTCCGGATCTGACTTATTTGTCCTTTCCCACCTACGGTTTTGACGAGTTGATACTTGTCGGTCTCCGGATCGTCATCGATTTATAAGATTTTCCATAATCTTGACTTTAACATTACTTTTATAAAAGCTTTGGTGTGTTGCACTTCATTTTTTCAATCCACTTGTTGGTCGCTTATGTTCTGAAAATCTATATATTATTATATCATTATTTTGCTTTTGATCACTTGACCCTGGATGACCATAGTTGCCGATGGGCCGTGAAGTACAAACAGACAAAAAAGGTGCCTTGTGCATTGTTCCGGTTATAAAAGAGCTTTGGCCAACAGGCGGTTTGTTTTGATTTTGATTTTTATTGTTTGCTATTTCTTGATAGGAGATTGATCTTGCCGTAATTTCGAAGTAGCCCTTAGTCTTAAGCTGCACATTGTCCCGTTTTGAGGCTTATCATGAAAAACTTATTGTCTGATTTGACAGCTGAAGACTACTACAAATATAATTGCCAATTCTTGATGAGTGTTATCACATTTTATATAAATGAGAGCACATATGTGAAAAGAAGGGAAGGAATCAATTGTATAGAAACAAATGAAGAAAAAAAATTTGAAACTTATTTTCAAATTTAAAACATGTTAATGTACAATTTGACTTATCTAACAACGGATTTTTTTCCCCCAAATCAATGCGCAACGTATTGTGACGTCAAATTTTTCGCGGGATTCTCGGATTTTTTTCATAGAGATATTTTTCGCGCAATTTTCGGATTATTTTTCATAGAGGTATGAAAAGAAAATCTCAACAATCAGAAAGCCGTATTCTGCATACAATCAATGAAAAATTAATTATTTAAGCATTGATGACAATTTTTTTTAGTTTCATTGGGGTATGAAAAAATAATTGTTTGCAAACTGTATGAATCCGCGTAGCGGATTCTTACAAAAGTTTGCAAGCAAATTTTTTGTTTCATAACCTTATGAAATTAAAAAATAATTGACATCAATGTTTATAATTAATTTTTGAAACTTATTTTTAAATTTAAAACATGTTTATGTACAATTTGACTGATCTAACAACGGATTCTTTTTTACAAATCAATACGCAACGTCAATTGCCGCATTGTGACGTCACATTTTTCGCGCCATTTTTGGATTTTTTTTTTCATAGAGGTATGAAAAGAAAATCTCAACCAATCAGAAGCCGCATTCTGCATAAAATCAATGGAAAATTAATTATTAAGCACTGATGACAATTTTTTTGAGTTTCATTGGGGTATGAAAAAATGTTTGTTTGCAAACTGTATGAATCCGCGTAGCCGATCAGAGTGGTAGAGCAACGTCCGACACAGTGCACGCAGGGACCTGCAAATTTGTTACGTTACAGCCAGTTTGCATTTTTAAAAAAATATGTTCATGTTCAAACATCCGAGTAACGCCTCCTTCAGTACTTCAAGCACTTTTGTTTTTATATTTTGAATAATTTTAATGTACTTTACGACTCGTAATGTAACAAAAATATCTCAAACGAGCACTGTATGCGTGTACAGAACTCCCCTTGGTCCGGCCACTATGACGTGTAGATTATAATAACCAATATCACAAAGGAAACATTTTAGTCGTATACTATGTAAGTAGATATTTCTTTAATAAAATTAAATCCCTGTAGTGCAACAAATATTTCTGATAGTTAGCAAAACCAAAGATTGGAAACTCGTTAGACAGGGCACTTTTGTATATAGAGAGTTTTTGCTAGCCAATAAAATCATTTAAGTGGGACCCCGTTAGACAGGACACTGTATCATGAAGAAATTTTTATTTATCAAGTAAATTCGTAAGCGTGGAGACTCCTTAATCGGGACACTGTGGGGTAAAGGATGGAAACTCGTTACATCGGACATTTTAGTGTGTAGAAAGCTTATGCCAGCCAATGGAATCAATTAAGTGGGGATACGTTAGTCCGAACACTGTATTATATCAACATTATCATGTAAAATCATTAGAGTGGAGATTCTTTAGTCCGGACACTATGGTGTGTATGTATATAATTTTGTGTAAGTCAGTAAAACAATTGAAGTGACAATTCGCTAGTCCGGACATTACATTGTGTGATTTTTATTTATTTTTTTATCATGTAGAGTCAATAGAGTGGAAATTCAGTTTCTTTATTCGGACACTGTGGTGCACAGAACATGTTTGCAGTAAAAATTCGCTAGGCCAGACATTGTGTAGAAATGTTTATCTATCTAGAAAATATAAAATCACGAGAGAGGAGACGCGTTAGTCTCGGCATTGTGACGTGTAGAGCGTTTATCTTACAGTGTATCGAGTAAACGCGTTTAGGTAGTATACCTCGTTAGTAACACTGTGGTGTATAAAACGTTTACGATAAAACAATAATATTATTACAGTGCCATTTAAACTTTTTAGCCCGGACACGTTCGTTAGATTGTATATTTATATTAATTGAGTGTTATGTACAAATGTACTTGTATGTTTGAGCTATGTTTTTATCATATTCTTGGTGACTGTAGATTTTGATTTGACCAATTTATTTGAGTTTGAACGATCCTCTATAGATATAATTTTATTTTACAGAGCTGTCGTTTACATTTTTGATCATATGTTGATGTCCCGGGCGCAATTTCACCACTCATTACAGCATTTTGTTCGTGGTAGCTTCGGTATGATGTTACATGCCTTGAGCAGTTAAAAGCAATAATTAATGGGAAATTTCAAAATTCAAAAATAAAAGGTAGAACATCACAAAGGAGGAAGACTGATATAACAAACATTTATCGACGATATCGATGTTTTCATGCGGCAAAAATAAAAACAACATATTAGATATTATATAGGCCTACTCCTTTATCTGAAAATGGCGATACCATTTTTATGTACATATGATAGTAAAGGGCGCGATGCTTTTCCTTTTATACTCTAATATTTACATTCTGTGTTGCCTTTGACTATATAGAGGATATTCAATAATTTGCCGTTTAATATCAAATATATTTCACGAGTATGGCAGATTTTTTTATATTTTCACGAGTGCGTAGCACGAGTGAAAATATAAAAAAAAATCTGCCATACAAGTGAAATATATTTGATATTAAACGGCAAACCATTGAATTTTCTTTTTATTACATTTCGAAAGAGGACTTAAGATACTTTCATGATTTGTTTTCTTTACTTGCCTGCTGGAAAGTAACTAGACCTAATTAGTCCTAATCCGTCGAAATCACAACCGATTGGGTCCAGTACACAGCTGATTGGGATAAGATGATCGGAAAAGTTGAACCATTCTCATCTTCCAATTCATCAACATTAAATCCTGCAGCAGTTTCTTATCAATATTTACTATTGATGCCATTTCTTCAAGACCATCTTTCCACAATAGACAAGTTCTAGCAGACGACAACAATATACCGAGCCTCCAATGTCATGTTCGATTCCGATCAAGGGGAACAACTCATACAAAAGTTCCGGTGTAACGTGAAAAAATTACCCAGTTTAAAACTACCCACCGTTGAAGTCTACGGCGGGTCACTTTCTCAAGGGGACGAACTACAGAAATATCGAGTGGGGTCATTTTTCTACAGAAGGCTGAGTAAGATTTCTACTGTAAAATAACGACCCGGGTAACTTTTGCAACGTAGAATAATGACCCCGGGTAGTTTCTTATTGGCGGGTCACTTTTTCACGTTACACTGAAAAAGCCTTATATTTTCCCTGCAAAATCTTATATTTTCACGGCAAAATCTTATATTTTCACTGCTCATCACAACAGTGAAAATATAACTTTTATCAGTTTGATAATTTTCTATATTTCACAGGCAAAAATGTAATAAATATCATTACTAAACCATATTGTAGTATATCACACTGTATACTACAATTTGCAATCCACATCACATGACATTATTTCTGACGCCATGCATATGTTGGACTATGTTATATCAAAGCTTTGCACTTCGCCTCAGATAACATGTATGGCTTTGAATCAATCGTTTGGATGACACTGATGTAAATCACGCCATTGTGACGTCATTTCTGATGCCATGTTGGACTACGTTACGTCAACGCTTTGCACTCCGCCTCAGATAACATGAATAATGGCTTGGAGTCAATAGCTCAAATGATATTGATTTATATCAGACTCTTCCGGTAAAGAAACACACATGGAAAAATGGAGAACGTTTACCGACTATATCCCAAAGAAATAGATACAAGCATATTTTTAAATAACCGTAAATGTAAATATAAGCATTTAAATAATCATGTCGCCCTAACGGGCTATATTCTATTTATCTGTCACCCAAATTGTATTCATATCGACTGTATACTACATCTGGTAACAGTTCAATGCTTAAAGATATTACTTTTCAATTTAAAACAATTAAAGTTGAATGAATTTATACATTTACCTTGTGGGGATGTATTTTTTCGTTTAAGTGAATTTGACATCTTTCTTAGTATCATCAAATCCTACGCTTCGCGTTAAAAAATGTTTTATAGAAGAAATACGGTATTCGTAATGAATTTAGAAAGAGGAGTTATCTTCCCGGATGTATATTTCCACCATATCCGGTGAACATGGTTTGAAGGTTGCACATGTATGTCAAGTTATCATGGCAAATAACAGAGTGATTGTGAGTATGTTGCAGTGTTGTGTTCGTTTATTTTTGACAAAATGCATAATACATTGCTGAAAGATGTTTAAAAGAAGCAAACTCTGATCTACTATGGCTATCTCAGTATCTGACTAGCGTACGCGTCTAGTCACCTGTTTCCGCGCGTTACCAGTTTTCGCGCAACTGTTGTACCAACCAATTTCTCATTCCTATGTGACAAGCTGGATTCTTCAAATGAAATTTTAGACGTTTGGCCATCGTCTGTACATTAATACAAGAATTAACAGAAGTTCGTCCGGAGAACAAGTATTATTCATGATCAAAGATGTGCAAAACTATTATCAGGTCCGGGAAATGAAACGTAAACTTGATAATCATGGTAACGGGTCGTTTCGCCCTAAATCCCGTTCGCAACAAGGGTCGTTCGCCCTAAATCCCGTTCGCCCTAGGTTGTTTCGCCCTAATATTTTTTTTCCATCAGATGATTATATATATAGTATACTCTAACAAGTTATTTTACATGTTTTGAGACTTACTAAACTTACATTTCTCTTGAATAAGGATATAAATTTAGGCCTACGTACCAAAAGAATGGGAAAGAATCTTTTAATAATATTACCGAAGTCGACGACGGACATATTAATATCCGGAATACTAAGCACAGTTAACGTTTTAAAGTAATAAATGTAAAATAGTCATGATTAATAGCTTGTAACATAGCATAACAGTTAAAATGCACATCAATTACGATATCAATTGTAATGAACCATGATCATTGCATGCATACTATACATGTGTAATTTGACACAGGAAAAATATAATAAAATTGTCTCATTACTGCTATTTTTTAATTGACTAGTTCTTGTAAGCTAAATTGTTTCATTGTACATACATTTTGTATGTTTGATTGCATAATGAATACAACTAATATTAAAACATTATTGAACAAGTGTAATGTTATAAGAATAATTAACAACATTATTTGTCCATCTTGATACAAATGTAACTATTTTGAAACTGTACTCATGTGTATCAACTACGAACAATACAATAATTGTATGTATCATTTTGTAAATATGTTTTCTCTATGCATTATCTTGTGAAAAGAGAAATAAGATTAATTTGAATTTGCATTTTAATAAAAGTTGGAAGCTGAGTTTGTGCTTTGTTTGAAGGAACAAGTGTAAGGAAAACCTGGCTCAAGATCACAAACATACAAGATCCCTCTTCTCAATTTACGAGTGACTAACTTTGTAACAATTTTTATATGTATACATAGAATGATACCAAATAAATATCAATAAGTATACACAGACACGCTTATTATTTTACACATACTCATTTAATATCACTAAATTCATATGATACATATATAATAAACGTATACGTCCCTGGAAATATTACTATATCACGAAGTATGAATAAAATAAAACAATATCACCATGCAAGTACATAGATACATACGGATTGTAGGTAGATTGAATCTAAATTTTCTTAGTATAACTCTATGGTTGGCATCTAAATTAATTTCCCTTGAAACTTTAATCTTAAAATGATAATAGTTGTGTAGAATTAAAATGACTTGATATATATAGTGTATAGATAAATGTATAGTAAGTGGGAGAGTATATACCTGGTAACTTATAACAGATAAGATGTGGTCAGTATCTTTAATATAGAAATTATGTATCCAAAATGGTCATGTATATAACACATGTGCGACTAGTAAACAATTGTAAGCTCTTTTATAAGACTATTCCAGTGATAAGTTTTCCAGCAATAGATTATTTGTTAATACTAATAAATGCACTAAAAACAAAATGTGTCGTCTTTGTTCTTACTTCTTTCTTAATACTACCATAGCTTACTTTGAATTCTCAATGCCTACATAAGTGAAATTTCAATAAATTCCATTGGAAAACAAAGTCATCCGTAGTAACGAATGTTGGATTACATTACCATATATTTATTGAGAAATATTTAATTTATGACGAGTGACCAGCTTAAAATTGTCTTCTCACCTACCTATTGTTAAAAAAAATGTTGGCGTTCGGAGAACACACCCTTGACGATTATGTGTACTCGGAACGCCGTGTTTTCTAGAGAAAAAAAATTGTGGTAGGCTTAATCTACACGTACTGTTAATAAAATTGAATCAGAAACGTTTTATATTACTTTGTTTACTTATTCATAAAATACGAAAAAAATATTGTAAGTTAATGGTATGGTTGATGTGAAAAAAATATCACACTCTAGATCCATTTTTTGCTTTACAATGTACTAACCAAAAACGATAAAAAAACAACAAACAAACGCACCTTTTTATTATTTATTCATAATGATGCGGAAGACTAGAAAGGTGTAATTGTTGACTTAAACTACTGAAAATGGAGAAAACAATACCAAACAAGGTTTCACCCTAAAATTTTGGTTTTAGGGCGAAACAACCTGGTGCGAAACAACCTAGGGCGAACGGGATTTAGCACAAAACGACCCGGAACCATAATCATAATGCAATGAAATTCCAATTTTCGCCAGTTTTTAACAGATATAGCCGAGGTGGTAAATAGACAACACCTTGTTTGGTTCTTTCTTACAGTTTATTAAAAGAGGCCTACAAAGTACACTAAACTTGACATGAACCAGGGAAATAAACGTCCCTGCATGAACACACGGCAATGATACAGGACATACAAAGTGTAGACCCGATATTGATACATACGATTGAACCTATATAGATTGACAATTGCGTTCAAAAGAATCTTACCAGGGATGGTGATAAAAAATTAACATGAATCACTACATTATTATTATTATGTATTTACTTCATACCGTAAGTATGAAGTCCTGCCAATGATGGTATTGGGGAATGAATGTGCAGAGTTTACCTGTTGGGATCTGTCGACCCTGACTGGTAAATACTACTGAGTAGGTAAACTCACAGATAGTAGTATGTATATGTAATAAACATATACCATGGGCTACATGTACATGGGATAATTTGAGAAATAATTATAACTTATATTACCATGGGTTAAAACCGATAAAAGTTGACTACACACAAATAATAAGTTCTAGCATTACTAAATAAATAAAAATTGATTAATGAAAGTACCAGAGATCATCCAAGTTGACATATTGACAAATCAATAAATATAAATTCAACATTAAAAAAAAGATTGTTCTGATCAATAATGTGATGATCAAAATTATCTCCTGTTCATTCAGGCCACAGTGGTGATTTTATTATCAGCGAACTCAAATTATCTTTCTTAAAACAGTTTACACTAAATTGTGATAGTGTGATGTTATAGGCCTAGCTAATATCAGAATGTATTGTTATTTTCAGCAATGGAACACATTTTCAAGGGTTTGGTGGCTATATGATGCTAATAACCAGTGTGTGTTCAAATCGTCCAGAAAAATCGCGAAATACCTCCAGGGTCAACACAAACCCATCTACCACCCACTCAGTAAGTACACATTATCAGTAGCTCCCATCTACCATCCCTCAGTAAGTTCACATTATCAGTAGCTCCAATCTACCATCCCTCAGTAAGTACACATTATCAGTAGCTCCCATCTACCTTCCCCTCTGTAAGTATCTTTTTTTTCTCACTTTTTTATTTTTCAAGTTCACATATTCACATACATATTACAATACAAGAGACAAAGCACGGAAAATACTTATTTCTAACATATATTCTAATTAAATAATTACCTTATTGTATTATTATACTGTGCTAATACAATGTAATGTGTATTCAAACTATTTTAGTTGTTATCATTCAAGTTCCAGTGCTGTGCTGATAGAAACCCATCTTTCTCTTATTTGGCCTGCCTTTGTTAGGGAATAAAATATTAAGCTCTGTTTTTCAATATGTTTGTAATATATAAAAATAGATTTGATCCCTTCAATAGATGGGATAGTATTTTTACATCTGCAGGAATAAATATACTTTTTCACAAGTAAAATACAAAAATTTATATCATCGAATTGGGAGTCATTGCTACAACCTAAAAGGACTGAAGGGCAATTCATATCAAACAGTATATTTAAATTAGTCATAAATCTATTGTTTAAAAATTCCCACAGGACACGAACATAAGGACATTCCCAAAAAAGGTGCTCAATTGTTTCTCTATTGGCCAAACAAAAATTACATAGTTCACTTTCAACAATTTTCATTTTCATTAGTCTAGAATTTGTGTAAATAATTCGATGAAGTAACTTAAATTGAAATGTCCTTATGTTTGTATCATCAGTCAATAAAAATGGTGACTTACATATTAGTTTCCAATCTTCTAAAGTAAGTGTAGTTCCTAACTTTCCATTCCATTTTTCTAAAACTTTATCTGGAGATTCCTGATGCTCACTGATAAAAAGATTATAAAAGTATTTTGCCACTTTCTCATTAGACTTAAGAGAAGTAATTAGTTTGTTTTCAATATTATTCAATTTCCTACCATTATTAAGAATATTTTGTTTCCAGTTTCTAGGAATGGACGAGAGTAGCCCTTGATAGGTTATAACATTAGTATTAATATTATGTTCCCGTTGGAAATCTTCAAAAGATAGAAATTCACCATTCTCATTTACTAAATCATTAATGAAATATACATTCTGCTCTATCCATTTATAGTATATAACATGTTTATTATTAATAAGAATTTTATTGTTTAACCACAGTGGCTGAGATAATTGGTCATTCGGGGTTGTGGGAGGTACACGTGTCAAGGAGGCCCATATCTGAATTACATTACACCAAAATGTGTTAAATTTATAAGAAGTTTTCAATAGTCCTTCACTATTCAAGTTCCAAAGTTTTTCTCCCCCCATCTTTTCCAACTTACTTGATAGTAGTATTTTCCAACTCGAATAGTTTTCTGGATTCAATAGTTTCTTTATCCACGTTATTTTTTGAGCTTGGCAATATGATTTTACATGTGGCATTCCAAGCCCCCCATTCTCATAAGTATTAAACATTATCTTTCTTTTGATTTTATCTGTTTTCCCTGACCATAAAAAATTGAAAAAAAGTTTTTGAAGATTTTTGAAAAATGTCTCTGAAGGATCTGGGAGTGTTGAAAATAAATGAGTAAATATTGGTAGTGCAAGAGTTTTTATAACAGTAATTTTCCCCAAATAACTCAAGTTTCTAAAAGACCAGTCATTTAAAAGTTTTTGAACCGATGTGAGTTTTACATCAAAATTATGTTTGGTGATGTCTTCCTTATTCAGATCAAACAAAATCCCAAGTAGTTTAAATTTCCCCATATGGTTCCAATGAAGGCCTCGTTCTTGTAAATATTCCTCACCACAACCCCGTTTAACCCCGATCCATATCAAGTGAGTTTTGTCCAGGTTTGTTCGTAAACCAGAACATTCTGAAAAAAGATCAAGTGTACTTAAGGTGTTATCTAATGAAGTTTCATCATCATCCAGACATACTGTTGAGTCATCCGCATATTGGCTCAGCATATATTCAGAATTTTCTATATTAATGCCTTTTATATTTGGATTAAACTTTAAAGATGAACTAAGAAGTTCTATAGATAATATAAAAATATATGGTGATAAAGGGTCGCCCTGTCTAACTCCTCTTTCAATATTAAAAAAATTTGACATGTGTCCATTATTAGAAATACAGCTTGAACAATTATTATAAAAACATTTTATCCATTTTCTTAAATTAGGTCCAAAACCTTGAAATTCTAATGCTTTTTGAATAAATGGCCATTCTAGGGAGTCAAAGGCTTTTTCAAAGTCTAATAAAATAAGTAAACCTGGGATGTTATTTTCGTGTGTTTTTTCAATTATGTCCAAAATAAATCTAGTACATTCTCCTATGTATCTCCCTTTTACAAACCCTTTTTGTGAATCACTTATTAGTTTATTTAAATAAGGTTTTATTCTGTTTGCTATACTTGCTGAAACAATTTTATAATCTACATTTAAAAGAGAAATAGGGCGCCAATTTTTAAGAAACAATTTAGATTTACCTTCTTTTGGAATACAGTTTATACTACCTTGTCGCTGGGAAATAGACAGATATCCCTTTTCAAAAGATTCATTAAAACAGTTAATAAGGGGGTTGTAAATATCATTCCAAAAAAATTTATAGAATTCCACTGTAAATCCATCTATACCAGGAGATTTTGAATTTTTCATACTTTTGAGTGCATTTAAACATTCCAATCTATTAATAATACCTTCCATTTTTTCTGCTTCATTAACACTTAATTTGTAATTATAAGGATTATCTTCATTAAAAAAAGCCTGATTATGCATTTCCCCTAAATGGGATTCTCTACTTCTATATAATTCTTTGTAATACTTCACTTGCTCTTCCATAATGTCTTCTAGTTCTAAAATTTCTCTATTTTCCTCATTAATTATTTTTGGAATGAGTCTTTCTGTGAAATGTCTTTTTTCCAAATTGCAAAAATATTTTGTACTTTTCTCTCCCTCCACCTTCCACCTTGTTTTCGCTCTAATTATCATACCCTTAACTTTATCTTCCCTAATTTTCTTTAGTTCACCTTCTACCCTAATGACCTCGACCTCATTGACATTATCCCCTTCATCTAAATAAAGATCTTTTAACTTAAGTTCTAATTTCCGTTCTTCGTCTACCCTGATCCTTTTCTTATATGAACAATATTCTATAGTTAACCCCCGTATCATAAGTTTAATTGTTTCCCAAAGTAACTGATTATCTATGGTGTATTCATTATGTGAAGTGTTATCATTGTTTCTATATTGATTAAGGGTGTCAGAAATACATTCTTTAACTTTTGTAACATATACCTCATCATATATTAATGAATTGTTAAATTTCCAAGTACCACTACCTCGTTTTTGTTCAACAAACTTAAAAGAAATTGAAACTGGAGAGTGGTCCGATCTGTAGCTTATTTCTATGTCGGTATTGGTAATAAAAGGGACTAAATCAGAAGAAACTAAAAAATAATCTAATCTTGCATGTTTTTTATGGGGACCCCTCCATGTATATCGTTTAATTTCAGGATTTTCTTCTCGCCATATATCTAAAATATCTAGTGTGGACATTATTTCATGAACTCTTGCTTGGCTTCTGGGATTATTATTTTGTTTATAATTAAGGTTATCCAGATCATAATTTAATGACACATTCCAATCACCACATGCTATAATGGGATTATTATCTAGAGTTTCAATTTTTCTCTGTATATTATCAAAAAAGGCAGGGTTATCTTCGTTTGGACCATAGAGAGCTAACAGAGTTATCTTTCTATCAAAAAGTTTAATTTCAAGTATTAAAAAGTTACCATTTACATCTTTAATTTCATTTAAAATCTCAAACTCAAATGTATTATTAAAAAGAATAGCAACTCCTCTACTATTACTGGTAAAAGAGCAGAATTTGGACGTAAAACCCCATTCAGTAGCCCAAAAATTTTCAACTGCTTTAGAAGAATGTGTATCAATAAGTACCGTTATGTCATATTTTTTCCTGCAGATGGTAAAAAAATCTCGACGTTTAATCTTATCAGATGACAAACCCCGACAATTGCAACAGCCGATTTTAAGATTATCATCCATTATTCTCGGTAACACACAGACTTATAACTTTAAAAAATACATATTTATAACAGCACAGCACTGGTTCAAGAATTTTATCTATAGTGAACTTTTTTTTGAATAGCAACGAAAATTCCCCTTTTCCCCACCCCCTTTCCCCGATATAAATATAGAGATACATTAAAGTGGCCAAGTTTCAATGCAAAAAGACACAACTGGTCCACTGTCAACCATATATGTTTACCTGTAACAATATTCTTTTCCACCTGAGTCTGACGACATAATGTAGCGCTATCTGTATACATATAATCATACATACAAAAGTTCTTAGAGACTCGTTCTTATAATATCGCCGGTCATTACCACACAGTAGACATTACACAGTGGACATTACCGGAAGTTGATACTTTGCTACTAATAAAACCTGATTGGAACCAAAACGCGGTCTAATCCGGATTCCGTTTTAAGTCATAGTACCGGTTTATTTTTATATAGGGTGTTACCCATCATTTACACTACTACATGTATAGTTTCCCGATATCCCAAATTTTTTTTTTAAATATGTATATACTTAATATACATATATCACTCAATGATCACCTATTGTATGTGAAATTAAAGTACATATATAATGTACATGTATATATTTGAGTGTTTAAAATTAATGTGTTAATAGACTATATATATAAACACATCCCTTAATTACCATGTTGATTTTGAAATAATAATTCAAAATAATAATAATGTGGCTGATAGTTAAACTGAGAAAGTTTGAGTTATACATGTAACACTTTTATCTTAAATATATATAATATGTATATTTGTATATATATAATCATCAAATGACATAAGACATTCATATAATCTGAGTTGTAACATTCCTCGGTCTGTACTTATTTACTTTAATTTCAAACTATACATAAACATATATGAATACTCTACAGTGTACAATTCCTATATTTTAATTTACATATTATTTTCTCATTAGTATAGTGATATGTACAAACTATTGTATTATACATGTAGTACACCCTTTAATTTCATCTATGTTTATCATTCCTACACAGACTCAACCCCTTGTGTACTTGTAATGTACAGCTTATACTACACAATAGTTTGTACTGTAACTATCAACAAGCTTAAGACTACATGATGAGTTAGTAATTAATCTCTACATGACTTTCACATTATATCTGAATCTATCTGCCTGTACTCATTTACTTGAATTTCAATGTATACAAAAAGATATGTGAGTACAAAATAGTGTACAATTTGTATACATTTGTATTCCATTTACATACATATACGTGTTTATATATATATATATTATTCTCATTACAGTATGTACTCTGTTTAATTACAATATACATGTATACAGTTGTGATCATCAAACACTATAACCCCAATACATTATGCTATAACCTATTTTTAATGAATATACAGTTATATTATGCCAAATACATACGGTACATAATGTATTTTACTTTGTATACTACACATATCAGTGACTACATGTAATTTGTGATATCACATATTAGTCAATATTTGACTAATTCTGTAACTTCATAAATATACATATTTATATATACATGGAATGCCTCCATGAAACTGGTGCATATCACTGACTATATCCGAGAAAGGAAACAAACATGTAAAAACTATTATATTATGTACACTTATACTATATACACTTGTATATACAATTAACAAAACATCTGAAACTGTTTTAATATATTATTTTCAAGATAATCTCTGTTTACGTACCCATATGTGATTTTCTATTTTAACCCACACACACACTAATGTACATGTACACATGTACACTTGTTTTCAGATTATATATATTGTTTATGGAAAACACTGAATAAGATCTATATCTTAAACTCTACGAGCATAACAAGTAAGTTACTTTCTTCCATTTACTCAATATACCACAAACCATGGAAAAAAAACAATAATCATAATCCACGCTTCTATACTTAAATATACATAACAGTATACGTGCTGAAATATATGCTTTTACCATATTATATCCATTACCTTAGAACTTCAAACGTACATCTCTCTATATCTGTCAAATCCAACATGTACTCAGCCTATATTCATTTATCTATTTTGTAACTTCATTAAGATATACATGTACATGTTAAAATGTCCCTGATTTTCCAGATACAGATCAACTATGACACATAATATGTAGGATTCACATCATGCTATTACGTGGAAAGTTCCTGTCATCTAACAAGAATTCATCAGTCAACTTGGTGTCATACATAATTCTTCTTTTTTGCCGTTTTTCAGAAGCGCGACTAGTTTACCGTCCATGCTCCATGACTTTTCAACCGAACTGAGCTGAAACGCGTCCTTCAACCTTTGTTGATTGACCCGGGTCAAGTCCTCTGTTATAAACCATTTTGTCCCTTTCAGTTGTCTCCGGTTCTTGATCACTTCTATCTTTTGTGTACGTTTAGTAAATTTACAAATCACATTCCGCGGTTTGGTCGTTTGATATCGACCTAATCTATGTGCAATGTCAATGTCTGATTCGCGAATGTCTATTTTCAATTTGGATTTTATCAGGCCCACGATTTTACTCACGCATTCTGCTGCTGTCTCGTTCTTATTTGTGTCTTCCAAACCAACAATTCTTATGGAATTCTTCCTTCCGTGCTGTTCTAAATCGTTCTGCTTGTTGTTAATCTCATCTTGTCTGCCTTCTAGGTCTCTCACTTTTTGTTCTAGTCCTTCAACGGTTTGTGTTAGTTTAGTGTTCTCGTCTTCTAAATCAAATATACGCCCCTCAAGTCTTTCCAATAACTCTTTGTTTTCTTCCTTGATTTCTTCACGCAGAGTCTTCATTTGCATGTTTATGTCATGTTGCAAAGTGGACACAATCTCAAAAATATTGTCCAGTTTCTCTTCATTAGACATCCTCTTAGAGGCATCACTAAGTCTTCCAGAGGGACCTTGAGCACCCTTTCCTTTACTGTAGCCTGAGATTGAACTCCTAGTTGAAGTCGCCATAATTCACACAAGTTAGGTTCAGTTCAGTGAATTACTAATGTCACTCTTACTATTACACAATATACAGTCCAGTGTAATTTCTATGCAGGTGTACAGGTAAGGTTACATATGTTCTCCACTAGTACTATTGTATATGGTTAACAGTGGCCAGAGCTGTGTTCACTGGACCATGGTGAGCTTCTGTCAGTCCTCCAGAAATAATTTGCTCAAACTACTAATTTTGCAGAAAAATTCCACATCATCAGTACCACCGCTACTGTCTATGGATGATAACTAATTGTCTTAGCAAGTTTCACAAAGTATACTCCAGTATTCCTCTAGAAAAAATCGCTTTTCCTGGAGAGACAAAAACACACTGCCTACCTGGTCAGCAGTGACCTTGACCCCCCCTCTGTAAGTATCAGTAGCTGCCATCTACCATCCCCTCAGTAAGTACACATTATCAGCAGCTCTCATCCCCTCAGTACCAGGTAAGTACACATTATCAGTAGCTCCCATCTACCTTCCCCAAAGTAAGTACACATTATCAGTAGCTCCCATCTACCATCCCCTCAGTAAGTATCAGTAGCTGCCATCTACCATCCCCTCAGTAAGTACACATTATCAGTATCTCCCATCTACCATCCCCTCAGTAAGTACACATTATCAATATCTCCCATCTACCATCCCCTCGGTATGTACACATTATCAGTATCTCCCATCTACCATCCCTCAGTAAGTACACACTATCAGTAGCTCCCATCTACCATCCCCTCTGTAAGTACACATTATCAGTATAGCTCCCATCTACCATCCCCTCAGTAAGTACACATTATAATTAGCTCCCAACTACCATCCCCTCAGTAAGTACACACTATCAGTAGCTCCCATCTACCATCCCCTCGGTAAGTACACATTATCAGTAGCTCCCATCCACCATCCCTCAGTAAGTACACATTATCAGTATCTCCCATCTACCATCCCCTCAGTAAGTACACATTATCAGTATCTCCCATCTACCATCCCCTCAGTAAGTATCAGTAGCTCCCATCTACCATCCCCTCGGTAAGTACACACTATCAGTAGCTCCCATCTACCATCCCCTCGGTAAGTACACATTATCAGTATCTCCCATCTACCATCTCCTCAGTAAGTATCAGTAGCTCCCATCTACCATCCCCTCGGTAAGTACACATTATCAGTAGCTCCCATCCACCATCCCCTCAGTAAGTACACATTATCAGTAGCTCCCAACTACCATCCCCTCAGTAAGTACACATTATCAGTAGCTTCCATCTACCCTCCCCTCAGTAAGTACACACTATCAGTAGCTCCCATCCACCATCCCCTCAGTAAGTACACATTATCAGTAGCTCCCATCCACCATCCCCTCAGTAAGTACACATTATCAGTAGCTCCCAACTACCATCCCATCAGTAAGTACACACTATCAGTAGCTTCCATCTACCCTCCCTTCAGTAAGTACACACTATCAGTAGCTCCCATCTACCATCCCCTCGGTAAGTACACATTATCAGTAGCTCCCATCCACCATCCCCTCAGTAAGTACACATTATCAGTAGCTCCCAACTACCATCCCATCAGTAAGTACACACTATCAGTAGCTCCCATCCACCATCCCCTCAGTAAGTACACATTATCAGTAGCTCCCATCCACCATCCCCTCAGTAAGTACACATTATCAGTAGCTCCCATCCACCATCCCCTCAGTAAGTACACACTATCAGTAGCTTCCATCTACCCTCCCCTCAGTAAGTATCAGTAGCTGCCATCTACCATCCCCTCAGTAAGTACACACTATCAGTAGCTCCCATCTACCATCCCCTCGGTAAGTACACACTATCAGTAGCTTCCATCTACCCTCCCCTCAGTAAGTACACACTATCAGTAGCTCCCATCTACCATCCCCTCAGTAAGTACACATTATCAGTAGCTCCCATCCACCATCCCCTCAGTAAGTACACATTATCAGTAGCTCCCAACTACCATCCCATCAGTAAGTACACACTATCAGTAGCTTCCATCTACCCTCCCTTCAGTAAGTACACACTATCAGTAGCTCCCATCTACCATCCCCTCGGTAAGTACACATTATCAGTAGCTCCCATCCACCATCCCCTCAGTAAGTACACATTATCAGTAGCTCCCAACTACCATCCCATCAGTAAGTACACACTATCAGTAGCTCCCATCCACCATCCCCTCAGTAAGTACACATTATCAGTAGCTCCCATCCACCATCCCCTCAGTAAGTACACATTATCAGTAGCTCCCATCCACCATCCCCTCAGTAAGTACACACTATCAGTAGCTTCCATCTACCCTCCCCTCAGTAAGTATCAGTAGCTGCCATCTACCATCCCCTCAGTAAGTACACACTATCAGTAGCTCCCATCTACCATCCCCTCGGTAAGTACACACTATCAGTAGCTTCCATCTACCCTCCCCTCAGTAAGTACACACTATCAGTAGCTCCCATCTACCATCCCCTCAGTAAGTACACATTATCAGTATAGCTCCCATCTACC
Organism: Mimachlamys varia; assembly: GCA_947623455.1. NCBI lineage: Eukaryota > Metazoa > Mollusca > Bivalvia > Pectinida > Pectinidae > Mimachlamys > Mimachlamys varia. The sequence goes on from OX392530.1 coordinate 50,990,170, forward strand.
ATCCCCTCAGTAAGTACACATTATAATTAGCTCCTATTTACCATCCCCTCAGTAAGTACACATTATCAGTAGCTCCCATCTACCATCCCCTCGGTAAGTACACATTATCAGTATCTCCCATCTACCATCCCTCAGTAAGTACACATTATCAGTATCTCCCATCTACCATCCCCTCAGTAAGTACACATTATCAGTATCTCCCATCTACCATCCCCTCAGTAAGTATCAGTAGCTCCCATCTACCATCCCCTCGGTAAGTACACACTATCAGTAGCTCCCATCTACCATCCCCTCGGTAAGTACACATTATCAGTATCTCCCATCTACCATCTCCTCAGTAAGTATCAGTAGCTCCCATCTACCATCCCCTCGGTAAGTACACATTATCAGTAGCTTCCATCCACCATCCCCTCAGTAAGTACACATTATCAGTAGCTCCCAACTACCATCCCCTCAGTAAGTACACATTATCAGTAGCTTCCATCTACCCTCCCCTCTGTAAGTACACACTATCAGTAGCTCCCATCCACCATCCCCTCAGTAAGTACACATTATCAGTAGCTCCCATCCACCATCCCCTCAGTAAGTACACATTATCAGTAGCTCCCAACTACCATCCCATCAGTAAGTACACACTATCAGTAGCTTCCATCTACCCTCCCTTCAGTAAGTACACACTATCAGTAGCTCCCATCTACCATCCCCTCGGTAAGTACACATTATCAGTAGCTCCCATCCACCATCCCCTCAGTAAGTACACATTATCAGTAGCTCCCAACTACCATCCCATCAGTAAGTACACACTATCAGTAGCTCCCATCCACCATCCCCTCAGTAAGTACACATTATCAGTAGCTCCCATCCACCATCCCCTCAGTAAGTACACATTATCAGTAGCTCCCATCCACCATCCCCTCAGTAAGTACACACTATCAGTAGCTTCCATCTACCCTCCCCTCAGTAAGTATCAGTAGCTGCCATCTACCATCCCCTCAGTAAGTACACACTATCAGTAGCTCCCATCTACCATCCCCTCGGTAAGTACACACTATCAGTAGCTTCCATCTACCCTCCCCTCAGTAAGTACACACTATCAGTAGCTCCCATCTACCATCCCCTCAGTAAGTACACATTATCAGTAGCTTCCCATCTACCATCCCCTCAGTAAGTACACACTATCAGTAGCTTCCCATCTACCATCCCCTCAGTAAGTACACACTATCAGTAGCTTCCATCTACCATCCCCTCAGTAAGTACACATTATCAGTAGCTCCCATCTACCATCCCCTCAGTAAGTACACACTATCAGTAGCTCCCATCCACCATCCCCTCAGTACACATTATCAGTAGCTTCCCATCTACCTTCCCCTCAGTAAGTACACACTATCAGTAGCTTCCCATCTACCATCCCCTCAGTAAGTACACACTATAAGTAGCTTCCCATCTACCATCCCCTCAGTAAGTACACACTATCAGTAGCTTCCATCTACCATCCCCTCAGTAAGTACACATTATCAGTAGCTCCCATCTACCATCCCCTCAGTAAGAACACACTATCAGTAGCTCCCATCCACCATCCCCTCAGTACACATTATCAGTAGCTTCCCATCTACCATCCCCTCAGTAAGTACACACAACAGTAGGTCCCATCTACCATCCCCTCGGTAAGTACACACTATCAGTAGCTCCCATCCACCATCCCCTCAGTAAGTACACATTATCAGTAGCTCCCAACTACCATCCCCTCAGTAAGTACACACTATCAGTAGCTCCCATCTACCATCCCCTCGGTAAGTACACATTATCAGTAGCTCCCATCCACCATCCCCTCAGTAAGTACACATTATCAGTAGCTCCCAACTACCATCCCCTCAGTAAGTACACACTATCAGTAGCTCCCATCTACCATCCCCTCGGTAAGTACACATTATCAGTAGCTCCCATCCACCATCCCCTCAGTAAGTACACATTATCAGTAGCTCCCATCCACCATCCCCTCAGTAAGTACTCATTATCAGTAGCTATACTGCTTGTCTGTCACAAGCTTTTAGCTATCTCTAACAGTCTGTTTTAAATACTGTATTGAATGTGTATTTGCTTAATATGTAGTATTATGTACTGTGTAGACTTGATCAGGTTTGGGCACAACCATGTAAATGGAAATAATCTTGCATTTGGGTTACAGTTGCCCATTAATTATATATATTTTGATAACAATTTTATTTCTCCTATACATATCTAATTATTTTCACTTCATCCACATATTATTGCATAAATACAAAAGGATCAGACAGAAACAGCCCTGTAAGTCCTTTCCTGGACTCATTCCAACATATGATATTATACATTGTACATAGTCATATTTAATACATAATAGCCACACATTCTGTTTCATACAACTCAATCATTCTAGCGTTATATCACATATACCTACCAATGAAGTGTATATTAAAGGCAATGAATTAAGTTTATCAAAAATTAAATATCAGGTTCTAAATAAACCCATTTCAGGATGAAATGTAATATTGAACTTTGGATGAAACAGGTTTGGTATAATTAAATGACATATATCAGTTTACCAGATTGTATTAGAGATGTGCGCGGGTTAATTGATATTGTATGGTCCTAGTTTTAAATGGGTCCAATGATTTACATGAACAGGCAGGATATAATTAACTAAGTAATATATATAAAGGTATTAACAAAAACTTGTAAAGTACATTCCAGTCTGGAGATTTTTCTTGTCTCATTCTTTGGTATTTTGTTTGCAGGTGACATAGGAGACCATGTTGTGGTTATAAACACCAAACATATTGCTATGAGGAATGAGGCCTGGAGGACATACAGATTCCACCACCACACAGGGTAAACTTTGTCTAGGTTCCACCACCACACAGGGTAAACTTTGTCTAGGTTCCACCACCACACAGGGTAAACTTTGTCTAGGTTCCACCACCACACAGGGTAAACTTTCTATAGGTCCCACCACCACACAGGGTAAACTTTGTCTCGGTTCCACCACCACACAGGGTAAACTTTCTATAGGTCCCACCACCACACAGGGTAAACTTTCTGTAGGTCCCACCACCACACAGGGTAAACTTTGTATAGGTCCCACCATCACACAGGGTAAACTTTGTCTCAGTTCCACCACCACACAGGGTAAACTTTGTCTAGGTCCCACCACCACACAGGGTAAACTTTTTCTAGGTTCCACAACCACACAGGGTAAACTTTGTCTAGGTCCCACCACCACACAAGGTCAAGTTTCTAAAGCAGTTATTTTCCATTGACTGTACAAAAAAGAGAAATATAAAAATGACTCCTTATTTTATTTTGGATAAGTAAACATGTATCATTATTTTAAGGTAAGGAACCTTTATTTGGAAACTTAAGGTAAACAGATTTATAGCTGCTTCACTTTGTCCAGGATATATCTTTTATACTTTACCATCAACAATTTTGTGTGTCATGCTTATGATTCATATTTTTATGCTTATTGTCTTATCTTTTAAAATGTTAAAAGACCTTATTTTATGGTGATTGCAGCTATCCCAAGGGCCATTCTATGACAGCTGCCTGGAGACTTCATGACATGGATCCAACCCAGGTCAGTATGAAATTGCGGTGTATCACTTGACCTCCGACCCAGGTCAGTAAGAAATCCTAAGGTATCACTTGACCTCTGACCCAGGTCAGTAAGAAATCCCAAGGTATCACTTGTCCACCGTCTACATTTGTTCTGTAAATTTGACAACTTAATGAAATTGTCTCTACTTACAATTGATAACTTGCCTGTAAGACTAAGAGTCAAGCCGGATGAGAACCAGGTAGCTTTGACAAGGGTCGGGGCATCCAATTAGGTTTCTAAATTTAATATGTGTATATATCAAAAGATTTCTTGTTGGCCTAGCTGTTACTTACAAAGTGTATCAGTGGCATTGACCTCACAGTCCTGAGATTGGCATACAATGTATAAACCCCGGTTAGTTATCAAAGAAGATAGTCATGTATATGGTTGCATATGGGCCTAAAAGAAACATATCAGATCCTATATATGTTCAAAGTAATGGAGTGACAATTAGGATCTGAATTTTAATCAAATTGAGATAATAACTATTGTTGTGTTATTTGAATCATTGTCAGTGTTCGATACTTCTAGTGACTCGACCAATAGCTGATTAAAGTACATCAGGCTGGGAACTCATTGTAATACTTTATAATGTAGAGCAATAAAATGTGTTTATGAAAATGTCCACTACTGAAATAAGGCAGATTAATGTGGTGATGCATTGAGTAAAATAAACTTCTTGTGTCTATTATCAGATATTACAAAGGACAGTGAAGAGTGTTCTACCATCAAATCTAATTCGACCAAACCTGCTAAGGAGGCTTCATTTGTTTCCAGAAGAGGTATGTTCACACCAGTCAATTAGACTGTTTTCATACAAGTATACATATTGTAAAACCAATTAGACTGTTTTCATACAAGTATACATATTGTAAAACCAATAAGACTGCTTTCATACAAGTATACATATTGTAAAACCAATAAGACTGTTTTCATGCAAGTATATACATATTGTAAAACCAATTAGACTGTTTTCATACAAGAATACATATTTTAAAATCAATAACACTGTTAATTTGCATACAAGTGTATACATATTGTAAAACCAATTAGACTGTTTTCATACAAGTAAACATATTGTAAAACCAAAAAGACTATTTGCATACAAGTATACATATTGTAAAACCAATTAGACTGTTTTCATAGAAGTATACATATTGTAAAACCCCCAAAAGACTGTTTGTATATGTGTATATTTCACGGCACTTGTGTTGTATCCTTGAGCAAGTGGTTGGTTAGTGCTAGAAATTGTAGAATGTAAGCTGTGAGTGCCGAAATGGCAGCACCGGTTGTATGCTCCCTAAGGAGTTTAGAACGATATTGGCTGGTTGCTAAGGCCCTATAACCACGGATAATAATTTGTGAACCGCTTTGAGGCGCCCTTTAAGGTCGTGATAAAGCGGTATATAAGAACCTCGAATTAATTATTATTATAATTCTTACTCAAGTTTGACTCGATGAAACTACCAAATGTTACCAGTTTTATTTGCCGATGAATTTGACCATGTTAACTTTGTCTGTGCATATGATTTTGCAAAGGGAGATAACTAGAAATTTGAAATTTTATATTTTTATTGAAGCTGTGCAAGAAATCAAATTTAAACAACCAAAATCAATTCATCAGAAAAATGTTAACAGTTTATAGTTTCTTGCGGTACTGACGAGTAAGCCTATCATACTGTCCTAGCAATTCTCCCTTCAGCTAAGGCCTAGGACAGGCCTATTCTGCCTCTTTTGTCAGGAACAACGTAGATACGTCTTGTGTGAAAGGAATTTCATTAGTATTATCAAGTTTGACTCGATGAAACTACCAAATGTTACCAGTTTTATTTGCCGATGAATTTGACCATGTTAACTTTGTCTGTGCATATGATTTTGCAAAGGGAGATAACTAGAAATTTGAAATTTTATATTTTTATTGAAGCTGTGCAAGAAATCAAATTTAAACAACCAAAATCAATTCATCAGAAAAATGTTAACAGTTTATAGTTTCTTGTGGTACTGACGAGTAAGCCTATCATACTGTCCTAGCAATTCTCCCTTTAGCTAAGGCCTAGGCCTGCCTATTCTGCCTCTTTTGTCAGGAACAACGTAGATACGTCAAACTTCCAAATCAATTAGTTCTGTCCTTACATCTGTGTGATTTTGGTCTAGTTCGACATTCAATTACATCAGTTTCACATTCCAGTAGATGTTGAAGCTTGAAATTAAGCGCCTCTCCACTTCAAGCTTGTAAACAAAATGGCTGTCGTGGCTTCGCAGCTGCACCGCATCTAATCGCCATTCTTCCGCGATGACGCATCAAAAAATTTGAATCTTATGAATTCAGCAACAAAAAGTAGATAAGGCATTTATAAACTAAGTAAATGTTATGTTTCTACAAAAGGTTTCTGTATTGACCTATCAATGTACATCATACATGTAACAGTGTTTGATTGTCATACAGTGACTTACTACAACTGTATATGTTTTACATTGCCTCACTATGTAGACTTACTCAAGTTCCAGAATGTGGAACAAACTATCGGAATGGACTTCATATCATGAATGAATTGGAAATACACATTAATTGAAATATAAGGTTTGAATCTTGCTTTGGTCAATTTCATTTGGTGATGAATTGAGTTGAAACAAATTCAACATGAATTGCTTCACAGTTCATTAAATTTGTTTCTATACCAACTCAATTCATCACCCCAAAAAATTGACCAAAGCAAGATTCAATCCTTAAACGTATAGTAAAACCTCGCATCCCCTTTGACTAATGAAACTCAAACTTTATAATATGTATTTTTAGTGAAAGCTCTGGCTTGGGATAGCTCTTCAGGTCTGAAGGTCAACAATCAAGGTCACTGTAACTATAGAAATCTAGGATTGAGATTATAGCAGTTACAACTGTTTTGGACTTAACATGTTTGCATAAATTCACTTAAACGTTTCTGTGCTAAATTTTTTAATGTCTTTCTTGTCCATAAGTGTACATCCCACACCTGAGGTATAAAAAAATAATGCTGAAATATTTTGTGATTTCACCATAGTTTATACTTCAAACTTTTTGCATCAAAATTAACTCAGAGGTTTTTAGTAAGTCCATTTAAAGTGATAAATGACAATTGAATGTTGAAAATATTTTTTATAGAACATAAAATGTTAATTGGATGGGATAACTTTTAGAATTTGTTTCAGCTCCTCATATATATATATATATATGTCGCCTGTTTGTGTATCAAATGCTGTATTGTGGTATTGAGATTTTATAGTCTAATTATAGTTTTAGACATTTTGTGTAGGAATTTTGTCAGAGAGCTTTGCTATCATTGACTACACTCGTTTATATATGTTCGGGGTTGAAAATAAGTTTGCACTTGTATATTTTGTTTTCCAAACCGAAACTATTTTGATATTGGTCCTTTCTTATAACTCTGTCTATTGAACCCATACAGGATGTGCCAGATGACATTTTAGCCAATGTTTGTGACCAGATTAAACAAATACAGCCAGTACCAAAGAGACTTGACCAGTACACTGAGGAAGAAATCACAAATTTCCCAAAACTTTTTGACTGGTAAGTATACCACTTCTCTGGATCGGCCCATATCTAATCCCAAACTCTAGTTTATATATAACTTGTCTGGATCGGCCCATGACTAATCCCAAACTCTAGTTTATATAGAACATGTCTGGATCGGCCCATGACTAATCCCAATCTCTAGTTTATATATAACTTGTCTGGATTGGCACATGACTAATCCCAAACTCTAGTTTATATATAACTTGTCTGGATCGGCCCATGACTAATCCCAAACTCTAGTTTATATACAACTTGTCTGGATCGGCCCATGACTAATCCCAAACTCTAGTTTATATATAACTTGTCTGGGTCGGCCCATGTCTAATCCCAAACTCTAGTTTATATATAACTTGTCTGGATCGGCCCATGTCTAATCCCAAACTCTAGTTAATATATAACTTGTCTGGATCGGCCCATGTCTAATCCCAAACTCTAGTTAATATATAACTTGTCTGGATCGGCCCATGTCTAATCCCAAACTCTAGGGTTAACATTTGGCTGGACATTTCCCTTTTAATTTATTGGATTCTCTTTTATGTATTTCCAGGCCAGAGGAGTATACACCCAAGCACTCTGTGGGAGGTGAGGACAGTTAAACAGGAGGTTGATCGGAGTTGTGAAATTCCTGATGTGTGTGACCGTTATGTTGTATATAAGGAGAGTGCTAGTTCTTGTGAAATAAAAGTGTATGAATATGATTTCATCATTTTATGTTGTATTTCAGAAAAAAAAGAATGTTTCTCATCATTTTGCACTTCATGTTTCGAAACATTTTGACGTCACATCATCCAGGTTTTAACTTTTGATGGGAGTGAAAAAATAAAATTAAAAACTTCAGCTTTGATACACATTGACAGAGTAAAATTAGTATGTAGACAACCTCTAGTGATTTAAAATAGAGAGACTAAAGTAGAAGATCTAGAAAACTATACATTTCTTGCATTTCATATGGGACACATGCTATAAATGTAGAACAAATGATAGTCTGACTCCCTGGACTGTATGGAGTATAAACCTTGAATCTACAGACTCTGAAATATGCTGACGCATAATTGCACATAAAGAAAAATGTAGGTTTTAATAATCAAAATTATTGGGAGAATAAAAGCATGATATTGATACTTAGTTCACCATTGGATTTTAGGTCTCCTTTTAATATTTAGGTCACCTTTTGATTTTAGATCACCTTTTGATTTTAGATCACCCTTTGTAATTAGGTCACCTTTTGATTTTTAGGTCACTTTTTGATATTTAGGTCACCTGATTTAAGGTCACTTAGATATTTAGGTCACCTTTTGTAATTAGGTCACCTTCTGATTTTAGGTCACTTTTTGATATTTAGGTCACCTTTTGTAATTAGGTCACCTTCTGATTTTAGGTCACTTTTTGATATTTAGGTCGCCTTTTGCCGAGCGTCCTCAGTTAATTACATTTCCAGCAATATTTTATCACACTTTTAATGTTAGGTCACCTTTTGCTTTTAGGTCATTATGATTTCATCACTTTGGGCAATGTTACCAGAGAAAAGTCACCATTTTTGGGTCACATTTTGATATTTAGGCCACCTTTTGATTTTTGGGTCACCTTTTGATATTTAGGTCACCTTTTGATTTTTGGTTCACCTTTTGATATTTAGGTCACCTTTTACCAAGCGTCGTCAGTTAATAACATTCCTCATCTGTGATTGATGATAGGGCGATGCACTGAGTTTACATAACAGCTTATTTTTCATTAGGAAAGTATAGTAGAAAAATAATTTATCACCCCTGTATATTGTAGACGTGAGAAATCACAACCCTTGAGATAAGAGTTAAACAATAACACTCGGCAAAACCCTCGGTTCAAGGTTTCTCAATCGGCATCACACAGGGGTGACATATCCTGTTTGACCTTGAGGTTACAGGGTTCAAAAATCTTTCAGCAGCTTATTTTCAATAACCAAAAAGCCCATGGTACTAATATTGGGCATGTAGCATTGGTGGTATGAAGGACTATTCACTCTGTTTAAATGAATGACTTCGACTCATTCAAGGTTACAAGGATAACATTAACGTTACTAAAATAGTCATTCCTCGAACGACTTCAAACAAATTCTCTATACCAAGATGCCAATGTTACTGTCACAAGTTTGTTCAAATGAATGACCTTGGCCCACTTGCAGGGTCACATATTAGGTCGCGTCTTTCAGATCATCAAACAACATTTTCTCCATAACCAAAAGGCCTAGAGTTCTGATATTTCGGCGATTGCTTGCTGGATTAAAGTGCTACCAAGTTTGTCCAATTGGATAACCTTGACCTGCTTTTAAGGTTACAGTGGTCAAATGTCTTGAAATCTTTAATAAACTATTGCTTAATAATCAAATGGCCAAGAATACTTAAATTAGGCCTGTTGTGGGCTGAGATGATGGGCTACCAATTTGAATGAGCTTGACCTCTTTCAAGGTGGTAGGCCAAATGTTTTAAAATCTTCAGAACAAGTTTTGTCTGTTACCAAAGGAAGAGGAGCGATTCAGGCTTTTTGGGTCTCTTGTTTTCAATAACCAGCATGCTAAGGATACTGATATTTGGCCTGTAGCATGCTTTGATGAATGATTACCAAGTTTGTTCAAATTAATGTTCTTGCCTTTTTTCAAGGTTGTAGGTGTGAAATGTCTTTTAACAATTACTCCCACAGGCCACTAAAAAAACATGTTCTTCGTTTATTATTCAATCTTCGCTGGTTCAGTTTACTTTTCCCAGTGTAAATTCGCCATTCAAACAGAGATCGATTCGATCCTAATTAATATTGCGAATGGCGACAGAGGGGAACATTAACCGCAGCGAATATTTCCAAATAAAGAGTTTTGCAATGTTTATCTGCATGAATAGAACTGACGGATTCCAATTACATGCATTATAAGGTATTGAACCCAAACGGTTCATACAAGAAAACTAATTACTCATGGTCATTATTTCCAATCCACGGTGTGAATCATGTTCCATAGAAGATACAACCCAAACTCATAAATAAGAAAAAGCACATTTATTTTGTTATACAAAATCTCTGAAGCAAAAGTTATTAATCCACTTTTACTTTAATATCATTTACCGTTAAAAGTTGACAAACGCAGAAACAATGCTACAACTAATAGTCTAAATCTATTTACTACAAAATCAAATCATTTTTAAATAGTATTTACATATTTTTGGGGGGTGACGCATTAGTTTCCCTAAGCTACACGATAATCAATAAGTATATACGTTTTGGATTCTAGCTGGTTCTGGTCATGAAGGGGTTCGTGTGATTATAACATCACTATGAAAGACTAAATACACGAGTGCTAGTTATCATTAATTGCAATGAACATAAATTTAATGAATACTTTTTAAATAGCATATATACAACTTTCACATCATTAATTATTTACGTACATTTAAGCGATAAGTAACTATTACGTCAAAATCACACATAGACACTTCACATATTTACGTTGTTGAACAGTGACCTATGATATACCGCGTTATTTAAGTGAGTTTCATTTAAACGGAAATCACCAGTATCAACTATCTCTCAGGTCACATTTAATGACATTTATAGACTGTTCAGGATTCGTCCCAATTGATCTGCTTTTCAATTTGATGCGTCGACTTGCTACTGATTCTATGTTACTACATGAAGATAATCCAATGATCCAGCATAGTGTGACTGAAAAGCTCATCAAACATAAAGATGACTGTAAATATAGGACCAGGGATGTATAGAATAAAGTCTGAGATTGAAATTAATTATGAAAACCAAATGACAATGCCTACTTTTTACTATACTTTCAGAAGTTATTCTTACACTTTATTACCAGTAATGTACCCGTGTTATTGTGTTACATTCACATCGTCGTGGAATCTGGAACGTTTTGAAGTGCCCCGAAACTGAACGCCTACAGTAGGTGAGATATCAATGATATACCTGATGATACTTCACCTATTGTAGGACAAGCTTCGTGGCACTACAATACACGACATATCATAGCAGCACTGTTACACCGATTTAATTTACCGAATTGTCTCAATTGTACATGACATACACACAACTAGGTACCGACAAATCACATGACATACGAGCACACGCAGACTGATTAGGATGTAAAGACACACTGTCTCACGTTAGATGTGTTTACAGATGATCAGTTTCTAGAAGGTGGGTGGATGGACACATAATGGAGAGGAGCGTGTATGAAGAAAAATGTATCACTCTCGCAGAAGGCACTTTGTTTCCCCAGAGAAGTTAATGACACTTAGTTTTTAACACACAAGGTGTCAAATAAACGTTAGACATCCCGATAAGTCACAACCTTGTAAGAAATGTCGATTCCATCATCACGAGACGACCTGTAAACGTCCTATGCAAGGGCCTTGAGCACACAAAGCAACTTTAACGACATTTAGGAAAACGTCTTGTCCCGCCATTTCACGGCAGTCTCGAGACTTCACAGACATCACACAACAAGATATCGGCACGGTTTGATACCCATAGGAACCTCAACAACACCCCAACCAGGAGAGCCTGTCGTTAGGAGTGAGCTATCATCACCACCAAAGTGAGTGTTAGTAGCGGAGTGTATAGAGAGGCAGGGTATGTGAGAAGTGTTGAGAGCATACGTTTAGGGTTAGGATATGTTATAAGTGTTGAGAGCGTACAGTTTACGGTTAGGGTAAGAAATAAAACAAATAAAGGTTACGAAAAAGCTAGAATTTAAACATGCAGGGTAAAACACGAACGCAGGAATTCGTTATTTAGCTTCGGAGGTCGTGAAAGAGTTCAGTGTTAAGAGTATTAGAAGTGCAGCATACCCGATGAAAAGGGAAGCGAGTGCGATTGTCAATAACAGACGAGTTCCCTGAGTGTATAAGTATATATATAGTTTTTGCTTGACGAAATTCCAACTTTCAAAAACTGAAAGAGTAAAAAAAATAATGATTTTTAGACATGCAACTAAAGGTATTATTTGCATCCTATTTGTAGCGTTTATTAACACGTTACCTGTGACGTAACACGTCATGTGACCTACATCCATGAGGTATTCATGTTAAGGTGTTAACAGCTAAATGGTAGTAGTTAAAAATTGTCAAAATTAAATGTTTTCATTACAATACTGGCCATTGAAGTTGTTTTCACAGAAAACGTACGAGCTCACCAACGAAAGGTGCGAAGCATTAAGTCACTTCCCCTTGCTAGCAAAACTATATGTAACCTACAAAAAGGGGTAAGCTGATATATTTCTTCATTTTTCGAATCCTCTCGCAAAGTATACTATTTTTAACGAAAATCTTAATATCATTCATATATCTAGGATTGCTTGAAGCATTTATCAAAATCTTGGGTGAGATTGTTATGTCGAATAAAATTAGATTGTTAGCAGGTTTTCGCACTTTGAGCAGTTTTGTTAGTATTGTCGATTGTATTTGATTACAAGCATATTAGACAGAGACAAACTTTTGCAGGCTTCCATGGGTCCCATCAAGAACCTGGGCGGAGCTAAGGTGTCCATGTGGGCGGAGCTTGAACATTCAATGTGACGAAGCCTAAGCGCAGGGATACATTTTATCACTACTGCAGTATCTAGGGTTATACAGTTTATGAGTCGTGCATTCGTACAAAGTTCCTTTGGGTTTTTCATTCTGAGATAAATGAAAACATCAATACAAAAAATGGGCAAAACAAAACTAGGCAAATAAAAAAATCGCAACTTCATGACAGCGAAATTAACAAACATACACAAAGGTAAAATAAAAAGCCTGCATGAAGGCAAAACACAAAACAAAACTGCACAGAGGGGAAATAAAAGATACCATTGAAGCTGTATATGAACATACAAAAATACAGCATTTTAATGGTTCTGCTTAAAAAGATACACGAGGAAATGCGGAGCATGATTACGTTAAGTTGCATACATGAATGATAAATGGAATATGAGGGATTTGCAAGATAGCAGGGATGTAATTAAAAGAAACGGAAAGTGGGAAGCGCTAAAGAAAGATACATACATTTTGTAGCAAAAGAAACCAATAAAATCTATAGGTATGATGAAATAATAAAAGATAAATATTATGCTTTGTTTTGGGACTATTTAAAGAGAAAGGCGTTGGCGTGAGGTATGATTATGAGATTTGGGATGACAGGATGGAAGCGATATGGAAGGTCAAGATATTTTGATGGTAATGAAAGCTACAGGTGATATCACAATGTTATCGTCACTGATTGAGATTTTCCTAAGGTCCCTTGATACCATTGGCCTGGCCGAGCGTCATGTACTCTGGACCCTGCTGTGACCCCGTACCAGCGGCAAAGTTACAGAACTCGCAGTAGCCCGGGGGTCCCGGGGGTCCGGGCACACCTCGGCGTCCGTGCATACCAGAAACTCCTGGAGGTCCACGGTCACCAGGTCTACCTTGGATACCCTCGCCTGTGGGACCAGGTGGACCTGAAACAAAACAAACACGATGGGTTATATTTCTGAACAAACGTTTAAACTTATGCAAAGGTTTGAGCCATTCTCAAAATCAAATAGGTAAACAAGGAAATGGTTGGGGAAAAAATTGAACTGGTTTGATTAGAAAAGACTCGATCAAAATGAACAGCTACACCTATCTTATCAGATAGACGACAATAAACTTCAGAATGCGACACAAGTCTGCAGTGTTAAAGGATAAGGTATTTACCATAATTTAGTAACTATGTTATTTGAAATAAAGTAAAACATAAACAAAAGCAATACTTTTAAACTAATGCCCTAATATGACCCTTTCATCTATTTATAAAATTGCAGAACTCAACACCAAACACTAAAGGAAAAATTAAAATGAAGTTGAATGAAACTTCATCGATTATTTGATACTGACCTGGTGGCCCAGGTTCTCCGTGGCGTCCCCTCTGTCCTTTGCCTGTGTTTCCTTTTTCTCCTTTAGGTCCTCTCTCACCCGCAGGTCCCACTGTACCCTGGGGGCCGGGAAGTCCGGGAAGTCCAATCATTCCGCGATCTCCGGACTGTCCTTGCGGCCCACGTTCACCTTTAAAGAATTAGAATAACCATCAGTATTTTACCTGACAAAGTTGACAGGATTGTTAGTTTGTGTTGACTTAAGATTTGTGTCCAAAATTTGTCGTGGTCAATTTCACAGTACCACTATTACACTAAAATGTCACCAACTGGACATTGCAATACGATGCATCGTGTATAGTCACGAAATAGTCTGAAATGAATACTTAAAGAATAATGATGAAGCACCTACCTTGAGATCCGTATCTGCCCGGTGGACCCTGTCTTCCTGGCTTACCGATGCCCGGCAGACCTGGTGGTCCTCTCAAGTCAGCTGTTATTTCCTCCATATTTTCTGCAATATTAAATATACTAATTGAACCACAAGTATGAATCCAGAATTAACAAAGCTGACGATGATAAAACATATTGCACAGATACAAGAATAAAATGAATAGTTTTACGGAATGGGACATATCTTTTAAAAATATAGTCTTACATTGGAAACTGTAAACTTCAGCCGTTTTAAATTGTCATCACATTACAGAAACAGTTGGAATAACGGTATGTAAAATACTTCTTCGCGAATCAGCCCATGTCCAAGTGTGTTCCGATTATATGATATGCTAAATACTCGTATTAGGATTTCTGTGATAGCACTCTTTGTTAAATTCATATTTTGGATCACATGATGTCAGACGGCGGCCATTTTCTAATAGATATCTGGAATCTGGTTGTTATTTTAGAATTGGGTGGCGACGGCTAGTTAACGACCTTCTGGTACTTCATTAAATGCGTATGTAGTTAGCGGGTTTGTCTCTAGAATTTTGCGTTTTTACCTAAGCAGGAATTCTGACGTTCGACATCAAGCTAACCCATTATTAAGGGGGGAAACAACATATTTTACTTGATTTTACTGTGTTACGTACCACGAAGAATCTGGAAGCAGATCTCCTTAACCTCAGTATCAGTAACACTTCGGCCCTGCAATATAGAAAACAATATCGGATAAAGAGCTTACAAGCACGTCCTGAAGTTTCGTAAATCTGTGAAGATGTAGAAGCTCATACTGCTTTACCTGTATTACCTTTATGTAAGATAAAACCGCATTCGATACACACGGAATTAACCACTGGTGCCTGATCATTTGTCACAGCCCGATCTTGACTTAGCTAAAGTGTTTAAGAGTAAGTTTACACTTTTGTGCGGGTTAGATCTACTTTCAATTAAAATACACCCCGATGGTCTTTATATACCAAAAAGTTGGAAAGCTCTCGATATGAGAAAATCTTTCTCGCATCAAAAGCACAATTTTTATTTGTTATATGGTAAAAATGCTTAGTACCGTTGGAAAGATGGATGATTCGAATTTCAGAAACTTTAGCAGCAGTAAAATGCACACCATTCGAGGACTTCAAGGCACACATACCCATGGAGCCCTCTCACGCTACCACCCATACACCTTACCTTTTATCTTATACACAAATACAAGATCACGTCAGCTGACGTCACCCACGTGCTGACCTTTATGTGTCATCGGCTTACTTTGTTTAGAGGAAGCATAGCCAGCCAATGGCACTAAAAGGTCAGAACATTGCTGACGCCAACTTAATAAAAATTTGGGGCAAGATAGCCGTCTAAGTTTGTGAAACATGGAGATCTAGAATGTGTGTGTTTTTGAAGGAAATGGAGATAATTGTCTGCGGAAAGAGTATATATTCGGTGTGCATGTAGGAGGTTTGTGAAATACAAATGATCCATTTTTCCAACGGTACATTACCAAGCATTTCACCTACAGCAAATAGAAATGTGATTTTGAATCGCGGATATTAGATATTCTCACATCGAGAGTTTTTAAAACTTTCAGTATATACAAAACCATATGGTAGCATTTTCATCGAAATTCATCTACCCATCCCTCAAACCCAAATACCCCTCTGAAATGTTCAAATACCTTAGTTTATGTACAGAACTAACTATGATAAATTATCATGTACTTGTGTTATGAACAATCAGTTTCAAATAAACAATACAAAAAATTCGCTAGATTCGTTATTTTGTCTTCTAATATCGATTAAAATGAAACCAAAAAACAAATTCATCAATTTTACATGATACGTAACTAATGTAAGACTAAGTGTACTTACGGGCAGGCCTGGGATTCCTGGCATACCAGGCTGGCCCCTGAGACCTCGGGTGCCGGACTGGCCGGGGGGTCCAGATAACCCGGGCACACCGGGTGCTCCTGTGGCTCCCGATGGTCCCCGCTCACCTGGCGCTCCTCGTTCTCCTGGCTGTGGACATGACAGGAAGAGAGTTAAACAACAGCACTACAATCATTTGAGAATAGGTAACTAGTCAACATTTAGAATAATTGTATATTTGTAATTGTTAATGTTTTACATATTTTCTTCGAGTTCTTAAAAGGACGTAATTACGTCATTGATGATTAAAAGTTATATGCTTTAGGCTATAGCAAGTTGCGTTCCTCTATCCCAAAAACAAACTGTCAAAAATTAACTCGTTACCGCTAAAATCCTTATCTACCCATGCTTATTTTTAAAATCAATACAAATATACATTTTGTATACTCTGATCATTGTTTCAAGCAATGTTATTTACGCGTTATTATGAAAGGTTAAAACGCAAATCAATATTTACTGAATAGTTTCAAAACAATTTCTTTTAAATTTTATTTTTGATACAAAAAAGTGTATACATGTTTGCCTTCTTCTGATAACGTATTTTGAGTTGGTTTCTTGTGGGGGGAGGGGAGGGGGTAAGCATAGCGTTATGATCCCTTCACATATCTCATTTGAAGTATGCATACATATCGACAGCTTCGACATTTTTTATCTATATGTTTATTTGATTATTAATTTGTAATTAAGAATTCGTGTACGTCATCAGCAATGCTGATAGTAATCTTCCGTCTTTAAAACTGAGAAACAATACAAGGTTCAACTATTTTAATCTGTTCCTAGTTTATGCATACTCGTACATGTTTATTCAGAAATAGAATACAAGTTTACTTCAAAATATGCTAAATTATCAATTGTTATGGAAAACATTCACTCACACGTAACTGACTATAATGAAAACATAAACAGTTATGTGTGAAACAAGACTACTACTCATAGTGATAACGTAATAATGGCCAGATCACAGACATATATACATACATAATTACTGACTTGACGCATCACTGTAACACAGAACAAGACACATACAGGAACATGTTTACCACAATATTTATCTCAAAGTATACACTGATACGTAGCTTCTTGTCCTCACTATTGTATACTATTCCTTAATAACGACTATCGCAAAATGACAAAAATAAAATAATTATTATTATAAAATAAAGAAACTGATAACATCAATCAAGTAAGATTTTGTCAAAAACATTAATTGATTTGGAGAAATAAAACCATTCAAGTATAAAGTGTAAAACCGATATTCTCCCTATTTATCATTATTTCTGAGAAATCGTGGAAACACCCAATACTGTTTGTTTATATCGTACAAATGTCGTTACTCAAAACTTATGTCACGTGCCAAAATTAATAGTCATATTTGCATATAATTTAACGACTTAATATGATACAAGCATTTTCAAGTAAGTTTGAAATATTATTCGAATTCCAATTGCAAAAAGCGAGCTGTCCACCTTTATATTTGTGAAGCAGTGATGAAACGAAACAATGAAATATTAATATTATATGAAGGAATGGAAGCGATGTACATGTAGCTACGAGCATAGAGACGCTAGTTTAAACACCTTACAATATTAAGCTTCGTTTAGATTGAAAAAAATATACGCTGTGCATGCAATTTATTTGAGTCAATCGAAAAAAAGCAAATATGGAAACAGCATATGTTGCTTTAAAGGTATATGATCATTATGCGATAACCAAACAAGCGTTGTTTACATTTTATCAGCCGAATCATTATTAGCCATATTTTGTTATCCAGACCATCAAAAACACAAGATACTATATCATTACACAATGAAATATCAATTAAGTAACTGGCATTGACTCTATTGTTGTCGGATATAACGAAATACTAATTTGTGGTTGTTCCGCCTTCTGACGTGAACACAGAGTAACGCAGGTAGACAAGTAGTAACACAAAGGATGCAAAGCTTACACACACAAGTAACTACAACCAAAACAAAGCAAAGCCACTTACTAATCCTGACCCGCCCATTGGTCCTGATGGTCCCTTAATAAAAGATAAAAACAGATATTAGAATCTAAACAGAATCAGAGAGTCTTTACACCTTTTATCACTGATGATATGACATAAAACTGCCTGTTTTTGTAAGATCATTTCAGAACGCATCGTTATGAGCTGTCGTTAACGTTTGCACATTACTTGATTATCAGCTATCAGTTATTATCAGCTTAAAAAGATCGAGAAAACGTTACACATTTACTCCCTTGAATTTGAAGTTTACCAATATCTTGCTAATTCCATTCTACCTAATACAAACCCAGACAAAAATCGAAGCGTTAACAAAATCATAATCCGAACTCAAAATCGAGTAAACCAGGGGCAAAATAGGAACAAAGGAGAGTTCGAATTATGCATATCTGCATAATTCTAAAGCGTAGCAAAATATGTTTATATAAAGAATAACGCATGCGAAGAAACGTGTCCAACGAAAAAATCCAAACGGAAGAAATAAACTGATAAAAACAAAGTACACGAACTCGTGGAAAAAACAAGCAAAAGTTGTTTTTTTTAAAGTTTAAACGGGAAAAATAAGCACGAATCCTTGCTACTAGACTAGCATATCACATGCATACAAATTCGTACGTGTAAATTTACCTGTTGTCCTTGGTGTGCAATGCAAGATGCATAATGCAATATGTACACATTCCGTTTTACTCACCAAATGTTTATGACTGATTTCTGACACGTTGACATTAATAGTTTGTTAGTATCATCTACTATAACACTGTACATTAATATGTTACGTCTACACCAGGCTACACTACATCGATATCATTGTGCGGCTGCTGCCCTCATCATTTCACGTAATAATAAAAATCTTATTTTATTTTATTACTCGTAGCTAGACTAAGTAAGAATGTTTTTAGAAAAAAAAAGAAAATGTTTCCGTTTAAACACAAATATAGTTGACACAAGGTTAACGAAAAAGAACTATAACTCGTAGAAAATGTCGTTTGAACTCTTGGCGACAACTTTGTATACTAAAAATTTAACTGGTTTCTATGGTTACAATAAAATCGTAAGCTGCATAGGCAGAATTCATGGATATCTTTCGTTTTGCTGCTTCTAATGTAGTGCTTGTTCACATGCTAGATACAGTATCTATACATACATAGGTGCAAAATATAATTGAAATAAAATAATGCATGCTGGATATACTTTTGGAGAATACATACATATATGTATAATTTTATTATTATTATTATACATTTGAGTTTCATATCATTATTTTTTGTTGTATTGATAATGAACGGATCCAAGGTCACAATTTTATCTGATTTTTGTCTTAATATAACTGTCTTATTTACACTAACTGTTAATGTAAAACTATAAATACAACAAGTAAAATATCAATTTTGTATATATGAATCCGACACAAGAGAAAGTAAAGTTGAAAAAACGCATGCCAACTTATACCGGTATGTACAAAGAGAGACAATTCATGCTTATTGTTGTACAAAAAAAGTGGCGGAAGTGACCTGATATTTTGCCTGGGTAACCGGCGGTGACGTGTGGTTGGTGCTTACCATGTGTCCTGGTGGTCCATGCTTACATAAACTTACCGGTGGTCCCATCTGTCCTTGGGTTTCCGGGTTGGTAAGGGAGGCGTAATAAGCACTCTTCAAGGTGGAGGGGATAACATTTATTAGAAATTTTCCAAAGTATTTATGATTTCTAAGCTAGAATGTTTGTCCGATAAGCTTTATACATCTTTAAATACTATCAGGGGAACTGAAAATGGTTAAAGATTACAAGGTGCATCTAAAGCATATTGTGAAACCATTACCATCGAATGATAATAAAATGTAGTTATCAAGAATCGTCACCATTTTTAATAGTAGTAGGAAAAGTGTAAATAAAAATGTAAATATGAAAAAATAATCATTGCCAAAATAAAAAATCATATATGATCAAAGAAACTATTCAGATGTCGCATTTGCATATACGTCAATGACATTATATACATTAACTCAATCATCACTATAGAAATTGTACCCATCGAATAATAAATTTCAACAATCAAAGTTCATCTTAACTTTCTGATAATATATACAATTTAGACATATGAGCAGATAACTGTCAGTGACATAGACAAAAAATTCAGTCAAATTTTGACAGAAATAAAAGGCCAATCAAATGGACGTAACACTCACCAGATCTCCACTGAAAACACCATCCTGGCCGGGTGGACCGGGTGGTCCCTATAAATAAAACACGAGCTATTGTCACTTGAAGAAACCATCAGCAACTGTATACGAATCTATTACAATGTATCGTCAGAAAACATTCGTACTAGCCGCTTTCCTCTTTAGTGATTGCAAATGAACGATACAAAATCGAACGATGTATGTGGACATTTTCTATTCAATATTCAATATAATTAGGTACTTTCAGAAATCTACAATGTAGATGAGAAAAACGTTATTTTCTCATGATCCATACATAAATTCAAAATGAAACTCGTTCCTATAGATGAAAAAACACAAGTACAGTACTCACTTGAAGTCCTGGTGCGCCCCTCAATCCTTGGGGCCCAGGGTTGCCCATAGGTCCCATTGGTCCTTCAGGTCCCTAAAATGGAATATGTATCGTATTAGTAATATTGTATGACAGAATGGATTTATTTCGCGAATAACTTAAACTGTACTCACATTTTCAGACTGGTATAAATAGAGAATATGGTATATATTTCTCTTGTGTTGCTATTTTCAAAAGCAAGTTTTTGGTAAGTTTTGAAAAACAAATAACGAGAGAGCAATAAATACCATATGCAACTACCAGGAGTGTTGTGAACTGTTTCTATTTTAATATTAAACGGAAACATATGATGTCTTATATTCTAGCCTAGTGTTGACGACGACAACAATTAATGATGACGTCAAAAAGTCCTAAATCTACTTTTTGTCCATTAGCATCACCAATGAGTCCTAGAGGTACAAAATAACTGTTTGTTGTAGTGTAAATAGTGTTTGGAATGCTCACTTAATATTAGTGCAATTACAAACGTGTGTCTTATGTTTATCTTTACAAATTATGCTAGTATTCAATATTCATAGTTATGAACGAATTCTGACATTGACGTGCCAGTAAAAGCTCGAGCTGGATTACACATACGTTCTGTTAAAATAGGGATGGAATTAACCCTATCCTATGTTTCTTCGGGTGTTATCAAACGATTTAAACGACATTTTGAAATGCACACATCATAGTGGAAGATGTTCATATTTCAGTATACAAAGTGCATTATAGTTTCAGTAGAGGTGAGTTAGCAAGGATTGCGAGCTTAAGATTAAACAAACTAATTACATCTATAGACGAAATGATACCATATGCTGATACAAATTCAGCTCCATTGAGATTTCGAAGATGATAGAACTATCATCCTGGCAAAAGTTCTTTTTACAGCTCCCCTTACTTGTTTAGCCTTATTATCCGACAAATTAACCAATTAGTTTCTCTATCGCAAACAGTGTTGGTTACTGGACTGCTCACAACCGCAGTACGCAGATCAGCGTGACCTCCCCTGGTTAAGGTTGCTTCCGGTGACTGATCGCAGATAAGAGAGGGGACGTATGGTTCCAATACAATGTTCCACACACGATCGCCTTTAATCCCTCGGTAACGGGTTTGTAAAAAAGGCAACGCCCACGGATAGCGTTTCGCCAGGAGTAAGATTACCTATTTCAATCCAAGGAATACTATTGTCAGTTTCAAAGGGGCAAAATTACTTTATTGTACTGATAGGATAGAGTTTCATTGGAATTAAGGTTGTATTTCAAGTTAATCAAATATGGAAGACAGCATATACTTTCCATTTTAATGTTACTATCGAGAACCTATGTGTCATTATGATAGGAAGTTTATTCTCTTACACCAGGATTTAAGTAATCTTCTGACCTCGCCCAATACCATTTACATGTATATAGCGCTATTTCATTAATTACGAATCGCCTAATCTTGGATGTTTCATTTTCCCATATTCACACAATACAATTTTTACTGATTGTTCGCTCAATGACATGATCAAAAATGAGAATAAGCGTGGCATGAAGATTTAAAAGATCTAACGATTCAAAACTAGTACAAAGAGCCTGTAATGACGTCATATTATATGACTGTCTATAAAAGCGTCAAAAATGAATGGGGATGAAACAGTTGTCTTGTTTAAAGAAGATAATGTTTTCCTCGGGCCCTTTACATGGTTCATTAAGCTAACGTCGACCTGGCAGATAGGTTTAAGTGGGAGGACCCAAACCCTAATCAGTCGGCGTAACGTCCCCTCTGTATTTGATGTTGCACAGTCTGCACATTCCGTCATGCGCATTGGAGATGAAATACAAAAGAATGAGTTGCGGACTCCTAGGATCTATCTTTATTGTTCACAGTAAAAGTCAACATAAAATTCTGAAATCTAGCCAATTACTACTTCAGGGATAAGGACAAAGACAGAGACAGATTTTTTTGGTTGTGAAATCAAACAAGGAGATTCTGTATCTGTGAGAGTCTGACCTTTACACCAAGCATCTGGACTGCAATCACTGGCAATGAGCATTTAATCAAAGCAAGCGTGAAACAGATCTAGATAACACACACTATACATTAAAGTTTCTCTTCGATAAAGATCGCGTCGGCTCTGGCGTAAGTTGCTGTTAGATAATGATATCCCTTTTTGTGTCTATAAGAGGTTAATGGTCTCTTCACATTCTTTCTAGATACATTCTTCTTTGCTTTTCTACCGATAACATCGATTTAAAGGTACATACATTAAAACGAAAATGTTCAATTATATTTATATTGTAATTTAGATATGATATATCTGTTGCATAAATTATTCAATTTTTTGTAGATGTTCAATTAACCGATCTTTTAGCTGAAGGATAACATCGTTTGAAATTAGCAAAGCTATTTGAAAATAACACTCATATTAAAAAGAAACTATGGCCTTTTTAAAATTACTCATTATCTATTGTTTGATTCGTTATGTCACAGACTTTGTGATGATATATCAAAATTGATATTCAAATATTCAAAGGTTGTCTACTTGTTTTAGATTTAGTATCACTTAGTAACTATATCTCTGTTAACCTCCTAATTCCCGATATAGCAAGGAATTTGAAGTATCCGAACAAACTGCCAATCATTCTTTTCTCGTAGCAGTACTCTTAATATAGATATCAAAGGCGGAGCTCTGTTTAAAGTAAAATGAGAATCCTCGAGAGATACACTTTCATCTATAACACACAAACAAGGGTTAACATATACTAGTAGTTTGATTACCGCATTCTTTTAATAAGATCTATACAGGTACCATGTATCAAATTATGTAAAGATAAAATATCTAGGAAACCGTATGTATTAGGCGTAATAGTATCTATATCTGTATGGTAATTAGCAACGTCCATTGGATATCTCGCTGATGTATAGTAATGCAGGAGCGTCGTTTACAACTATAAACTTTGTTTTGTCTAGGTAAAATACTGGCAAAAGAAAGTAACAATGACATTGTTCATACTCATTATATTCATGCTATAAAAACGAAATTGATATCGATTATGATACGTTTGAAAAGGTGGTTTGTTTTAATTAATTTTGCATTTTAAATTTATTCTATTCAAGGCATTTCTTTATGGACTTTCAAACAAACCACCTCAATTTTTTTTTCTGAACACCGCCCCAACATAATGACAGTACCACAAAAACTATGCATTCGAAGACATATCTAGTTGTTACCAATATAGAGTATCAAATAGTGTGTCGTGGCTCTGGGTCCTATCAATAGTTATGACACGTTTGCTTTTAAAGTATAAACAAAAACGTAGTAGTAAGTATATACTTACAGGTCTGCCGTCCATGCCTGGTATCCCTGGTTGTCCCACCGGCCCTGGTTCTCCTTGGTCACCCTGCATAAGTTCAGTTTCAAAACCTTCATCAATATCATCAGCAAATTCTTTAGCATCAAATTCTTCAATTATTTCGATTGCAGCCTCTTTTATATCAGCTTCAGCGTCTTTTATTTTAACTTCCGCCTCATTAATTTCAACTTGGGACTCTATTCTTTCAACTTCCGCCTCGGTTATTTCATTTTCGGACTCTATACTTTCAACTTCAGCCTCATTAATTGCAGCCTTAGCTAATAATGCTGCCTCTCTGGCTGCAGCCTTCTTAGCCGCTCTCGCAGCTTGCTTTAACCGTCTAGCTTCCTCTCGCTCCTTCTTTTTATGAAATCCGTTAACATTAACTACGAGAAGTAGAACGAATAAACACGCAAGTACACATGTAAACTTCATCCTGACTTAATATCTATGCTTTTGTCCCTCCTTCAAAATCAGTCTCCCGAGGCGCGGGGTGTTTCTTGCTGCCTTCTAGGAGTACTGCTATGTCGGCAGTGACTTTCTCCCTCTGACAGGTCCAGAAGGGCCTGGGTCTCATATACTCTCAGTGCGACGAATCGCAACCCTCCCTGACCTACCAAACGATTGCCATTTGCTGTTCCGAAACGAGGTAATTAGAAGTGATATTCAGTGATGATCAAGTAGTAATGCTACCTTTGGGAACTTAGATTCAGCATATAGGTTTACTTAAGACACCCACACCCACAAACTGGTACAATTAGAAATGACTGAACGTGATTATCAATATAGATAACACATTGATACTCGTATTGCATTCTTATTAAATAAACTATTTTATTTCTATTTGAATTTTGTTTCAATATAACCACCGAGAACAAAATATACAGCAACATATTATATTCTACAAAGTTTTTAAACAAATGATGCAATCATAAAGACTCGTTGGGTATTTACAAAAAAGCGATACATATATTACAGGCTATTGATTGCTTGAACTATGAAGTGTTTCAATGTTGCATATAGGAATAATTTGTTTAGGTACGTGTACGCTGGAATATCAAAATATAAATCCGATTAACATGCCTATTGATATTGTATTTTTTATTATTTTTTTTTAATCAGAGAATAACAAAGCGTCAATGCTATGCCTTTTACGCGAGGAAAATTTAAGTATAAATGATATTTACCAAATTAACATTTTGAACGAACTCTATCTACAATAAAGCGGATTGCCAACCGATATTTATTTCACACAAGTCCGGAAAATATCATTATTATCATATTTAAAACAGGATATAAAATGTACACTTGGTTTAATTTTTTTATCGCTGGAACTGAAGTAATACCGTTACGCATTTAATAGTGAAATGTGTTGAATTGATTTATTGCGGAAGTTCAAAATTTTGCATACAGAGGGTTAGAACAAGGCTAAAGCAGAAGCCCGAGGTCTAGGCCTAGTGACTAGCCATATGCCCTTCTTTTGTGAATTGGCCAGTAATTGAAGTCGTTCCACCCGGGCTGAGTCATTTGTGTGGGAAACTCATCGCCAACGTCAGGTAGTATATCCATATACTCTGTCCAAGCGGGTTATCAGTACAATACTGTGTAAACTAGGTGTCAGAAGACACTTTAAAACCTTTCATCAGTGGAAGTTTGCCAATCTTGGAAGTCCTGATAGTGTTTCTACAAATCTAGAGGAAGTCAAAAAACCTTTGAATCCTCCCAATTATAGTGTTGGCAGGTTTTATTTCGTGACTGTAGTGTCTACGCTGACCTCCTATCATACAACTGTTAATATTTAACACGGCCATCTGTATTGTTTCAATTTGAAACGCTTATGTGGCTGAAATGTATTATATGATATATATAATCCACCGGCGAGGTGTGTAGACCAGGTGAACAGAACACATGTAACAGACTAACGGAGAACAGGTGGTTTTACAGTATCTTCCTACTTTATATAGTATGAGAAATAGACCAGAGACCAGATTGGTCACTGGATAACATACATTTCTTCCCTGTAATGGGTGTCTACGTTTGATGTTCAGTCTGTCCCATAGTCTGCTGAAGATCTTAATGTATTGTGAAAGAAGATCAAATGATAATTATGTACCAGTAAATACCACATACGAAGAGTCATTACAGAATTAGCACATGAGTTGTAACCTGTGGACATGCAAGTTCACCATTAGACAAACCTAATAACCTAACATGCGTAAAGAACCTGGGTGATACGGCCGGATGCTATTCACAATTTAACTTTTATTTTGCAACAGCTTGTATAAGGCTCATTAATGCTTTCACAGTTTTTATAAAATGCATTGAATACGTGAAAAGCTGAATTGCGTTCAACAATATATCGACTTTCAAAATAATGTATGACTGGCTAAGTTTTGTTTGGTCAAGGCGAGTTTTAACGCTTTTCACCTTTAGCTGGTAGCACTAATCAAACATTACAATATTGACTATTGGCTCATTGACGTTATGGCACAGGTACATAAAGCTTAGACATTTGTTTGTATTGTGTACTCATTTCGCGTCATACAATATAAATATTTGGAATTAGAGAATCTTAAATGCATGCTTAGCATTAACACCGGTTAGGATAGTCGCCGTCTCTACAATTGTTGCAACGCCTTACATATTTGTACCTGTATTGGGCGACAATGACAAATTGAGCACATTTGACTAGCGTTAGTTTGGTAACAGGGGAATTTTCAATGACAGTGCCATTGCTATTCGTATATAATTCATGTGGCTTTATTAGATAGCGCAAAATTTATTTGAAAAGTTTTACTGTCACATGCTTGTGCATGATATGATCAAATAATATTTCACATTAGTTTGAATTAATACTTTAGTTTAGCGAATGGTTTCTTTTTTATGAATAAAGATTTAGCCTGATTTAGGACATGAACGAAGTAAAAGATATAACGAAACTTTTAATCGTACTTGCTCATCAAAATGTCAGAAATAAGTATCATATACACAGCCATAAAGTTTGTTTGAACCAGCACAAACCCAGTAAAGTGATACAAGTCAATCATAGTTATAGTACGTACTCTGTCTCCTTCACGTCCGGCCATACCAGGGGGTCCTTCTTGTCCTTGTGGGCCCTACAAATACATAAACGAAACTGTTATTCCAACTCAGATACTATAATACCACAGCATAATGTGAATAAAGGAATTGTTTAAATTGACACGAAACTATTACGAAAACACTGGTTGAACACAAAACAACCCCATGTTTCGGAATAGTGAACGTCATTGCTTTACCAATGACACCTGCCAGGTAAATCTAGGTGAAATCATAGTAACATAGCTTACACATTCTTATCTCATCATTTCATTCAAGTAAACTACAAAAATGGTGCAACAATGCAATAACATTGTAACTATCTGATAATAAATGCATTCGGCACTATCAGGTCAAGACAAATTGAAAATATCCAATAACTAACCTTATTAAGCTGACACACAAAAGGACATATATATATATAAAGAAAAATAACGCATATTACACAGCGGAATCGATTTTATTTTGTAATCAGGAGGAAGTATCAATGTAATGTTAATTCGTTTCGTTAATTCAAAATATTTGATGTTGGGGAAGATAAGATATTTTTAGTTTAAATATATTTCGTGATGTCGAAAAGTCATTTCACGAAATTTTCAGCGAAGTATTTACAAAACAGTACTATTCAGATTAGCAGGTGGAGGAAAGTAAATTTCTCTCATTAAAGCATACGCGACCTTATCGTTCAAGGGTAATTTATAGCTTCGAATCCAAACGTCTGATGCCAAATGCTAGGGAAGTCGGTAAAATGTATCTTATATTTGTAAGGCCAACCCAGGTGTTCTATATGCACTCAGAATCAACCAATTGACCAACAAATGAATGCACGTAAACTATCTATACACCGAGTCAATTAATTTCAATGAGTCTGCATTTGTTATAAATGCTACAGCTCTAACTAATGGAATATTGCGTGAGTTTTAGGTTCCTCAAGCATCAAACGTGTACAAAAAATATCGAAACAGTTCTATAGCAGATTAAAAATGACCAGAGTTGTCACTATGCCATGTGTTTCTTACTCATCAAATGTAACAGTTGTCGGTTTATCTTTCATCATACCATTGCAGATGATAAATATTGACCACAAAGCCCGAAACATAATCATCCGATAAACATTAAATAAAAATAACGATAAGAAAGGGTGTAAGAATATAGCATCAACTTTAGTTTGAGTTGAACCTATTTAAACTCATGATCACAAAGGTAGGAATATGCGTGTTAAAGGAGAGAGTCATGAAAATGTTTGAAAGTCTGGGGAATGTATTGAGAAAGGATAAGTCACAATAACGACCCAGGGCACGGGCTGCCACAGGCAGACACCTAGTTGGGTGAATATTATTCATCTTAATGACCCTAAACTAAACCAATATTTCTAACTGATCACCAGACTTAATGCATTATTTGATGAATTATATGTCGTATAATAATGAATTGAATATAACAACACGAATTCGATTTGAATTTGTCGTTAGGCTGTGACGTGTAAGGTAGATCTTCATGGAGCCCCTGCTACCTTGATAGAACATGAAGCATCGTTTTAAAACAATGTTCTTATGAAAAAATATATAAAATATGAACCCTCTCTGTGATTTATCAAAGACTGAAAATCATAAGTTTTAACAAAACTGTTTTGTGTTTGTTCCCAGTTTGTAATCCCAAATATAAATGACCGTTTTTGTTAAGTTAAGCTAAGGGTACACTACACGAGTTGGTCCACACTTTGAAAGAGATAGCGACATAGGTCTCGTACATTCTATCTGTGATTTTCACTGCATGAAAAGCAAACGTTGGCACACAGTCATGAAATAGGTCTGTATACTAGGACTTCTTTTCATCTTTTTGATTCGCTTGTACGGCTACAAAGTAAAGAGAAGAGATTCTAAATTGTATAAGTTGCGAAAGGTCGCCGTGATAAATCTGCTTACACAGCAAACAACATGATATCGGATGCTAAATGACATACATGACATATGATATATATCAAATTCAACTGAAACAGATTGGAGAATTATAATGGTTTGATTTTAATGGGTGTTTTTCAGATGAAGATTGCCGCACTGTATCATTTTGTGCACAAATGCGAACGATGTTTCTGACATTTTATGTAATAACATCACATTCCAACCGTTTTGAAAAGAATTGTAATTTCAAAGCAATCTAATGGAAAAAGTCATATTTGCTTAAAACACAGGGATTTAAAGACACAAGGTCAAATAAAAACCAACATGAAAATCCTTGCGGAACAAGATAAAAGTCAAAAGTGTACTACAACTTCAACAAGCAAACAAGTACATGTAATAAAACTATTCGGGACGATGTGTAGACACGAGGCACTGATAACAACCAAAAAGGAATACATTCATCTTCATATGGCACAAAGACACAGAGTCTGACGTCAGCAGCTCACATCAAACACGAACATCTCGATATTCAGAGCAAGCCCTAGAATAACGAATCAACTGCGACATGTAAAAGGATGGAGAAGAAGGAATGTTACTATCAAGAAAGGGAAAGCTCACGATCGGAAAATCAAAACCGTCACGTTTGTCATAAAGCTAAGTAGTAAGCTGCCCGTGTTGATCATAGTTCAAGTAAAGATCGAGGTAAGAAGTTGAGTAGGAGACTCTGTTGTGTCCTTAGTATCAAGTTCAGTAGGGTATATACGATCGACTAGGTCAGTAAACTTCTTGTTGTTTATAGCCACCACATCGCCGATATACCTGAATGTGAAATTGAAAGATTTGGCAAGGTTAATGTTTGCTCGTAATCTTTGTATTATATGTGAGATAATACCTCGCCGTAATATACAGCGGATCAGTGTGGCTGATTAAGGTATAGTCCTAACATGATACATATTATATGTGTAACACAAGAAGACTGCCTGCCTTAACACACTCAGTGGGCTAAGATCTTTGTCATTTTGCGGTCAATTAGCTCTGGACATTTCTATTTTCGCTGTACTTTCCGAATCACTTGAGAATATATATTTAGGTTAGCACCACCGATATGAACAGATACTCCAAACGTAGGCCTAGAAGCTCGTACTATAGTACATATATATAGGTCGTGGCGAGACAGTCTAATATGATACCTAAAACTTCGCCAAAATAGATTCATTGATTTTTGGGGAAACTATGGTTCTTAAAAATTAATGTTGATGGTGTAATATTGTGATTGCAAATTAGAGTTACGTACATGTAGTCTCCCTGACTTTATAAACTGGCGTTTCCTACTTTAAATACAAATTGAAGGAAGCAAGAATTCAAATTTAACAGTCTCCATTTGGTGGTACTTAGGTTTACAAAAATGGAAACTCGTGACTAGCTTTAAAATCAATGCAAATTACATATACTATAATTCTGAGGAGCTGGAAGGACCTGCCTTAACAGGCGTTAACTACTAGTCCTATGGTTAATATCTCCTGTGTGTATCGGGACACAGGAGTCATATTGTCTATTTCGGACATTGAACCCATGTCGCCTTCATGGGAGGCAGGATAGTTAACTACCCGATCAATCTACCCATAAAGACATAAAACGTTTTATGGGCCTTTAATTACTTAATAATCCATTGATGAACATCTATTCTCTTAATTTCATATTTGCACTGTGTTCCTTAAATTCCTCGGTTAAATCTTAGGGATAAAAAGGAAAGCTAAATAAGTCGCATATATGCTTAAATGATGCCTTCAATGTGCAATAAAAACACTAGTTCTTACTTGATCCCATGTGTAACCCACAATTTAAAATAGCTATCAGATCTATGTAGCGTAGGGAAAGCTGCGGTTATTGGTTAAAGAAAGCCAAGAAAAAAAATTCTACAGAAACAGGTCCAATTAACACCAGAACAAGAATTCCCCTACATATTTAAATCCGATTTCGATGTTTGAAGTTCAGAGAGTAATCCCTGATGAGGGTTAAAGCCATTCACACAGAATTTGAATTTCATTTAGGCGGAAAACCAACAAGCTGTCTGTTTTACTGAGGATATGTAAAGTCTATGGGGTTCACCGTCTTCGTTATCACTGGTATCTGGACACAGCCAGACACCACAGTCGATGTACTGCCGAACCTTCCCATTCTAATTGTTAGTAGGATGAAATGTTCCCAGCAACGTTCTTCAAATCCTTGACAGCTTTATGAGATGTATTAACTTAGTCCTGCAAAATCAATACCTCTTCTGGAATGAGAAATGATACAATTCTGCTATCCGCAATTCTTACATTTTGATTAATTTAATTATATCTAAAACGTTTCTTCTGTGTAACTAAAAAAAATGATATGCATACGGAATTCCGAACTGTCTTTATTCACATTAAGCTTAGCATATACAGTGTTCTAGCTCCAAGAAGAGGTTGACCATGTATACATATTTGGCGTACGGGTTTGGATACGGAAAATTACCAACAGCGGTCAACATCACTAATCAATTTGTAAGGTGGCGAAGTTTCTGATTGTTGCAATCTTTTACAGTGAACTCTCTCTGGGAGGTAAGGCTTTCTTTGTTGCTAAGGTCATTTCTATTTGATGCATCCGTCATTTGTGCGTGTGTTACAAGCAATCAATTACGATGAAGACGTTGCAGGAAGAATGGAGCCAATACACATTTAAATAAATACTCGTATATGACATTAGGATTCTTTCTTCCTTAATATGTGCAAAACTTGAAATGACGTCAACTCTTATATGAAACAAGTCGAAATATTTAATAGTATTAAAGGTTTATTTTCAAACAGAGAAAATTTCCATCTTCTTTTTGTGTTATCAAAGATGTTTTATAAAATTATATTTACTGCAAAGTTTATTTAGATATGAAGGCATTTTAATGATATCATTTCCATTCACACGTACACAAATGTTCCTATTGCTACTTACATAAATTCTACATATACACACGTTTGAATTATTTCTATTTCTTTTATTATAAAGCAACTAAATACATGTAACCCAAATGTACAGTCGGGATGTAGATTAATCTCTAACTTCTGGAATTCCTAAAAACTATTCGTTATACAAGGTTTGCTAATGTAATTACAAAAGTACAACATAAGTATGCTTTCAGATCGTGAAAATTCCAATCGTGAGACGAACATTGACCTGGTTAGGAGATTAAAAACGTTTAAGTATATCTAGACGTCTGAAGTTACCTACATAGCTATATACATTACAATTAGAAAACAGACATGTATAAGATTAAATGCTTGGCGTTGATAATGAACTATTGTAACATGAGTTTTTAATCTCAAAACAATATGTCAATTATCTAACAAAAGCGCCAGAGAGACGACAGTCGAATTTCGTTCTTTGTAATCGAGATTTGTGTGATGAACGGTCATGCACGCCTATCCAATAGTGCACGTCACGGTATCTCAATACTTTTGTTATACTGCTATTAAATTTAATAACGCAAGTCCTAGAAGTTTACATATGTGAAACATAAGGCTATCAGCTATAACAAAAAAATGATGTGTTAAAAGTTAAATGTCAGCTTGATTCTGTTTCTTGGTCAATTTGTTCATGTCTGAATACTCACAAAATGCGCAAAATCGCTTAATTTGCTCACCTGATGATTATAATCAAGTTTCTATAACAACTGCTATTCGATGTAAATAGTATATGAAATAATTATAATAATAGAACATTATTTGGTCTTATATCTTAATCAACCGACCATATCTCACCCAGGCCTTATCTTCAATCTATTTAACAATGTTTTTAATCAAGCTAAATTGAAACGAATACACTATAATCAATAAATAAAGGTTGTTGATTATAGTTTAGTGTAAATTTGTCAAATTGCATCATACTGATAATCTGATTAGGAGAGAAAAAAAATCTAAACCTAACCACACCTTACACGGACACATTCATTCTCTGTGTAAAAACTATACCGTGAGTAAGTTACAACGATTGCCCTATCTTTATCAATATAACAGGACGTGCACTATGCAGAGATCATCAGATTTATCTCGGGGAGATTAACGGTATCCAAATGACTTCTTTGAAGCTGTTGGAACCAGATTTCGTTAAAGTTAGCCATCAGAGAAAAAGCATGAGAAAAAAACCCGTAGCTGTTGATTAGGGCGTTTGGTGTGATAATCCTGCATTTTTTTCAGGTGTGTGTACGTCTGCTCTACATTACCTAATTTCTACTCTAACCTTGTCTGCTCATACAGATGACCGCGTCTGGAGATAGCAACAGATCTGGGATATAAAGAGTTTTGGACGGGTGCAAATTAAGTGTAAATTATCCTCAATCTAAAATGAAACTAGAGCCGAAAGTGAGCTTTGCGTTCCTGCTGAGTGTTACGGAGGTCAATTATAGTAATTCATTTCCTGCAATGTGTTGTGGTCACAAAATACGTGGAAAATGTTATATTGAAAGGATGTCAAATGATTTAGGCTTACCTGTGTGTTCCATTTCGGACTTTCTATGTACTCTTTTGTTCGGTTTGATTTGAACTCAACACCAATAGGTAATATGTATCAGGTATTAAATACACTAATGTGTCAATATGTCAACACTCAATCAATTAAAAAAACAATGTTTAAATACATGTTTTCAGATGGATATAATAGGGGCACTTTGTAAGTATCACAATGCCTTGAATACGGCGTAATCATTCATCCATATTCGCGACATTATACCTCTATCATCATTTGAAAAAAAAGTAATCCGCCATTTATAAAGTCATACATATACGCATTGGATTTTATAATTATACAATGCTTTGATGTTGCAGAATTGTATCAGCGAAACTTTGGAGAAAAAATTCGACAACTGAATTACTATTACTCAGAAAACAAGTTTCTTTTTTATCTTTTTATATTCTTAGTTGAAATAAAAACAAATATAAAGTCTCAAATATCTGTGTGAGGTTATAACAGTGCAGATATAATATTCACTTTTACAATTCAGCCACAACATCACTTGTTCAAAGGCATAAGATACTTTGATTTGGGTGAAATCTATGCAAGTAATTTTTTAAGTTTTAAGAAAATCTTTGATATATTGCAAACTGAAACAATCGTATACAAAATACGTTTTCGGTCAGTGGAAAAGCCACAGACTTCCCAAGTAGAACAGAAAGAGATTAATTTGATTGATAGACATGCGGAAACAGAAGTATAAAACTCAAGCTTTATGAGACTCTGTTTACTTCTTATGGCCAGAGTGCACTTACTTATGAACCGAAAGGTATAAACAACCACCATCAAAATCCTACAGTCTGGCTTGCTCCGACTCCCACACCGAACATCTCTAGAATTGTTATGGTACATTTACATTTCTCGTTTTTCTAGAAGATAAGGGTATTGCACTGTGCAATAAAGTTATTTGCTACATATGAATTTAAATTAGCTATTAGATGTTTGAAAATAAATCTGAAAGTAATCTTCATGGTAGGCACACTAACAGATAAAAGTCGTTTACCTGAAAAGAGTAAAGTACTTACATAGATAGATATAGTGTTTCGTATGTGAGACATACTTCTTTCATATTGGGTATTCAGAGATTACGTGATAGCTTGACGCTTTTTTCATTACTGAAATCCAAGGTCTATTGTAAACAATTCCATTATACGGCTAATGGGTGTGTTGAATATTCATATGCTATGTTTTGAGGCATTAAACATCACAGCCATGATCAATGGAGTCAAGTACCAACACAGAAATTTTGAGTGAAGGATTCTATATACAAGAGGCTCAAAGTAGGTCAAGGTCATTCATTTGTACAAACTTGGCAGCCCTTTATCCCAGCATGCTACAGGCCAAATATCAGAACACTGGGCCTTTCAGTTTTTAAGCAGAAGTTGCTAAAATATTTCAGCGTATTTGACCCATGTGACTTTTATAGTACATTTTAACAAACTAGGTACAATGTAGCCCTTCATCCTAGTATGCTACACGCATAGTATCAACACCCTGGGTTTTTATTTATTTAGAATAAGTTGATTGAAGGGAAAGTTTACGCATGGCGAACGACGGACGACGACGTACGGTGCACGATTGCTGCAGGTCACCCTTACCCTTCTGGTCAGATGAACTAAAACATATTCAACAACTAAATGTTTCGAACGTCTTGTTATTTTTGGGAAATGTCCCCTGAAAACAATATAGACAGATATAATGGCAGACGCAGTGGTTCTGTTATAGGGCTCTCGCATCTCGAATTACGAGCCCTCAGTATAACAAAGTAATGAGATACCTTACGTACAACAAGACTGGCACCATTGATTCATAGCAAGTCTAATTGTATTTTGGCTACTAACGTACTGATGAAAAGGTTTGATTGCTGTAAAGTCATGATAAAATAATGATATTGACAAAATAATGGCGTGTGAATGAAGAAAAGGTCAGACTTCTAAGTATGTGTTTCTCACGACAAAGGTTTAGACAATTTAATTAAAACAAGACTGATTGTATAAAAAGCACAGATGCGCAATTTTCAGTATGGAAGGTTTAAGACGCTCCTCGGAATGTTTTCATTTCAAATTGGTACATTAAGCAGTGTACTTTGTCTTCTGAAGAAAACTAACGATAATCTGGGGCACAAAGAAACTTTTGCTAAACGACAACAAAAGCAACCTTGAGTAAAGAAAACATAACATTTTGATTAAATGATTTTAAGTTAATGTAAAATGCGTAAAGATTTTGACGAATCGTGCTCAATTATTTGATAAAAGCGGGTTAATATGATGGTTTGTTTAGGACATAATGAACGATCCTCGTATAGATAGCGATTTAGATTAAATTGTTTGTTTTTATAACAAGAAAAAAAGAGGTAATATCAAAGCGTCAATATTCTGACATGTTAACACTGTAGGTTGGAGGACATAGCGCGATTAAGTCATCCGCAAAATTAAACGAGTAAAAACATGTTTTATTCTAACAAAATGAAATGAAAGTCAAGCCTTAAGATATCAAATTGTATTTGAGATTGGAAATGGAGACAGTTTCTAGTTCCGTATCCCATTATTTTCAATGTTTGTTTTATAAAGTCTACAATGTTCGTTTGCTGTCTAGATTTTAGTAATTTACAGTAACGGCATTTCAATGTTAGACAGAACGAATGTGTATTTTACGCTAGTCCCGTGTGAGACGCGAAACCAGAAACCTGACTCTGACACACGCGCTTCCAGTGGAAGTTCTCTATTGTAAATGGACCGAGACGAAAACGTGAGAAGTACCTAGTAAATTAAGGGTATCTAAGGAAATAAATTCGACAAACGATCTCAGTTTTTACGAATTAAAATACTGCATTTAATCAAATTTCGATGCAACATTTCTCAAACAGTCTGCACCTATGTTTCAATTAAAAACACATAAAACGAAAGTTTGCTGATATGGTGATCCAGAGATAAGGGTACTGGCTAACAGGTTTCGATAACCCTTCATTGGAGCCTCCGTGCGATCATTAACCTCTTCAAACCTAGTCTGGCTCATTATCCTGTTACATAGCTATTTACACGATGGCCGAGTTTTATCACGTGCAAACTTCACGATTTGTCCCGTGTACATTAAAAATATCATTTGTAAAAATTAAGCTAAGGTTACACAAATGTTTTTGAGAAATACGTTATAAGTATTTTGTTAAAATGTCTAAAGAATGTCTATTCAGCATATACAATAATGATGTGTGCCATTTATACTATTTCAATATATATGCATTGATCGGAAGAATAAATTAGGATTCAGTAAATACATTCTAAAATGAAATTGAAAATGTAGGGTACCATCAGTCTCTGGGTGATGCAAAGCATATATGTCACCAAATGCTCTTATATATATTGAGTAAATACGCTAATAATTACAGAAACTGAAACCATTATCATCAAGCCGCCCATCATATTGCCTCAGCGTAGATTGATGTACTTGCAGTAGACCACTAGTACTAGTGTTTAGAAACGCGTATTAATATTCTTGTAGGACTCGTCTTACTAGTCTAAAAGCCACACATTACAAGTCTAAAAAGGACACATATTTCAAGTATAAAAGACACATCTTACAAGTCTAAAAGGACACATTTTACAAGTCTAAAAGGACACATCCTTAAAGTCCGAAAAGACATGGCTTACTAGTTTGAGAGGACTAATCTTACAAGTCTAAAAGGACACATCTTAAAATTCTAAAGGGACATGTCTTACTAGTCTAAACAGACGCGTCTTACTGGTCTTTAATGGCGCGTCTTGCAAGTCTAAATGACTCTTGCTTTTGTTTTGCTGCTATATTTGATAGAAGCTGAAGAAGCAAATCATAGATAAGGTATGCACAACTTTAAGTGTCATACAGTATATTGGCACCAAGGACAAATAAGAGAATACCAAAGCGTCAACCAAACCATAATCCGAACTCAAAATCGATTAAATTAGAGGCAAAATAGGAACAAAGGAAAGATTTACATGGAGACACTCGCAAAAGCACAAGAGAATAAGACCAAGTGTTCTGGAAGAGTAAACATCTCAGAGACAGATGCGTCTATTTAGACTAGTAAGCCATGTCTATTTGAACTTAAGGATATAGATAGGGGGTAACAGATTTTTTTTTTTTTTTTTTTTTGAATTTTATTTTTTTGCAAAATTGATTACTTACAAACATACTACATCATATAACAAAAAGTAATTTTCAAAATTAAGTTCCCAAATGTGTCAATTAACGTGATTTAACATTGAACACGCTCATACAGATCAACACGTGTGGTACTGTTTACACCATAAACAGATACATCACACAGTGGCGTGGTCAGTTAAAAAGTAATTAGCCCTGTGCTATGGTGGTGTGAAGTGATGGGTAATCATGCTGCTATAATCCATTAAGTCATGGTCAGTCTTTGATGTAATACAGCCCTATAGTCCCTACTATAAGAGAGGGGCCGGAGCGTTTCTAATGACCCCTTCATTACATGGGAGGAGCTTATCCTATGTCCAGTCTGACATTTCGCGGGAAAGGGACATTTTCACTGAGAAATATTTTAATATTCATTAATTTCTCAGTTATTTGAACCAATGCATGCTCCGTTTTTTCGGAGGACAGCTTGGTGGATACATGTCTAGTCATGATTAATGGTTTGATGGGCAGAATCGGTCAGATAAGTGTTAAAACCAGAGATATCCGATTTCAAAGAGTGGAAATGGTCTTTAATGCACTTTCATAAATTCAACAAGTTGTCAACTTCAAGCAGCCATAACTTTGGCATCTGTGGACCGATTTCTTCCAAACTTTGCAGGATTATTTGGAATGACCTTGTCAACAATATCGTGCCTCAGTTTCTGAAGAATTTAGCTACAACAAGATTTATAACCAATTAAGTGAATTTGGGCATGAAAATCCCACCGAGAGACCATAAAATCGAAATTACTTCAATTCTAGAACATATAGGGAAAATCTGAGGCATGTTTTTGTAGATGACCTTTCTGTCCATCAATAGGAAAAGTATTGTCAGTTTTTGTAAGAAAATGTGAAAGAAGATCCAAATTCAAAAGTGTCCGTCATTTTTTATATTATATACTATTATGCAATTATGAATTACTTTAACACTATAATTATATGTTCACTTTATAGAAATTTTAATAACCTTTCCAATGATATATGATACATGTATGTGATTAAATGTATATCCAAATTATTAAGCAAAACATCTGAAGAGACTGTACCCCCTATCTATATCCTTAAAAGATGTGTCCCTTTAGACTTGGAATATGTGACCTTTTAGACTTGGAAGATTATAGGTATAATTGTGGGGATCATCAAGAACAAGATGAAACTTACAAATAAACGTCATTGCAATTGATTTGAAATCATGTTTGAAGTAAACTAATTTTGCATCCTCCAAATTTGTTCTTTTATCTGAACATAAAACAGCCTCGGAACTTCACTTACCATGTTTAATCATAAGAGTAGAAGTATATTCACAAAGTTTAATTGCAAAGAATGGACACATGCCCATAGAGAACGGAACGAGAAGTGCAGAAAGAAAAATCCCAGTGTTTGCGTTATCTAGCGGATTTCCATGGGTAACTGTTGCTGGGACCTTCATTAATTAGCCTCCCTATACAGGCTTAACTCTTGTTCGTTGAAAGTTCTATGTGAAAGAATTCAAGACAGTGGAATATATTTATTTTCGTCGTGTGAAAACAGATAACCCAATAGAAACGGCGATAAGTGAACGCCAGCATAAGTAATTGGGAAAATCACCTACAGCATAGATCAGTCGGGGTGGACAGAAAATAGAAAGACCTATGTAGCAGACTTATCATCGCGGTATCTCTGAAGCGTACCTTACATTCCTATGTACGCCTAGTAAACAATTATCTCTATATCACGTTAAATATCTCTGTATATAAACTACATCACCTTCATCTCTATCGGATTCATGGGTCTTCTAGATCTATACCCTATAAAATAACGAACATTCGTATGTAAATCTCGTCAGAGATTATGCCTATATCATATTTTACATCTCTGTATGTAAACTAAATCTCCCGAGTCTTTTCTATCTATACCTATTTAATATTTCACAAATAAAAAAGTGAATAATAAGAAATTAGTATCTCTACAGCTAAGTGCCATATATTTCATTAACACTTCCTCCTGTATGTTATCATAACATAAACAATACCGAAGTGTCCACATAACCATAATCCTAATTTTCTATTAAACCAGGAGTAAAACATGGACAAATGAAATATTTACACGGATGGTCCTGGAAATAGTACAAGATATTTTGACCATGTATTCCGGAAGAGTAAGCGTCTTCTGCTTCATCGACGATATCCGCCATGTAAATCTAGGTCACAGCCAAGAATACGCACGTCCTCAAAGTGAAAACTGAGGTATAAATCTCCATCACAAGAAGTAGGCATACTACTGAACATATTCAAATATGTCCACCTTCATATCATACAAAGATATATAATATCTCTATGTGAGACAAAAATGGCGGCCATCAACTTGCATAACGTTTAGATTGTAGTTTTAATTTTGCTGCTAATATAATAAGTTCCGAAGTGCAAGTATGTATACTCTACAAATCTCTACTTATACAACATACAATCACATCTGTAACTTTATGATCTTAATATCATTTCTGTATCTCAAAAGCGTATCCAACCTAACTCCAACAATAC
Organism: Mimachlamys varia; assembly: GCA_947623455.1. Lineage (NCBI taxonomy): Eukaryota > Metazoa > Mollusca > Bivalvia > Pectinida > Pectinidae > Mimachlamys > Mimachlamys varia. The sequence goes on from OX392530.1 coordinate 51,030,682, forward strand.
ACCTAACACATCATTATATCTATCAACGTGGACAGCCACAACAATGGAAATTCAATGTTAAAAAAAAGACAAAAACTAAATCATCCTGTCACGAAATATTGTAAATTTAAGGACTGGCTAGCCAAAACTAACTCAGCACAATTGTTTGTTTACATTTTCATTGGTTCATAAATTTAACTGAAATTGATGAAACAACAAGTCTGACGCTAGTTTAAGTCCATCATATAGCGTAACATTAGACATAGGAATACTAATGCAGAAATCTTAATGCTAGCCAAAAGCTCGTGCCCCTGTAACGCATTTGGTTATTGCAGACATCGGTTAAAGCTGCATCAACCAGTTCACATGGCTGAGATTTTTCGCTTTAAAACTTGATTTGGCAGGATCGTTTAATGTTGGTCGCGCCGGTCAATATATGCACGTTCTACGGGATCGTATAGCACGGAACTTCTTACTATAGAGGTGTAACTAAAGTATATTGAATTACAATTAAGACTTGATGGTCGAAATTATTGAGCTTGTTCAAGATTGATTAAAAATAGCTTCGATGTACAAATAAAAAAAAACCAGTTATTCTGTGATTTAACATCAGATGAGCGAATAACCAAGGTGAGATAAATTTATGTGCTGAATTCAATGACAATTTAATCAGAAATATAAGGAAGATAACAATACGTTAACGTGATAACGGACTAATGAAAAACGAAATGGATTTGCCCTCTTAAGCATTTAGATGTTTCTGATGCTATTCATGTATGACAATCAAATGCATTACAAAACCTGTAATCGACTGGATGTAGTTTATTCACATATTAATGAAAGTTCCTAGATGTTATTTCTATATTTCTGAAGAAAAACCTACTTTTGGAATCCACTTTGAAAATTGGCTGAGCTTTTACAGCCATGATAAATTACTGAAAGCTTTGTTAGTTTATATAATGCTTAAATTTTACCACAGAAATAATGTTTGATTAATTGTTAAATTAATTCAAAACATCATATTGTGTATTTACCCATGAAAGGAAACATGCAAATATTTTGTTTACGAAAATGGTTACGTTAAAGAATAAATCTTAAAATCATTTATTACAAAGCTGCCTTTTACAAACTGGGCCATCGTCCCTAGTCCACGTTTCTAGGTCAAATCATCTCAAACAAAGGGTCTCTCAGAATGTTATGTCCAATTATGATCACATCCGCATTCTGAGCTAACAGACGTCTTGTAAGATTAATACTTAATCATCTCCGTATGAAAATTCACGGAAGGTTTGACAAGATACCTCTGTAATAATAAACTTTACGTCTTGGGTAGTTCAGACAATTGTATATCAGAGAATTTGGCCGTTAGTTTTAGTATAAGCATCATCAGAGATCTGTAAAACATAAACGTATAACGGAATTCATCGTTTATGAGCAAATATTTCTTTAGAACATTTCAAAGATTCAAAGACAATATTTTGTACAAATCTATGTAGACTAGAAGTATGATTCGACAGTTATCTCCCTTTGAAACTCTCTTTTTATTCGCATAATACATGCATTTTAAAATGAAATTTAAACAATTTTAAGTTATTGATAGTAATCTCGCGAAACTTTGTTTGAAAGGATTTAAATTTCCCTGACTGGTAGATTTAGTACTCAGAAGATTCATGAATAAGGAAAAAAGATATGATAATTTCGTATTAACCGCTTTGCTATAGTTAATGCAAATCAAAGTAAGAATACCCCAAACGAATTGTGTTTCCTCTTGGTTGAAAGTAGAATACAGAGCCAGGACCCTATCTTATATATATGGATTTCGAATTTATACATCTTTTATAAAACAACAAGACAAAAAAATGTTTGAATGTCAATTACCAAACCATAATTAGAACCCAAAAAATGATTGCACTAGGGGCAATATATACAGAAGGAAAGATAACAAGGAAACACCTCACAAATTACTGGATAAAAGGACCAGGTGTTCCGGAAGAGTGTGTGTCTTTTGCTTCATATATGACACCCGCCATGTACATATAGGTCACACCCTAGTAAATGACATCATCTTCAAACACAACAAGTACGCATACAAATGAGCATATTCAAAAACTTCCCCCTTCCTAGCAAACAAGGTTACAGAATTTCTCGCGACGAGACCAAGATGGATAAATTAGTGTACTTGTTGTATCTGTTTGGCGTTTGATTCAGCAAATGGAATATTTCCAAAACGTTAAGCATATCGCCTCTCAGTTTAATCCTCACTTGGACGTAAACACAGATCACGCCCATAGCGTTATAGTGCACATAAAACGTTCTCTTTTCATGTGAAAGTCATGCGAAGGTTGTTCCTATCAACTGGTTATCGGTCTATCAAAGGCCACGCGTAGTGAACGAATGGTATAGTTTGTTTTTATTATATATCGAAATCAACTTGGGCTGATACTTCAATTCTATAATTGGATGATTCAATGTTAAATGTCTTTAGATGATAATGCGTGTAAATCAAATAACATTTAACCTCATTGGTATCGATTTCTGTTAAAATGAAATAACTTTAGGCTGATTTAATTTCAATATTGATCTTGTTTGTCCAAATACATTATTATTAAGAAAGTAATCTATCGCCAGGACTCCAACATCCTGAAAGTCTACTATTGATACATAAGTAATATACTTTATAACGTTCAATTAGTTTTAGTTTCATACAACCAGTTTCAGTTGAATTCATATATTACCAATCCTTTGTCGCTGTATCAATATAAAACAACCCGTTTCTGATATATTTACAACTTGTTCAAGCTGGATCTTTATAGCTGGTTTCTGTTGTACATAATACATGTACAATTGTGTATTAACAACTCGTGTCCGCTGTATTTGTTTGAAAAAGATATAAATTTTATGCTGTATAACAGTTTTCCGTTGTGTGTATATGACAACCTATTTCCACTGTGGAAGGTAACAAAGCTTACCATTAATCCACGCGATCCCGTATCACCCATCGGGCCACGGTTTCCGGGCGGTCCCTGCAATGTAAGACAATTTGTTGAGACACGTTCAATAAAAAATTGAGATTCTTCCATTTCAGTAATATATTTTTTTGGGTCAATTTTTGCATAAAAAAGAACAACGGCACTACTCAAATGAGATAACTGTGCCTATGGAGGGTCCAGCAAAACTCTGGGACTAAAAAATCCACCATCAGAGTATGCCACCACCTATCTTGAAAGATGAAGTAACACACACATATCTGCACATTGTGCATTCATTAATATTGTATTGCACGAGAATAAGCAAATGTCTTGTTCAGTGTAGTATGTCGTTTTATTTCGAGTATAATCTTTTATCATTTATTGTCCGACATTCGGAACATTAAAAAAATTGGAAATACATTTTTATCTGATCTTGAGAATGCCAGAGTAAAGAATAAATAACGTACCATTTCACCTGGTTCACCGGATACTCCTGGTAACCCTGGGGTACCCTGTGAAGAAATATACCATGGTCAGGGATTCCTATTTCTCGTCAATGAATACATATGTATTGTCTATTCGAAACGTATCTATTAATTGATATTAAAAGCATTAATCAAGTATCATAAGATCACTAATGGTAATTGATCAAACAATTAATTGCTGTCCGCCTTATCATCTTTTGTTCTGAACGGACGCAATGAAAATAGTTGTAATTAAGTATTCTTTGTGGCTTTCTGTATCCACTTACCACATTGTCATATAAGTGATTTCTTACTTCGTGTTTCTACTCATTTTTGTTTATTTAAGATTAATCTTTGAATATGTTTAGTTTATTAGATCATTAATCCAATGGAGCAGGGGTAAATTGCGTAAACGCGAAGCATTTACGTTAAATTTACCGACTGCTCCATTGGATTTATGATCTAATAAACTAAACAAAATCAAAGGTTAATCCTTATATTTACAGTACTTTCCTGTAAATGGTTCACAAGTTTTCTGTTCAATTTAGCCCCATCTGCAGACATATTTTTTATTTCAAAACTTACAAATGTGAAAACAGTTCAATAAATGTAACAGCATGAAGTTTGCATAAGCCGTAGCTAGCTCCGCCCATGTCAATTGTTAATGACGTCATACAACTGTGATTCGAACGGGATAATTTGCATAGCTCCGCCAACATGTATTGTTGTCGACGTCATAGAAATTTTACACGTTCTCAAGTATAGTTACTGGGAAATAACTCTTGTTTGCAGTACAGTGGTTATCGAGTGAATATCAGTGTAGACTGTAAATATATTGAAGTAAAACTTAAAAAAAAAAACATTTGCAGTTGTAGTACTTTTGCATTCAATGATATAGTCTATTGACATGTACTACATGATAGAAGCTCATCATCCGCAAACTATTTCAAAATTTGAATACATTAACAAAATATTTGTTACATGTACGTTTATATAATTGCATTGAATTTAAGTTTTTGTTCAGATCTATTGGAGTTTTACGTTTGTGGTGTAGATACAGTCTCGATGAAATACTTACAGGATCACCGTCATTTCCTGGTGGTCCTGGTGGTCCCTCGGATCCTGATAGTCCCTGAAAGTCACGTAAACCTTGCATTCATTGTAATATTCAATACATGTGGGTGACATAAACACAAAGGCAAATCTGATCTTGAAAGTTTTTTTTTATTTCGTTCCTTCAGTCTTGTTTAATGACATCTTTGGAAGATAGGCTTACAAAATCAGTTGCTTATTCATTAAATGTTTATTTTTACTTTAAGTGGATGATACTAGAGGGCTAAATTTCTTTAAGATAATTTTGAATTAATTTCCGAGAGAGATGCAAATAGCAAGACTGCATACCTCTTCTCCTTTGGTTCCGGGTGGACCACGTGGTCCAGGGTTGCCGGGAGGACCCTGTAATACCGTTTATTGACATAAGACATTGCGTGTAAAACATATAATTACATATTACTAGCATTGGATATGTCAGATGAACTTCACACCGTGTTCTACAATGTTGTATCTTTCAACTATATTTCAAAACATAATTAAGCTAAGGTATGTCCAAAATATGATTATCAAACACACAAGGTTTCTTAAACTTACATCACTACACATTTCGTACTACTTCTACAGTATCTGGTTCAATATATTTTATATACAACTACTTGTCAGGAATATGTATGTACATAGGTAAAATAAGAACGACTTACCATTTCCAGAAGAAAACTTAGTAAATGCCTAAGGGATTTAGTCCCATCACAACCTAGGTAATCTCGGGATAGGCTAAGACACAAGACATCACACAGAATATTAACATGGTTCAGAAACTACGAACGCTATTGCGCTTCGTCAAGCAACGGCAGTCCTTAAATACAGCAGCTATTATTGTGTAATTTTGCAATTCTTTGAAACAACTATTACAAATTTTGCACGAGATATCTTTCATGCTTTCAGATTTCAGCCTAAAGTCGTTTTGTTTTTTGGGCTTTTTTTCCGAAAATCCATTCTGTTTGAAAATAGTTTTAGCCAATGCTTGTTTAATTGAATCAATATCAAGAGTTTGAATTGAAGTATACAAATAAGTAAATAATGATGTACACATAAGGAGTATTCAACAGCATAATGCTATCATTTATAACTGAAAAGCATCTAGGAAGAAAGATATTCACATAGTGTTTATTGTATATAAGAACTACCGAATGTGCTCCATGCGCTGTTTGTCAACGTTCGCTTGTTAACTCTGAAATTAGATAAGAAAGAGTACTACTCCAATACAATCTTATGCTGATTTATGAATATGCAAATGTACCTTAAAATAGCGCATAATTGTGCGATTACATAAAACAATGATGATTTGCGCGCATCGTTTTAGTATTGATGATGTTGAAAAAACAACAGAAAACGCATCTAACATGACCGACCACTTCAGAGACAAATAGGAGGTCTAAATTGTTCTAGCATACCACAAAAACAAAACTAACCAACCACGAAAAATGAACTAAAAACGGAACAGAAAAAATGATGTGGTGATATGCATTATTAAATCGTTTTCGACTTTGTGAAAAATTAAAAAAAAATATTGTGAGTTATTCAAGTAGGAGTTATTGCCCTTCTCCCTTATATTCAGACTAAATCCTGAAACTTTATGGGGCTTTTGTTTGAAACATCTGATACCTTGAACGCGCTCTTACTATAATCTTTTGTGTTTGTTTTGCTATCCGCATATACAGAGCCAAATGCTACAACTAATACCACTTGACAATGAAGTGTACACACTTACTCCACCAATTATAAACTATATCTATTTCGTTTCGTATCATGCATAAAAGAGAAAAGGAGTAGTACTAGAAAGAGTTTCTTCATTTCTTTCCATACCGGGTCCTCTCTTCCTCGAGCGAATATTGAACTTTCACCTGGGGGGCCAGCCGGTCCCTGGAAACACAAAACAAAATATGGTAGATATATAACAACGGATACAAAAGGGTTTATTTCAAAAAAAATATTGTTGATATATATCATTGTTTATGAGCATTTTTTTTTCCATTTCTGTAGCTTGATATCTATGAACGCCTTATACAGAAATCAATTTCAATTCAAAATACTGCAGCAGTAAAATATGTATATTTTATATCAAAATTTCATCTTATATTGGGAAAAAAGAAATTTCCAACTACAATTCCTTCCTTGAAACGTGCTTAAACTTGAATAAACTATCCCGAGTATGTACTAAACAATAACTCTATATAAAACACATATACGCCTCTGTATTGCTTCTTTCAGTAGTATATGGTGTGAAGCACTAGCGGAGTTATTACCCTTTCGCCGTGACTTCCTTTCTCTCCTCGTTCACCCTGCAGTCCCGGTAGGCCCTATTAAATCAAATCACATGACAGGTTATTGACATATTATTAATTATCAGATAAAACACAATTTTGCTTTTACTGTTTTTGAAAGCTGCTAGGTTTTCGACCCTAAAATTATATTTTATTACTGAGATTTAAAGAGCTAGTGCAATTCTCTATCTTTACATCTGTTTCGGATAATTTTATTTCATATGTCTCCTAGGATTTACTTTTCATGCCATTTCTTAAGATCACTGGCGAATCTTAAATAGATTGTACAATAGACACACGAGAATATTATCTTTGCATATGTGATACAATCGAGCCAAATAATGAATTTAAAATTCACCATACAGCTGTTTCGTACTTCCGGACTTATCTGTGATGCTAATGCCTAAACCTAAAGCCTGGGAAGAAAAAACCGGCCGAATGAAATGTCCGAATCCTTACAGAGAGGTGCACTAGACAAATGAGTCAATACAATTTCGTAATTTTCGAATATGGAAAACATTTAAATGCCTATCATTATAATTATGCATGTGTATATTCTGAACCAGGGTATTATTTGAATTACTCAAAACGTTGCATGCAGGTTACGGCAAACCTCGGGGACACCATTGCAGTGTCTACCGCCTACGGTCTTAAATGCTTTTTTAAAAAGACACACATGAGACATGGACGAAACAACCGTAAGGTGCAGTTATAGTCATTGTTTGGGCCGAATGAATTTTATTCTAAATTATAAACATTGCTTGTGTGTCTTTTGTACAATCCATTCGATTCTTAAAGTGGTTTTTATCTTCTTTTTTTTTCTTGAAACCATAGCGATCTATATCAGCAGTTATAAACCTACGTCATGGCCACCTACTTATACAGGGTGTCTCAAAATACATGTCCCGACTTTAAACTGCAATAATTTACTCTACCGGATAGGTACATGTGTAAAACCGATATTGGCTGAAAGCTATTGAAAATAAAAAAAAATTGATACATAATAAGCAAAGGAAAGAATTATTAATTGTGAAAATTGTATTATTCACTTTAGAGAAACAAATTCCGGCGACGTCACAAATTTGTCCCGATTTCCAATATTTTATGACGTTACTATATGACATGCTCACTTTTTGATCTCCCACTGTTTCCCTTTCTTCTGTCTTTCAGACATCCATGCTTTTCAAATTTAGCTATTATTCTGTAAATTTGCTTCCTGCATATTGGTTTTAAATCTGGAAAATGTTTTCTCAATAATGATATGAGCTATATTCATTTGTGTATACGAAATCAAAGTCGGGACATGTATTTTGAGACACCCTGTATATCAATAGGAAGGTAGGCGTTCAATCAAATATTTCAGTGTTTGTTTATCAATGTTATTTCAGAATTTAATATTAATATCAAAAGCAAATGAATACGAAAACGTCATCAAATCCTTAATCAAAACTCAAAACTGACAAGACTAGGGACACAATATGAACAAGATAAGCGTCTTCTGCCTTACTGACTATACCAGCCATGTTAATCTAGATCAAATCCAAGTCAACGTCAACACTGAGGTATTTACAAAAGAGTCATCATCAATGTGTACTACATACCTGTAAGCCTTGTTCGCCATCAGAACCATCATTTCCTTTTTCTCCTTTAGGACCCTGTCATTTCGAATGGGATAACAAAAAGAATATATATTTCATTTAAAGATGTAAGATTTCAGCTATACATTGTTTGTATACATAAATGAATTCCATATATATAGTACTAAAACTGCTCTTAAAACAATGCTTAAAATTCAAAATCACTATGTCAATGAGTTTCCGTCGATTGGCAAGTTAATGTCCCTTCTTATAAAAAAAAACTGTATTATAAAACACACATAGAATCTTTTATCATTGTAACGAATATTAGTCCGAAGTTGAATTGTGCTAATACAGTAAGTAGTTCATCTGGCTAGAATATAACATTGTGATCATTGAGGTTGTGAATGACTTACCGTTTCCCCAGGTCGTCCCTGAAGTCCAATCACCCCTGGTTCTCCTGACACTCCCTGTTATATCAATGATACAGCTATACCTAACCTTACATTCAACTGCCTTACCAGTACTCTACAAAATTCATTTACAGTGGTAGACATTCGCATTGAAAGTTATATATATCACAGTTTGTTAACATTACAATACAAAAAACATGTTTATATAATTGATTTATATGGTGTTAATATCTTATTAGGCCGCATTTTGATCCAACAGTTATTTCTGATGATTACCGGAATGCCGTCGATACCCTGTAAACCCATAGGACCTTCATCGCCTTTGTCTCCCTAGAAAGAATACAAAACATTAACATGTATCAACCAGTATTCAACCCGATGGCTAATGCTGTAATTACTGCGTATAATTATTTGCTTTGATAATAAAGATTAATTAATGCAAAAACATTGTTACGGTTTTTGTATCGATGGAAACCATTACCATGGAGACAGTTTAAAGTACTTACCTTGAATCCTCTGTTCCCTTGGTCTCCTTGCTCTCCTTTGTTCCCCTAAAATATTGTGTCATTTACTTGCATCAGTTTATTTGATATTATTTCTTATATATAATACTAATATTACGAAATATTAATATTTTGTTTAAAATTCTTTCATATTAGGCCTTATTGTAAATACTTGTTTTTCAAAAAGCACATTGTATTTTCATTTTTTAAACTACATCGAAATTAAACATAAAGTCTTAATTTTGAATGGTTTATCTGAATTGTTACAATTACAAACTATGATAAAAAGCATTATTCACATACAAAATATTGATTTTTTCTATTTAATTCGCAAGACACGTGAATTAAGCTGTCGTCATTTGTATAAGATTATGAATTTAACATAGTGATATCGGTGAGTACCTTTGGCCCAACGTCACCCTGTACTCCCTGAGGTCCCATGGGTCCTGCGGGGCCCTACAGTAAAATATGGAAATTTGACAAGCATAAGTTCAACCTAGATGAAAACAATTAAGACATGTGTAATGAAATGAGCTCGATAGCTTTGAAATTCGGGAATTTAACTTATTTGGGCAATAAGTACTTACTATTATGTTGAATAGAAGTTTATCTTGGATTAATTTGTTTCAAATATATTTTATTGTTTTTATCAATTGAAATTAACAATGTCATATTTTGCAGATACATGAAGTTCCATACGACCACTGTTACCTTAGTATTGTTATTGTATTTTACGTAAAAATAAAATCCATAAATGACAAAATACACGCATTTCTGTAAAAGGATGGCTATATTTACCTCCACTGGAATGTGGTTAGATATGTCTGCCTCAAGAACTTGACCCTGTGTAAGATAAAAAGGAGGAAATCGTTTCGGTGCTTACTGTAACGTGTAAAAATCCCTTTGTGTATGATCCACACCAATCAAAACCTTAATTCTTAGCAATGACATTTTGTCAAACAAACCACAATGAGAATTCACGTTACTATCTGCCTTCATGTCAAATGAAGACAAGCATACTGACAACATCATACGGTTCGTATGTCACAACACGCTAATCCTATACACTAAATCATGGAATCGACCATGTCATATTGCCGGGTGTCGACAAGATTACACTCACCGATAAAATTATATCTTTTTCTTCGTCTAGTCTTTATTTAGTAGAGGAAGGATTAGATTGTACGGTTGCATATCGAGACAAATTCCCATTAACGCTATCTACAGAGTGACTCTATGCTTTCCTATTGCTTGTGATGTATGGACGACATTGGTATCACGGTCATCTCGAGATCAGATCACTGATTTTGAAGGGACATTGTTCTGCGTTTCACAAAATTTTTGGTGTCCCACATGTATGCGCTTCAATAGCCTAAAACTTTTTATAAGAGTTTCAATATGTTTAACCAGTTAAAAATACTTTTCTTAAGTTTCTATAGCCTATAAGAAAATGAAAACTCATATACATTGTTATTCAATGTACAAGATTATATATACATGTGTAGATCTTATTCTTGGCGTCAATTTGTCAAAAAGTGTGTATACCTGAGATGACTGATTTGTAACATGAATATAGATGCCTTGATAGGTATACAGGCATTTGAAACCATAGTGCATGTATCTTACCTTCTCAATAGTGTCACCAACATTTTTCTTTTTATCATTGGCAATGTTGCCCTCCCAATAAACCCTCTCTAATCTCTGACTAACAAAGTCACCACACCCTCTTTCTTTCAACAATAAATCAACAAAAAGTTTGTTATTATTGTCATCATGAATTGGTCTTGGTTTGCTTTTGTTGGAAGACGAAAACTGGAGTACTGGTGACTGTCCACTTCAAAACTTGGGATGAACCAGTGACGGAAGGCTAATAGACGGACAGACGACTAAACCAATCTGCCACAACGACATTGTGCTTGTTAAAATTCTTTTTATTTTTTCTTAACCTTTTTTTTGGTATCGTGTAATGAACATTAAAACAAGAATGGATATATTCATGTTATAAATGTGTGGTCCTACCGCTGGCCCAGGTGGACCAGGTGGTCCTTGGATACCCTGTTTCCCCGGAACTCCATCGTCTCCCTGTCAGTGAAATACAGGCACGTATTACATTAATGCGTTATAAGGAACAATTCACTTTAATTACAGTCACCAAATAATTGGTATCAACGGTCGTATTAACGCAAAATATGCATCATCATTGTTTTCAAAACGTTAGATAGATCTCTGAGAGTATTTTACACCATAATATTGATAATATCGCTCTTACATTAAAGCCCCGAGGTCCTTGCTCACCAGCTTCGCCCTGTAGTCCTCGTTCACCCTGAAACAGACAGAGTTATGACGTAAACCATGTAACTTTGTAACGTTTACTCGCTTCACTTTCAGACATTAAATTATTTCATGAACCATTCACATTTGAAGAATTAACGTAATTGTGATCAAATTCCAAGAGACCTTATCTATCGAAACGTTTTGAGTATCAAATATGACATTGCAAAAAACATATATGTCTATGATAAATATCTTAACACACACCTGTTTTAGATTTAATATAAAACTAATTCATTCACGTTGGATAAAACATCCCTTAAATTTAAGACATTTTAAAAAATACATATACATTGAGATCGTTTAAGATACCATTTCTAAACTGAGAAAGCCGTTTTGTAAGAGGAAACTTTAATCATGCCCATGTACATCATACGGTAGAATAACTGCAGCACCAATAACAGTTAAAATTAGGATATTTATAGCGACATACAAGCTTTAAATGGAAAATTTATTGACATAATTTCTTGTGCCTATCTGTCACTGCTAATGATCTTCTCCCGTTGACAGAACAAATCATACTGTTCGCCCTTAATTCACTCAGCGATACATCAATTTGTTTTGTCGTTGGAAACATTTCAATAAGTACAGGATAAGTCAAATATATTCTATTCAGGCGTCGATAATTTAAGACCGTCAAATATTTATCGTACACCGAACCCGCTGTATTGAGTATCCCACCCATTATCAGATTGAGATATGTCGATCGAGACAATGGCAATCATGTGATGAGGTTCGACAGGGCATGAAACCCATGGGGATAGAAATACAGGTCAAATCGGTAATCACTGTAAACTGTCAGCATTTCAGTTACAATTTATTCAAAAACATTTCTTTAGTTTTACCTTAACAATAAATATGTCATGTGTATAAATGACTTGGGGTCGCGTAGCTGATGACTGTGCCATTATAGAGTGTTTAGGGCAGGTGCTGTAAACCATTGTCAAACGTAATACTGGGTAGCTAAAGGTTGATCTAACACAGACAGAGGTCAATTAAAAACGGGTAACTGTCAATTTGAAGTCTTCTTAAACAAAAGCTTTTTAGTATACCATTTTTAATCTGGTTGTAAATACCGATACTAGTTAATGTAACACCTCACTTTAAACTTGTTCACATTATACCGTTTCGAAAATTAATAGTTTGATATTTCAGATTTAATGTATGAAAATATCATATCAACTAAATAGAAAAAAAAATGACACACAGTTCCCTCTGAAAACTTGAATGAAGAATCAATCTTGAAAACATTGAAGATACAATAAACCTAAGTAGTGGACAACATTTAGTTAATTTGTAACAGGGATGTATTGACAGCACATGATTTTTATATTTTGTTTTCTTTTTATTATGTCCCTTAGACAGAAGACATGATTGTGCTATGTCATACAATAGGAATAATTTGTATGATTACGTCATATCAGTTCCACCTGCCCGAAGAGAGAACAATTTTTATGTAAGCTCCCAAATATTGTGGTATACAGAAGGGACAACTCCTCATCATGTCATTTCTACCTTACCCGACAGAAGAGATAACAAATCTCAGGTCATATACCAAATATTTTAGACAATATCAACGTCTACCTCGAAAAATACGAAACTGTGGCGATAACGTACTGATACCATTAATATTATTACGACAAAATCTGTAACTAAAGACTACAGAAGACAAAGTTATCGTTTTTCTAAAACAGCAACAATATGTATCCCTATAAGGAGCCGAGATTTACGAGACAGGTCTGTCTACTTTCGACCCATTACGGGGGCACTTAACACGTCGGGGATACAAAAAAAGTAGCAATTACGTCCAACGACTATTGAATCCTGCCAAGTGACACCCGACAACTACCTAATCTTGTACAAGGTAAAACAATGCTGCAATACCGCCTTAATGAATAGAAGGACGACTGTTTAAAGTCGTTAATGAATTGTATTACATAGCTGTACAATGGGTTTTTTAACGGTTTGTGATCAAAGGACCTCAATGGGACCTTATGATTTTGTTAGTATATTAGATAACAAGGTCACGACATAAACCACTACAATAGAGATGGAATGATACATTTATATACGACAGCTGAGTTCAGCACTTTAACCTAGTGTCTCGGTCAGGTCTGGTCTTCACATTTACTTCTAGAAATGTGTACCCATAAAGACATTATCTAGCAAAAATATGCAGTATCTTAACTCTTAAAACCTGAAAGTTTATCACTCTAGAACAAAAAACAGAGAATATCGAAGTGTCAACAAAACAATAATACGAACTCAATATCGATAAACTAGGGGCAAACTATGTAAAGGGAAGATTTACACGGGGATATATGAAAAGTACAAGAGAAAAAGACCAGGTGTTCCGGGAGGGTAAGAGTCTTTTGCTTCATTGACGACATCCGAAAAGTAAATATAAACACATCCACGTAAATTTCACGTTCTCAAAGTGAGAACTTAGCATTATTATTAATCACAACATGTAGGCATACTTAAAAACATATGCCAAACATCTACTTCAATATCATACATGTACAAGGATACGGGATATGTATCAATGAGACCTAGATGGCGACCATAAAACTTGCCTTCATCGAGCTACACCGCTCGAATATTTGTGTTGTTAAAAATGGGAAGGTTTATGATCGGAAGATAGAACATATCGCCGTTTCAGTCGTTTATAATCGTAACTATTCTTATTTATCATATTTAATTAATATTTGTTTTGATATTCCATTTCATTTGGATTTTCTATTCAACCTTATAGTTACTTGCTTATGCTCTAATGATTCGCTAACAACAAGGAATCAAGAGCGTACATGTATTAGGTGCAAATATTGCATTTCTACAAATTCCATTTGAGCTTCAAATGTCAGATCGGATAGTCATCTAGGGTTAAAACTTTGTACAACTTAAAAAGCAAAGCATGTAGTCATTTTTGAAATCTTTCCGGAAAGCGTAGAAGTTTGCTCATATGAATGACAGAGGGATATTTATGAAAGAAATACTTATTAATATTAAAAGAAAAATTCAATACTGTTTTTCCATGTTGATAATCGGATAAGGCACAAAGAATTTTTGAAATATTCTGTAATATACTTGCTATATTTGAACTATTAATACCCGCTGAAATTGGCATTAACCTGTTGCTGTCATACATTAAAAGGCCATTAAAGACGTGTTATTAATTATATAAATACATAAAAGCAGTTTCATCTTCAAGTGTGCGCCAAGCATCAGCATGGATACGATCATATGGAAATGTACACACCTACTTTCTATTGGATCTGATTAGAGAGTCTCGGATACACACTATTATGTGCCAGGAGAGCAAACTTATTTAAATAAAACGTGGTCTCCTGTAATTGATATTACGATGAAGTTACAATTGTAAAATCATTGATATAATTATATTAGTCATTAGGAGATACCATTAGTAATGCTTAGATATTTCAGTTTGATTAATCTTTAATATGCTAGCGTGGGCATGATATCTCTTTTTAAACATAATATTATGTATTATGTTTTCTTCTGAAGTTGTAAAATGCTCACACTAATTAGTTGGTTACTTATGCAATGGCTTCATATCTTTGTTATTTACACCAATGACTATCCGACCAAAACATGTTTTTGTAAAAGATACACTTTCTGTTTGCAGAATCAATTAATGACTCTGTATTACTATCTAAACATGCAACTATATATAAAATATTCAAGCTATTCTTAAATAGATCTTTTGTGTTGGCCCGGTATGTTAGCGCGAGTAGTCTTATTGTGGGAGGAACACGGAAGGCCCAAAGGAAACCTACGTGGTCAAACAGATGACTCCATACCTTTTCAAATCGGATCAAAGAACCGAACCCAAGCCACCTATATGGAAGACAGGTGTGCTATCCACTGCGCACTGCGAACAAGATTCGAACCGTAGACATAACATTTTTTTGATGGCAGGTAGTAAACTTACCTGAAGTCCCCTATCTCCTTGATCACCTTTCTGACCTGCCACACCCTAAAACAGACAATATTACATCACAAATCGAAATCCAATTTCAGGAATCGAAAATATTCAATGTTTTCATCAAAGCATTTTATTTATTGAAGTTAAACGATGGCAAAATGAATGACACAGTTGTGTTCACAACAGGATTTAATATGATATTTCACACAAAAAAAAAAAAATTTAAGAAAGGGTAATTAACGTATTGAATTATTCATTTCAAATATAGCAACTTTATCTTTCATCACAATGATGAAGTTTACAAAATTTGTCGAGGAAATATGTGCACCTACCGGTTGACCCGGCTGTCCCTGAGCCCCCTCGGGACCTTCCGGACCCATCGGACCGACAATCTGGGGAAACAAATATCAAAAACATGTCTTCAAATCGTTCTGTAGAGGTATTTTTGTGCAGTAAATAATGGTATGTCCAACTTGTAAATTGCAATAACCTATCTTTGATTTATTTTACACGATATGTATGTGTTCTGTTCCGAGCAACAGAGACAACTAAACTACTACATAGTATTTTGATTTAAATTATTACCACGACATTAAAATAAATCGATAACACATGTAGGATGACATAGACAGTTGTATACATATCGAAGTATATGCCTAACGCCAGTCAAAGAAAAACATGCATCAATGTAATTGAAAAGAAAATATAAAATTATGCCTCACATAATAAATTTAATGTTTCTTACACTATCTCCTTGCCTTCCAGTTTTTCCTGGTATACCAGGGGTCCCTGGCTGTCCGTCTCGACCCTTGGAAAGGAAAGGAATGGAAACAAATACTTAGAAATACGATGTGACATTGCCCTATTTATTCAAACGCTACAACATTAAATTTCGAGAAATTAATTCAAATAAAATTTACCATATACAAACACCATGGTAGGATAATTGATATTGAAGATCTTGAATATATGTTCGAGTTCCTACTGGTATAACAGTAGTTAACATACTACATACCCGTTCTCCCCGTTCTCCAGGAGCGCCAGTATCACCAGATCGACCAGGATTGCCCTGTAATAGAATAACATATACTTTATATGACTATATCCAATATCGCATATAAAGCTATACACTATAATTATTTATGTTTCTGAGATTTTTAAAAAGATGATAAAAATGAATTCATGATAATTTCATAACAATTTAGAATATAAGTATGCAAATGTAAAATATCAACGTAAATTAAACTAAAAATCAAATATACGAATAAAAAATATTAACAAGATTGAAACTATTGTTTATGTAAATCATTGGACAAGACAGCGCTATGATAAACATTAAGATGATTGAGAATTGTTTTTATATATTATGTTGCTACAAAACCATAATCTGGTTTTTCTATTGATAGATGATATCCAACTCTACTGGTGATTATGTGTCGTTTTTACTTACATCCATACCAGGAGCACCTGGTTCCCCCTGAACACCTTCATCTCCCTGTGGTCCTTCGGCACCTCTCGGACCCTGTGGTCCAATTTTACCAGGAGTTCCAGCCTTTCCCTGATAAAGAAATTTTATTTTGTAAAACTAATTTAAGAACATTGTGTTATGTTCTGAAACTTAATTTATCAATGTTGAGATATTGTTCACTCATCGTATCAATGTCAATGTCACCTCTTATGATTTTTTTAATTTAAAGCACGTTGCTCTGGAAATGGCAATTGATGTTTGTTCAGAAAGCATTCTTCCTTTCCTACAAAACTATTTTACATACTAACCGGTTTTCCATCCCGACCGGCCGGGCCCCTCTCCCCGGAGTTTCCTTTCGGCCCAAGCAAGCCATCAATGCCATCTAGACCGTCACGACCATTTCTGCCGGGGGCCCCCTTTGTTACAACGAAGATAATAACATACATTAACTAACGTGTACAATGGATATTATTTAACCAGTTTGTTACAATGTATCTTTCTCTATAAATGATTCTTTGCAATATTCTCAAGTCAAATATAACCGATAACCTTTCTAAAACTGTGCAATATGACACATTTTGTTATAATAGATGTTTTAATAATGAAGTTTGAAAAATGTGCTTACATTTGTTCCATTGAATCCCCGTGGTCCTGCTGGACATTGGACAGAACAGCCCATGTCTCCTCGCCTCTAAATAGACAGCATATTGATTAACCAACAGCCACACAAGCCGGGTGGTCATTTTATCAAACATAAGACCATATTATATCTAAGATTATCATTTACATAAACATATAACACCTATTGCATGCTTTTAAAAACGTTATTATTTACTAAATATATAACAGGTTAACCAGAACCAGGAACTACGTAAAACTAAATTAACAATAGTGACAATTAAATTATATGTAAGCATCTTATGAAATAGTGACCAGACGAAAAGTTATACATTATCAAATCGAATTATTACGTTATATTTGTTCTGGGCCTCAGTTGAACATGGCTTGAATTAGTATTGCATCAATGCATACGATTTCATAAATGTTGGTTGTTAGGTAACATAACTGTTATCTTGAAAATGCATAAATGTGAAATGGTTTAAAATGTATATAAACTGTATAAAAGATTATATTTTGATATGATTATAGTTATAATAAAAGGATATGTTTATATAATTTATATATTTTGTACCACAGATTTGTTGACCTATAGATAAAAAGTCAGTTTCGATTATTTACTTCTATCGTATTTACTTGGCCGTACTGATTTTAAACTCGGCAAACAATTTGACTTTAATCTCCCAAATATCAACCTTTACCATATGAAAGCGCTACCGAGCAATTACTGATCAATCATTCAAATGCAAATCACCTGAAAAAAACTCTCCGCACTTTGATCCAAATGAAAAGTCTAACGACGTATAGTTTACATTGTATGTAATTATTTGATAACCTACGATCGAACCAAATAGACCGCTTAGTACTTGACCATGTACAATGGAAATACTGGATAACAAAGGATAAACATCAGTTTGAAGCGAGAACTTGAAGCTTTTTACTTAGTGCAGCAGCAAAACAAGCAAAGATGATACATTTGTACGAGTATTTTTATGATGCAGACATGTCCTTATCGTAGTTAACGTATCAAATATATATAGCATGCAGTGATCAGCTTTTGACACATCGACTATCACGATATCCTGATACCTGACAAAGCTCTTCTATGTTCGGTCGCAATTAATACACATTTCACTTGTTGTATAAGTTCCCTAATGTCACGTAACTTTGATAAAAGCATAGAGGAGGTAAATTAAAGATGTTCAGACAAAATGTTGCATTTTTATATAAACAAATATTGTATAGAGGTTCTGATAAAGTGATTCGTGAAACACCTGATACAATTTACAAAGACGGTGCGCCATTCTGTACAGTAACGAGGGGCTAAAGAGGTTATAAGGCAGACACCTCGGTATTCACATTTTAGAACCATAAAGTGAGGTCAGCTTGATACGCAAAATATCGAAAGTTTCTTAAATTATGATGCTTTATAAACGACGGAGTTCATTATATATTGAAAATATAACGAAATTGTGGTATAAAGATATAAAAGATAGCACGCTTGAACATTTATATTTTTTATTTGAAATATTCAGATATCAGTCAATTGTTGAAAAAAAGACGATTTGTTAAGCTAACGATGTAATATGGAAAGCTGGAAAGAGAGAAGGTACATAAACAGAGACATATGTACAGAGGTAATTAGACGGTTTTTATGTTACATTTGTACTTGGGTGGGTGTTATTGAAGCCAATTACACCTCGTTACGTAAACCCTCTCGTATACACAGCTGTAGTGTATTAAAATCTGTAAAGTATCCCTGTCGTAATTAGGTTAATACTCCTACAGGTTATAGGCTGGCCCTGGTGCTATGTTCATCGACCTTATAATGAACTTAAAGAAGCTTAACAAAATATCATCTTTATTGATTAAATGTCCTTTGTGAAAGCAACCTTTTATAGATATCTGAGATAAATTCTCAAATTTGTGGTCATGCAAAATAAATGCTTTTGATATATAGTACATATTGTTTTACCTGTAACAAAGGTGTATACATCAAACAAATAATACAAAATATACTGTTTATTTTTACCGCTGCAGAGTTTCATTATCGTGAATTGCAATGTACATGCAATAAAGCTTGAAATAACAAGTTACACATACACTTGATATAAGTTATTAAGACTAAGAAACGATAAAGTTTTTTTTTTATTCCTTCATAAATCAATATGAAAGTTCTAGACAGAGAGAAAATATGTGATTTTGCATACTACAGTTCAAATGCAGACTGTAGTAAAAGTTAACAACTACATTGCCAATTCATACATAGTGCCACTGTTCACTGACGCTAACAAAACTCCAGGCGATATCAAAGTACCTGTATTACAACAACATTATAGTTCACCAATGTGCTTTAAAATGTGCAGTGTTTAACTATGGTGCCAAGTACAAACTCACTACTTGCTGACGCATCCTAGTCAGATTTTTAATCTGTTCAAATGCAAAGGAAACCACGAAAGGAGAGTGAAAGGTAAATTCATAGTTACTGATAAAATCTTGGTAAATAAAAGTTTTTAAGAAAACATTTTATGAATAGTAGGTTAAATGCAGGCAATCTAGCGTTATTTTCATATCACGTCACGCATGCGCACAAGCAACCGGAACTGTACCTGCTCTCTCATGTAGTTTCTTGACTCGCTCTAGAGAAGAAATTAACATAATACTTTATCACCAACACCCTCATGCACTTTCTCCATGCAAAGTATCCTCTGAAGAATGGCACATCGTAGCCAAACCATAGGATGTTTAAAACTGATTTTAATCAATTGTGTAAATGAAATGATAATTAGTTGATAATTAACAATCACCATTGAAGTAAATGTAACGAAACAAAACTAAAATTTCACCCGTTAATAAAAGGTTTAAATGATTGTAAAAAAAAGATAATAAAGGAAAATTCATATCAAAAGAAAATTCATTATAAAAATTAACAGTTTCGGTAAAGCAAGTTCACATAAAGCGTATGAATATCAGTGAACCGGATAGCTGCTGAATGCAAGCTTTATACATGTGTATGATTATGACAGGAAAATTCGATCATAATGTCATTAAAACAAGAAGAATATACTTGATATTCTGATTGATTTCATAATCAGCAATTTGTAACTTGAAAATCATACCGGAAGTTCGTCACAGTTTTCTCGTTGGTGCTTTGAGGGATCACAATGTATGACCAACCACTGGATCTCAAACTGAAAAATAAATAAAAATATAAGGAAAAACAATACACGATAAGCGATGTTGAGAACGACACAGGCAGAAAAGTATACCTGTTATATGTTTGTTTTGAGATAACAAATAACATTTGTATCGATCAAATGACAGTTCTTCTAACTTTGCTTTTTATCAAAAGTCGAATGTTTTAGGTTTATTGCTTCTGTTTTCTAGTTCCGGTTACCCGCGACTTAATGTCCTGATTTTATTTCCTACATTCAATGCATGTTAGTCTCTATAGGGCTTCCACTTTCTTTGACTCTTAGACTAATGTCGTTTCGGTTTATGCTGTCCTCTGATTTGGTTTGCTTACGTACCGGAACTGTCCTTCCGTTGATCTCGTTGACCGGCTGGGCCAGGACAACGTCACCGTTGATATCAACCTGTGATCTGGCCACCATTGAGAGTGTCTGGATATCCTGACAATCTATAAATAGCGTGGTGAGCGTTCGTGTCACCTTGATGTGGATTTTATGCCACTCGTTGTTAAATGCCTGAGGACAGAAATGCAGAACTGGTCAGAACAAAAAAGGCAACCAAATGCTACTAAATTAGAAGACGGGATCTTGTGAAGAAAACAGGAAAATATACATTCATATGTACTACGAAACAGTTTGTTTCAAGGTCAATGTTATTCATATAAAAGAAGGAAAGGGGTTTTAGTTTGCAATTTTTTCTACTTTAATGAATAATACAAATGTATAATTTTATTGAGTAGGCTTTTTAAGGTTGTACTCGTTGAAATACCATGACCCTGTGTAAGAAATAGAACTAATATCGTTACGGTTTTCAAGTCAAAGAACGTTTCCAATACCATTTTCAGCAGGACATACTAATGCGTTCGATATTAATTTTGCAAAGTAATCGAGGTTGTAGTTTGGTGCAATACGACAAATTTGGGTGCTTCACTGTTAAGCCCTTGCTCAGAACCATTCACGAGTCCTAAAAGGGGTAAACAACTACATTGTGCAGTTTAATTCAACACCTTGGGGGTCGATTGTTTTATTTTTAAAAGTGCGATTCTCGTGTGTATATTTTGTACAACCTTATTGTGTATGTCTTTATAATGATAATATCTTGCTGATGAGGTAAGCAGTGATTGATAGCACAGTCCATACGAGATAAATAATGAATGGCGTTAATCGCTGTGTAGATCAACGTAAAGTATCATTGAAAATTAGGCAATGATTTTGTTAGTTAACTGCTTACCTTTCGAACCCGTCGATTGTCAAACGATAATATTCTTTGGGTGCTGCGAGCATCTTTGAATACAAGTTCAATGCTTTTAGCCGGGGCATCGAACCTAACAGCGAATTCGGACTGTCCACGTGAGTTCTGAAAGTCGATCATGTTCCATACCATCCGTCTAGCCAGTCCCTGTAACCTGTAGGTGGCTCCGAAGGAAAACTCCTCCGGCATTCCCAATGGAAACATTGTTCTGCAATCAAGATTATAATCCTTGTTGTGTTTGTAATAAGGATATTAATAGTTTCTATCATGACTTAGTTTTAAGATTGTGTCAAAGCGGTTTACAAATTACCACCCGTGGTTATAGGGGATTAGCCAATATTGTTCTCGATTTCCCGGGGAGCATAAAACCGGTGCTGCAATTTCGGCGTTCACAGATAGCATTCGTCAATGACTGCTCAACAATCTATTCATTAAAAGCGTAACAGACTGAAGGTAGTGGAGGAAAGTATCTTGCTCGAAAATAAAAGACAATTCCATGAACGTGAATTGAACTTGCAATACTTCAGTCATGAGCCCGACGTCCTTGTACCACTAGACCACCGTTCCTCCTCTCATATAATGTATCTAAAACCTTTTCGATGAACATTGTTTTGATAAATTTAAACTATATTACGTTCGGAGTTACATTGTAAACCACGTAAATTCTCTTTTGAGTAAATGAATGAAATGAAATATCGTCTTTCTTAAGTTATTGATATTCCATAATGAAAATAAATCTTTAAAGCTCAAACAAAAAAATATGTCAGACATGTAAAAGGTACGTATAATAAGCTACACGTTGATGTTTTGGATCGGATCTCGTTATGATATAACGCAGAAATCAATCGTCCTTTTCCAATTTAGCAGCACGGGCATATGATACACAAGCATGAATTCGACATAAACATGTGCGTTTGACATAGCATATTTTTCGAGGGGGGAGGTCAATATAACGAGGATTGACTTGTAAGCATATCGTTGTTTACCTTGTGGCTACTGATAGCTGCTTCTTTTTCGCCGTCCGTTTTAGTTTGTATGCTTGCTGGTATGTATTAGATCCACGCGTGCGAGTCACCCCTTTTATTCTCAAATTCCGTGCCTTATCTAACTGGAAGTTAGATATAAAATCAAATGCTGGAAAGGAAAAAATAATAAAAATATTATATGCATACACAATGTTCATGTACGTGATACATAATTCAGGAATTAAACGTTTAATAAGTTAATTTATTATTTCAATGAAACACGATGCAGCTCTTAATGCATTAGCAATTAGTGTGGAATTCAACATGAATTTGAACTCAAGGGCACCACTAATTCAATAACTATCAGGAAGACACATCCTCATGCTTTAATTTACTTTTCCTGTAACGTTAAACACTTCGCATTCTGATGTTAAACATCAACAATTTATATCCTTGATAGCGAAATATGTGTTGAACAGACAGTGAACACTGGTCTCGAGATCGACATTAAATGTTCTGCTTTTCATATTATTATTTTTTTAAATAACCGAATTTTGATTATCTACAATCCCGTAACAGTGTTCAGAATACAATTATTTGAAATAGTTTTAGGAAACATGCGGTTATAAGGTACAGTGTAAGTAAAAACATATATTGATATTTTGTACACTGCTATTTATACACTGTTCTGAAAAGATTTGGGAGGCAAAACTGTGTGCATAACAAAGCTTTTGTTGTATATCTTTTGACAATGGATGAGTTGATAACTGAACTGTCATTATCACCATCACATACTTGAGATATAACCGGTGTTATATATAGAATATCTTCTATTGTCTGCCCACCGGCCATAACACAATCCGGTTTGTTTTCTCATCATAGATCATCTTTTCGTTAGCACTACGATGGCGTAAGAGGATACTTTCCTGGCACCGTGCCCATGTGAGGGGCCTACATGATTGACACGGGAGGTTTATTAGGGTGTAAGGTTAAACACATAACACTGATAGAACCTGACATCAAAGTTATATAGTAGTCTTTTTCAACATTTGTTAGCTTTTTAAGCAAGCACAACAGTCTGACAGCTTCAACACATCAATTGAAATTTTATAATTCAAAATGCAAATATGACGAGCGTTTAATCAGAACAAAATATTACTTTATTAAACTACGTCAACCGTCATCAAATATGCAATACTCCTCGTAAATTTATCTCATTTAGTTTCTTCCGTTTTATACTTTAAATAGCAAACCCTAATATCAAATATGTGTATCACATGTACATTACACATAGACAAGATTGAATTAAAATTTGAAAGAAAAACAATGAACTAGTTGCATATATGATCATTCAAAATAAAACAGAATGATTAAAAAATCAATGCATGCAATAACTCAATAAGATCCTTCATATGTTCAAAATTTAGGGTATATTTATGTGAAGATGCAAGATGTTAGTTAAGTCTTTTAGAACATAATGACCTTCACATTACATTGCTTAGTGAATTTATAAACTAATATTTCATTAATACTTAATTTCATCATGTTTTATTTTCATGAGTTTTAATGGGTTCAAATTGCATTGATAAGAATAGGTAATTTTTCATGACAATGAATTGTCACGTTGGCATTTTAAACTGCCGAATTGAATACAAACAACCAAAAGCTACAGTGTAACTTATTCTTTGGACACGTTCAGATGAAAGAATTATTGCCTAAGAAGACTATGTTTTTATGAAATTCAATGGAATGTAGCCGTCAGTGTAACGCCTGTTTACAAGAATTCAAACACTTCAGACCCACTCCAGTGTCACACAGGTTTACGGAGACAGACGGTCGTTCATAAATACACACGTCTATACAGTGTAGATTATAAACTTGTTTCTCTCTCATAGCATTTGCGATCCGTATAAATAAGTCCGGTTTTTATCAACTACATGTATCAATTTGTAACAAATTCTCGCGTGTTGCTTTAAAAGTCGCTCAAATTGAAAGGAAACTGGCAAGTTGCAATTATCTATTATATAACAATTGTTCAGTGTTTGCCTTTTATATCAATCTATACATTTTTAGTTTGTATGCCATGACTTTAACACTTAAATAGTTCCAAATATCTTTAACTAGTTACACTGAATAACGAAACACTTGATATATCTTATTGAATTTTAGGTACCTGCAAAATAATCTTCGTAAGGACCAATCATTTTCCTGATAGGTTTTCAGTAATTTCAATTAGTGAAGACACATTTTCGTCGTAATATTCAGAGTGAAACCTCAGCTATTAAGTGAAAGTGATCCCGTTTCCGTTCCCTTTTTCCTTCCAACTCCAGGTGGTTTGCCGTTTTTATGTTATGTGTTGTTTTCAAGGCACTGGGGGATGAACGTTTACTTTGAAGTTGTACTATATCATTTCTCCTTGTAACACAACACATCTACCGATGTAAGACTCCTTTCATGTTCTACACTAAATCACTACGACCAGGAGGATCGCGTGCCTCGCTAGTATGGGATTCCACTGACACCATGCTGGTTTGGTAGAGGGTTCATAACTTAGGTCAGTGTGTCGTAACGGTAATTCTCTGACAAAAAGCTTTTTGGTGAAACAAGGGCACACTATATATCTTTTTTTTACAAGTGTTCGGATATAAAATGTTTTAAAGAAACTTAAAATGACTCTGTTTTCCCAACACACTATTTAAATATTTAACAGTTATATATTCTAATTTATTTCTATAAGATCAGAAGAAGTGCAATGTTATTGATTTATGAAAACTAACGAAGACTAGATAAAAGGATATAGAAAGACATATCAAATTGGATAAGGGGTAATACATCAAAACCCTATCCAGATACCGCAATAGAAGGTAAATACCATAAAACTAGCCACATACAGCACAATTAGTTAACCACTGCACCATAAGCAACATACCAAAACACAAATAACATACCACATACCATAACAGTAGCAACATATAGTAAAACACTAAGACAATACTTATACACAAACCACACATCATTATACAGCCCACATATAACTGAAGCCAGATACCAATACACTAGCCACATACCATAACGAAAACCAAGCAACATAATACTACCATAACGGTAACAACATAACACTTCATTAGCCTCATATATAACGAAAACCAAGCATCATAATACTACCATAACGGTAACAACATAACACTACATTAGCCTCATATATAACGAAAACCAAGCATCATAATACTACCATAACGGTAACAACATAACACTACATTAGCCTCATACAGACCCGTACACGTTCGCTGTTCCATCTTAGACGCAAACGGTACGGAAGTGCTTCGGAAATGCTACTCAAATGATACGGAAATTCTACGCAAACGGTACGGAAATGCTACAGAAATGCTACGCGAACGGTACGGAAGTGCTACTCAAATGGTACGGAAATGCTACACAAACGGTACGGAAATGCTACGGGTGACGCTTGCAAACGGTCGATCACATTTACGGATTTTTATAAAAACGGATCCACATAATCACACATACAAACGAAACGAAATACCCATAATGCATATGGAAACGTGTGCTGAAACCGAATGTGGAGATCCAGCGTGTACACATGCGTACGATTGTTTTTTAATGTTTGCTTTGCCATTAAGATGATGGTATGAGAGTGAAACAAACAGACATGCCTTAAAAGTAATTGGGAACAATATCAAATATCGGTAATATTGGAACATGTATTAAATTTTTCCGTCATAGAGACCTGACGTACGCTGACAGGTAGCCATGGGCATCAGTCGGAACACCTCGGGTATTCTCTTCCGAGCTTGCCGGAGAGGCCCGATGTTGTCCGACTGGCTGGGGCATATGACCTTGATATTTTTATTTTATTTTATGTTAAATTTAGTCAGATTCATACATATTGATAAAAGCCTTGTTTTTTGTTTTGTAAATTTTTGAGACAGATTATTTACAAAATTCTGAGTTTATGCAGCTTATAAAAACATGAACTATTCGTTTCGTCAGATTTATTCCGTAAAATTTCCAACCGAACGTTTCGCGAACGCTTTGTAAATGACGCTAGTGCTACGGAAATGGTACGGTAGTGCGACGCAAATGCTACGGTAATGCAACGGTAGTGCGACGCAAATGCTACGGTAATGCTACGGAAATGCTACGCAAACGGTACGGAAATGCTACGGTAATGGTACGGAAGTGCTACGGAAATGCTACGCAAACGGTACGCTTAAAGTGGAACAGCGAACGTGTACGGGTCTGTATATAACGAAAACCAAGCAACATAATACTACCATAACGGTAACAACATAACAAACATTAGCCACATACCATAACGCTAGCCGTAAAAGCATAAACCACACCATATCAAGTAGGCAACAACTATAGCACACGTCACTTACCACCAAATATAGATCTACCATATTTACCACCACTTACCATACCAATTGCCACGTGTCATTAAACTATCTTAACACTATAGCCTTATATCAAAATAGGTGACGCATAATTTACAAAGGTTACGTTCCTAAATACAACCCAAATACCAAAGCACCAACCACACACCCAACTGTAAGTGCCATATCAAACAAAAGCTGCATACTAAACCAAAACTCGCATACTATAGAATTAGCGCATGCAACATACCATAACACTACTTATGTAAAGCACAAGTTAAAACATAACATCCACCATATTCAAACATATAAAACACCCTTACAGGAGCAACAAATTATTAAGATTTATGATAGTAAAACCAAATCACAACATACACCGAATGAAAAGGGAATTAAACAGTAACCGAAACACACTGTTGCTATAAGAACGGTTGACGAGCATATTCTTTGATACATATTTTAATTACTAGGTTGGCTTTTGTTGCTTCTGTTATCATTATTAACAAGGTTTATATCACGTGAAGTGTTTAACCGGACCTAAACCATCATTAACGTCACGCGGTCATAACACCTACTTAGTGATAAATGGGCTATTTGTCAACGTCTACACCTGACGCCCAATGTTATAGACTAAGTCCGTTTCATGATCCTGGAGCCTGGTGTCCCGGCTTAATAGCAGATATAAGGACAGGATTCTACCAGCCAAAATTTACATTGTAGGTAGTCATCAAATATCAGAAGGCGTTATCATATGGTCACTTTCCTTACTCACATACACTGTGATGTGTTATAAATATAAATAACGTAATGATACGGATGGTTGAACATTAATTGCGCAGACACGGTCGATAATCACATGATAATTTATGAAATAAAGTACAACTTCCTGTTTTATGCATTTCCAATTCCAGGTGCGAAGGCATACTCCATAGGGTTTATGACTTATTTGTAAGGGGTTTACAAAATTGTAGATAATAATCCGTCTACATATTATATTTTGACATTCACGTAAATAGTGTCATAAACACGTTATATCCTGTATATCAAATATCATAAGAAGTCTAATTTCATTGACATAAGATAGGTTTTTTAATTGTTTACGACTTTGCTTTAATTTCATCTTAAACAGACAATTGAGTTATACATTTTGAAAATTTCTTTTTATTCTTGAACGATATTATGCATGCCTATATCTGGGAGCTCCTTTGTGAACTTTGTCTTGTAATACACAACTGCGCCTGTACATTGTAAGTAACGAAAGTAACACTAGACATTTAATAGACCATCTATTTAGGCTTAGATAATATCTTTTACATAACTACTGACAGTTATTGGTAAGAAATGTCATATAATACGTAATGTGATAGCACCCTTAACCAT
The DNA here is from genome assembly GCA_947623455.1 of Mimachlamys varia. Taxonomy (NCBI): domain Eukaryota; kingdom Metazoa; phylum Mollusca; class Bivalvia; order Pectinida; family Pectinidae; genus Mimachlamys; species Mimachlamys varia. The sequence continues at coordinate 51,059,512 of OX392530.1, forward strand.
GCTCACTATACAAGGTAAAGTAACTAAGTGTTAGACAATATTACATAATCACCCAGGGTTTTGTATATTAAACATTATGCATAGCTGACTGTTACGTAGAGAGATTCAATTGATCAATTATAAACTATTCTTAAAAGTTGTGTTAGAAGGAACATTGACTTTAGTGTGTAAAAGACAAGTCATTTTCTAAAATCTGTAAAATATCCAATAGTGCTTACACAATGTATACTGTACCTACAGTTTTGTTAAACAAAATCAATGTACTTTCGTGGAAATGAATAGAAAGTTAGTTATCACACAGCATGTAGAGAAACAATAACAGTGTACTTAAAAAAAAAATTTTGTTAAAATTAACTTAACGCGAAATGCAACTAATTTCATCGAGAGACCAATATCAAACCGTCTTTTGAGTCAAAAATTAATTTACGTATAGGGTATTGTAGCCTTTGTCCCGATGTTAAATGAGCTCTTACGATTATTGTCTGTAAATCATGAGATTTATAAGTAAATAGTTTTATTCATAAACATGTACATGGTCCATGTTGACAGTCAGACAGAAGGACAGGTCGACTTTAAAGCTATTCGTTCAGTTGTAAATAGCTGTAAATCGATAACCACTCACCTTTAAGGTCATCATCACCGGGACGTATCGATCCACATATACTGCTACCACTCGGTATAAGTTCTGTAACGGAAAACGAACCACCTCAGTAACAGGTACGACATACAATTTATCAATGTATTGTTACAATGTAACATTATGTAGCACACATAGTGTATAATACAATATGCTGAAAGTGTCACTGCTACATCATACAACTACTTCGTCCTTACAGAACGCATTGGTCAAGCCAAATTTCTCTAAACTACTGTTAAAATGTCATAGGAAACGCATAAAAAGCCTTTGATGTGTTAATTCTGATTTTTTTTACAAATATAAAAAAATCGTGAACTACCATTAATCGTTATATACATACATTTGTGAAATAACATTCTGACAAGAAGACTTTAATATCGATCTTCAACACACATTTTTTGTATATTATCATTATATCAAATATCATGTTTGGCCGTTACCTAAATCTATGTTTTGAAGTTATGCGGGGAACCTTTTATTTTATACTTATTTCATTTAGTTATAGGTATACAACAATATTGATATCTTGGAAACCACCGTAGTTTTGATAGTCTCAGAATGTGTAATACAGAGATACAGTACAGAATGAACAACTGATCATTGTTTTTATAAACGTGACTTCGTCAAATCATATTTTGTATACACTTTTAACCTCCGGTTTCGAGATAAAATAAGCATTTTTGATGACAATTCGATATTCTTACTTTTCTTCCTTTACATGACCCACCCTTACAACTATGATGTAAACATCCAGTAGAAATATACGATCACAAGAACCGACGCGTAACAAATGTTCTCCGATATCTATTTTTCTAATACATTTTGTATGTATTATTATTCGTGTGTTAAACCTTATTCAGTATCGCGAAGCCATGTCATGTTAAGAGCAATCAACTTTTCACCTACCAATAAAGAGTTAATGTTTCGGAAAAGTACAAGCTGGAAGGGTACCCATCTTATTGTGATTTGAATTTAATAATATCATTAAATTGAGCATGTTTTTGTTGGCTGAGGTCGGTGAAAGGATAGGGGACATCCGACCCTTCCCGACTACCTAAGCACGTACTCGGTACTTTTGGGATACTTAATTTGTACTTCTGTGTATTCCATGTAGCGAAAATATTTTTTTAATTTTCTCTATGTAATAAAAATATATGAAGTATATTTCCCGGAGTCATACTTGTAAGTTCGTGCACTCAAGTGCAGTCACCGCCGGTATATATAATTGTATAATAACACTCCGCCAGATGGTTACACGTCATTACTGTTTGTTACTCTTCATTCTAAGGCGTGTACATTTCTACCTGTAAATACCGATCAGAGTGATAACATTTCAGTTAACACGTTACAAATTATTTATTGATATTCTGTTTATTTGTAATTATATACGTTCGTTTTGGAATATTTTCAGTAGTACACACAGAAATCTAGTAAAATAATGCACATCAAAGCAAAAATATTTTTAATGCACCACCGATGTAAGGGTTTATGATATGTATTGTAATGAACTAATGTAAGGGTTTATGATATGCATTGTAATGTACTAATGTAAGGGTTTATTATATGCATTATAATGCACTAATGTAAGGGTTTATGATATGCATTGTACTGTACAATGTAAGGGTTTATGATATGTATTGTACTGTACAATATAAGGGTTTATGATATGCATTGTACTGTACAATATAAGGGTTTATGATATGCATTGTAATGCACTAATGTAAGAGTTTTATGATATGCATTGTAATGTACTAATGTAAGAGTTTTATGATATGCATTGTAATGTACTAATGTAAGAGTTTATGATATGCATTGTACTGTACAATGTATGGGTTTATGATATGCATTGTAATGTACTAATGTAAGAGTTTATGATATGCATTGTACTGTACAATGTATGGGTTTATGATATGCATTGTACTGTACAATGTATGGGTTTATGATATGCATTGTACTGTACAATGTATGGGTTTATGATATGCATTGTACTGTACAATGTATGGGTTTATGATATGCATTGTACTGTACAATGTATGGGTTTGTGATGTGCATTGTACTGTACGATGTAAGGGTTTATGATATGCATTGTAATGCACAATGTAAGGGTTTATGATATGATTATAATGTACGATGTAAGGGTTTATGATATGCATTATAATGTACGATGTAAGGGTTTTATGATATGCATTGTACTGTACAATGTAAGGGTTTATGATATGATTATAATGTACGATGTAAGGGTTTATGATATGCATTATAATGTACGATGTAAGGGTTTATGATGTGCATTGTAATGTACGATGTAAGGGTTTATGATATGCATTGTACTGTACAATGTAAGGGTTTATGATATGATTATAATGTACGATGTAAGGGTTTATGATATGCATTATAATGTACGATGTAAGGGTTTATGATATGCATTGTAATGCACAATGTAAGGGTTTATGATATGATTATAATGTACGATGTAAGGGTTTATGATATGCATTATAATGTACGATGTAAGGGTTTATGATATGCATTATAATGTACGATGTAAGGGTTTTATGATATGCATTGTACTGTACAATATAAGGGTTAATGATATGCAATGTACTGTACAATGTAAGGGTTTATGATATGCATTATAATGTACGATGTAAGGGTTTATGATATGCATTGTAATGAACTAATATAAGGGTTTATGATATGCATTGTACTGTACAATGTAAGGGTTTGTGATGTGCATTGTAATGTACAATGTAAGGGTTTGTGATATGCATTGTAATGTACAATGTAAGGATTTATGATATGCATTGTTATGTACAATATAAGGGTTTATGATATGCATTGTACTGTACAATGTAAGGGTTTGTGATGTGCATTGTAATGAACTAATATAAGGGTTTATGATATGCATTGTACTGTACAATGTAAGGGTTTGTGATGTGCATTGTAATGTACAATGTAAGGATTTATGATATGCATTGTAATGTACAATGTAAGGATTTATGATATGCAATGTACTGTACAATGTAAGGGTTTATGATATGCATTGTACTGTACAATATAAGGGTTAATGATATGCATTGTACTGTACAATGTAAGGGTTTATAATATGCATGTGCAACAGATATTCACATTGCTTCTGTTCTTACTCAGCTGTAATTCATATTACATAATGTTAAATGTTTTTTAACTTTTATTGCAATATTATAGTAATAATATAATATATAATGTTAAATGCACATCGTAATCAAAAGCACTAGTCGTCAAACTTTTTGCAAAACCGGAAATGAACTGCTCTGATGCATAACGAAATGCTAGCTTTAATCATTCGCGTGTTAAATTGTAGGCATTGAGAAGAGTTTAACACTGATAAAAACGTGTTTTGATATCAACCGATCAAGTAGGCATCAAAAAGTGTAATGCTAAACCTCCCATCTATTGCTGAAATATGTTCATTGTGAATCGTGTGAAAATTACTTGCTATGAATGGCGTTCACACGATTGATATAATGTAGTAGCAAATATTTTCTCGCTTGGATGTTTTTAGTTTAACCAGCCTCTAAACCGTTCGCGGTGTGAACATTTTCGCGCTGTCAGTAATGCAGTTTTGTACTATGTGTTTATAATGATATTGTGCACTGTAGCGTTTGGATGATGTTAAATATGTTCGCGTGCGGATATATTCGAGCGAATGCAAGCGAAATAAGCGAAAATGTCTACGCCGCAAACAATTCGACTTTTACAGTATGATCTGCATCCATGTCATTCAATATCAACACAGATTTATCAATTTCAATTATTATTGGCGAGCCATCTATAAAATACACTTAGTCATTATAAACTTCAAACATGCGGGTCTCAGCTGTGTAACAAACAAGTCTCACAAACGTATACACAGCACAACATTCTGTTTATTTTTCATATCCGAAATTAGTTGTAAATTATATTAATCATAATACAAAACCTCCTAACGATTTAGAACGACAGCCATTGTGTGAAAGAAAATGTATTGGTAATATATACAAGTTATCCTGATACCCTCAAACCTACAACAAACTCTAATCGCATCGTTTTCAATTTTCTGTTTTTAGCCTTTTGATTCACTCTTATGAACACCTGCAACTCAGATATCAAACTTCATCTAAATTGAAAATATTAATCATTGAGTTATGAATGGTTTCCTTTATAGAAACAAATGCTGCTTACGATATATATTTGTGTTACTTATATTAAGTAAACGCTGTTAATTGCTAAAAACAAGTCAAAAAAGCATCGCGGATACATTTGTATTTAAGAGAGCATGACATGATTGTATTGATAATTTGTACAGCTGAGAATTTAATTGATTATTTACAACTTTGATGCTATCATGATATCGTGTAAAGTCTGTATTTTTTGTTTTATCTATGTCTGTTAAAATTTTGGTACCAAAGACGAATGATACACGTGTTTTTTCCGTTCTTCAGTTACAAAGAACCTATGAGCGTTTTCTTAAACACGCAGGTGAACATTAATTAAATCTAATAAGAGACGTCACCTTGATGTTCTTTCCCTGCATTACCTTGTTTGAAGTGCTCTTTACAAACTAATAAACAGATCAATGATATAAAAAGTCTGATCCCCCTGAATGTGTATTCTATCGGTTCAATATTTATTACACAGTATACAACTATTTTATGGTGCATATTATAGACCACCTTGATTGTAGTTTACTCGTAATGGATCAGAAATCGAATAAAATCCAAAACATGATTTTTCAATATCAATATACTTTAACGGTTGTTTTAAGCATCAATCACACCGACCACAATGCCTACTTAGTAGTATCTTTCAGATTATATTTATATCAAATTACTTAGAGTCTACATGTTGATTAAATTATTGTTTTATTGTTTTGTTTTTTAGGATTCAACAAAACTACTGTTTTTATAACCTCTGTCTTGAGTTATCATTTCAATTAAATTACATCTTTCCAACAAAGAATAAGATACTTATCCGTGTATCCCTCGGGATACTTAATACAATTAACTGACAGTATGCTTTGGAGTATTTAGTGGATTTGGAAAACGGCATTGTCCTTATAAATATAGGATTCGGTTTGAACAGCATCAATGAAGAATGATCTTGGGGCACATTACAATGAACAACAACTTGAACAAAATGGTTATCTCATCAATTAAGGAGGACTTGGTCTTTCTGTGACAGCGGGTGTGGTTCGATTTTGGTATTTATGGCATTCACTGATATATGTATATAATATAATAACGCCGTCTATCGGATAGGATTTAAACAAACAGTTCTGTTTCAGCGACCTTTTTCCACGCCCCATTGATTAATCAACAGAATAATCCATCGTAAAGGACTCAACCTTGCACCGCAGTGATCTCTATAATATGACTCCAAGATGTATACATCACGACTTGTGCCGAAGTTAGTCCCTCTCCCTCGGACTAGACTAAGACTAGAGATATAATTGATGACGTAATTAATTGTTTCCTTAATCACCAATCACATCTGACTCGTAACTGTGTTTCACATTCCCATCAGCTTGTATCAAAAACCCAGAAAAATACCTTTTGATATCTTGGATGAAACAAATTACAACGTATTTCTCTGGAATAGCTGAATATGAGCAGTTAGGTTTATGTAATTACACAGCAATGCCAAATAGTCATATATCAATAAAACAGCTAAGGCAATGGGCCAAAGGAAAACCATAAAAAAGAGAGTTTTTCATTGGATATGTGTATTTCAAAGCCGATAACTTAACCTTCAAGCGGGGACTGTATGAGTGACATAAAGAGAGGATCAGACTATAAAAGGACAGTTAAATACCGTATAACGGTTATGTCAAATGGGTAATGTATATCGAACAAAAAAAAGTCGATTACTAATATACTTATACCTGTCTATGAACAAACTCGTAATTCAAGTCAAGAATCCGACATCTTAATAATATCAATGTGATATTGCGTTGAATTGAGTACATTATAACATAATCGTTAACATTAAGATACATTAGATTTGTAACGAAGTCACAAGGCCACGTATGTCATAGTTGACAGGTGTGGGAATATCATTAAAGGAGCAGATACTGGCAGGAGTTACAACCTCTAAACACTAGGGAGGTAGCTCAGGACATGTTTTGTGGGTGAGGAATACATCAATGAAAAGCCCCAGCCTTGCACTGGGTCAGAGCTGATACATCTGGACTCATTGACATGGATATAAATGTGTTTGAGGATTTCGAGGTTGATGTTACACTTTACATCGAATACAAACGTAAAACCATTGTGCTGCCCAGACTACTGTCAATTACAGGCGTATTAAACTTCGATACAACAACCCTAGTTTTGTTTCAAAAGTCATTCCAGTTTTAATGTATTTTACCCGGCGATGGAGTCGACCTAGTTTTAACTATCAGGGGAACATATGTAAGGATCTTTACGTAGAATTGAAAACCACGTGATACAGTAAGTATTTATATATATGCAATTATCTGAACAAATATCTTTCAGCATGAAAGTTTATCGCTAACACTGAGTCGGGTTTAGTTCAGACAGTCGGTGTATTCACATTTGGAGCGCTTCAAAGAAGCCCTCTGCATTCCCACAGACATCAGTATAATATGTGGTATTGCGTGGTATTGCGTGGTAAGCCCCCGTGTACAACGCCTGATTCCGACATTCCTGGTGTTTTACAACTGTTTATACCGCTTCACTTCACATAGTAAACTGTCTTGAATGAAGAAACAGTACAGGACTATACATACTTCAGACATCTGTATCTGTTTCAAAGAACAGGATTAATAAAGAATATAAACGTTTTAGTCCTTTTTTTAAAACTGCTAGTATTAGCAACAACAAGTGTGTAGTTGCTTTAAAAATTGTATATGTAATGCGATACAAATGGAATGAGACTAAATATTGATAAGTGATGATTCCATTATATTCATGGTAATAATTATGATACATTTTTCATTGCTTAAAACAATATTGATTAACTATTGATAATGTATGCTATGCAAACTTGAAACTAAATACAGCCTTCTGAATTTTCAGGTGAAACGATATTAATAAATCTAACACAACGGTATATGAAAGGTCCCCTTGCAGCTTTACACACTGAAGTGCACGTGGAATTTGTTTAACAGAAAGTTACTTATATATACAGGAAACCTACGTTACACATGAAGAAACTGTTTCAATACCATTGGAGGCTAACTAAGGTGACTTCGTTCTCCGATAAGAGCTGGATGACTGGTCATATTAAATACAGCACAGATAGAGGTGTATATCTCACAGGATTGAGTGCATTCAAACTACTGCTGTATGGATAAGCGTGGATCAAATGTATCATTTCAATTAAAATGGTCCATTTCATTACTTACAGATAATCTATAAAACATAAAGGGAAAGAAAAGTGTTAAAAGGAGGTGAAAACGGCGGCAATACCTTTATACGCAAGTTACAGAAGGTTTAACGGAATGTGAACGCTTCCGTTTGATGTTAATTGTGTTTGACAGTAGTTCGACATTGTACAACAGTGGTAACGGGGACTCTAAAATTTGACCTTTCCCGTAACAAACACGGAGGTATGTTGACCTTTGATTATCAAGTCATTACAACAGCGAAATGTCACATACCAGCCCAAATCTTATACCATACCCCAAAACACATGGAACAAATCGCAATGCATTCGAAATTTGAAATATTTAGAATAAAAAGTGATGTATGTGCCACAAGTAGCCTTATTGGAAAAATGATATTAGATCCATGTTAAAATAATATCAATATCAAAATAGTTTTAATACTGTTAGAGTAAAGAATTTTTTTATGTTTTTTACAAATTCAAAATCAAATCAGGATATCCTTGAAAACGTACAAAAGAATAAGACCAGGTGTTCCGGTAGGTAAACGTCCTTTGTTTCATTGGCCTCATCCATGTAATTTTTCAGCTAAAGCTCACATCCAAGTAAATGCCAAATCCTCAAAGTGAGAACGAAATCATCATTTTCCATCACATCAAGTACAATGAAGGTACACTAATGGGCAAATTAAAAAAAAGACGTTCATCTTTATAATCATACAAGAATTCTAAACATTTCTCAATAATATCAAGATGATGACCATAAAATTTGCTCATAGTCCTCATCAATCTGTAACTCCCGAATCCCTGTGTTGTATATTTGTTTGTTTAGCAGACGACATGTGTCGCGAAATCTCGATATCTAGAAAAAGCCAATAGAATAACGAATCAACTGCAGGTATTAAGTATCTGTTTTCTACAAACATTGTCTGTTTAAAAAGTTTTGCGGATCATCTTTGTGTGAGCCTATCATCCTACATCAAAATATGTAAAAGAATATTTGATCCCAGTCAACACTAATTAAATTAAGGCCATATTATCTTCTGATTCGTACCCATATCAAACATGAACAATCTTTACATCCGATCTACTTTCTTTTGACTTCTGTACCTAAATCGGTATGACGTCATGTGCGTTTCCTGTTCATGGCTTCTTAAAATAAAATGAAAGCAAACGATCTGAACAAATGATACCATTCATAAATAAAAATCATCTAAAATTACGGATACACAAAGCTTAGATCATTCAGAGATAGTAACATGGAATACTGTAATGCTGACTACTAAAATTAGGCTTACAGACAATATGGCCACTATCGCACAAATCTCGTATATCTTATCACAAATCATGCAGGTATATATAGTACTGGGAGCCAGTCAGACATAAATCAACGTTATCAAACCACATACGTCCAGACAGAAATACATCAAATTTCACGAGCTTCATATGCATACAAAGAAAGTTTTCAAATTAGTTCCTTTCCAATTTTTTCTAAAAAACATATGAATTAATCATTTGGTTTTTATACAATTGCCATGGTCTTGGATCCCATCAAACGCGTTTTTATTTTAGTCAGATATAGTTTTGGGTTTCAGATATGATATTTCATCAGTCGTTAAGCTTTGTAGCCATTCCTCGTGACTGCGTTCTGCTCTGACAGTTATTTGTTCCCGAGTATCACTCGGTGATTTTATACAGCTTAGTATTGTTATGGTAACTGTTACGTTTTATATACGTTATCTTTATAATCATACAAAGATGTTTCGAGCAATGTTCATTATGTAACATGTCTACACAGAGGTGGTATTGACATAGTTATAAATAAACAGCCAGTGATATTTAAACTGAGCTAACCTAGCTATGAAGGAGATTGTGTAATGCAAGGGTATTGTCTTCAGGATATCAAACCATTTACACTGTCGGCATAGTAAGTGTACACCTACGTATCAGACACTGATCAGATTGTCTAGGGTGACATCCCCGAAACGTTGGGAAGAGAGAAATGATAGGTATATCTAACCAATATATCCTTGTTTCTTCTTATAGAAACATGGATGGAACTTCCTTATTATTTTTTAGAGGCACACATCATCATCAAATTTAAAACTAAACTTTTCCCTCCAATCGGCACAGGTTGAATACAATGAAAGAGATGATTAAAAATGATATACTTTATCTCTTTACATTTAAGCTATATCCAACAAGACGCACGCAATATAACTGGTGTATGCACTATATCTACAATGAAAGGGAGCAAATAAAAACATAGACGAGACTCTATAAGCAAGTTGCATTTGTATACAAAAGTGTGTTAACCATCAGGAGTAAGCTTGGAATATACAAGTTTCACTCGTGAATTAATATAAAAAGCATTATCAGATCCACTTTATAAAGTTAAAAACTACAATGTCTATAATCTTACTCTAAACTATTTTGTGACGATTCTCCGGCAGTACGTAAACAAACTATTTGTTGCTTTTTTTCAAATCCAGGTTTATAATATAGCGCTTGGAGTTGAAAGGGTAGAGAATAATAAAATCGATGTTTTTATATCACCTCGAGAATGTTTTTGTAGTTTGATGTAGTGACCTTTCCTAAGGTAAAAACAATGCGTGGTTCATGTTTTGTATTATTTTTTGTAAGGTTAACAAAACTATTACAGGTTATAAATCAATTTTTCAGATAATAATCTAAACCCAATATATTTCCAAACATGTTACGTCTATTATTGATGAAAAACCTTAACCTCAAATAACTAACCTGATTTTATAAACAATAGATACACTGTGCGAGCTTTTGAGGAAATGTGAGAAAAATGTGAAACACCGTTAAAACCATTAAGCACCTTATATATAAAGTTATAGGTGTTGGGTTACACGGAGGAGTAGATACTCGTACATCGCACGTAAACCACCTCATGTTGATACATAATTCCACCTGTACGATAGCCATCATGTGGTGACTCTTGACAATGACCATCCAACACACTATCTGAGAACTGTTCGTTCGACACTGGTCACCACCAGTCACCCGCTAGAGCACTGTCAGTACGGGTAGATAACACGGGAGGTGTGGGCCACCCCTCAAAGACGGGTTAAAGTTCATCTCCGCACTGTATCGCATTTTGTCTTATCACAATCTGTGGTGAATTAGGGTTAAGCATGCATGAAGGCCCAGTCAGTCCTTCCTAGATTTATTACTGTTTGCATTGTTTTAGATTCCATATGATAACTACTTATCGAAAATGTTTGTTTTTTCAATTTGTGCTTTGGTGGGTATGATTTGTGTGTTGGCGCGTAGGAACTAACATGAAGTTACAATATTGAGATCATGCTACATACTTTACACCCCAGGTATAATTTCCGATGCAAACCTTTAGATGCGTTTTCAATAATGCATGTTCATCCCCATTCAGACACTAGTATTAATACGTATATTATGTGCATTTGCAAGTTCATGAAGAAGTAAGAACATGCATACTGCTTGAACAAAAGACTGAGATAATATGAGAAGGGGTATTGTTTGTCCAATAACCGAACATGAAGCTAAAAGGTGTCAAACGGTGTATTATGATCTCATATTTTACTATAATGCTTAAAACTCGAACAGATTAAGAAAAAAAACAGCACAAATAATGTATATACAAGAAAGATCCATAACTAATATTGTCGTAACGAAAAGTAAAGGAACTGAAGAAACGCAGATACAGAAAGCCCTCATGAAACCATACAAAACATCAAAAGGTGAACTGATGTGTTCCGGAAGAGAAGCTACAACACTCGACAGTTACCTATCTATATCTCTTTCCATAAACAAAATATGACGGTCACCAGCGATTAAGGGTTAAAAGAACACATATAAATTACGATGAGAAAATTGTATAGAATCCTGTATAACTCCACTACTCCCTATAATATAGACAGTCTTCACTTTAACAAAGATCACCCAAAATAACGTACATCAGTTTAAGTACTATAGAGTAATGAATGAACATGGAGAAGTGGCATGTTAATTGATAGTAGCTTACTTTTAAAACTTTGGCCATATTGCAAGTCGTAAACCATTGTTTTCTTAAAAGGTGAAAACAACTCAAGAATGTACATCTGGGTATTGTACGCTTAAAGTTTCCCTAAAGCATCAGCTTAGAAAATATAACATAAAACGCTGATGATTTTTCTCAGTCCAATTATAGCCGAGTTTGAGCAAGACTTAAATATGTACACCAACACTAGCAAAATAGTGACTTTTCAAAATTCGATTCATATCATATCAATCAGAAATTATGTTCTCAAATTACCATTCTCGCTAACGAGGCTTTCCAAACCCTCGGTTGGAATGCAAGGTAATGTTGCATACTATTATACGAGAAAACTTCCAGGTGCATTAGAAGAAACATGAAGATACTGCAACTCCATCCGTCCGATGTATACATTTCAGTAATAAATAAAGTGAAGAAGGGCAGAAAACAAATATGTATGAAGGGTAAGACGTGATAAACATACAGCAGGCAGAATTGCTATTCTATGCTTGCAGCAGAACCCTATCTAGAGACTATGACGGTGCAAATCTCATTCTCGCGGCGATATGTGGCACGTATCGTCAGCACGTTATCGCTAACTGGAAAATAAATTAAATTTATCGTGTGGTAAATCTTTAGGGTGAAAGAAAGGTCTGCAAATCGCCCCCACATGTCATGGTGACTGTTTGTTTCAGTTAAGCTGTGTCCTTATGTTTAGATCTAAAATACACTGTGAGGTTCGGCTGCATTTGGTAGTTGACAAATTACTACTACGAACGAATTCTTCCACAGAGTTTTACGTTAAATGTAAACAGTAAATGACAGGTACGCTCTATATTGCTATTGTGCATATATTAAGGCTTTTGAGAAAGTACGTAAATCTTATGTTACATTCTATGATGAGAAAATTACTAACCCAGAAATTTCAAATTAAATATGTCATACTAAAACAATTATCGCCGTTATTTTTTATCACGTGACCAACTATTAATAAAAAACTAACTTATGACAGGTTTTGAGTTTTCTTGAATGTATGGATCTTTTGATAGTATCCGTGTTTGGCAAAAGGGCTCGTTGAAATGATCTTTCTGCAGCTGCCAGCTGGGAAAGATGTTTCCGTGAGAACTCGTCTTACATACCGGGGAACTGACCACCACGAGAGAGTGGTATAAACCACAAATACGTTATCTTTGTTTAGTTAAAAATAAACCTTACAATTTGTTCGAAAATTATCAGTTCCTGGTACCATTATACACTGTATATGTTAATGTATCTTCTCCACAAGGACCAAACAGCTGTATGGTGCAGAGTAATTTATGTTTAACAAGTCATATATATTACTAAGTTATAGAGGTGTAATGACATCTGTGTGTATCTTACGTTTATATATTTGTAGCAAGTAAGAACAAATATCTGGTTCATATCATTGTTAACATAGCTCTGAATATTGACAATCTTGAAAACACTCAATATGTCTGGAACATCAGTACATGATTTACCTTTATTCCAAATGCTGGCTCTAACCTCTTAACAGTCAAGAGAATTACCGATATTAAACTCTGGGTTTATCATCCCTCCACTAGATAATCTCTGTAGTTATCATACAGCAACATCGGAACGCGACCTTCTCAGTTGAACCCATCAATCATGGCGCTGTACAAGAAGGAGGCAGGTAATAGGGGGTTGTATTGACTAATGAAAGGGGTAGTAAACAGGTGTGAACAACGTAAACATTGTAGCCAGGTCGATACGGGTAATGTAACACTACTAGTTAGTAAGACTCGGCAACGCTCTGTAACAGCCCACCCAGGAGACTGCACGTGTTATCGTTACGGTGAGTCGCGAATTATTTGGCTGAAATGAGAATATGTTTGCAGCAAACACTGCAACATTTGTTATCGTTTAAACGTAGCAAATTGGACAATATAAAAAATATCGACCAAATGTATATATATATACGTTAAATTCCATAAAGGGGTTTAACATGAAGGAAAAGTGAAAGTACCATCCCAACATATGGCCCCAAGACAGTGAACACGTCAACTAACAAACTCAAGTCGAAAGGAAACACTGACGTTTATGTTAATGGACCTAAGCTGAGGTGAGGCATCATGAACCTGAGGCATCATGAACCTGTGGCATCATGAAACTGAGGCATCATGTACCTGAGGCATCATGAACCTGAGGCTAATGAAGATATGTACGTCATCATTTTACTATGTTATGATTTTATAACAATGTGTTTATGTAGTTAAGAAGGTTGTGTTGATTTTTATTTTGAAATATCAGAGTATTTGCTGACCTCTGGTACAATATGCATCTCAGCGCCAAATATATATTCCCAATAAGCAATATATGTCCTAAGGGGGTTGATATGTTACGCTTATGCACAGTTTTCGCTGAACCTATACACGTCGTAATCTTACAATATTATGATGCAATAATCGTTTTCGCGGTTTTTTTAGGCCTAGTACAGTTCTGAAGCATTGGTCACTTTCACCTGATGATATGGAAACAATAAAGACGCAACCGTAACCCGAACGCCTTCTTTTCTATCACCGGGCATAATATTTTTTTTTACAATAAAGACAAATGCTCTGATCGAATGAAACAATACAGAGTTATTGTTCAGACATTCTTGCCTTGCCTTCCTGCCACGTCTTATTGACGGAGCATCTTTTACTTACATCTTTGACGAAAGCGTGACGAATTATAAATGTTAAGTTAAATTAAGTCGCACGAAAGTGTGTTTAACTGGTAGTCCCATAAGTTATATAAAACTTTTCTAACTCTGAACTAAAACTTCAGCCGACTTCACAAAATTGTACTTTTGAATGTGCCTGACAACATCCGAAAATTATCCAGTAAATTATGTTTCAAAAACAATACAATAAATCTTCATTTTAATACAGAAAAGTTTTTTTCATTATACATCTTAAACTTTATACCTTATAGTGTTAATTTTGAATCTCAAACTGCATTAATGTAAAATAGAAAAACGGACTAAGCCTTAATGTGTAACATATTTCTACATGTACGACGCTTTGCTTTAGGACTAGACTTATTGCTATAAAAGAGTCACTAGAATATCACCACCAGCTATCTAGTTGTATAGACTACATACGATATCCTCCTGTTGGGTAGTATACCCCTAACAAATGTTACAGTACGAAGGTGAGATGTGTATCAACAGACCACTAGTCAGAACACACCGACATAACCCCAGAAATTACCAACCTATTATAGACACTGCGGTGAACTGGAAAATATGTCTAGTAATTTACAGTCAACTTAAATATCCTTCAAAGACGGAATTCGTAATATATATGACAAAATGTATATAACACTGTGTAACGATCAATATACCTCTTGATTTATGGAGTCCTAATTAGTGGTTGATAACAGTTAATTAAGGGTTCATTAGTGATTATCAATAGCGCTTCAGTAGTTTTAATATTTTAAGTTTAATTACAACATGAAGACTATGATCCAAGAGCAGTCTAACAATTCGACGCAGTGCTACTGGTACTCTAAATACATGTTCATGTATTCTCGTTGTCACAGATAAAAACTTTATTCTGTTATGTCCTTATGGTTGATATTTTATTGCCATTTATGTACCTAAAACCAATTACTTTATAGTAGCTTCTGTGGTAAGTCTACACAGTTTTCGTATCAAGTATTTCGGCTGTCACAGTGACCTCTCTCTTCTGTCGTAAAACAGAACTTGAGAAAAAAGACAAACTTGATCCCCTTGGTACAAATGAATTAAGAATAGACTGGAGGGAAAATCAAGTTTTAAAATCAGCAATAACACTTAGTTATAAATATCGCTAATGGGATCGGTGCGCGAGTGAAGTTTGTGTCGTACATGTTTCTGAAGGTGAAATCGTCACAACATTTCATCACTTATATAAAGTGTAACACATTACAGAGAACTACAATTGGCTATCATAACACCGTTATACAAGTACACAGACAGACCTAACTTTGCCATACTCTGTATAGACACTTTAATCTGTAAATCATTACCATTCGAACTTTAAGAAATGGTTGTTGAATAAGAAGTATGACAGAAATAAAGGCTAAGACATAAGAGTTGTCTTACACGATGCACACAATGTTGTTTATGTAGGTAAGGGAAGAAGGTTGCGTTGATTTATATTTTCAAATAACAGAGTATGTACTGACTTCTGGTCCAATATTGATATCAGAGCCAATAATATATTTCCGATAAGCAATATATTTCCTAAGGTGGTGGCTATGTTACGCTTATACACACCCCTGTTTAAGTTTTGTATGTTGACATGAATTTCGCTGTATCATAAGTGGTAAAAGTAACTACGTTTCAAGTGTGAAATATCATCAGGTCCCAGGTGTTTATTCATATCCTATTTCATATCGTCGTCCGATGGGAAAATTAGAAAAGCATTTATGAAACCAAATAATACATTTTACATGTAGATGTGTTAGGTTCATCTTTAAAAGATCAATAGTCCTACACTAGTGTACAAATTAATATTGTTTTTAACAATTTTACGATAAAGTACAAATGTGGTATAATTTGTAAACAGTGTAAGTCATGGTAATGGTCGAACGACTTCTAATAAAAGTCACCGATCCCTACGATTGCCACTTGCACGTAGTCGGTGTGGCAAGAGGTAGCACTCGGCGTGTTTATGTAGAAAATGAGTATACACAGATTTGCAGCTTGGTGCACTTCACATACCACACCGGGGAATAAATGTCAGGGCATAATAACCTTACACCAAGCAGCCGACGCTAGCAAACAGTGTTTTGTCTTCAAATATATATTTATTTTTTCGTGGCTATGCACGAGTTAAGTGCACGTATGGCTATTCAAAATGACCAACATTTCATAGTAAAATTTTACTGAATTACAATGGTGTTTTGTTTTGTAAAAATAGTACCACGAAGCCTTGTTTATTCTCATTATAACTGACAAAGCTGTATGCGGTCGACCCGAGCGTTATGTATTGTGTACAGTGGTATAACAGGGAGCAGTGTACGGTGATCTTGGTGTATTGCAGAAGGCCTTAACCTAACGATTCAACACTAACTTCTTTCAACTAATAATGTTACTCATTGTTACAGAAAACATGTCTTTGACAATGTGTTATACTTACGTGCATATATAACGTTGATTAAGGTACCTAATACAGTCAGTCTGGTTATCCACCCCATTCTGTCTGAAAATTAAAAACAAATTTACTTTATCATTCATTAACATTGAATCAGAAAAACAAACGCATTGATTTGGCATTTTGCTTATATTTTTGTCAAAACATAATTAAATTAGGCGTCACAAATACCGAATTCAGCAAATGTCACTTATTTGGAATAGAAAAATCGATTGGTGTTATAAAGAATCAATTATAAAGATTTTAAATTGCGATACACATTTTGATACATTGCATTATGCTATCAATAGTTCCAATCGCATAGCAAGACTATTAATGACAGCTCACTCAAAGAAAAACCTAAAAATGGTGTAATCGCATTCTATGTCCAAGCACCTCGTTATCAATTACGACATAGAAGCTACAGACAGATTTATCATTAACGGTATTGAGTTGTCCCCTAACGAAGGGAGATTGTGTACCATTAGGGACGGTACTTATACCCGTACACCTACAGTACGAAACACGTACTTATCTCTGGTATGATCAGGTGTAAGACACGTGTAGTCATTTCCTAATTACCACAGTGTCAAAATTCTCGTTAGTCAAATCATGTCGCCGGTGTAAAGGGTCCTCCTCTACATTAGTATGGTGGCTAAAGTATTCATAACGCCGTATTCTACAGGAGTAGCTAATCATTTTAACACAAATTACAAAAACTTACCACTCACGAATGACAGAAAACCTTCAACAGCTGACAATCGAAGCCATTTCACAACGTAATTATAAAGTATAAAATATAGTTATTGTCTTCTCTGTGTTAGTTTCTTAAATGCCTTTTCATACAATGCTGTGTTTTCATATGTCAAAAGAAAAGAAACATAGTTTACTGTTGTTCGCGGCAGTATAGTATAACTAATTGACAATTGTTTTGTTCGTAAAACCATTTCCTAAATGAGTTATGGTTTCGGAAGCATTGTGCCTGTTATTCATGGAATCGTGTTTTGGTTGAACAGGTGTACACCATGCTGAGAACATTCCACATATGATATCAAATATACTACTTTTATAACCAATTCAGGGTTAGGTTGTAAAAATCCCGAGGCGGTCCATGTTTTTATAGTGAACATAAAAAAGTCCCCGGCGTATGCCTAGTCTCAGACATAGAAAACGATACAATTCAGAAACACAGCTAAAAGGGTATCAACACAGAATTTAGCATGGCAGCATTTATTTAAGATGCTACATGTTCCATTTTTACGCTGTGTAGTCAACAGGTCATGTTTTATTACCCTTTACACTGTTTGTCTTGTAAAGAAAGTTTCATATCTCAAAAAGAATATCTTAATCAGTTCTTTGACAAAGCAAGATAATTGTCTGTATTTGTATAGATAAAAATATGATACTTAATGTTTACTTTCACACGTTTCAAAAAAGACGAAGGGCAAACATTAATGTCATTTATACATTTACGGCAAGATGCATTATGCTGACGTCAGCAAAAACATGTGCATACGTCTTTGAAGCTACGAGACTATAGTTACACGTATAGCGGCTGATTCGATTAACTATGAACATATATGTCTAACAATAAAATAGTAGTCAGTTATATTGATAAAAGTAGCGTTTAATAGGGTGCCAATCACTACCGCTCGTTTGATTAAAACAATTTTCGTTGAAATCAATGTAAATGTGTTATGACTAACAACAATAAAGCAATCTTAGTCACTAGACAATTCATGATTACCTACTCCGTTTTGCCAAGCGTGATTATAAATACTCAGGAACACTTGTAATTTAAGCGTTATACAGGCAAATTTAATTATGGTTTTGGTCAATCAATGAACATGACGTAACAGACACATATGCTGCACCTTTTAAATTTAATAATAAATACAGTATGCCGAAAAAATGAATTAAACTGCACCATACAGCCGTTCGTCCTCTTAGGACTATTCAGTGATGCTAGGGGCCAAAAGGTGGGAATCCCAAATTTCTAAACTAATGTTGAAGCAGAAAAAGATAAAGCAAACTAAACGCCATTTACCCATGAACTACCAAACTGTCCATCATCATCTCGACAACTTATGAATATTAAAATTTTCACTTTTTGTTTTTGAATTATCTGTAGCAATGCAATTAAAACACATGAATACGTATACATAACATGTGTAAAGCACGCTTTCTCTGAAGCGTGTATTTACCCATATATCTGTCATTGAGGTTACGAGCATACGCTACTCCACATATCGGTTGACATATACTAAATTAACTACACCATAAGCTTAAATCACTGAATATACTCTTATTTCAGCAATTTTCCCTGATATTGGGATTTGGAATTGCATGTATACATGAATTGTATCATTACGACAAGTTTTATGGTACAAACAAAAAACCCGTTAGCGTTCAATTCATATTATAAAACAACTCAATTTAGATATAACTACTGGCCTCCAATCTATACTACTTGAATTCATCTGATCCTAATGTTGTTTTTATCTTTTCATTTAGTACAATTTCAAATAGGCAACCATCGATGAGTGTTTAACAGATGCATTGTAAGCACACGAGAACAAATCCGATATAACATTTCATAAACACGACAAGGGGAGGGGGTAGCTAAGGTAAAAGTAAGATATAATTTAATCACTCCATTCCATGTGAGATTTACGGACCTCTCAACCTGACTAACGTCACATTTAGGAGGGTATGAGATCACTTGCTTTCTTAAATCACACTTAACAAACCTTTAATGTTTGTAGACACTGAACATAGGTCGTGTTTGTCAACCGGTTTTTTCTTCCAATAGATCAATTCATGTTAAGAAATAAACTCCTTACATAACACTTAGTCAGCAAGGAACATCAAGCCAGAAAATCGTATGTGAAGCCACGTATTTCGAAATCGAGTAATGATATCCTCCTACATAGCATCATCATTTACTTAACCGGTGATCTTCGGTTTAGTTTAAATTTTACAGTATAAAATTAATCTATATATAAAACATATGACTGTTTTGATTACATTTCACTCGAGATGAAATGTTCTGTTCCGACGTTTATTTGTTTTGCTACGTTTTGAAGTTTTGAGATATGATGTATACTGCTGGTAGATATCTATTTGTCGTTTACGCTACGTCTTCAAGGAACCGTTCTTATAAAATCGAAAGCTAAACTAAATACAGTGATACATTGACAGCAAATGTATAGCTCAAACTATGAATTTGAAAGTGATAAAATCCATGCCAAAATAGACCAAGTAATTATACTCTTTACTTTGATTTCGCGATATCTGCAAAATTGAAATGACTCTGAAAATGATTCAAGGTCATGCTTTAGGAAAATGATTCAAGGTCATGCTTTAGGAAAATCATATTCAGAACAAAGAGACCTTCACACTAGAAATTAACCGTTTAAAATATAATCTATTTTCAATATTCGGAAACTGATAAACACGATAGCAAGAGTGTTTACAATTATACTTATGTAATTATCAGCTCAGAGTAAAATACAAATGGACTATATCGGGGGTAAAAGACACGTTTAAAGAATGCATGACATGTTTAACGTACAATTACAAGCAACGTGCTAAGAAAAGCAATTGTTCTCGTGCAGTTATGTGTGAATGTAACACAAATGGCATTTCAGTAACAAGTAACTAGTTCCACTGCTAATATAACCACCAAACAAACGTCTTAATGACTTGATTTCCTGATCACAAATTGAGCATTACACTAAACAAGAGGTGTCATATTCTTAATGGGAATATCAAAACAGTCGAAAACGTTTTATTACTGTCGTGAATACTTAATTTAAATGAGTGTACACGCTTGACTACATTAAACTTCAGAAAATATACCGAGTTCCATGTGTTCTGGAAACCCTATCATCTACATCTGTTTGCTGAAAGCAAAACAAATTGAACTTGTAGAATTTGATGAAAGGTCGCAAAATATATTGCTGCGGTTGTATATGTGGGGTAATACGCCGTTGTCGAAAAAAACACTTGGTGTTATCAACGTTTGGGTTAGTTTTACCTAACTTCCTGGAATTGTTCTCTTTACATTTGATAGTTTAGCAGTTTATCAACAGTTGCCTTCTTTGGTTAAAGTCTTAAATTGTCGATCAATATACACATTTTATGTACTCATTTTTTTATGAATATTAGTTTTTATTTCCAGCTTATTTAAAACAATGAGCTCTTATCAGGATGAGAAAATAAAAGCATACATATTTACTAGATTAGTTTCATCAAAGCACTATCCCTGATACACCAGCTTGATGTCAGATCCTTGATAACAAAACGAGACCCACAGCGGCCACAGCATACATAATCTTACTCAATGAAATATAGTCTAAAAGGAAGAAAAATGAAATTGTATACGCCTGTTTTGTGGCAGTTCCGACAATTTTCTGTATCAGCAATTTTCTTTTCAACAGAATTCTAATTTAATCAGTTTCAATCCACACACCTGTTGGACATATATCACTGCACATACACTGCCAAAGAGATTAGCCACACATAGCAAGTTCTCCGAGCATGCAGCGAAATAACTAGGCTACCTTCCTTTTTAAACCACTTTTATCAAACAAGACACGATTTTCTTTGACACTACATGTCATCTTTAATGTTGTCTGCGTGTATGACAAACCTACTTTACGTACATTGAGAACACAGGTAGACAAATCACTTTGTGCTCTTTTGATGCTATACTACTGTTTGAATAGTGTACTCTTCATTAATTGTTTGTTTCATGTCCTCGAGAGTATCGTATCATGTAAAGTCTATGTTGTACACATCCGAGTGCCTTGTCTGTCAACACTGCTTATGTGTCATGATAGGAATTCTTCAAAGAAGCCTGTACTAAAATGCTAACCTTTTTCTTACGTCTTAAAATAAAACTAAGTGATACCTTTTTGAAAGTAATTTTTACCAAATTGTGACCTAGTTTCTAAGGTACATGACATTATATTCAATCGGTGCATTATTTTGCCTGGCTTTGATGAATTTCGTTTTACTGTTAAATATTTTTTCGTCTAATGCATGACCACCACTTAATGCAACATAATTGCTTGCGTGATCATTTTATAGTAACGTTCCTCTCATTAATATTTTAATATTTTATAAGTATCATATATTTAAAATTTCTTTTCGGTATATATTCTTCTAGATAATTGTAATAAATATTGATAAAATTGATGTTCAATGCTCTTATTAAATTAGGGTGATGATTAGTTATTTACTATGGCTTTTCGTTTTATGTTATTAACAGAAGTTCTCATTAATTCAATAAAATACGTATGAATTTCATGAAAAAAATAAATTAGAATTATGCTTACCTATGATATAAATAAATCCAATAAAATTAATGAGGGGAATGTCCAGTGCATTAAATTTCCTTTCTTGCTCCTTTCCCCGGTATCACAGTAGCAGACGATAGCTGCCTTGAAAGCACTATGGTAACAGTCGTCTGCGTAGAGCTCGTCCTGGTTGTTATTCCATTTTTATATCTTATGTGTGAACCACTGTCTGAAATAGAGAAGAAAACAAAACATCAGAGGGGACGGCCTCTGAAAATCATTATTTCTATACAAGTCCCGTCGTTGGCTACGAACGAATTCCTCTGATTGGCTAATTGTGGAGAATGGACGAACAATTACTTAAGCCCGAGTTGCTCACTAAAGTAACGTGTGAGCGAGGTGGGTGACTTACGTGAAAATTGAGAAGTTCGAAGAATGATTTTACGGATAGATAAATATGCTATCATAGACCATACCGATGGTCTCTGTTACCAGCTATACGAGTATGTAAGGAACTACGTATACAGACACGCTAAGTTGCGTATGTGTAAAACCAAAGAATGTTACGATAATCCAAATGGGACTGATATATGTGTGTCCACTGCCTCCTGTGAGAACTCGCTCTAAGATAATGCCGGTATTTAATCCATGGTGTGCACAGCCTAATGGGAATATCACCACATACTTCCACACAAATAATAAATAATTCCCCTGGTTATGAAGATCCAGTTGTGGTCCATTCCAAGTAAGAGATCGGTTTTGCTTCCCAAGTCAGATTTTATAATTTTATGACTAATATGATTGAATTACAACCACTACTGTAGGACTACCGTAAAACACTTGGGAATTACACTGTTACGGGACCATAACCACGAACCACTTTACGATGTAATACATGAGTAAAGCACCCAGTCTACACACACTTAAGCTACATACTAAACTATTCCGAATGTAAAAAAAATGTATAATAAACTATTTTGTTCGGACCACTTCACAACATAATGTCCTACAGATATAATGCTACAGGCCTACACAATCTCAACAGATATATCCACGTGCCCCGGTGTGACATAA
Organism: Mimachlamys varia; assembly: GCA_947623455.1. Lineage (NCBI taxonomy): Eukaryota > Metazoa > Mollusca > Bivalvia > Pectinida > Pectinidae > Mimachlamys > Mimachlamys varia. Next base: position 51,083,044 of record OX392530.1, read on the forward strand.
CACACCGGAATATATCAATCGCCGCGAATCAATATTCATCAGAGATATAATATCAGAAACACTGCTACTGAAGTGACGTAACAGGATACTTACAATATATCCTGTTTTACGCTTACCCTTACCTTGTTTTCCCCGTCAATGGGAGCTATGTTATCACACACCTGTGTTATCTACGATACCTGACATGTGCGCTATATTTATTAGCACCGTAAGCACCTCCAATCTTAACCAGTAGTGATGGCAGTTTAAGTAGTCTGCATTGTAGATTTCAAATTTTAAGGTAGTAAAATTAAAATTTGTCTAACCATCTCATAAAATTTGTTAAAGAAACCAAGCAGCATGAAGTGTTTCAGTTTGCCCTCATGCGAACACGAGTAGCCATCACTGTCAATAGAGCGGCACTGAACCGTGACGGGAATGACAGAAACATATGTTTATGAATGAAACTGCAACAAAGGGATATGATGTAAACTAGGTAGGTAAACCGTGTATCTACATCCATAATAGGAAGGGAGGAAGGGGGTGGTAAAGCAATGTGATCATTGAGTAATCACGTTTAGTGTAATTAAATGTATAATTTCTCTTTGTGTGTTTCATTCAATTAAATTCTCCTTCACAGGGGAAAGAGATGTGAAAGGGCTGAATATCAAGCCAAAGAGGAGAAAGGTACGTTAAATTCCAAAATGGGCTTTATTTAAAATGTTTCGGTTGATCAGAAACATGCTATAAAGCTATGTAATATCATGATGAGGGTAACAAACATTGGGTTTGACAAAATCGTCTCTGTAAATGTTATTAAGGTAGTATAATGTCAAACTGCCTTAATCTGACGATCGGGACATATATTGAAACAGTAACAAACATCCAACACTCCCCTTTAAATCATAGTTTGTAACCCAACTAATAGAAACAGGCCACTAATTAAAAATAAATGTAACCATTCTCAAAGAAAGGGATTTCAAAGCAAAACGAGGAAATTAAAAGGAGCTTATCCTGATTGATATCGATAGTATCAATATCAATATTAAGTATGGTAATAAATCTAGGAAATCATCATAGCTTAAATAGTTTGTTAGACTTTTATTAGTATTGGCTTAATTAAGACATTTTCTTAATGAGGTCAAGGTGCAGCATATGTGTGTGTTACGTCATCTTTAAAGATAGGGGCTGGCAGACTCTGCTGGTGGATTGTTTAGTCCCCGAAGGTTTGCTGGAGCCTCCATAGCCACAGTTAATCTCATTTGAGTAGTTACATGGTACATTATATACACATTTTCGTAGTACACGATTTGAAATTATACCTCTTAATTCATAATTAAATTGGTTTTACGCACCTGACCCTTCTGCTTCTATATTAGTTTAGAAATTTTAGATTCCCATCTTTTGGCCCCTAGGATCACTGAAGAGTCCTAGGAGGACGAAATAGCTGTATGATGCAGTTCAATTCATTTTTTGACATACAGTATCTATTACTAAATTGAAAAGGTGCAGCATATGTGTGTGTTACTTCATCTTTTCTGTATCTTTGTATGATATTATGAAGATGGGCGATTTTGAATATACAAAGTGTAGCTTTGGTAAGTTTATACGTGAGTGATTTAGACAATATACGCACTTCTTGTTGAAGTACAAACTGATTGTGTGTACGGGAAATGAGAATACTTTGTTAGTTTGTTGACGTGAGATTTAATTACAGAGACTCAATCAAGCCACATTGTTCTTGTGTTAGTACATAACGGTACACGTTCGTATGGCATATGCACATATTCAAACAAAACCTAAATTACTCGCCGGACAATTTTCCATGTAAATGACGTTGCGTGTTATTCTACTTCTAAGGTAAAACTAAACAAATAAAACGACACTGGATGTGTAAAAAATAGGAGTCGCATGTGTTTATTTTGACAGCAATATCATGTTTTTCTACCACGTGAATCCTACTTAACCGACAACACATATTACTTTTGACAGAAGTCATAATTACTACACATGCACATACATTGACAGACGGGTTCTTACTAATAGCTTAACGCAAATCTTCACTTCCATTGTCATTCCTTAACGTAAGTACTGCTAACCTAATTCATAGTCTCTTTTCATTCCAGAAATTATTATTGTTTAGTTCAAAGTTAATATACCGCTTTTGTAGTTATCTAATTTGTTTTGCGCATTATTTTTTGAAAGAGATTTAAACAAATTACAGATGAATGTCCAAATCAAAGATGAACCAGGTCCGATCAGTACATGCAGTTAGTTCAATTATTTAGTTTGCACTACATGAAGCACGTCCAATTATTGAGTTAACACTACATGAAGCACGTCAATTGGTTTAGTTAGCTTTACATGAACCAGGTCCAATCATTAAGTAAGCATTACATGTAGCAACTCAAATCATTTGTCAGTACTACATGAAGCAAGTACAATTATTGAGTTAGCACTACATGAAGCAAGTCTAATTTTCTAGTTTAGCACTACATGAAGCAAGTCCAATTATTTAGTTAGCACTAGATGAAACAAGTCCAATTATTTGTTAGCACTACATAAAGCAAGTCCAATTATTGAGTTAGCACTACATGAAGCAAGTCCAATAATTGAGTTAGCACTAGATGAAGCAAGTCCAATATTTTGTTAGCACAACATAAAGCAAGTCCAATTTTTTAGTTTAGCACTACATGAACCAATACCAATCCTTTAGTTATATTAATGACCACTCCAAACCCTGATGATGTGATGATGAGCCGGGAGTTCCACAGACGCGTGGTGTTACCGACGTTAGCGGTGTCATACAGAAGGACCGCTGTATCTGGACCCAGCGTCCGCATACCTATAGTGATGTGAGAGATGCAGCAATCCCACCGCAAGTACGTTACTTCCTGGTTCATATCAATACAACATTATTCTATAGCTTTTCAAAAGTGTTATCATAATAACACTACTGTACAAATCCTCCAAACAACTTCTGAAAAGTGATTGATAGGAGATTTGGTAAAAAACGTCCAGCTGTATCTCGCGCCAGTAGTAGTACTCTATCAACAGCTGTTTGTGGGAATTTACTTGATATCAACAGCAGAATTTGAAGTGGGGGATATACTTTGAAATGTTTAGAGAATTAATAAGATTTGATAAGACCATTAAGATAAGTAATTTTAATCTTCGTGTTGCCTTTTTCAATATTAAATTGTTACATGAGTTGTCGAGATATTTGTATTCGGATGATATTGCCTGCTGCGTTAAAAGAGTATGCAGCATATTTAGACTAGACTTATTTGATGTGTCAGACTTGATTCTGGTATATTTATACCAGACTTATGTGTTAGTGTCAGACTTGATTCTGGTATATTTATACCAGAATTATGTTTTGGTGCCAGACTTCATTCTTGTAATATTTATACCAGACCTGGTATTTTTATACCAGACTTATTTGTTAGTGTCAGACTTGATTCCTGTATATTTAGACTAGACTTATTTGTTAGTGTCAGACTTGATTCCGGTATTTTTATACCAGACTTATTTGTTAGTGTCAGACTTGATTCCTGTATATTTAGACTAGACTTATTTGTTAATGTCAGACTTGACTCCGGTATATTTGTACAAGACTTATTTGTTAGTGTCAGACTTGTATTTATACAAGACCTACTTTTTAATGTTAGACTTAATTCCAGTATATTTATACCAGATCTTTTTGTTAATGTCAGACTTGATTCCAGTATATTTATACCAGACTTATTTTTTAATGTCAGACTTCCCGTATATTTATACAATATATTCATTGATTGAATGCTGATACATATGCATATACAGACCTGATCAAGTACAATATATGGAGGTGCCAATTTATAAATTGAATACTTATCTCCCTGAATAATGAAACATTTACGCTAAATGATATTACTTATTGTTGATAGTAACACGCGTTTCGTTAAGTATTTTTCCTTTGTTGTGTAATGATATTGCTGCTATCACCTTTGTGCGCGACTCTCCAGACACTGTACCAAATCTAAGTCTGCCGTCTGCAGCAACAACTGTTTTCACTGCTGTGTATATGCATATACCTTGTAAAGATTTTATGTTATCCAATATGCATCTGTGTATCCGATCGACAGATAGTCAGACTATTTAAAGTGTATTTCAGGTGCAGTTTTATAGTACATGTGTATATTACAAAGCCACCTATCTCAATCATAGTTGCTTCTTTTGTGGCAGACTTTTGGCATCGAGTCTTGAAAGCAGATGTTTAGCCGAGACAGTCCTGAAAAACATGAAGAATTCGGTCGCAGTGCTTCTCAGTAACGCCGTACGAGGGGAACACATGTACGCCGGATACCGGTAGTGCATACATCGGTTATTACAGAAAGATAAAGCGGGAACCTAAAGCTAGGTTGAAATCCCAGACATTGTTACTGTATTAGATGATTGCAGATAGACTACAGACTCTTGCTTCAACATGTGTTACGTTCTCACATTAATCAATGTTTTAATGTTTCAATTTTACCACACAAAAGGATGTGTTTTTTTTGAAAGCGGATATATAATTTGAAAGTGACATTGTTGACAAGTATATCAAAAATAGATCATCGGAATTCAGCCACCCCCCGTCATCCACTCAACACCAATGAAATATTAAAGCATAGCAATATCAACAGCATTTCTTTTCAAATTCGTTGCAGAAAAAATATAGCATTGTTATTTGTCTACCCCTTTCATAAACTATACATATAGCTTGTGCTTCTGATATCACCTGTTTGCAAATTAAAGTTGAAATCATCATTTGTCATGCAGTTATCTTAAGATGTTGAGGACATCCTTCACTGATAGATAGCTCTTTGTACACCATGCAATAACTGATGATTAAGGCTTCAGAGGTTAACTGAAATTAAATAGTTTCAGTGGTCCAAACCTCCTCATGTTTGGCTATTACTAGAACTGTTGTATCCCGGCGCATGTCACCTTACGAGGAGACTATTACCGGCCCCTGTTAAAATGACGGGGTTTCTTCTTTTTACTTTGCTACGGAGATATTAACGAAACTGGAGCATACTTGCAGCCGACATTGCAACACTTGCATTCTGTACCGTTGAGTTCCCCACCTTCCGACTCTATTTATTTGTGTCTCCATATAGGACGTAAAATCGCAAACAAGTATAACAAATACCTTGGTTCAGATTTCTTCACTAGGAACTTAATTTAAGAGAGGTTCTGTATGTGACATAATGATAGGAACGAGTGTTCTTTGGTGCATATCATAATGGTTCACTCCAAGCTGTTGAATGTGCTTTTGGAACTGAGAAAGTAATGGGTAGAATACCTGTGAAAGTGTAACGTAGCTATGCCTCCCTGTTGTTGTAGCCGAGCGCACTCTAATGCGTGGTGTGCCCCATACAGACTATCACCTGTATCTGCTTATAAAGCACCTGCAGCACTTTTATCTACTGTTTGATGAATAAACCAACAGAGGATGTCTTGTTACACTTTAACAAAAGTATACGTACCCTGATCTTGTCTGAACTAGTCACCTTTCTAACACTACACGCGTGTGGTACACATTACGCCCGTGGGTTAAAGTTATAATTATATAATTATATTGTTTTTGTATCGTAGTTGTTCTGAGCCCATTAGGGTGAACATACACTACTATTATATTTTCTGATTACCAAAATAAAGTTAAAAAAGACGCCCCCCCCCCCCTAACATGAGCATATAACAATATGTGTAACATTAGTTTCAAATTAGGCAAACAGATGCAGTGACTTAACCGACGACTAGATTGTACTGATACATACTGCTTTCATGTTCATTGCTTTAAAAAAATATTCTGATATCAAAATATAAGCAAAAAAAAACGAAATTGAAAATTTAACGAATCATTGTCTCAATGCAGACTGATACATACAGTATACACTTGTAACTAGTAATGGCATACATTGCTAGGGGAATTATAGTGTAAGAAACAAATCAGAGAATATCGAACGGTCAGCAAAACCATAACCCGAAATTGATTAAACAAGGGGCAAAATACGAACCAATAAATATGTCACGGAGACCCTTGAAAAGTACAACATATTAAAACTAGTGGTATCGAAAAAGAAAGAGTCTTCTGCTTCATCGACGACACCCGCCATGTTTCTATGTAACAGCTACGTCCTCAAAGTGAGATAGTATGCATCATTCTCAAGAATGCATACTAATGAGCATATTAAAAAACGTCCACCTTCATATGATACAAGGACATAAAATATTTCTCGATGAGACCAAAACGGCGACAATAAAACTTGACCATAATCCCTGTGTTGTATGTTTGTCAGCAGCCAACATCTATAACGAAAATGTCGGTATCTAGGGTAAGTGCTATAACTGAAACATGTGAACACCATAGGTTGAAGAAGTAGAGATCGTACTGTCAAAAAAGGAAAAGAAATCAAAATCGCCATGTTTATTGGGTCGTTTTGCCCATTTATAAAATCATTTTTGTTTTGCCAGAAAGTAATTTTGTCATTTCTGTATACTGGTTATAAATTTTGAGACATTTTTTTTTAATTTAGGTTAATAAGCAGGAAATATGACTGACTAAAAGTCATATAAATAACTGTTCGACAAACATTTGTCTCTGATGCAACTTAAGGTTATCACGATATGATAGAACAATTCCAATGGCTAATGTAGATTACCTTTTATCTGTCTTCCCTGAAGCAGTTAAGGACATTACGAAATACCCCATTGGTTTCAACATACAATCAGGTAGCGGTACAGAGCAGGTTATTTTGTGTCCTGTCACCACATAGTAGTTACTGCTGCACTTGTGAACTCTTTTGATTTCGGTAATAGTGGTACTTTCCTGGATCATTATCATGGTATTGCTTCAGCTCCAGCCCTGCGGCCTTATTTATACTTGTTATTATTTATACATAATTTTATACTTCTTCTAGAAATGCAAATAAAAATTATTTCAATAAGATAAGCTTCCCCTGAAAGTTCTATAACACATTAAAGGGCTACGGAGCAGTAGTTATAGACTATATTACATTTCTCTCTGCTCCTGGGTTCGAATATAACTAAAGATAGTATCAGTATATGAAATTGTCATACAGTTGACGGTCTTTCTAGCGACTACTAGTGGCTGCAGTATGGTTGGTAACTTCGGTTACCTACAAAATTACAAATAAAATATGTAATATGCAAATAAAAATTATTTCAATAAGATAAGCTTCCCCTGAAAGTTCTATAACACATTAAAGGGCTACGGAGCAGTAGTTATAGACTATATTACATTTCTCTCTGCTCCTGGGTTCGAATATAACTAAAGATAGTATCAGTATATGAAATTGTCATACAGTTGACGGTCTTTCTGGCGACTACTAGTGGCTGCAGTATGGTTGGTAACTTCGGTTACCTACAACATTACTCAACTGACCCTATCCGTAAATGAACTTCATATCTTATTCCGATATTACAATTATCAGACATGAGTCGCTCTCATCTCTTCATAGTGTAACTCAATAAATCATGGACACTAGATAATGATTCATTATTCTAAAATCGACAACACAACAATGACATACCCATCAATATCACAGACAGTACGTGCGAGAACACACCAGAATGTGTGTCAATTATTTGGATATTGTAAACTAATGATGAAATGTGAATTATGATTTCTCCAGTTGTGGCGTTCATTCCTTCAACTGGCCCCTAAACAATAGCTTCAAGATACCATTAATAGACAAACGCAAACAGATGAAATGTTTCATTTTTTTTTTAGATTATTATATCTGCTGCTATTGTTGTCAAGATAGGTTCACACATTAATTTTTGAACATCATTATAACTATTTAAAGAAAGCTTCATTAATGGAATTTTTTTCTATATTTATCTTGATTAAGGGAATCTCCAAGAGGCGTAAAGTAACAAACACACCAGTTATGTCAACCTTGGCAACAGAAGAGTAGTTCGTAACTCGTCAATCTATCGTAATGATTTACGGAGGGTTTACTTATTTGTCAAATATGTGTTCATTTCACCGTCTGAACCAACGGCTATTATCATATTTATTGGAACATATCGTTTCTGTTTTTGTTATTGACAATATTTAGTGTTATGGTTTTGTGTCGTAGACACCACCTTATGAGGAACATTTATGTCTAGGAGATTATCTCTGCAGTAATCGGTCGTGCGGGGTGGGGCAATGATCGTGACAGAGATCCTCAAGACCGGAGGGAACCGGATATGACATAAATTGCCGGAATGTGGCGGGAAATAATTCAAAGCAGACGACACGGAAAATTTCAATATCTTAAGTAGGTATAAACTATACAATGTTTGAGTTTAATAATATGCAGAACGGTGCATCATTAGACTCCAAGTCGTCAGTAATTTATCAAACTACAACGATTACGGTCACATATGGATACTTGTAGACAACTTCAAAGGGTCTACAACAATGGCCGCGTGTTATCTGTCAGAAGTTTGTGTTACGCAAGAGATATGACCACGAGATAGACGAGTATTTAGTCCGGCTGAAGGAACAGCGACTAAAGACATGGTGTCGTGGTGTAATTCGGATCGGGACCTTGTTAAAATATGGACAAGATATAGACAAAGTATTGCAAAAAATGGCAATTGTGTACTTGCCCGTTTTTGCAGACGATTATTTGTAAAATTTGACTTGTGTGTTTTATCAGATCGTATCTGCTATAACCTGGGTGGTCATTGGTATCCAATGTCCGGTGGCTATTGTCTAATAAGACAACTCGCGGAATGGTATGGATCCCCTTGATTGGTCAACGATATCTTTGAAATTAAACATTGGACACCCAATATACACTCTAAGGTTTACTACATGTATGTTACACTGAAACCATTTTTTTAATATTTAAAAAAAATATCAACCGTACATTATTAATCTACGATATATATTAAATATACTTTTATTTCGTTTTCATTTCACTTAAGAAACTTAAGCATTTTATGTGTGTTGATATTTTTACAAATTCGTTTTAAAATGGAAATAATCGAAAATGCTTTGTCTTGAAATTGCCAAAAGAAGTGATCTATTATATATATATATGTATATATCTTTAACATTATCCCGATATAACACATCCTGTCTGATACTACAGAATGAGACAACATTACGCAAAAAATCGTCATGGAAATGAAATAATTCCACACCCTGCTGTGTAAGAGGTGTGTAGGCGGTAGGAACATTTCTGTATGGTGAATCTCAACTGAGATTAAGGTTTTCAAGTGCACATGTACTATACTTTTATGTATTTTCCCACCATGATAAAATATTAGTGGTGGCCTTGAACCAATAGGGAAGATTATAATTGTTTTTAAATGCGACTTACTTCGACTGGATACACTGAAAACTCGTGACGACATTAATAGGATCTGGTACGACATCTGAACGACTCTACCACTTAAGTACATATCGAAACACGTTACTCCATTACCTACTCGCGTTTCATTCATAACTACACATATGTGCACTTGTGTACAGTATATCATCAAGCAATTGCAAATAAACGATTTCACAAAAACCATGACGAAAGTTCAGTTACACTTTAAATGACGTCGATACGTCTAAATGAAATAGGAAATAATTAACGCATATGTTTTCAATTTTAGAAAAGCTTGGTTATCGTTTACGATAAAGATTTTTTTCCCTCGTGCCCTTGACAGAATAACTGACCTTGTGCAAAGCGCGCTCCCTGCAAGAAAGCACGTGTTTAACATTTTACAATAATTTTGAAATGCTTACGAGGAATTCTACTGTACACTTATCCACGACTACCAGCTGTACACACTCACACACTCGGACAAACAAATCAACGCTTTACAACCACGCGTAAATTTGTCGTTTGGAGTAACGGTTGGGACACTCGCATTTCACCAATATGGCGAGATCGGATTCGTCGACTGAAAGTGAAAAGTTGTGGGTATCTTCCAAATAACACCTTTTTTCCTGATAGCAATTTGGTTGATTTTGCGTATATTTTTAAAAGTTAAGTTCCTTTTCCGTTTAAGACATCGTGTCGCGAACTAAAATTGCGGTAGAACTTAATATAAGCTCTAGTAATTACGTTCACTTATGTACATATAGTACGTAGACTATCGTGGTAATGTCTTCAAAGATTTACCCAGTGGTATATTTGTGTTTTAACCCATTTAGGCATCATGTGTAGGACTCTTCAGTGATGCTAGGGGCCAAAACATTGGAATCCAAAATTTCTAAATTAATATAGAAGCAGAAGGGTCAGGTGCGTAAAACCCTTTAATTAATTAGTTAAGAAGTCAAATTAAGGATAACATTAACATTTATTATATCACAGCAGCAGGAGCTTAAACTCTTGTTATTATTTCAAATTGTGTTAAAGACATATTTAAAGTATATAATTATATGGAAAATTTGTGCATGGGTTTCTCCTTCACCTTGAACTGATTAAATGTACACTTTCGTTGAATCTCTAGTATTACAGCCAAAAACACAAACACATTAAACCGTCATTTCACCATGTTGTGAATACTAATACTTCAGCAGGTTTAAAACCCGTCTCTAATCTTTTCAAGGAACAAAAATAGATTTCAAACCCGACATGCTTTTAAAGAGGTTCTATTTTTTCGGAAGTCTTATTTTCCCTCTTAAAAACGTGTCTGTGACTTCAAGTGTAATATATGTCATAGACACGTGTTCAAAATCTAAATAAATGTGCCATGGTTTTGTTTTTATACCTTTTTAAAAATTTAAGTGAAATTTGTTCCCGACGCTATTGGTTAGATTCATATACCATGTCACACTACATAACATTTCTGCACACAAGTGAATTCGAAGCCTAATTTTTTGCTATAAATCAAAGGTCTTTTTCTTCAGAGAACAGATTAAAGTTCTTTTTTTTAATTCCGTTGAATATCATAATCATGCAAATATAAATTGTGAAGTGTAGACTTTATTTACACGCTATAATAGAGAAAACATCACAGAATACCGAAGCGTCAACGAGTCCATAATCCGAACTAAAAATCTATGGGGAAAAATGGATTTCATAGAAACAAAGGAAACATTTACACGGTAACATGGACAAGCACAAGAGGGCAAGACCAGGTGTTCGGGAAGAGTAAGCGTCTTCTGTTTTATCGACGACCACCTGCCATGTACATCCAGCAACAAGAGGACAAGACCAGGTGTTCCGGAAGAGTAATTGTCATCTGATTCTTCGACGACATCCCATCAAGCAAATCCAGAAAGCATCCTTGCTACAAATATCACGTCCTCGAAGTGAGAATTAAGGCATTTTTCTCAATCAAAACAAGTAAGCATACTACATGTAATAAGCATATTCAAAATTGCCAACCTTCATATCTCATATCTTACAAATGTCTATATGAAAGTATTACCATAGTATATCATTAACCTCTGTAGAAGTACAGATATCACATTTATCAATTAGCAGTATGTGTGTGTTCTGGCCAGCCTATCTGTTTTGTTCTAATTAGACAATACACTACCTCATTAATCACTCATTCACAATGGGTGACCGTTCAACACCATGACACATGTCTAGTCCATTGAGACCGTGTCAGGGTACAAAATACGAACTGGCCACAATCTTTACTCCTGTTTTATCATGCCTTATGTACTTACTCATACCTTTAGACAACAGTTGGAGCAATAACTGTATCCTGATATTAGGCTATTAACAGCATGGAATTCAAAACAACAACCACTGTTTGATGGTCCTGTATCGCTAATCTGCATTAATTGTCAAGATGAAATTGTTATTGCTAGTTTTAGACTTATATAATCGTCATCTCGGACGTTTAATTCGCATACAAAATAAACAGCATTTATTGGGGAATTCGTCTCGTTGTACTTGATGAAAGATTGAAAGAATAACAAAGTTTCAATAGGGCAGTAAGAACTTTGTAGAACTCGATTATAAAACTATCAAAATATAAGCTGATTACAGATTTCTATTGACGACATCCCCCTCGTACAATGTAATATCATGTGAAAGCAAAGCAATATTAATTTTTCATGACGAGAGCACTAGAGACCTTAGGAAAATAATGCAGCTTTATCTTTAACAGTATTTGCCATACACAAAGACATAGCGTATTTCCAAAGATCTTATGAAGGCGACAATATATTCTGTCCATGGCCTTTACCAGCCTGCATCTTTTTGGAGTCGTGGGACTCAAATACTGAATCAACCGCAGTTGCCACATTATGGAATATGCAAACAAAAGACGTTTGGATGACAGGGATCAAGAACGTTAGAATTTGTCCAACTATTCATGGAATAAGCACAATGTTAGATAATGAACGATCCGCTTATTTTTTATCTAGATGTAGCTTAATGATTTCACTGCACCATCCCTATGTGATTATCACCCCGATGGATTGATCTATCGGGCCTGCTGGCGTTTATGGGAAACCAATTTTTTTTCAAATCGAATTCACTTGATGTGTTTATGTTCACTTTTTAATAATTTTAACTATGATATTAGGTACACTATTTTACCACCGGACTGAAGAGTACCGAGCTTTTTCGAGTATACATGTACTTAAGAGCTGAGTTATTGTGTCGGACACTTACTTAAAAGTTTTATAAGTTATCAATGTTCAATCGATGCTGATATTTAATTACCTATTTTTCAGACGTAGCCACTACGTATTTGGTTAATACGTAGGTATGTCAGTACGGTTCAAAGGTCACACTATGTTTGTCATGTGGCTAAAAAATACTTGTTAAAAGTACATTAATCAAACAGAAACGATATGTCTGTGAGAATGTTACCTACCCCTAACACGTTGTAAGATCAGACCTATGATATTGATTATAATTCCCAAGATTTATGAACATGAGGTTTGTCTGTGAAATGTATATGCAAACAAATATATGTAGACATGCATGCTATCGAAATTCGAACTAATGTTGGCGTCTTTCCTTCTTGAAAAAGTATCGTAAAATCGCATGATACAGTATCACTACTTTTGAATATATTTATTTCGTATTTTATCATACTTGTTCAAACGGCGATAGTGCAAGCTGTCTTCTCAAACAACACTTGATGTGATACGAATGACAGTTTATGTGGTAACATCGTCTATTGGGTCAGTTAACAAGGAGATGACCTTTGACCTAGCCCCACGAGGTGTCGCGCTTATGACTTTAAAGATGTAAAGTACACCTATTAGCACGCAATTTATTACTTATGTGACATACTGTTTTTGTCAGGATATGGTATATTGTTTTGCCAAAGAATGTTATATTTCTATAAGATATAACGATATAGAGGAATCACTAACATCAGCACGGCAACAGAAATAATACATAAAACGATTAACAAGAAAAGGAGTTCAACGTATAAAACATCCGATTACAATGAACACGGTCACATTTCGTTGTTGGTTAATATCAGGGATCTCAATGTAGTAACTTACTGATATTGATGCCTCTGATAACTTTCCGTTGATTTGCTTCTTATATATCAATGCTAAACTGGGCCGCTTAGGTTTGTGAAAATGGTTGAGATGTTAAAGCGATGACTTCATTCGTAAACACTGTTCTGATTCACTTGCATCCATACCTTTCTGACTTCTTACATTTTGTATGTCAACTTGTTAACCAGAAAGACCCATATATACATATCTAGATGTCCAACTTATAACGATAATAAATCATTAGATTTAGAAAGGTATATACTAACTTGATTATTGTGTTTACTGCACAAGTATAATAGTATGTAAACAAAATCTTCTGTCTATTCAACATCTATCGTTCTTAATATCTCTCCAATGATTTTTATTGATGTTTTAAAACCAGTCATCAAAATGGTTCCTGTCTAGAGATGTGGGTAGTATGCTTGTTATTTATACTGTAAATCCATGTACCTAAACTGCTGGGAGACTCCGGCGAAGGTACAAAGTCCACAAAGAGGGTGGATCATATGTGCCAGTGTACTTCCGCTGGGAACTATTTCCAACAAAGATCTTATAATATAGACATGCAGTTGATACCAATCTTCCAACATTAGCACCATTTTTTGCATATCATTTTTCATAAATTTGAAAATTAAGATTCCGTGTCAAGACAAAAACATATCTCGTTAACAGGGCTTTGGGTTATTATTAATTAGATATAAACATGCAACTCTGACAAAAGGAAGAACTATGGCTTTTGTGATGTGTCTATAAAGACGTCACCGATATGTCTCGTACTGTATTGTACTGTAAACCGTGCGTTCCCAGTCAGTGGTACGTCTGGAATACATCTCTCCCAAGTCTCACCTACTACACCACGTCTCGGAAATATCACCAGGTCAGCACTTGACACAGAATTAATATCATCTTTAATAAGATTTTGGTACGGAATGTCATATTGGCATAAAGAACGCGGTCATCGTGTCCAGTACTGTTGCGAAATATCACCAAGATACAGATAAACAATATATGTTGTTTTCATACAAACTCGATTGCTGAAAGTCTGCATGGTAGCTATTTTTATGAATTGAAAGATGCAACTTCAGAATAAAAACATGTTGAATCAACCAGTCGTAGATTCTGCCTTGATATCTTAATCTAGACCCGACACATAGGTCTCGTCTACACATTGCACATTCAGGAAAACCAGATGCACTCAAAGATTATGTATTCAAGTACGACGCCATGCTATACCACTCATCTGCTGAACGTAATTATCACCACTCTATCTCAAACAAGTCTTTCATCCCCACCATATAAAATAATTCCTCTTTATATCAGATTCAAATGTCATTTAATGAAATGTTACATAATCTCGGAGACAACAATAACATGACAAGCTGGAGCATTTGGCGATGAGGTCTTAAAGCATTGTTAGTTCTGCACGAATAAAATCTTCAGTTTGAATAGAGTCGTTTTTAAATTTCGTTTCGTTTTGATAAATATGATGAACAGTTCTGACTTTATTTATCGTTTCAACGCGAATGCTTATGGAAGAAATGCTTGACTTATAAACGTTTACTTTTTCGATGTTTATTTTAACTATCCGTCAAGTCACCAATGCTTAGAACTTTCGTATTCAGCCAAGACTTATAATGGCGACGAAAGCATCCGTTCTCAGACGTAGACAAACATGGCGTCTTGTCAACGTTTCCCCTCTTATAGATGTGAAGACGATTATAAACTTTGATAAACAATGGGCCAGTTAAACGATTAAACCAGTTAATACTATTAAAGCTTATTTATTGATTCATTTACATAACGCTGCTTAATCAGTGCTTTATTTAAAGATTATGAAACCCATTATCTGACATCGTAATGACCTTCACCGACACACTGTAGATAAACTGTCAGTCTTTACGAAGGCATGTTCACAGTTTGTATTCTTTTCACTTGGAAACAACTTTCATTCTATAAGCATATGCAGTCAATCAAATGCAACAGACCCGATCTTTTCCTGTTTATTTAGCAAGAATTGGTCGTCTGATAATCAACCGGAATTGGAATAGCCGAGATGTGTCATGGTAAATTCTCGTAAATTCACATGGGTGGGCACTTTTATAACACGGCGTGTTAACCTTTGATGAAAAGACAGAATCTTGTTGGGTGCAGTATGAGGTAAATGATCGTGTACTCACCATCGCATACACATAAGATATTTCAATGAATGTGACTTTGTTGGACTTTAATTCAACATACACTTACATTACACTGATCGTGTACCGGACATAGTTCAAAATAGCAGTTTGGAATCGACCGAACGCAAATGCCAGTATGGCAACTAAAGGTTCATCTCTTGGGAAAGTCTAAATAAAATAATCATTACTGAAACGTGGGGTCGACGTCACAAGAAACACATTATTGTCATTTCGAATTGTATGAAATGTAATGAAAATAAAAACCGTATAAGACATATAAAAAGCTTAACGAGAGATATTTTGTTCGGATGTGGATTTGGATAAAAAAAAGCGTTTTTGATGAGTATGCATACAAAACACCAATCAATGTATTCTCTCAAATTCTTGAATTGAATAGTTCTTAAGAACTATTTAGCCAAAGAATTTCGTTAAAATAATATCTAGAAAACGTATTTCATTAAATTGGTCCTTTAAATATCAATCGCCGTTACTGAATATATCAATAGAAAACATTTCCAAACTTTTCCAAGTTAAAGGAATTTAAACGTCATCATTTCGTGTCGTTCGATTTGAATATGTGACTCGTCATCATGACAATGACACGTGATATAAATGGCGTGGAGCCAAACCGTGCAATGACGTTGTTATCCGACTAAACGTCATACAAAATTCTCCACGAAAATAAACAATCCTAGTTTTATAAAAACATCCCCAGTGTCCTTGCCAATCAGGAAGCATGATCACCTGACCTTTTCTCAGTGTGATGTCATTTCTTTGATGTTTGCTGTCGACTTCACTCTCTCGGTTGGTATTTCATGTGGAAATATATTTTAATCAATTTCACATACAGAGAGTCCATTAACCTACAACGTTAGACCTACAGACAGCCGTGTACTTGTCAATAACATCACACGTGCCACTGACCTCTGACCTCAATACAGTAGTGTGCGTATCAGTTTTAGCCATATAGCCGTTATGTCAGGGCACTTTCACTCTCTGTTCGGTGCATTTCAATTTCATTTCCAAACCTGATGATCGTTGGGTATCAAAGTTTACCCGCAATTGAAACAAATTTTATAATAAAAAAGCTATATGTCATCGTCTCTTTGCAAAATGAAATACTTTCAGAGAATTTGAATTTATTTTAAAAGATCACCTTTCGTTTTAGAAGGCGATGTTAAATCCGTGTTCTCCAATGTTTAAAATAGCCGCCGACTTTCTAACCTTATGTTTAAATACTATAAAACTATCTTTGTAAATTCGTGTAACTGATAGCTACATTCTGGTAAGTAATTGACCAATAAATAATGCGTTTTAAACATGTTACCACGGCTTCGTTAAGATATCACAGCCTAAGCTGTTTCAACCACGCAGAGGGCTTTATCATATAAAGTGTACTGCACAACCCCTTGTCTCTTTTACTTATGCTGAGGACAGACAAATAAACCGTCATTTTTTTGTCACTAGTGGTTATACAAACAATACTCTTTCATATTGAATATGCATTTTAATCATTTTCCTTTTTTTTTTATTTCAATACTTGTTCAGAGAATGCCTTACTTACATGTTCATCAGAATACTTTGCTATCATGATCAACAAAACGTTTGAATAAGTGTGACCAGAACGATTAGGTGTGGTGTGGTTTAATTTGTTTTACGTCCAATTACAGCCAGTGTCATTTGAGGACATGTCAGGTTTTGTACGTGGAGGGAAGCCGGAGTACCCGGAGAAAAAACACCGACCTACGGTCAGTATCTGGCAAATGCACCACGTGGGTTTTGAGCTCGCAACTCAGAGGTGTAAGGCTAGTAGTAGAATGTTGGGACTTCTAAACCACTCGGCTACCGCCGCCCTGACTAGAAAGACAGCCAGAAAGAGAGAGGATATGGAAAAGAAAGAAAAAATTGACAGGAAATATTAGAAACGAGAAATATTCCACTTTCTGCCGAATGAATGCTTTTTCCTTTGACCTATCAGTAAAATACATATATAAATAGATTTTATTCTGTACGTGTCATACACTACAAAATATAACGGTACAATAAATATCTACAAAACAAATACTATCAATTCCTTCAGTTTCTGGAAATGAATTATGTTGATAGCATTGTTTTCTCTTATACGATGTAAAAATTTTAAAAAATCTGATTTTTAGTTTAATATGTTAATAACCGTGTAATGATCTACATATGTAACCATAAGAAAACAACGAGTTGGTTTTGTTAATCGTTGTAACATGGTACCGAAATATAGGAATGACCACCGTCAATCATCGTAGATTGCATGGAGTGCAATTTCCCCAATCGTCCTACGTCGCCTCGTGGTAAGTGTAAGAGAGATAGTGTAAGGCTCTCTACGTCGCCTCGTGGTAAGTGTAAGAGAGATAGTGTAAGGCTCTACACAGCTATGTACATTTAGTCTAACATTCGCTTCATAATAAGGCATTCGATGTTCTCAAGGAGTAACAACTTGGAACCATGGCCAGTGTTCTGCCATCATATCAGCATGACAACTTTATGAGGTCATCATAAAATGTTTGTTATCCAAACACTGGGTAGCCTGGTGGATGTACTAAAATATACACGGGCAATCCAAGGGAGAAAGAACTGTCTGGCTATTCACCGAAACTTGACAAAATATATTAAAATATTCACAGGAGTTCACTGAAATGATCAATGTATTTGAATACATATAATAAACCAGAAATAATTCAAACATCCTGCTAACTAATCATTCAGGCAGCGGTTATACTCGTGGCGTGCTTTAGAGTGACCGATCACTGTTCAACAAAATGAGTCTCCTTTGCTGATGTTGTTGTTTATAACTCCAACACGCGTTTATCAAAATTTATCTGTGAAACTTCTGGTGATGCTTTTGATACTTTTTTGTACATATCTGATGCGATAAGGGGCATTAAAGCAACTGTGTGGTGGTCTAGTGTCTACACGGTTAAGAACGTGGCTGAGGCGTCTTATACACCAACGCCGCTAAACGTTTTACTTCAGAACGAAGCATAAACAGTTTCGTGAACGATGCTGATCAGGAATCAGTGAAATCTGACAAACGGTATGCAAGTTTGCTATTAGGAAATTATAACTTTCATCTGTAATGTTCCGTAGTCCAAACTCCGGAAAGTATTTATATAAAAGATATAACGCTCAGAACATTTGTTAACCTGAAATAAAGATTGCATCCCTCTGAAGGACAACTTTCTTGATTTCAACTTACCATTTTTTATTGTGTATGCAACTTCCCAAAAATAATCCTTAAAATAACAAAACAACTGCAACATGTAAACACCATAGGATGGAGAAGTAGGGATATTACTATCAAGAAAGGGAAAGTTCGCGATTGGAAAATCGAAATCGGCACGTTTAGTAGTAAGCTGTCCGTGTTGGTTATAGTTTAAGAAAGATAGAGGTGAGAAGCTTATTTAGGAGAGGTTGGTGTGTCTCTTTATTCTCTTGTTCAGTACGATCAACTAGGTCAGCAAACGTCTTGTTGTTTATAGACAACATATCGACAATATACCTGAAAGTGAAATTGAAGGATGTGGCAAGGGTTTTGCTACCCGTCCTGATAAGTCTCTCGACAAATTCAGCCTCGTATGAAAACAAAAATAAGTCAGCCAAAAGTGGGGCACAATTCGTTACCACTGAAATGTCAACAGTTTGTTTAAAAATCTTTCCTCCGAACTCAACAAAGATATTTTCAGCCAGGAATTCAATCATTCTTCCTCAGCATATTTCACCCTCCCTGTTGTTGTGTGTTTTACAAAGTATGCTCCAAGACAGCTCACAAATATATATTCTTTATTGTCGTCCGCCTTTCTTAGAAAAGAAAGGTCGCATAATGAGAGACCGAAGACGTTCCTTCAGTTTGGTATGTGGTATGGTAGTTTACAGGGCGGTACAATCAAAGGTTTTGATAAACGAAACACTTTTGAGAAGGAGGTGATCAAGACTGATCAAATGCTTTGATTTCCTGGAGTATACAGTGTCATATTAAGACTGAATTTAACGGTACTAAAAAAAGGCTTTCGGACGCAATGCAAACCTTAACTCCCATCTGATAAAACCGTAATAACAATATCATGCATAAATTTCTACGTTAATTGAAATGCATTGCCTCAACTAGAACGATAAAATTGGGTTCAAGTTACTATATCCGTGAACGCCCTTTCCGAATCGGTATTAATAAACTTGCTTGTACTGCAGTTTTATTTTTGAATAAGACATTTCAGTTTATAGGCATGTTCTTATAACTGTGTATTAATTAAAATGGTTATATCTCAAGTATCGACTCTGCTTTTATACAAGCCCTTTAACCTGGTACTGAAGTGTCGGAATTGCCATCAATCCATTCTCAGCATGCTTTTAACTAGGGTGCCTTTTGTATGTTGTAAGATCCTCGAAAACGCTCCATGATCTGCTGGAATATTATGTAATGCGTGCAGTTTATTCAATTTTCTTACCAACTCATATCAAATAAAGTATCTAGAAGTCTCTTCAGGAGGCGGTTCCTTTATGCGATCGTCACTGAATGTTTAAGTGCCAATGTTCGATATTTACCAGGGAAACAGTCACAGTTGTCTGACTGGCAAGTAATACAAGGAAGAGAGTGCAAATACCTGTATATTATAGGGGCTTATTTGGTTTTGATTACGGTAATTGAAATATGATTGTTAATCAGAAAAAGTTGTGTTAACTGGAAATACTAAGCAGCAGTTTCCCTACTCATTTGGTATGTCACGATAAACATTCGACTAGTCACTGGAGATAATTATAGGTTTGGGTGACACCCAGATAACAGGCCGA
This sequence comes from Mimachlamys varia, assembly GCA_947623455.1. Classification (NCBI taxonomy): domain Eukaryota; kingdom Metazoa; phylum Mollusca; class Bivalvia; order Pectinida; family Pectinidae; genus Mimachlamys; species Mimachlamys varia. The sequence continues at coordinate 51,103,480 of OX392530.1, forward strand.
TCTGACTTCTTTAAATGTCGCTAATGGTGGATGCACGTTCAACCTGACTTTTCAATTCACCAAGTGTTGGTACCATCGGTAATGGCGGCCGGGGAGGGGTACTTAGTCCTCATACAATGGTGGACGGAGACACAAATATCACTTCTAACACACGATGAGCCAGAATTATCTGTTTAATTATACTGAATCAGCCTTAATTCCAGTCTTTAACCCTATCTCGGTTGTGGGAAGAACAATTTGAGTAGCCTAAAAGAGGAACATTTCAACCTCCAAATATTGAACAATGATATGTTAGCCAAATACTCAAAAATTTAAAAAGTTTTCTTTTATTTATGAACTATTTTTAACTATCTTAATTATTACTTTAAACTGACAAATGCGTTATCCGCAATCTCGATATTAGGTTTCACTTTTGACATAATCGTATTGCAAACTATCATGAGCATACAATGTTTTAAATCTCAAAATATACCGGGTTGATGAAAAATTGAAGTAACACAGACTTCAATTTATTTATGATCTACGGCGTTCACACACTCACATTGTACACAAATCGGTATAAATTGTTCACAGCTTTAGAGATGACGGTGAGATACCGACAGAGGGACATCGTTTATACTTTAATGATAATTACAATCGCTTAATCTATCCTAACACTTAACTTTGGATAAAAGTGTTCGCGGTTTTGTTATATAGTATAATTATGTTCACACGAGTATCAGTCTTTTCAAAACTTACGCTATTAGCTTCGATGACCATCTCCGGTAAACATCTAACCGAAAATGCTGTTAAAACCGATACACGGTTATCTGCTATGAATGTTGCCTAAAACATTTTTTACGGCACACAGACACTTACGAAACGATTGTTGCAAACAAAATTTTTATATGGTGAAATATGCAACATTTAAAAGCTGTAGTGATTCGCAGCATGCCAATGTGACAGATGATGTTTGGCCAGAATAACCAAACGTACCAATATCACTGTAATGATTTAGTGCTTTCCAGTGTGGAAAGTAGCTGGATGTAGTGATTGCTGGATTACTGGGATTATTATGTATTCGAAAATGTCAGTGTGTTATATAATTACTTATTTACATTAGATAAGTGGACAGCCGACCTGGTAGTGAATGAATCGATTTTCTATTAATCAAAACAACGGACAAAATTGCGACTTTTCCAAAAGGGAATTATTTATCTTATTTAAATCCAATATAATACGTTTTCCTTAGATATATTTATATAATTATGTTTTTAAACCTTGGAAGGGGTATAAGTCACAGTTCATTGTTTGAAATATATCCTCATTAAGAGAGAGAGACGGGGTCGGCGGATTTATCAGTCAAATACAGTATCAACTATATATCTGCCAAAAGGCTAAAATGAATGCCCGTATGTCAGGTAAGAACTCATTATTTCAAATTTTGACATCAGAAACTACAACTTTTGTATTTGGAAATCAAAGCTCGTAATTGGACGGACACCATATAAAAATGTCTTCAGAAATTGGAGACTACATAATTTAAAAAAAAGACTAGACTTGTGTCATCGTGATAGTACATTGTATGGGAGTACTCATTGTAACACAATACTCTACTCTGTTGACAGAAACATCAACAAAAACTACTTGATACCAGTACAGAATGCTTTATTGACTAAATTAATACATTTTTCATGAGTACAAATTGCCACAGATGTTCCAAGATAACAAATTTCTGAAACCTTTAGAAGAGTATGGTTTATAGACTCGAGATGTCCTTTAAAATAGAAGTGTTAACAAGATAAAGATTTTAGGATACGTTTCAGAAATGTGTGTTTTATGGTCATAAGGCGTTACACGGCGAACCTCTCAGACCAGTACTCCATGAATAAGGTAATGACCAATACCGAGGCCATTGTCCCTCAAACATTAGTCCTATTACAAGCTTACACCTATGTGACATGAAATCGACAACTAAATCGACGGCTGACGAAAACTGGAATCTCATTTCCTTTAGAAATGTATTTGTCACGGTAACCCTAACCCTGTAGTTATATGTGGCTCACTACATCTCTCTGTATCAGTAACACTCCCCGGGGTCGTATCAGGTTTGTTAATAATCTACTCTAGCTGCTACGTTTCTTTTGTACAATCTGATATCTTGTTTTCTGGACGTTTTTTTGAACGTATGACAAAGTAATTTTGATAAAATGTTTCTGACAATTTAGTGGTCTACAATGATGTCTAAACTATGTGCAAAGTATACTTTGATATTTACTGGAGTAACGTATGGCGCACCATAACTGCAGTCTCTTTTACGGGAATCCATTTGTTCGACTCTACATTACACTATTTTATACTTCTCCAAGGACCTATACACCTTTTTGTCAGGCTGTCTTTTAATTGACTTCGGTTAATGTGTTTGTGACTTATGCGTTTGATGTTTCTTTCACTCGCACTCTCAAATCTCTCAAGTAGGCCAAAGAATGTTAACGTGGAGATGGCTAGCTCGGAAAATGTAACGGTTATGTCGTTGACCAAGTCATTATTAATTCAAGTTTGTTTTTAACTATGCTGTCAGTGTTTTAGGAAGTATATTATGGAACGGCTATTTCGTTAATCCCATCACCGTTAATTCAGTTGGGATACTATTCACTAAATACAGTTTGGACTTGAAATAAACGATACATCAGATTCTTCTGCATCGGCTACTTGCCTCGATCTTTGCTTGGGCTGTGACAAACGTTGAGCTGTACGGTAGACGTGGCGATTTGAAATATCTGATCGTGGGCTTTCCCTTTATTGATGGCGAGGTCCCTGTTTATCCGGCCTGTGATTTTTTGCATATACATATGGTTAGTTCGTTGTTCTGGAGCTTGCTCTTGATATCGATATTTTCGTGGAGGATATTGACTGCTGGCGAGCAGGTTCACTACTCAGGGATTCAGAACATCCGTGTTAATGGAAGCTATGGGCGCGTTTTATGGTCGCCATCTTTGTCTCATTGAGAATAATTCTGTATCCTTGTGTGATATATAGAAGGACGTTTTTAGTATGCTCATTAGTGTGCTTACTTGTTGTGATTGGACTTGACGTTTACTTGGATGTGACCAAGAGTATCATTGCGGTGTCGTCAATGAAGCAAAAGACAATTACTCTTCCGGAACACATAGTCGGATTATCTTACACTTTATAAGGATCTACATGTAAATGTTGCCTTTGTAAGATTTTGCCCCTAGTTGTTTTGTTCACGTATTTTCTGAATTTTTGGTACTACTGTGATATCAGTTAGGTTTAAAATATACACTGCTCCTGGTTTTATAGGTTTTATATTTTTCCAAATTATTATTGCTTTGGAGTGGGCAAATACGGAACAAAGATATTTCATAACTTAACCCGATTTAATATTCAGGTGAACTCTTTATCGCAATGTCAACTGAACCAAACATAAAATATTGCGAATTCGTTATATTCGGACGTAGATTTACAGGTAAAACCTACCCATTGATTCTCACGGTTAGAATATATATCTTATGAGAAGTCGATGTTTGCTTTGTTAACAGCCAGGGTCATTTAAGGACTTGCCATGTGTTGGAGGTGGGGGAAAGTCGGGACATCCAGAGAATAACCACCGACTTACGGTCAGTACATGGCAACTGCTCCACGTGGGTTTCGAACTCGCAACCCAGAGGTGGAGGCATTGGGCTAGTGGTAGATGTCGGAACACCTTAACCACTCGGTCGCAGCGGCCCCTCAGTCTGTGTTGTATATACCTGATAGATTACATGTCCATAATTGATAACTACATTATAATAGTACGCTTGTTTTACTGTACCGATGCTTTTGTAAATGGAGATTTGGATAAAGCGTTAATTTGTTGTTATTAGTGCTAAAGAAAACCAAGTATTGTTTCGCCTGATCAAATAAACTCAGTCTTAGATTGATATGAATGTGACAATTTACTTCAGTGTATACTTTATGTCAGCTTTCAAACATCATTTTTTCAAATGTTCGTGCCAATTGAAAACATATTCATTCCGAATGTTTCAAATTCAATTAAACAAATTAACACTAAGACTATTGATTACGTATTAGAAGTAAACAAAATGGTATACATGGCTTGGCAAAGCTCATCGGATATTTCTTTCATTGTCTTAATTTCTTTGAGAACAGAATTAAGGATTTTTTCTTCTTCTTTCCTTCGTCTGCCTCTTGAAGACTAATTAAGCATAGCTTTAAGTACTTCCCTCAAAGAATTCATTAACAGAATTTGATACGTCATAATTGGCCCATACCATGTGACAATGACCTGAGTGGAAACGCCATATCTTTGAGGGAGGGACATCGATCCGCCTCATGGGAGCCAGCCCGATAAGAGTCATAATAAAGGTTAATAAAAAATCAAAAAATATTGAACAAAAAGGAAACTTCAGACATCTTTCCTACATTTGAAAATATAATCAAAATACTAATATTTCATTTTATTTCATATGATAATTGTCAAAGTAGTCTTCTTGATGACTCCATGGCGAGGCTGAAGACCATAATGTGCGCATGACAGAGCACGTTTATTGCATCAATGGCGGATCTTGTTCGAAACATAGTTGCCTATTTCACCACTAAAGGGCCGACGAACAGCACTGTGGTTCATGGGACCCTCAAGATCAGATAAATCCAGATGATATCGAAAAGTTGACTGTGATCATGCGCCATGGCGACCTGGACGTTGACCTAGCTTGTGCGCGGGACGTTTGAAGGTTATGAATATGCATGTCAAACGGATCACGTGGTGTAACTTAACTGATGTTTGAATTGAAGATATCCTACAGTGTGAATAAAGTAAAGAAGTATTGGCCTTTATTGTAGTTTTGAATAAATTAATAGCACTTATTCTCTTTATATGGGCCAATACATCATATCTTGTATAAACATGAAAATGTCCACCGAGCCCGTAGTAGTATAATTACAGGCATTCTTGTCACGATAATGGGGTGTTCTGGACATTTTATTATATTTTAAATAAGAAGACAAGAACTATGCTGTTTTGCTGTAATATTGGACTGATGGTATCAGACGTAGATTGAGTTCAGGATGAAAAAGATACCATCATATTATATCAAATACATATATATATAACTTACAAAAATGCCGCAATTTCAAGTAAAATAAGTCCATAACAGAATACTTTCCGTGACGGGACTGATCGTATTGTCCGGATGTTGATACCACAGCCTTATTGATAATGATAACAAGGTATGAAAGCACTGTTTAAGAATTGGGATACAGAGGCAAATGCGCTACATAAGAGCCCGACTCCAATGTTCGGGATATCGGGGAGGGTTGGGGTTGCTAATGTGATAGTTTCTGAATGGACATTCAAGACAGTGGTCATTTTGGCTTGGGCGGGGGATATCATCATAAATGACACCATTGGAAGTGTTACGTGGAGACACGACCTTACATAACAATATCAGGAAATTACAACCATGTCAACTGGTTCGGACCTTTTGGCCTGGTGGTAACGTCCTGGCTCCATAACTTAGAGGTCTCGGGTTTCCGCCCGGCTCGTCTCACTAGTTCCATTTCTGCTCTTTGCTGTAAAATATTGTTTATTTTCAAGGTCGGGATGTTTGTATTAATAGTAACCCAAGCCTGGGTGTGTGCAAGTACGAAATGTACTAATTATCACAATGATAGTTTCATAAATATATTAAATAATTACATCCCCTGGTACCCGATTAAATGTAACGTCGTTACAGATCTGTTTGATTTGTATGCCTACGTCAGGTTCTATATGCCGTCACGTTTCGTAACAACAGGGGGCAACGCATATAGGAATCAGCGGCTAAAATTAGTGTTAATGGGCTAAGATATCAATATCTCAAAGTGTTCATATACGAGCTCCAGTGTGTAGGAACCCTTCCGGGATGGCTCATCAGAGCTTAGGAACTTTATCTCGGAGTGGGTATTCTAGAGAATAAGCAAACACTGTCAACTTAGGGAAGGGCATGTCATATGCTTAAAACAGTCTCTGAGTGGGAAGTTTAGATGCTCTGAAATCACTGCTTGTGGCAGGAATGGAAGTGGCATTTAAACATTTTCTAATGATAGATATTTAATTTATTGCGACCAAGGTTCTTGTGTAACTAAAGAAGTCAGAAACTTGGGAGCGATATTTAAACAATGTCTATGAGTAGTAAGAGTGTCCGTGTGCGATGGATGGGGGACTGGAGTAATGGATGGGGTCCATTCTGTTAATTATTTAATTGAAACAATGCATGACAAAATATCTCCTTTTTTTCTAAAAAGGGTTATAGATTCCTAAAACAATAAATTGGATTTATAAAATGAGTTTTTTTATACTATGAAATTAACGGAACCCCTGACATCACCATTCTGAACTACATTGACCTGACGCTAAGTTCATGTTCTGCCCTTCACACCCAGTTGTCTCCCCCTATCAGGTCTGTTTATGGACAATTTACGAGCGATGATTGCAGATTTCTGATCGATCTTTACTCATTAATCCAGGTGGCGTGATAATTATAAAGGTCACGTTAGCTGTGAGCACTTTGATTATTGGAGGGGTGAGGTTATCGTGACGTATCTGGGTAATTATAACGCTGTGGGGATGGAAAGCCTTACTAGCTAGTCGGTATGTAGTATATCTCCACTTAGGCGGATCATTTATGGGGAGGGAAAGAAGGAGGAGTTGAAATACACTTCGTGAACTTCAAAATAGTTCACTGATGGGGCAACCACTATGGAAAATCAACATAAGCGTCTGCCCCAATTCACAATAACACTGGCCCTTCAACACCACGGAAACATTTTATAACAGAACATTGTATACGGAGAGAACAGACAGGGATACGTTATACCACAACAATCTTTGATTATTGTTTATTTATTATTCCTGTAATATGCTCGGTGATGCCAAATTCATGCATTTTAGACCTTAACATCTATAGCCGTTAACTTTTATACAAAGAAACTAAAAAGAATGTGGTCAACACAAATAAGACATGATAAATAATTAAATAAATAATGCAATATTTGATATAGCGCCTTAGCTAACAAACAGAATCGACCCTAAAGCGCTTAACATTACATAGATATACACTTTCATAAAAGGTTCAACAATTTTTGGTGTAGGACTTAATCTGTAGTGCGAAATAAATAAACAAATCCTAATTACTTTATCAAAATGAGAATAGTCAAGTAGTGTTACTAATATATGTTATACACACTGAAAATCAACTTAAGACTCGAGAGTTTTTGCCAAGCAACACTCATAATGAGCATTCTTTAGAATAAAGATACAAAAAGTAAGCGTCAAATCACTTTCTTTTTCTTATAAAAAATTATTTAAAGACGTTTTTACTTCATAATATCTGCTGGTATCAATCAAAATTGAACTCATGACCTAGCAGAGACGGATCAGTCGATAGTTGAGGAGAGAAGTAGTGATGCCAAACATACATTAGACAAAAACGGTACGTACACGTGGAGCACACGACAAAAACGGTACGTACACGTGGAACACACGACAAAAACGGTACGTACACGTGGAGCACACGCGGCTTATTCATTTTGCAAAATTGGCTTTGATCTCGCCTTCTTTTCATCCTGTTAAAAAAATCGTCTATGTCTCATTTCGTATCTAAGACTTTTTGCTTGATGATTTAAATCATGTTTTGCTCATTTTTGATAAAGGTGGATATAGTATAATCATTAACGCTATTTGCTGGTGTTTTTAAGCTGAAAAGGTGCATATTGCCTGTAAAAGATTACGATTGAATGGGCATTTTTTTAAGGAATCAAATGCGTTTTTTATGAAATGTGTTGGTTTTATGAAAATCTAGCCTAGGCCATGTCACTGATGAGCTTGCTACTATCTATTTCTATTATCCTGTACCACTACTCAATACCTACATCCTTCTCTCGGTTTACGATATAATGGACATTAGATACGTTTTGCATGCGATCGAGTACATTAGAGCAAGTCATGGATAATAGCGAGCTGAGGTAGATATGGATACTTATTAACCCCTCGCATGCGACGATAGCCGAGGCATCGGTATCGATGACATGCATGTCTAATAGTTATTAATCATTAAGATGCAATGATAAAATTATGAATGTATAAGACAGTATGATGACCTCAGACAGGAAATATCATGTACATTTTTCTCGGTGAGTGAGCCGTTTAACAGGCGGATCTGAACAATGCAGGAATACTAGCAGTGTATGAGGGCGCGGCCTTGTGACGATCGGATATACGCTCGCACTGGGGGGTCAAAACGAGGCTTCTTTTTCACGAACGTCATTACAACGAGAAACACAACAATATGTCGTCTTGGGCAAATATGGTTTCCTTTATCTACGATAAGATATGCAATACCAAATAAAAAACCAGTAAAAAATATAATTTTCCTTCTCCACATCTGTTTTTCAACTTTTGAGGACCAACCTAACTCTCCCAGGGCGAAGAGCCCTGTATTCACATAGGAGAGTGGTAGACATATACCCAGGCCCCATCCTGTGGTATGTATACTGGTGGACCCTGACCCCATTCCTCCCCCTCCGTGTAAATCCAAACCACCACCACCTCTCTAACCATTAACAAATATGAATAAACAAAGACATCCACACTAGATTACCCGCACGTACGTATCAGCGGTAATTAATGTCTCATTAGATCATCAACCGACACCATGGCTATTGTCTAGGGCACCATTACGCAAGAACTCTTCGGAATAAATCATTTCGTCAGATATCGGGGATAACATCGGTAGTCAGCGTCGAACAACGGGTCGGGTATCGAATGCTGGCCCGTCCGGGTGGGTCTTGTCTGACGTAGACCGACGCATGGCGACCCCTTTTGAGGCCAGGTAGAGGTAGACTAAACGCGGTAGATGGGGCGAGATAGGCCAGCAATACCTTGGTACGGAGGATTATTACAACACAATGTTCTTATAATGAAAGACAGGTGCCGGACCATCAACCATTCGTTAATGTCGCATTAACGTAGATATCGCCGTTTGATTGGTAGAAAAACGTCACGTGTAATATATCGATTTCAATTCTAACTGAACTGCACTTCATCGGTGCATGCTACTTTTGTAAACCTCCTTCTGGTATTCAGCGTTAACAAACGAACTTACCTATAACATTACGTTGATAAACCTAACAACCGCATTGAGTTATTATTATTTCAGAGGACAGTTGATTTTATTCAGGAAATAAACCAAAATTAAAAACAAACCCCAATCTTAATTACTGTACACGTTCTTAATTTGACGTAATCAAATTTTAGCGCGTTGTCAGTTTTTGGTACATTAGCGCAATGATAAATTTGCGCATCCATGGTAATTACTATATAGATGAAACAAAACAGCTCCAATTAGCGCAATCATATTTCAGCTCAATACTTTCAGCGCTAAAATAAAAATATCGCGAAAATATGTACGCTTACAGTATATACGTATTGACCAAATTGAAAACATCGTGATTGCGTTCAGAATTATATACTGTATAATTTTAACTCCCTACGACCCCTTCTCCTAGGGATATGCTGGAAATAAATTACATGCTCTTAATCATGGCCGTATCCCCGTTGAGCTCGTGAGCTGACCACCCTTGTAGCCACTTGTTTTATCAGCAGACATCTCCCGACTTTGATGAGAAAATTGCTGATAGATTCCTGTAAACATCTGTTTACTACTGAAAAGAAGTTATTCCGACCATTTGAAGGGTATTTCTCTCTACTTCACAATTACACGCAAAATTACACATGAAGAGATTTCTTTCGAATGACCGCCGCCTACTTGAGGCAGACGTGCCGTGACGATCTTAGTCGGAATGTCAAGGGCCATCAGGAAGTTCAAGGGTCAAAAACATTTGTTTTACCATTGAAGAGGTCTTAAAAATGTACTTTTACGGCACGGGACAGAGGGAATAAGGTTTGTATTAAATCACCACAATACTATCTTCATCACGTCGTCATTTAGCAAGAAATGATAGAAAATACATTTATATCGCGGTAGAAGAATTATGGCGTTATTGATTCAAAGTCAAAGCATTTATATTCATGTGAACTACATATTGAGATGATCTACATTGCCACATTTGTGGGAGTCTATTATATTTTACGAGTAGCCATAAACAGTTACAGATAGTTTTATCGTCTAGTTTTATACTTACATGTACCAGTTTGATAGTTCGTAGTTATATCTTTAACTTGACACACTTAAATCGACACCTTAGTCATCAAACATTCAAAAGCAATAAAATTTACGTAAAAGACGTACTCTAAAAGGACGCTATATCACTAGTAGGATACCTGGGTAATTTCATCTCGGTAATTCGTCACAAATTAACCTCAATCCTTTAAAAGTGATGATTTATTAGACGTATAAGAAATTTAAACTGTTCACATACACAGCAATGACAACAGTACACAATAGCCTTCGTATGTAACCATGTTTTTGCTCGGAAGGTCAAAGGCATTTGTAGTCAGAGTGCAGAACAGTATTCCGCAAATTATCTAAGGTTAAAGGTCAAGATGAGTAGAATTTTCAACTAATAAATTGGTGAGATAGTGATGTTTTATTACGTGTAATTACTACGACCATTCCCCAAACATATTAACACGTGAACCTCCCATGAACGATTACAATTTAGTGTCGCAAGGTTAACACACTCATTGGCAACTTTTTAACTTGATTTTATACGATTGCTGTTCTGTCGATGTCCCAATCCGACAAAGAATTAAACATCACTGATGCCTTTGTGATTAAAACACTCGTGTGGCGATATGTTAGTTGTACAACGTACCTTGTCTAACGATTAGGACATTTTCTAATATAATGGAATGAATGCATGTTGTATTTTCATTAATTCCCAGTTAAGACACACAGGTGTTCTCTAACAAATCAACTTCTCCTTTTTACCTGAATTGCCATCACGTCAAACGATACATTCTAGATTAACGTCATCTTACCCAACTCTTAGAGAACTAATAATTGGCATTGGTAATCCATAGTAATCCATAGTTGGACATTATTGAAATAAAGTTTTGTTATCATTTCGATAAATAGAACTGCCTGGTTAAGGTATTTAATATTAACAATGTCATATTGTTGATTAATATATCCTTTTGCGTGCTAAGTGGTGATGAAATATATATACGGAACATTTGTATCAATCAAATCTCTTAAGTGTATTAAAGTAATGCTAAAATTAATATTTATTCGTTGACAAACAATGTTAAATGGTGACTCACTTGGTAATTTCACTGAACAACGTCAATTAAGTGGGACTCGTTTAACACAAACTAATATTTATCCCTAATTCCTGTTAAAGAGATGCGTGCAAATGACACTTATCCAAACATATAAGCATGGGGTTCATACTTTACATTCAGTAACTTAGTGATAAAGCTAAATCGATATCGTCAGCCATATTGATCTAGTATGACTACACAATACTGCCGAGCACATTAAAAATGATATGCATTTAAGTATATACTATTTCTACCAATCTAGATTGGACAAAGTTGCAACAAACAGTCGAAGTCCTCCTGCGAGAACAGCCCATTGGAGGGTGAATGATCCTCCTCATTTCCACCCCTACTTATGCGTCGTCAGTCCTGACTTGATCTCATATCATAACCAATATCACACAGATAATATATCTCTTACCATCTTTCTTAAAAGTCTTCTTTTGAAAAAGAAACTTGATAGCGAAGTCAGGTGTCTTTGGTCAGATACATAGAATGCTAGGCAATGACACGGCATGTTCAAATAGTAAATACATACACAATGACCTAGTTCTGTTTGTCATAAATCGCCCATCGGACATGATAATACACATAAATAACAATCATGTTTGATCGTAAAGATACACAGTCCAACAAGGAGCCACAAAGGGGAGTTTCTAAGTTTAAGGTATCCACGGCCCCAAACTCAGCATTGAGAATATTCGTTCAAATGAACAGTAGTTAATGGGACAGAACCAATAGTGTGAACGCGCTGATTCTTTTGAAAACCCCTTTCTTCATACTTTCATATCACGTTTGCTATCATCATGTGTTGTTAGCTCAAGCATTACAGCTGCGGAAGCAAGGACGACCGACGTAAACATACATCGATTCTCCTAATATAATCCGAAGAAGCTTTACTAAGCATCTTCAGAGTAATTAAAATATGAAAAGTACTAAACATAAAGATAACAGTTATGGTGGATATTTGATTAAAACGAAAGTAAACGTGTCAACTTTCTACTTCGATGGCACGATTTTCACTACCGAGACAATTATATGACTTTACCGGACATTTATATATGACGACCCAATAGTTTAATAATATTAATGCACATGTGTGATACCTCATTAATGACAATGCGGTATGCCATGAAGAAAAATGTGATCCATTCTGTGATGACAGGACTCGGAGACATGGACTTCATTGCCCCGCAATATATCTTAATGGTGCTGTTAAGTCATTGCTCCTAGAGGAGCTGCCCTGCAAGTAGTTCGTTAGAATATTGTACCTGCTGCCCCCTTGCACGATTGGTAGAGGCGACTAAATTTGGGATTTATTCTTTGCCATTCTTTCAACGTTTTCCTTCTGTATGTCCTCTTGACAAAACCACAATTTTGGCATTTAGTTGAGCGTTCGCTCCCGTGAATAAGGCTATGGGTTCTGGCCACAGGCCGAGACATATCAAAGCCCCTAACAATGATAGTTGCTACTCTCTGCTTGACGTTCAGTATTACGTGAGTGGAACGACTGATCCCCCCGTTATCAGTATAATGTGACCGGGTTGGGCGTTCTGTTGGGGGCCTTCGGCAGTATGTTCCAGTATGATAGCACTTTAAATCGGCAAAAGATCCAGACTATCGCAAGAGAAGGCTTACACGAACATATCGCAGCCTCCAAAATACACACACACATCGCATGCACTGGGAGACCGTCCTTAAATGACACTGGCTGTTAATAGGACTTAAAAACAATCAACCAACCAACCAACATACTTCCTGCTAGACGCTCAATAATATGGGAGTGGAACGACTGGTCCACCCGATGCCAGCATTATGTGACCGAGTCGGGTGTTTTGCTGTAGCCCTTCGTCAGTAAGCTTTAGTGTGGTAGCACTTTAAATCGGCAACATATACGAACCATCGTAAAAAGGCTTTCACGATGATACCGAGCCTTCGAAATACATAACAAATCAGCATACGTATCTATGTCGCAAACATCACCGGGAGGCCGTCCTTAAATGACTCTAACCTCGAGGAGTCACCATTTTGAAGTGTCGTTGTGTAAATCACGCGACCAAATAGTTCCAGTTGTATATGAACTTCGACACGTCCCTTAATACATGTATCATGATAGGATGATATTGATCCCCATAAAACTATATGGGCACCCGCTGCTCTGTGTGGATGAAGGTATGTAGAATAAAAACTTCCAGCAGTCGAGAACCTCGTTTAACTTTGTATAAAGGAGAATACACTAGCATAGAGTAAGATTAGAGTAAGTCAAAAAACACATTAAAGATGTAAGATTTTTCGATGGTTAGATTCACAATTCTGTTTCATAATTATTTACATTTCCATATTTTAAAAGCATAAAAAGGTTAACCTTTCACCAGCTGAACGCTTCTTGTAAGGTTTGCTTTGCTAATTTGACATATCTGTCAATTTTACGCACCTGACCCTTCTACTTCTACATTAGTTTAGAAATTTTGGATTCCTACCTTTTGGCCCCAAGTATCACTGAAGAGTCCTAGGAGGACGAAACAGCTGTATGATGCAGTTTAATTTATTTATTTCGACATAATGTATATATTACTAAATTTAAAAGGTTCAGCATATGTGTGTGTTACGTCATCTTCGTAGAACACTTTCAACAACTATGTTTACTTTAACAAGAAGCGCAAATAGGAACAAAAATAAAACGCATCGTCATCATGATCCTGTTTCCAGAAGTGGAAATACTTTTGCAATTTTCTTTTATCAGAAAGTAGGTGAGTTTGAGACTTAAAAAGATGTTTTGAGTGTAAACTTGACAAAGACATCCGGAGGATCTTGCTGTTTAATAGTCGGACCCTATCGGAGCTTTGCCGTTAAGACAAAGTTTAATTTGACAGGTGGCGCAAGTCGGTCAGCTGAGAGCGGGCACATTCCGTACTATAGTCTCAGAAAATATCATTGATGTTAGTCTCAAACATCTAAAACAAAACATTGACCAAAAAAACGGTTCACATTGAACCTCATTAAATCTTGTTTACTTCTTTGTATTTGCAAGGCATTATAGTCTCGATTCAATTGTAAATAAATTTGTTAAAATTTAAGTCATCAACGATCATCAACTTTGCATGAATTTGTTTTAGAAATTTGGTGAAAGTTAACAATGCTATTGGGGTCCAGTGCCGGCCATGCCATCTGACCTAGTGGCTAACGGAGATAGGATTATGTCTCTTAACCGTTGGTAACACCCCTATAACTAGACCGAATTATCCCGTCTAGTGACCCCATACATTTTATAAGGACATACGCAGCCCTAATTGGTATATTCAGTAATTTATGGGGATCGCGATTCAAATATACAACTCTAATTGATGTTTTCAATTGAGTCCCTTTAAGACCAAACATTGCCTTTGTCCCTTTATTCAATTGTGTGACATTTAGAACAGAAACCCCTTTGATTACCGGTTTTCAATTGTGTCTTCTTCAGATGAATTGTTATATTTCTTTTTCTGCACTAAAACAATTGGTCATAAAGAGAAATGTGGGACGATTGAAATCTATTCTTTCTGTTTGTCCTTTTGAATTCACCTGCCGTAACTGTCCGGTGTGTAGGGACAGTACCACAGTAACGATTCTCCCCCAGCACGTGAGACCCTCTTAATCCCCTTTTATGTGGAAACGTGAGAGCCCCAGGAGTAGGGCGGTGCCTGGTAGGGCCGGGATAAGGGGCTGTTGGAATGTCCATCCCCGTTGAATTCCATGATTTATCGGTGATTGGACAACATGATCACCGCCATCATAGCTCACATAATCTGGTCCTAGGTCTCGTAATGTCTCGTACAGCCATGACCCAGTGTTAGTTAAGAAGCCATTGGTTTAACGTGTTATGGTCGTGTAAACGCGGTGCTATATTCGACTGATTAGTCAATGCTGTAATCTAAGTCTCGTTGATCTTATAGATGTCCTTCAATGTTTTAAGAAATAAGTCAACTTTGATCTGAAAAAATCTACTAATTAAGCTAATTATCGTTTTCTGCTGAATGTGCACATATAATTTCAACCGTAGTTTTAATTGCCTTTCCAAATAAGTGTAAACGTCGTCAAATATACACCGTAGGTCTTCCAGATGAATGTAGGAAAATTGTCTGGACACCTTCAGCGTTGTGAAATCATACCCCCTACAAATTGCACACAAATTAACATTTGATATTGCAAACTATTTACGCCTTCAAATCAGAAAGTTTTCTTTGTGAACGATCAAGAAACGCTGGCAATATCACTTCAGTTATCTGTAAACACATTGCTAAACGTTTTGGTTAATTACTACAGAATGTTTCTTACTGGAATATTATTTTCTATTAGTTTCTCGAATTTCATGAGAGTTTAAACTTATCTTTCGTTCGAATAAAATATAACACCAACGATTGCTATCAAACGCCATAAATCAAAATGCAAAATATAAACCAGTACAACAAGATCACACAAGAACGATCTCTTTTACAGCACATCTGTGTTTACCTGGTTTACAAAAAGACTGTCGCCCGTTTTGTCGACTTATATAATCGTAACATAGCTAAGTTGAAACGCACCGATAACGTACATGGCTACAGTTCAACCAGCCGAATGAGTAACGAGCAACAAACGAACATGAACCTGCCACCATGACGCATACAGGACGCTTTCCGGAAAAACCAAACAACATACTGACATGAACGCGCGCATGCAAGAAACAACATATAGGAAGAACATTGTGTCGGCAAAAGAAGCAGATAAAAGAGTTTATTGATGCTGAAATGCATGCTGTTGCACAAGACACAGACAACTTATCCTGACAATCTGTGGTGATACTGACCAACAACTGTCTGTGAATCAGATTTGGAAGCTTCCAACGACTTGTTTGATATGCCCGGGGATGATGATCAGATTCTGCCGGTTTCTCCCCTGTAGGTGTCCTGCAGGCATTCTGTAGACATTCTGTAGGTATTCTGTATTCACCAGTTCTGTACGTGTTAGCCCCGTGTTTTTAAAATTCGTTTATATTTTCGTGGTGTCCGGTGTAAATCCTGCAGACATTCTTTGTTTATCCGTTAGGTGTTCGTTTAAGGTCCGGTAAATGCGTGGCGTATACGTTCAAATTTCATGTACGGACTGACAACGATACCCCCCGTACACTTACAAGAATTTCGAACAGCGACAGGAGATATACAGGACAAAAAGGACAGTGACGGACAACATACGATTATTTTTGTTCGTCACTGTCCTTTTCAATTTTTGTTCATGCAAAAAAAAACCTTTCTAACGGGTGCAGGCGGACACACCGCCCATTATTTGAATGTGCCGAACATAAAAATGCCTTAAAACTAATATTAACGAACATCACCGGATATTAAAAAAAACAATGTCATCCGTTTCACATAGGAGACCCAATCTGGTCAAGTGTGACAAGTGCTCTACTGCCTACAGGTTTCATTTGTCGCAAAAGAAAAAGACAACACAAATTTGGGAAATAACTAACCCCAATGTCAAAGAGAAGCAATGTTAGTACTTAATATCAGAAGCTTGTTTATTGGTTTTGTTTGGAAGCAGAAGACGCTTACACTTTCAGAACACCTGGTCTTATTCTCCTGTGTTTTACGAGAGTCTCTATGTAAATCTTTCTTTTGTTCCTATATTGCCTCTAGTTCGATTTTGAGTTCGGATTATGGTTTTGTTGACTCTTTGGTATTCTCTGATTTTTCTGATTCTTTTTAACAATTTCTGATGTCGAGAGCGTCCACGAAAGTCATAACTAGTGATCATATACATATAACCATTCTCAGGCTCAGGCATGGATTTAGTGATCAAACAAACTCGCTCGTTTCATTCAGGTCAAACGGTCAAAACGTCAAATCTAAACACTGAAACAGTTTCTGCTATCAGTCTCTTAAACGTATTTTCTTCCTCGAATAATTGGGGGCAGGGGAAAAGATTATTCATTAATACATCAAACATTTCAACATAATAGTCATACTTTGACAAGAGATCGGATTGACGAAAACAAAGAAAATACTGAAGTAAAACAAAACCAAAATCTGAATTCAAAATAGCTTAAATTAGGGACAAAAAATGACCAAAGAAAAAAATAAACACGGAGCCCCTTGAAAAGTACAAGAGAATAAGACCACGTGTTCCAAAAGAGAAAACGTCTTCTGTTTCATCGAATACGGGCCTTCGACACGACGCTCAGTTTGGTAGTCCATAGGCGCTAACCTAGACACAGTAGCAAAACATTTCACCCGGCGAAGTTCTACCGACAATCCCTTAAAGCTGAGAACATTAATACAGTACGCACTTAAAAATAAGGGTTGCAACAAGGTTAAAGATTCTTAATCTAATCATTCTATTTAATTGTTTATATAAGCAATTTTTACGCGACGATCCTTTATGAATTCGGTCTCAAAATCGTTGTTTACTTGCATCTGAAATTTTAACAGAATCAAACAACTTTAGCAAAACAATAAATATGAAATTAAGTTGAACTTGAATTGTATCTAGTATGGTTTAATTGCAAAATAAATTAGAAATGTCAGTTAAAAAAAATATTATTAGGCATGTATAGCAAAGAAACAGAAACCAACATCTTTAATTTAGAGTTACAAATACTTTTTACCTAATGCGCTCATAAATGACTCGTTATTGCTAATATGTGTTAGTTTGGCCTGGTATAACAATAACTGTATAGTCTGGGAGAATATCCCTATACATTTACCTGCTATTAGTTCTGACTAGGTGGTCGTTGTTTCAATAATATCAAGTTCAAAGCAATCCACTGAAATACATCCAAAGAATTAATTTTCATCATATTCAATAACTCTTAAATCAAAATATGATATTCGAAATAGGGCAATAAATTGCAAAATCAGTGACATGTTTGAAATATCTTTTTCAATGTTAGATTTTTTATGGACAGAAATTGATGGCTTTTTGGAATCTCTGTACTCAGTATAGAGTATCACTGTAGGGCTAATTGAATTAAAGCATGTGACGTGTTATAGGTTATTGTTCAGGAACAGAATAGTTCTTCTGGCGACGAAAAGGTCAGTGAAGGGAGATGTGTGTCTGTAAAGTCCACGACATTCCGTACAGGGAGACAAGAGGTATCAAACAGTGGAGTAAAGATAAACAAGATAGCGGCGAGATTTGATAGGCCGATGTACACAGATAGGGTGTAATGAGGCAGCGATATCCCTCCGCGGAGAAATAAACACCACAAAATGGTAACCATCCGAATAATACGATTGCATTTGAAGCGCAAAGGAATTGTGGTATAAGGGAAGTATTCCGCCCCTTTAATCCACACAAATCCCTAACGGGGTCTTATCCGCTCTGTCTCGTGCTGTTTCGCGGGAATGGTGTGCATGTAATGGTCTGCCATAGACGTAAACCTGCCATCGACGACACGACGTGCACGCTTCATTTCCCGCCGTCCGCCTTTGGTATAGAGTCGTATTGTTTAATCAATCTAACATTTCTCAAACCAGATATATAACCGCTTCGAATAACCACAAGCACGGCAATTAAAGGTATTAATGAGAATTAAATCTCGAAACGATGATGAAGCGAATAGACTACTGGAATGTTCGACGGAACCGATAGAGATTGAGCGTCGTCAGATATGTAACGGTAATTGCAGCTAATAAGCTATAAATATCTTCATTATATAATTTGAAATCTGAATTTCTAGAATTCTCTTCAGTTGAAATTTCAAAGTTTTTTCTTCCAATTTGCAATGCAAAAAAAAGAAATCTATATTGTAACGATGAAAGTCATTCTGAAATATTCGTAAAAGTAGTTCTCTATTGAATCTGAAGCTCGGTGAGATACTTATAAAGCGAAAACAAACCAGTTTTAATACCCTGAAATAATTTGCACGCTATACAACTAGTTTTCTTTGTATGCACGTGTTTATTCCTCCCAACTGGCTGTTTTCTGATTGAAAGTTGTGGTAATGTGCTCTTGTTCAAGACTTACAGACTAAGTTTTGGTTCCATATAATTTAAACCCTCATGGTACCCAAAACAGACCAAAGTTGAACAGACTCCTCAAATGCATTGCTCGACACCTGGAACTGTATTGTTTTCTCTCTTTATACATTTCGTACCTTGTTGTAAAAGAGTATCAGGAATGTCCTGTCACAGTGAAAGGTTAGGACAGACCAGCGCTCCAATGTTCCATGTCATAGTGACAGGTTAGGATAGACCAGCATTCCAATGTCCTATGTCATAATGACAGGTTAGGACAGACCAGCATTCCAATGTTCTATGGCCTAGTGACAGGTTAGGACAGACCAGCGCTCCAATGTTTCATGTCATAGGGACAGGTTAGGACAGACCAGCGTTCCAATGTCCCATGGCATAGTGACGGGTAGGACAGACCAGCGCTTCAATGTTCCATGTCATAGTGACGGGTAGGACAGACCAGCGCTCCATTGTTCCATGTCATGGTGACAGTTTAGGACAGACCAGCGTTCCAATGTTCCATGGCCTAGTGACAGGTTAAGACAGACCAGCGCCCCAATGTTTCATGTCATAGGGACAGGTTAGGACAGACCAGCGCTCCAATGTCCATGTCATAGTGACAGGTTAGGATAGACCAGCATTCCAATGTCCTATGTCATAGTGACGGGTTAGGACAGACCAGCGCTCCAATGTTCCATGGCATAGTGACGGGTTAGGACAGACCAGCGCTCCAAAACTCCATGCCATAATGACAGGTTAGGACAGACCAGCATTCCAATGTTCCATGGCCTAGTGACAGGTTAAGACAGACCAGCGCTCCAATGTTTCATGTCATAGGGACAGGTTAGGACAGACCAGCGCTCCAATGTCCCATGGCATAGTGACGGGTAGGACAGACCAGCGCTTCAATGTTCCATGTCATAGTGACGGGTAGGACAGACCAGCGCTTCAATGTTCCATTTCATAGTGACAGGTTAGGACAGACCAGCGCTCCAATGTCCCATGTCATAGTGACAGGTTAGGACAGACCAGCGTTCCAATGTTCCATGTCATAGTGACAGGTTAGTAATGACCAGCGCTCCAATGTTCCATGTCATAGTGACAGGTTAGTAAAGACCAGCGCTCCAATGTTCCATGTCATAGTGACAGGTTAGGACAGACCAGCGCTCCAATGTTCCATGTCATAGAGACAGGTTAGGACAGACCAGCGTTGCAATGTTCCATGTCATAGTGACAGGTTAGTACAGACCAGCGCTCCAATGTTCCATGTCATAGTGACAGGTTAGGACAGACCAGCGCTCCAATGTTCCATGTCATAGTGACGGGTTAGGACAGACCAGCGCTCCAATGTTCCATGTCATAGTGACGGGTTAGGACAGACCAGCGCTCCAATGTTCCATGTCATAGTGACAGGTTAGGACAGACCAGAGCTCCAATGTTCCATGTCATAGTGACGGGTTAGGACAGACCAGCGCTCCAATGTTCCATGTCATAGTGACGGGTTAGGACAGACCAGCGCTCCAATGTTCCATGTCATAGTGACAGGTTAGTTAAGACCAGCGCTCCAATACTCCATGCCATAGTGACAGGTTAGGACAGACCAGCGCTCCAATGTTCCATGTCATAGTGACAGGTTGGGACAGACCAGCGCTCCAATGTTCCATGTCATAGTTACAGGTTAAGACAGACCAGCGCTCCAATACTCCATGTCAGAGTGACAGGTTAGGACAGACCAGCGCTCCAATGTTCCATGTCATAGTGACAGTTAAGGACAGATCAGCGCTCCAATGTTCCATGTAATAGTTACAGGTTAGGACAGATCAGCGCTCCAATGTTCCATGTCATAGTTACAGGTTAAGACAGACCAGCGCTCCAATACTCCATGTCAGAGTGACAGGTTAGGACAGATCAGCGCTCCAATGTTCCATGTCATAGTGACGGGTTAGGAGATACCAGCGCTCAATTGTTCGTATGGCCCCTTCCACAATTTTCATTATAACAGTACCAAAATATAGCCAATGTTTGTTATAAAATAGTTTTTAAGATAAAAGGTTGCGACAGGTCTCGTCATCTGAGGATATCTTAAAAAATTCTTAAAAGCTAATTTCAACCTTTAGACCTGGTTTGGTACAGTGTAGCTATAAGTTGAAACTAGTTTTCTAGGCCCTATCCGAACAACCTTACGACTCATAGATTCGAGAGGAAGATTATGAACAAGTTTTATGTTCGCTATATTGGTCTCATTGAAAAAATATTCTTTATCCTTGTACGAAATGAAGAAGGATGTTTTTCAATATGCTCACTACTATGCCTGCTTGTTGTGATTGAAAATTGTGCCCTAGTTCTCACTTTGAAGCCATGGCATTTAGTTGAATCTCCCCTAGATTACATGACGTGTGTCGTCGATGAAGCATAAGACTCTTATTCTTCCGAAACACATGGCCTTTTCTTTTGTTCTTTAACAAGCGTATCCATGTAAATCTTTTTGTTCATATTTTGCTCGCTAGTTTAACCGATTTTGAGTTCGGATTATGGTATTCTCTGCTGGTTTTAATTTGACAGAAAAACGTCAAGAAACAATCATAAATTTGTCTCTTTTATATATGTATAAATGGTGCACATAACTGTATTGTCATGGAAATGCTGTTGTTACGCAGAACAAGTTCTTACTACAAAACTAAAAAGTAGACAGGACATGAACTGTAAAAAAACACATTACAGTCAGATGTTCTTTACATGAATGTTTTTTCAACAAGTAAATCACATACTGTTGTAAACATGATTCACGCCACCTATTGATGACAGATAGAGTTATCTCCATTGATAGAGGTAGCGCAGTTCTATCATAATTGGGTCATTAAGTCTTAAATTACATTCTGACAAGTAAAATTCTTCTGAATTTTTCATTTTAGAAACAGAAAACGAAAGTTTGCTGTCATGTTAAGCTCGACATAACACACGTGTACACGTCTATATTACACCATATCAGATCACAGCTCACGACCTTGGCCCTCAAGGTCATACTTCAAACAAATTTGCTGAAACCTACCACGCATGCTCTGCCATTCTGTGACAATAAATGGCATATACCAACTGCAAGTAAGATCGCATTTCAATATTTCACTATAAATATATCATAATATATATCACATGAAAATTTCAAATTAGTCTACAAGTTTTCAACGAAACATTTTGGCGTATTATTTTGCAGCATATGCCGTATGGTTTACAGCAAAACATGGTAACTTTTACCTCCAAATTAGCATAAAGAACCATAAAAGCGATTTATGTGCTGTTAATATGACACTCGGAACTTCAATGTACACTTAAATGTCTAAAATTGTAATTTACATCTCATATTTAGAGATTTATAAATTCAAAATGTCACATCTCTTTGGTTTTCAATACCGGAATTGGATCGTATAGCTTTTCAGAGAACTTACATCAACAGACACACATATACATTTCAATAAACTGGTGTGGATATGAAAATTAAAAAAAAAGGATGCATATGACCTTTATGGAATGAATATAACATTCCACCAAAAAGAAACATGTGTAGGGCTATCAAAATTGATTTTTATATTACAATATGAGAATTTCTAAAGGCTTTTTTATAAGTATTCCATGTTCCAACATATGTGTTTAACAACAGTACAGTGGACATTTCAGTCCGTGACAAAACCACCCAGACCCACGAGACCACCAAACATGACATTTCACACTTACGGTTAAAGTAATTCCTTAATCAAATCACAGACAACCAGTTTTATCATACATTGTAATCGTCACAGATCTAGATAATTGTATTTCCACGGCTGTATCGGGTTGCTACAAATTGCAGATACACATCTTTTGTAATCAATTTGTGTCCTTTGCTCTCTCGTAGTGAAGTTGTCATGAAATCGAAGTCGCCATGTGTACAGTAGAACTATCTATCTGCCATCAATGATGTAACTAGTTAATGTTTTAACACAATACTCACCAATCTATATCCCACAGTTACCGTCAGTGTAGAGTTGTCGATAATTATAGGCCTACGTTAATTTAAATCAATGGCAATCTCGTATCTGTTTAACCCACGGTGGTGGTGAAATCATACACCCCTGGAGCTAGGTATACGATAGGTGTTAAATGACGTCACTCATTTATGTCTGACATAATTACAGGTTTCACTCTGAAGATAGATTGCGAATTAGGATATCGTCCTTGATTGCAGTATCAAATAGATGTTGTTTACAAGTACACAAAGCTTGGAATCAATCGTCGCCCTTTGTTCTGGCACCTCCAAGTCGTAATGACATAATTTGAAGTGCGACGTGTGTACAAAGCCAATTACGTAATTAATTAACATCTTACTGAGACTGAAATGTAACACGTTGTTAATTACAGGTCTAAAACACTGGGACGGATCGAGTGATACTTGTACCACCCAGGTTTGAACCGATTACAAAAACGCTAAAAGACAAAGCCGCTATTTGTATACATATGCACTAAGGGAAGGCGTGGTTCAAATATCACTTTTCAAGTGAATTCAATTTGTAGATCATTATTTTTTGTATTCAAAATGCCCTTCCTTCATTCATCCTTTCGTTCATTCATATACATCCCTTATCGTTCGTTCGATCATTTAACATCAGCCAGATTTTAACAAATTAAGTTCGTAATTAACGTCCTTTTTAACGCGTGTGATTTGTGTGGGGCTATATTTAGCACTTTTTTGTTTGGCGGAGAAACATCGTGAAGATAGTGTTTAAATATGATTGATGAGATTGATGCATGAGCGTTGACTTATGTGTGATGACATGGCCGACACATTCCTTTTAATCTTTACAAGTCAAATGTAAATCGAACAACGAAATGGACATTGTGTTATGACCCCGAACTCACGTACGTCTGATAAACTAGTCTATATAACAGGTCATTGTGAAATTCCACAGTCCGATATAGTCTTTATCTAGGATCCATAGTTGGCCTTATTCATCTTTCATTCTGTCGTGTCGTGATGAATGAGAAAATTTCCTTTCAACGATTTTCAACTTTTTGTTCCACTGACAAAGATCTCGAAGTCGTCACCTTATGGTATCGACAGCAAATCACGCAAGAATATACGTGAGGGGTGGGCAAACACCAACGGTCACTTAGGGGAGATCACTCATAATTTATACTAGTACATGTAATTAAGATGTTAGTTAATCAATTACCGGTCTCATAGTTTGACAGTTGAGGAACGATCAAAGAGATAGCAGGGTCGCCGCTTTAACTAATCGCCAGACCACAAACACGCTTAATAAATATCTGTTACCTTTACATAACAGCGACATGGTGTGTTCTGTTAACAATTCTGACAAGAGTATGCTGTATACAACTTTATCACGTTTTACACATTAACCTTGTGTTTTAACTCTTCACTGAAGTAAAGAGACAGCAGAACTCTACACGCGATAAGATGGGCGAAGACTGTACATTTATAGAGAATGCACCTGCAGCAAGGCGTATGTTTTATCCAAACAAAGAACTGTAATTGCATTTAAAAGAAGGTCAGTAGAGAATGTATTTTTTCTTTATTTCTATGTCACCTATGAGCTAGATTCATTGAAACCGTTCATCAATGCCAATCAGGTGGGAAATACGCAAATCAATATTTACCAGAAGATATGACACATTTGGACACTAGTAGATTGATCAGGAAAAATAGGTATTTTCCCGATTTATGCTTTATTCTAACAAGCATTGATTACTAGAATCTTCCTTGAGGGTGTGGCAGAGAAATCTCCAACCCAAGGAGTGATATTCTTGGTTGTCTAACCCGAGGCTCTGCCGAGCGTTAGGCATTCAATAATATTTCCCCGAGGGTTAGAGATTTCTCTGTTACAACATCAAGGTAGGAGATGATTTTTTTTCTCCTATTATTATGTATTTTTTCACGAAAGTATCAATGCAACACAATGCTGACGTGATTGAACTGCTGTCTTTGCATGATAGTATTGTTGCTATGACGTCATTACATTGTTTTCATGGCGTCATTTATATTGTTGCCGTCATTGCACTGTTAGCTCGAGCTATCTGTCAAACCCTAGGGTGTGACAGAGAAGTCTTTAACAGGTAAAGGAGTAGAAAAGTCTGTAAATAATGAGAGAATATATAATTGACGATGGGATTTCAGTCGTCTTTAATACATATTTATGTAAAACTGTCATGCAGAAGAAAAAACGGTACTTGTAATTTTAGGATGTGTTAACCAGTGGGGTCACAAAATGTTAAAGTACATGTAAGGTTACATACTAATCGGGGACAGAGTATCATATAACTTTGTATTACCCTACTGTTCATTGAAGGTGTTCACTTTCCAGATTTGACTATTGAGAAAATGTGTGTAAAACCTCATATGATGCTTGCATTTTTCATCATAAACTGCATATAGGACTGACAGTCTTTGCATGATTTCGTTTATACCAAGAAATAAAAAAAAAAAAGCTGACACCATCTTTTGGAAAAACTAAGATTATTTTGATAATGACTGCAGTATTTGTCATCTAAGCACAAAACTTGATTTAAATAAACGATAAATAATTCGACAATAATGGAACAAAACCTCACAAATTCCTTTTTAAATTTATTTTACATCCCAGCGATAGAAATCCAAAACACGACACTGGTTCAGATATCATCTTTAGACATACAGCATAAAGGAGAACATCATATTTGCATTTTTCGCTCAAATCTTAAACGTGTTTACTTTAAATAGAGCGCATCACATTTAGAAGTTATCAGATTTAAGTCTTTTGAATCCGTTGTTAGTCCCTATTGATAAGAATTCATTAGGATTTTATTATGATGCCACAATGATAATCTAACTTCATGACTTTTCTTTTCAGATATCAAGAACATATTTTGCAACGAAAAAATAATATCTCAAAAGCACAAAAAATATACAATAACAATAAATAAAAATGGAAAATAATTCGGTTCCTAATAATATAATCTTGTGAAAAAGATGCGTCATTCTTGGAGTTAGTCATTGACTCCGTTAAGTTAATTTCAAAGTTTAGCTCTATGAAGTCAAAACTCTGTGCTTTGTTAAGAATTAAGTATATATACACTGTATGTCGTTCTATGATCAAATTCTTTGAATATCATTATTTCGAAGGTATTCCTATTAAAATAGGTTTTAATAAATACTCAATTTCATATGAGCTAACTGAACGAGTAGAAGTTTTCTGTCGTATCCAGACTTATCTATACCTTAGTTACCGTTTCCATACAACCTGCCACAAAAACTACCTACTAACCCATTACACTTAATAGTTGACTATTTCCTCACAATATTTTCCTTTCTAATGTCCTCCTTGACACATTCTTACTTCTTACTTTAGTCATTTAGTACATAGATTTTGTCCCCCTTGACCATCAACTTACTATGTTCATACATGAATATACAGCACACACAGGGGCAAATTCCTTAATATATACCGTACGTTTAACAGGATCTCAGATTTTATTAAAACGAATCGGACCAGTCGATGCAATATCTTGTTTTTCACTTTGTTATAATACAAGATGATGTATAACAACACTAACTAGATTAGTTTTGGGTCTTTTGTTTTGTTTTTTTGGGTTTTGTTTGATAGAATCGTCTGTTGTTATCTAGTAGTCAAACTGACAACAACAGGAATTGGTGCCCTACATTTTAACGATGACATATACACAATGTTAATGTGATGGCACCATTCTGTCCCCGACGCCATCTTGCTCGCTCGTTTTGTTGTGTAAAGCTAGATACTTCAGGAGTAAATTAATCAAGGTGATTAGAACCTCTCTCCTGATTAAAACATGGAAATCATTTGTAGGTATGTAATAAATCATTGTACAAATGGACGTATTTAGCTCGGGATAAACACTAGTGTGCACGACGGGGGTACAAGCCAAACCATCAGAGGAACACGCGTCTGTAGTATTGCATACAACAATGTATGTTGCCGGTTTCCCTTGATATGATTATCAAATGTATATTAAAAGACCCCCAAAGAAATGTTTAAACTATCTCTTTTCTTCGTGATTTGCTGGATAAGGAAAGTCCCTGGAGTAGATTGACCAGTTTTTAAATAGGAGTGTTGTGTCCAAATTCTCTAATTTTAGATCTACCCCGGTAGTAGGAATACGTAAGATATTACAATGTGTGAAGAATCTGGGATAATAAAGTAGAAATTCTGTTCTACACATTAAGAAATTATCCTATCATACGGTATAAGCCTAATATATATATAAATTAATTTGTTACTGTTTGACGTTGTTCTTAATTATGTTAGATACAAAGTAAGTTTCCAGAAGTTATAGTAAAAAAAAAAACAAAAAAAGTCTGAGAGTCGAGACTCTCTCGTGACGATAACGAACTTGCGGGACCTGCTGAATGTCTAGTGAGGCTTTTTAACTTTCTGCATTAAGTCGCTTTTGATGATAATAGGCAGATTTATGTCTCCGCTAGTTGTATTAATTTGTGTTATTCTTGAATAAAGGTATCGGGTGTAAGACGCACCTTCCGTGAACTACTGCCTTGTTAAACGTTAATGGGCACATCACTTCTCGTTTGTTATAACTCAAATCATGTACTATCAATTACGAGGACTCTATTAACACAAATTTATTAAATATGTACTCACTGCCACGGAAATATCGCTGATCTAGCTTGAATTCCCTGTCTTAGCTCATACGTGGCAAGGCGTTTTTGTTTATTGGCATTTTTAGCGTTACTACTCAGACCTTTGATAATTAAATATACGACCCTAACAGTCTGGTCTGATTGTTACCAAGCAAATATGGGGGTGTTGGAACCAAAGTTCAGCAATGGCAATAATTTTACTGCACGAATCCTGACTTTGATGATGCAAGTCTGAATATGGCAATGCAAACCGGTCATTGACAATCCGTATACGACTTGGAAAATTTGAATCCGACAATACGAAATTAGTACAAAGCACAGACCGGAAAGATGTTACGTTCGTAAATGTCCTGTTTGAGGAACAATGAAGACCTTAGATAGTTGAAAACATGATTTACGTGTTCGACGCTTCATGAAATGCATTTCGGATTTGGGTAACAAGCAATATCTTAACATGTCAGCGTTAAAATAAAACTATATTACTATTTCAAACAAGCTAATGAGTTTGAACAGAGAACAGTAGTTTGTAATTGGGCTTGACATATACTAGTACGTTTAACCATTCCAGTCTTTAATTATCAGTCAGTGAAATGCATTTACCGATATCAGCTTTAATTAACAGTCAGTGAAATACACCAACGGATACCAGCCTCACATCGACACTTGCTTGACAATTCGATATAAGAATGCTAAGCCTTTTCAACGACATTAAATGCAAATCAATCGCATATTCGAATAAAATTTTCCTTTCTTTCTTTTTATAAACAAATGAACAAAAAAAAACAAAAAACAACATTGACGACATCCCGAGAAAGTACTTTGCTCTGATAGGTCTCCGAGTTCGCTCGAGCCATAACTTATTCTTACTCTCAGTGACGTACACAGAGTTCCTAACAAACTTCTACACAATAACCCTAGTTCATATATCCATGATACACACATAAAACAACTCACATGCAAACAGCTCTTTATTACGACAGCGATCCTGCGGATGGAATATCGCCAACAGTATGCAATCGTCGGGTTGAACAGGTATGCTGTCATTAAAATCTGAATACACAGGTGTAACTTTTACAGGTGTATCAATGCTGCGTGTAAATGACTCTTAATAGACTTGCTATCACAACATCAAATCTTAATGCGTTTCAATACAAACACATCTTGCCTGTTACAATATACAGTATGCCGTGGATATCTAGCGCCGAAATCGGACGTATGTTTGCACAGCTCAAGTGGCTACTTGAATTTTTTATTACAGTCAAATGCCATTGCAGACCTAAAACATCCTGTATTCGACTAATGTTGATCCAATATGACACAAATGGCACAATAAGACATGATTTTGTGTTTTTGTGTTTCTCTTTTGTTCTGTTTTATGAGTTTCGGAGAGAAAGATGATTTATGGATTCACGTACATAATTATAGCTTACTCGAAGAAAAATCATGAAAGCAGCGGGAAATAAATAACAGGATAGTTGTAACTACGATAACAGCCAAAATCTTCACATTATTTCAACGTGTTGATCCCTGGTGTGTCGCGCGTGATGCACTCGGTGATGTTGACACTTGGTATAGGGTAAACACCTGACCCCGGTTTCATCAATGTTCCTTAACTTAAAGAAATTCCTTAACTTAAAAATCTCCATAGGAAAGCATTACAGAGTTGAAAGAAAGTTCCTTAACTAAGGATTTCTCCTTGACTTATGTAATGCTTTTCTATAGAGATTTTTAAGTTACGGAATGTTGATGAAATCAGGGCCATGTCGGTTAACTTCCCTTTAATCATCTGATTTCGTCGACAGACACCCTAGACGAAGTATTGCAATAATTGCATCATGTTTTGTCTGTTAACAACGAAGCAATGACAGAACTGGATCGTTAACAGTCTTGAACAGAAACATCTAATACAAAAGGAAAATATACTGAAAAAGCCAATATTTTCGCGCGTGGAATTTTTGGCTAAGACAGCCTCCAAAATTTTCGCGGAGTGGCAATTTTTGCTTTTGCGCTGTTAGTCCATGTAATACTAATATATACTGTAGATTGTGCGTAATGTTGAATATGTTCGCGTGTGGATATATTCGCGGAGATTTAATGTCAGCGGAATAAGCGAATATTTCCACACCGCGAATAATTCCACTTTTACAGTATTGTATTTCCATAGTCTATTCAGTCAACTAAATTAGTTGAATCATTAATTGTAAAACTTAGAGCAAGGGGTTAGGCATACGTTATAACAACTTATCAATGCCTTCTCTCACTGAAATTACGCAAAAAGTGGTACTAGTAGGAAGTGAGTTTTCAGCAAGATCTTTCATCCGACGGCCTAGAGATTTTTACGACTACGTTATCGGGTTGTTATCTACCGACGTCAATCTCTGCTCGGAATTTACGTTGCCCTCCACACTGGGCTGAAGCGGAATGCTCGTGAGCGTCCCTCGGATTGCTGGGAACCCGCCGTATGAATGGATCCGTCACACAGTATGGGAGCTCGTCAATTATCCCAAACTCACCAAAACCATGGGCAAGGTCACAAAGTAAGAAGTCTCAGCGATGTTCAAGTATTTTTCAGCATTTGTTTTTCCTTGATGAATTGTTAATGATATTGAAATAACTGTCACTACCCTGCAAGGTAAAGGTCAAACCTGCCTTTCCTGACATACTAGACAAACATGCTTTGGCAACGTATCAGGCAGAATGAATGATGGCGAGTGAAAAGTAAAAAGTACGATATTAATGTGTCTAACATACGTAAACAATGTAAGGTCCAGAAGATCACAATGTCTTCACTGCGTCTCCATACATCGCCAGCTACCTGAGCTCAAGGAAAGGAGGATGAAACATAAATTCCCGTAACTGTTTGGTTGTCTTTATACAATGGTAGCGTTACAATATCGGTATCAACAATTGCGAGTCCACGTGTCGACTTCATTCATACGCTCGTTTTATGGATGGGAGGGGAGATATATGAATGTGCCGGGGAAGGGATTAGAGAGGACCGACATATATTGGTGTATGTTAATGGTCGTACATATCAGTCAGACGCACGGTATTCATCTTTTAGGTATCATAAGCAGAGTAGCTAGAGACATTCTGGATGTATAAGTAGGGAAGTGTACACCGGATTTCAGATTCCGGAACATTATTTTTGTAGGCCTAATGACTGTTCATAGATAGTAGCGCATACCTTGTCAGGGCTACATTTCTAAAGGTATCCAGTGGTACCACATGAAGCCCACGGCCCTCAACGAAGTAAGAAAACGAAAAAGGCCGTCATAAGAGACCCTTTCATCTATGAAAATTATTTGATTCCAGCATATCTTGCTTTGAAGAAAAGAGGGGATGAAATACTCACCTGTTCTTATATCAACTTATGCAAACTTGATAGCGAACATCAATCACATGTACATGCTACCACACAATACAATATAACCAAGAGCCTATTTGTTATTTGAAAGAAGACGCCACATTTGATCATTTTGACCTCCATCCTTGTTGTAGCTGTATCTAGGTGTTACTACCAGGGATTCGGATGATAAATCTTAGGACCGAGTATCGGTCGTGGGTTCGAACCTCCGGTAATAACTTGTTGATGTCTAAGGTTTTGTTTGCCACCAAGTGTTGTCGTTCTTCAAATCAACATTTGACGTATAAATACTTCTATCAAAAAAAATGAGTGTTATGCAACTCTCAGAGTATAAAATAATTATTACAACTGTTTATACCACACGTTGAATACACTCTAAAGGCATTTTCGTGGTACACAGTTTGAAATTAGACATAACTGGTTTAATTTTACTTCTAAATTCATAAATTAAAGTTGTTTTACGCACCTGACCATTTTGCTTCTACATTAATTAAGAAATTTTTGATTCCCACCTTTTGGCCCCTAGCATTACGGAAGAGTCCTATGAAGACGAAACAGCTGTATGATGCAGTTTGAATCATTTTTGCTGCATCGTGTATGTATTGATAAATTTAAAAGGTGCAGATTATGTGTATGTTACGTCATCTTTGATTGAGTGACATGGTGAACTTTGACAGCGTCTCTTGCTGTTTGTTGACTTCGTCATCATTTGTCGGGAAAATACTATTCGATATGTTTTTGCCAAAATTGTCCGCTGTTCATTTATATTAAACTCAATTTTCAAAAGTAACAAAGAACACGAGCTTTAGCGAGCGTGTCCTTTGTAAAATTGTCTAACTCAAGTGAAATAAATACCATATCCAACAACCACTCGTTGTGTAACCTCTGTTTATCCTTATTGTGATATAATAAGCCACCCTAGAAAATTCAACCCGTTCGAGTAGTAATAACTAACACACAGGTAAGTTTACTAGTCGGGAAACACCGTCAACAGACACTTAAACAGTTCATACATATTCTTAGCCCATATCGTTTTCTCATTAATTAATTCTACAAAGAGATATCGACGTGCTTAGAGGTATATACATATATTACACTTTCATCCCAGATCTATCCATTAACTTATCAACCTGAAGGCAATATATGAACCACAACGGGACAAAAACGCCCACCCAACAATGTTTAAATGTGAGTATTCCCCGACATAACACGGATCAAAGCATATTATAATACAGGCGATAAAACTCATTGGGCAATAAACCGCGTGAAATGTGTGAAATGTATAAAATGCGAGATCTGCATTTTATTTTCACTCTATTTTTCTGAAAAAGATTTCATTACGACAATGCAGCAATGTATTGATGCACGTGTTGCTCTGACTCACGTGCACACTTCTAAATGCAGATGTGACAGTTACATGCGTGAACGATTCCATGTGCATCTACATATGACACCAACAATAAACACACAACACTTAAACCATAGCAGCAAACAATTCCTGAGCTGAGTAAATCTGAAGAGATATCTCCAGTTTGGTGATAACCACACACAACACCTCCGGCATTGAAGAAATGTCCAAGTGTACGATTGTCATAATTACACTGATTGTCTTAATTAAACTTACTCGGTGTATTTAGAGTGTAATGACAGCATTATACTCTCGTCTCTAAGATAACTATCATTATAACAATGCTCTCGCCGCCGCAAGAGGGCGCAACATTCACGTCACCAGATGGTTAAGCAATATGGCGGCCGGTTCCAACATTAGGCGGGAGGGAAAGGAAAGCGAAATAAAAATATGGTTTGATAATAAAAATATGGTTTATGGCCAGAAAAGTACACGCTTTGACAGGTCGTGAATATAACCGGTTTGTATTTCGTTATCTGGTGTGATAAAACCGTACTACAGGAGTACCGTGTAACCTACAATCCTACTTCACATTTCTATTTTCGTTTCATCCCTACATATTGTATGACAAGGGCACATTTGTAACGATAAATTAATTTGATCCACGTGTATTTAAAAAAATCCTAAATCAGGTCAGCTCATCATGTTATAGTCCAGGGGCAATTCTTGGTTGCAATAACTTGTGCCCAATCCCTCATACAACTGGGTTTAAACTAGTTGTTTGTGCAGTACCATTTCCATTAAAGAGTTTGAATGAACTGCAAAACATGAGTGATGAAACCACGCGATAGAATAACAAGTTCACAAGGGATATTTGTTTTGCTTTTAACATTGCACTATCCTGTCTAGAGAAACAATTTACCAACATAAAAAACCCTCTCTCCCACCCGCCACATTCAACAACCGATATATCTAGGTATAATACAAGAAACAAGCTCAAATTCAAATGCAATTATAACATATGGTGAAAGAAATGGATAATTTGCCGACTGTGTGTAGATCTACTGAAACAGAGAAATGTGCTTGCTGTACGTTATTGGTTGAACAACTCTTAGACCGAGGTGTAAGGATATATCTCGATCACAAAAACCACGATATTTAGAGCAAGCTCTAGAATATCGAATCAACTGCGACATGTAAACACCATAGGTTGGAGAAGCAGGGATGTTACTATCAAGAAATGGAAGTTCACGATCGGAAAATTGAAATCATCACGTTTATGGTATAGCTTAGTTGTAAGCTGTCCATGTAGGTCGTAGTTTAAGTAGAGATCGACGTAAGCAACTGAATTGCATTTAAACAAAACAATTGCATTTTTAAAAAAACATATCAATTTAAAAAATGTATTTTAATGAATGTTTCCCATATATTTCTGATGCTGTTTTAATCACTAAGTGTGTTTTAACAAAGAAAGGCATGCTTCTATATGTATACTAAGATGTAAAACCAGGTCTGTCTAAAACGTCTCTCTGACATTTGTGACCTTATAATACCAGTCCCCTAGAAGGTCACTTAAGACAATCTAGACTGTGTAATGATCGCTGGTTCATGGTTCGAGTTATAGAACTCGGAACGCTGCGGTTAAGACCTATGCATATATATCTACAGACGAGTAGATAGACATCACTTGAGTGTAATAAGTAAAACATAGTTAAAAACTGAATTTTGCTAAGTACACTACAAAATTCAGAACAGCAACGCATGATAAATATTTATCTTGCTGGAGGTTATAAATAATTTCAGTTTCCATGGGCACAACTCTGAAGCACAATTTTAAACTTTTATATCTATCAATTTGAAGCAGATTGTAATCTTGAAGATCGTTATGGGTTATTACACAAGGACTGGTTTATGCGAAACCATTAATAAATCTCCATTGAAGTCAAATCACACGTCATTTTTCTTTCATTTAACGAGGGAAACATTCAAATTATGTACGTTCACTATTGTTACCCCATTCTAAATCAAACGAAATGAATGCTTTACCTTTAAACTTAGATATTCGGTAGATTAATGTTCAGAATCACCTGTATGACTATTCAACCTTGTTTAATGTCCAAAATTACATTATATATTATCACAACATGTACAAGTTTGTAGGTAAATAAATATGTTGATATCTTACCTGAAGATGTGCAGATAAGTTATGGTTAGCCTACTTTGACAATAAAGTGCATACATCTTAAGATTTTACCTTATCTCTGCCGAAGTGGTCGAAGAGCATTTTCTATTTCATTATTTTTTAAGAATTTATTTCGTTTCTAACTGAAAGGTGTATCATCAAACAAGGTCTTTAAGTGTGTGTTAAGTCATCATTCAGTCAGGAACAAAAACATATTGAGATTTTCCTGAGACATGTAGCTGTCAGCTGCTAACGAACAAACTTACAACAAAAGGATTCGGGAGATGAAAGTTGATGAGGATTATAGGCAGGTTTCATGGTCGCCATCATGATCTCATTGAGACATATTCTGTATCTTTGTATTATATGAAGGTTGAAGTTTCTTAATAGTGTCATTAGTATACCATCTTTTAATATTTAACGTCAGTTTCCGCAATGAAGCCAACGACGCGTATCCTTCCAGAACAACCGGCTTGTATTGTACTGTTCACTGGTTTCAGTGTTGGTTATTCCTTTACTCATAGCTTACCTCAAGTTCAATCGATTTTAAGTTCAAATTATGGTTTTATTGGCGCTCCGGTATTCTCCTATTGTTTTAGTATCATACGTTCTTTTATATTATATTCTAGTGTTAAACACTTTTAATTTATAACATTGTCTCACATAGTAAATGTAACTGAAGTAACTTACACAGCATGTATCTGCTATCGAAAATAAATTAGAGAAGACGGAAGCGTTAACAAAATCATAATCCGAAGACAAAATCTATTAAACCAGGGGCAAAATAGGAACAAAGGAAAGATTTACATGGAGACCCTTGTAAAAGTACAAGAGAATAAGACCAGGTGTTCCGGAAGAGTAAGCATCTTCTGGCTCATCGACGACACCTGTCATGTAAATTGTCACATCCAAGTAAACATCAAGTTTTCAAAATAAAACCGTGTATCATTGGCAATCACGAGTAAACACACTAATGAGTATACTCAAAAACATCCATATTTATATCACTTAAAGATACAGAATATTTCTCAATGAGACAAAGATGGCGACCATAACCATAGTTCTGATCTCTCGAATCCTTGTGTTGTTAGTTTGTTTGTTAACAGTCGACATAGATCACGAAAATCACGATATTTAGAGCAAGCCCTAGAATATCGAATCACCTGCGACATGTAAACACCATACATCATGTAGGTTAGAGAGGCAGAGATGACACTATCAGGAAATGTAAAGTTCACGATTGGAAAATTGAAATCATCGCGTTTATCGTATAGCTTATTAGTAAGCTATGCTGGTCGAAGTTTAAGTGAGATCGAGGTAAGCAGCTGAAGTAGAAGAGTCTGTTGTGTCCTTTATTTCAAGTTCAGAAAGGTATATTTGAAATTATACAGACCTAGTTTAATTTAACTTCTAAATTCATAAATTAAAGGGGTTTTACGCACCTGACACCTCTGCTTCTACATCAGTTTAGAAACTGATTCCCACCTTTTGGCCCCTAGCATCACTGAAGAGTCCTAGGAGGACGAAACAGCTGTATGGTGCAGTTTAATTCATGTTTTCGGCATAATGTATCTTTTACTAAATTTACAAGGTGCAGCACATGTGTGTGTTACGTCTTTTTCAATAGACGTTGTTTGCAAACGTCTTCTTGTTTATAGACAATATATCGTTGATATACCTGAAAGTGAAACGTCAAATAAAAACATAATTTCGTTGTGTAAAATAATCTTTACATAAATCTGAAAGTGAATTTAAATGTTTGGCAAGTATGAAAACAAAAACAAATCAGCTAAGAGTGTGGCACAGTTTGTTCCAATGGGAATACCAGCAGTCTGCTGAAAAACATTTCCTCCGAATGCATCAAAACTATTATCGACCAGGAATGAAATCATCCTTACTATATCTTTTTCAGTATATTTCATCTTTAGTAAGCTTTTGTGGTGTTTTTCACAAAGTATGCTCCAAGATAGCTCACTACCACCGTACATTGTAAGAAGAATAAATTAACAAATAAACGACCTACAATGACGACAATGATTTGAAGCTCAATCACACGTTTTGTTAAAATAAGATCGCTAAAATCATGATTTCTAAGCTCTTTGCCGATCCTTATGAATTGAAATCATACATGTAGGCAACAAATATGTTAAATTACTGAATGAAATACTATTCAGTCAAAATATTTCTGTGTCTACCGCAGGCTTCAGTATGCAAAAGAGTGATATTACTTGCTAGATCGTGCAATGGTCCTACGGTTATATCACCTAAAATATCGGTGATAAACTATATACTATTAGCTATTATATCCGTTGTCCAGTAAAAGATTTTTCGAGAACACAAACTTACGTCGTGTTACGAATCATAGTGTATAGAACTGTATATATTTCACGAATGTCAGTAATTCAAAAATAAAAAAACTCACTAAGACCAGATATGAGAGATCTCAGTTAATCTCAGTGGATGTGTAACGGCTTTAATACGCTTGTAAGGCCGATGTATGTCGGTGGTGTTATAATGTCGCTAATACGCTTGTAGGCTATAAACGTCAACCATGGAAGAATCATCTTCATACAAAACTTATGTTTACGCCATAAACATTCGACAAAAGTATGGTTCGTGTTTTTTGCGCAATAAATTATTTGGAACTTGGCGATAAGCATGAACCTGCGGTTACATACGAAAAAAAAAACACGTTGTAAAGACCGTGATTTTTGCAATGTTAATAAGTTACAACTCTGTGGTAAGCACGAACCCTGCACTGTTTTTGTATATGAACGACCTTGGTTTTGTCAGTGTATAATAAAATATTACAAAATATTGCTGATTATTATTATAAAACTATTTGTTTAGGCATTTGCTTCACTTTGTTCTGTCCATAAATCGCATATTTTCATTAAAGGAAGCATTCTGTACTATTTATAACCAAGAGGAAACCGGTACCAGTAATTATAATAATACGTTCCACTAACAGATAACTGGGCATGGGGTGGTGTATTTAGCCAGTCGCAGTACAAGTCGTCTGCGTATTTACAAAAACTTTATTTCAAAACCGACATGACTATAACTCGAAACAAATTTCATCATTCCCAAAGTTAAGAAAAACATGTCGCAAGCCGACACGTGTTTTTTCGTTAGTTTTTGGTAGAGGCAATTATATCTCATGTTCAGTAGAATGTGACGTCATGCGGAAAAAATACTAATCATAGACCAAAATGAATGATTGTGCAGCAGGTACAGCGGTGGCTCGAAAAAAAAATCAGTAAAAAATATGTCTGATCTACATGTGTTTTTCATGTATATTCCGTAAGTGAAGACATCACGTGATCGTTGAAATGTGTGACATGCGGGAATGGTATTAATAGTTGTTCTTAATAGATGTTTGAGGAGCAGGGCTTTCGTACAAAATGCTCAAGGGGAAAGACACACTGGCATAACACATCTTTAGATATATCTATATATTTTTAAATACAAATTGGTTCATTTAGGTTTCGACCAAAACCATTGCAAAACAGGTTACCAAACTGACACGGCAAGTATATTCGTGAATACATCTCATTAAGAGCTAGGTGGAAGAGATTTGCAACTTTTTTTTCAATTCAGATTATGTCTGTTTTGTAGTCATGATCTAACACTATTCTCTTAGAAAACCTGGTTTGCGTATTTCAACATGTTTGTGTGCACAAATTATCTAGATCAAGTAAAACAACTAAACCTTATCCAATAGGAATGGTCTATCACATCATGGTTCTGATATCATCAGTAACAATATAATCTCTACATAAATCATGGTTCTGATAGCATCAGTAACAATATAATCTCTACATAAATCATGGTTCTGATATCATCAGTAACTATATAATCTCTACATAAATCATGGTTCTGATATCATCAGTAACTATATAATCTTTACATAAATCATGGTTCTGATATCATCAGTAACTATATAATCTCTACATAAATCATGGTTCTGATATCATCAGTAACAATATAATCTCTACATAAATCATGGATCTGATATCATCAGTAGCTATATAATCTCTACATAAATCATGGTTCTGATATCATCAGTAACAATATAATCTCTACATAAATCATGGTTCTGATATCATCAGTAACTATATAATCTCTACATAAATCATGGTTCTGATATCATCAGTAACTATATAATCTCTACATAAATCATGGATCTGATATCATCACTAGCTATATAATCTCTACATAAATCATGGATCTGATATCATCAGTAGCTATATAATCTTTACATAAATCATGGATCTGATATCATCAGTAACAATATAATCTCTACATAAATCATGGTTCTGATATCATCAGTAACTATATAATCTCTACATAAATCATGGTTCTGATATCATCAGTAACAATATAATCTCTACATAAATCATGGTTCTGATATCATCAGTAACAATATAATCTCTACATAAATCATGGTTCTGATATCATCAGTAACTATATAATCTCTACATAAATCATGGATCTGATATCATCACTAGCTATATAATCTCTACATAAATCATGGATCTGATATCATCAGTAACTATATAATCTCTACATAAATCATGGTTCTGATATCATCAGTAACTATATAATCTCTACATAAATCATGGATCTGATATCATCAGTAACTATATAATCTCTACATAAATCATGGATCTGATATCATCAGTAACAATATAATCTCTACATAAATCATGGTTCTGATATCATCAGTAACTATATAATCTCTACATAAATCATGGATCTGATATCATCAGTAACAATATGATCTCTACATAAATCATGGATCTGATATCATCAGTAACAATATAATCTCTACATAAATCATGGTTCTGATATCATCAGTAACAATATAATCTCTACATAAATCATGGTTCCGATCTTTATAAGGAAGGAGATTCATGCACCGAACATTGGATATGCCTTAATTACAACGTTACAACAGAAATGTGCCAAACCAAACAAAAGAATACAACTATTAGAATTATTTTGGCAAACAGGTAAATCAGCTAATCATATTGCCTGGTTTAACATGTCGTTTTACAGAGAAAATAGCGATCAGACCTGGATACTTACTCGACTGTTTGTCTGAGAAATTCTATTAACAAATCGTAATCAACAGGTAATCGTAATCAACAGGGTGATCGTAATCAACAGGTAATGGTAATCAACAGGTAATGGTAATCAACATGTAATGGTAATCAACATATAATGGTAATCAACATGTAATGGTAATCAACATGTAATGGTAATCAACATGTAATGGTAATCAACAGGTAATCGTAATTAACATGTAATGGTAATCAACATGTAATGGTAATTAACAGGTAATACGCTTTTACATAGTGGAATCCTTTCAAAATATATATGTTCGTGCCTAGATTACCAACCGTAAACACGTCATTAAGCCTTCAAACCGAACCCGGCGATGGGAGTTACAAACGCTGGTCGCTCAACGTGTAACAATTAGCCAAGAGACATGCTGAGACGTGAATTCCACACATGTATCTCAGACCAGTAGACATCAACGTCTGTAGTCGTTATCTACTAGTGTTGGGGAGATTCCCCAACCGTTAATGTTATAAGTAAGATACTGACAGGTCTGTGAAAGTTTAAATAAGATGGTTTCGTCATCACTAGATCCGGTATTCTGTTTACAACACTTCCATCTGTCAGGTTAAAAACAGCCTGCACTGTTACCTGGTGTTTATACAAAAATATCCGAATAACGCAACTGTTGTATCTTCAAATGTATTTTCGTCAGTAGTAATATGACGTTAATACTCTAAAAATCGACGTCAAACTTAACTACATATAAATGTCATAAGTTAAGCGCATAATTTAACAAAAAAACATTATACGTAGGCAAATTTTCTTTTCATAGTTTTAACAAAAATAATAAAATAATAGAGTGTAAGAGAAAGTCTGATCTTTGAACTTACAATTAATGCATTCGAAGCATTTTTAGATTTTGCCATTCAATTAAGTATTGCAAAATTTCAGAACACATCATTTTTTATCTACTTTTCCGAAAAATCCTGACTTAATACTCGGGTTCAGGATTCGGCCAAAAGTATTAAAATTCCGTAGCTTTCAGTTCTTTGTGACATATAGTCTTTTTAACCCTGTAAATACCTGTATAATATCAGTTAAATACAAAATAACCCTGTCGGTTCTATCTAAAAACCGAGCTCATCCGTCACTCGCCCGTATGCACGCCCTACAGCGCGTACACGGTAGCTGCCGAGATATCAGATAGTCGGGGCACCAGCGATATATAAAAACTACAAAGGTTATCGGGACTCTGAAAATGAACAAAGCAATCTTTCTATTTCAGAGATAAATCACCAGGATATGATATACCGATGTTTTGAGGGATTGGGTTGTCGTAATGAACTGGCAATCAATTCATAATTTCTTTAAAAAAACTGTTTTCATATAAACCATTGTAATAACTTAACTGATGAACCACTGCAAACATTACATTTGTATATAGCCCAAACTTTCGTTTAGAAAGCAGAGACGTGAAATACAACCATCCATCTAGATTAACAAATATTGTAAAGTTATAGATACTTACTTCAACGATTCGTATGAAGACGTAGACAGGAGCAGACTTCCTAGTAATGGCCACTAGTACGACAAGATCTTGAGCAAACAATGTAACAACACACAAAATATCATCACCTAATAACACATATCAGGATCTAGTAAAACTGTGTGCTCCGTCTCCAAGCGTCCATTGTTGTTCCAGAAGCCATAGAACATACAACAAGCAAATCAGGTGTTCCTATGATACCCTTGTAAATGTGATGATTTTTTCTCCATACACACATACAAAAAGCATCTGCGGTTCATGAAAACAAACATGCTTTATGGTAAACCCAACTTTGTGCACTGACATTTCTTAAAGTTTGGTCGGGTTTTTTTCTCGGCATTAATGATTGAACGTTGTGGTACTGATTTATTCGCAAATGATAAGTTCTTCTATTCGTATATTGTATCTAGTTTAGACTCATGTGGTCCTTTCTGACCTAAATGAAAGACCAAGCCATCCTCGGTCTAACCTTAAAGTGACCTTGTGTTGTCTTGTTTGACGTTTGTGTGGTAATCACTTATCATTGTGTGACCTGTGAGTCTGACCTTTGTAAGACTTTTGTGCCTTTCTGACCTTTCTTAAACCTGGTATGGGGCTATCTGAACTTTGCTAGACCTCGCGTGCCTCTCTGACCTTCTTTTGCCAGTCTGGCCTTTGTAAGACCTTGTGTGGGACTGTCTAACTCTTATTAGACCTTGTGTGGGTCTATTTGACCTTTGTTAGACCACGTGTGGGCCTGTCTGACCTTTGTTAGACCTTGTGGGTAGCTGTCTAACCCCTGTTAGATCTTGTGTTGGTCTCTTTGACCTTTGTTAGACCTTGTGTAAGTCTGTCTAACCCCTGTTAGACCTCGTATGTGGCTGTCTTACCTCTGTTAGACCTTATGTTAGGCTGCCTAACCCCTGTTTGACCCCATGAGGGACTCTCTGACCTTTGTTAGAACTCGTGTGGGCCTGTCTGACCTTTGTTGGACTTTGTGTGGGGCTGTCTGACCTTTGTTAGATCTTGTGTAGGTCTATTTGACCTTTGTTAGACCTTATTTGGGTGTATTTGACCTTTGTTAGACCTTGTGTGGGGCTGTCTGACCCCTGTTAGACCTTGTGTGGGTCTATTTGACCTTTGTTAGACCTCGCTCGTGTGAGTCTATTTGACCTTTGTTACACCTCGTGTGGGACTGTCTGACCCCTGTTTGACCTTTGTTACACCTCGCGTGGAACTGTCTGACCTTTGTTAGACCTTATGTGGGGCTGTCTGACCTTTGTTAGACCTTGTGTGGGGCTGTCTGGCCTTTACACGCGCTATAGAAGGGCCCTGTTTGATCTTTGTGTAACATTACGCAGCTCTTTTTTATTGTATCTGACCTTGTGTTGCCCTGTTTCCCTTTTGTGACATTGTATGAGAGTTTTAGGCTACTGTGCGGAAATCTGTCGATTCAAATAAAACACTTTGTTTTTATGTAGATTTCGTTTTTGGCAAGTAGTAATAACTCTTTATCTTCATGGAGATTTCAATCATAAAACAAAAATAATTCGCTCGTTATCTGATATTTGGAGTGACATTCAACAAAATTCTGCTTTTCCTTTTGACGCCTGCCGTTAGTTATTCTTACGTTGTGCCATTACACTTGTCACCTCCCTCCCACGACCCCATCCATCCTAATACACTAGTCGCGCCGAATGAACTTTAACATTTCACAGTATGTCAGCCGACCTTTTTCCGTATAAACACGCCAGCACAACATGTCGCTAGGTGGCTGGTCGCGCGTGCTGCTACAGAAATATAAAACAATAACAACTTTCCAAATGAATGAGAAAATATTTACATATTCCGAACGCTATCGATAGATTTTTCGGATAATTTATTTGTCAGTAAGAACTTCATTGTTTTTCGTGTTGCAATGTTCATCAAAGTGTCAATGTTCTTTACGTATCCTTTCTGCACTAATCTCAGTATTTCTATCCATCTATCAAGTATATGTGGTACATGTATCAACTAATTAAACCAAGCCGACATATTGTAATGGTTGTAGTCCACATACCGGTAATCGGGAAATAACGTTTATTTTACTAGCACCACTACCTGTCGTATATAAAAAGAAACGATTATGGGAGGATGGTTTCCATATTAAACGCAACTGATGTCAAACTGACCAACACATAATACACTACAGGGGTAAAGCGCTTGTATATCGACCAGCAAGTATC
Organism: Mimachlamys varia; assembly: GCA_947623455.1. Taxonomy (NCBI): domain Eukaryota; kingdom Metazoa; phylum Mollusca; class Bivalvia; order Pectinida; family Pectinidae; genus Mimachlamys; species Mimachlamys varia. The sequence continues at coordinate 51,147,086 of OX392530.1, forward strand.
GTCCACTCATACTAACTTATAGCTAACAATAATTCACCGTAACATTTATAGGCCATGTATGTTTGGAGTGTTGGCAACGTTCCGGTTCACTGGGGCTGAGGATCATACATTGTACTTAGGGTGTACTGCTGGGGTCTGTAGCCCAAACAAACGTACTCTTCATTTCATGAAATATGAAAATACAAATAATAAGGGTGCCAAGACGTAGGCCAGAAAATATAAATTACATTTCTATAACCGTACCATTATCTTCAGAAGTACGCATATTCAAAAGAAATTAACCGATGCTTTTTGTTCTGTTTCTGATGAAAATTGACAGGATTTGTATTGGGTTAGTTTGTTGTTGTTATGGCATTCTCATGTGGTATAACTACATGTACGTGTACTTCATAACCTCGATATGTGATCGGACTATGTCCGCACAATTATAACAGAGGAACATATCGTAAGGGGAGCAGATATTAGGTAGGTCAGTAGGGAATCGGGCAAATCGTCAGGGAACAAGGTCGTGTATGTCGTTAGGGAACAAGGTAAGCTGCTAGGGAACCAGGTAAGTCGTTAGGGAACCAGGTAAGTTGTTCGGGAACAAGGTAAGTCGTTAGGGAACACTTGGTAAGTCGTTAGGGAACAAGTTAAGTCCTTAGGGAACCAGGTAAGTCGTTAGGGAACAAGGTAAATCGTTAGGGAACAAGGTAAGTCGTTAGGGAACCAGGTAAGTCGTTAGGGAACAAGGTTAGTCGTTAGGGAACCAGGTAAGTCGTTAGGGAACAAGGTAAGTCGTTAGGGAACAAGGTAAGTCCTTAGGAAACCAGATAAGTCGTTGGGGAACAAGGTAAGTCGTTAGGGAACCAGGTAAGTCGTTAGGGAACAAGGTAAATCGTTAGGGAACAAGGTAAGTCGTTAGGGAACCAGGTAAGTCGTTAGGGAACAAGGTTAGTCGTTAGGGAACCAGGTAAGTCGTTAGGGAACAAGGTAAGTCGTTAGGGAACAAGGTAAGTCCTTAGGAAACCAGATAAGTCGTTGGGGAACAAGGTAAGTCGTTAGGGAACCAGGTAAGTCATTAGGGAACCAGGTAAGTCGTTAGGGAACAAGGTAAGTCGCTCGGGAACCAGCTAGGTAAGTCGTAATGAAAGGCAATAGCTAATGCTGCTTATATGATTGTATTCAGTTAATATTTCATCTGCAATAAAAATTTCTAACATTTCAGTAAAAAAGACGAATTCCGTACATATCGCTGTAAGTGTTGTGGTTTTACAACACTTAAAGGATTTCACCGCGAACGGCGCCTTAGCGTATTTTTCTCTAAATACCAAAACTAAACACTGTACACTTTCGTTGTTTTTTTTAGCATTTTGCAAAATCGCCAATGGTTAAATAGAGGGTAAGATATTTTGACAGAAAATATAATATGGTGCAATTTCTTCCACTACGTTTTATTTTCGTCACGGGTAATTTTATGAAAATTATCAGACCACACTTACAGAGAATGGCGACTATGTTCGATAACAACTAGAGATTGTAGATTCTGAACTTATGTTGTCATCGACTGTGTGAAAAGTGCACTGGAGGTATTGTAGCCTGGCCGGGGAGCAGACAGGGAGGCGGTCATAGGACAGCCCTGTCAGAGGCCTGTGGTTTATTGGACGCTCAGCGACTCGTTGGAATGCGCGGCTTCTAGGTAGTGGCAGGCAAAGTGGAAAAGACATCATTTACTAAGATGGCAGAAAAAGCTTTCAACTTAGTTATGGAAATTTCTTATCGACATATTCTTGGATTTAAAACTGTATAAACGGAACAAGAACTGGGTATTACATCGACTCGTCCGAAAGCATAGACTGACAACGAAATCGTGAGTCCGAGAGTCCAGCGATACCAACGATGTTATAATTTATAGTTTACCAAATCAGCAGACTATAGGCTTATGAGTTGTATGTGATATAATTGGTAAAACCTGTGTAAGTTGTTGGCACTTTATACCAAAACAAGTGTGTCCATGCTACATGTAACAATGGCGATACAATGATAATACTATACACTATGTTACACTACACACATAAAGGAAAATGTTGGAAATACATTATGTATACGAAATATTCAAACGGTCGGGAAAAAAACATAACAAATTTTATATAAAATTACTTCCTAAGAAATAAAGACTTACTACTATAGGTTTCTGAAATAAAGGCAAATATTTAAAATATAAGGTGTTTCTAAGGAGCGTCATGTCTCAACGATCTGAACGAGACTAGAAAATTTAAAAAGCCACATCACTTTACTGTTCCACTTCATTTAACTAAAGGTCCGTTCACACTATGTATAAGAAATATACTATGGTTTAAGTGTAAATGAAGTTCAATAAATATATCTGGCGTTATGAAATTTAAAATTAAACCGAAAGTTAAAGCTCTAATAAAAATCCGAAATTTGACCATTGCTATATCTAACGAAACTAAATGAATGCGGATCTAAGTGGTAAACTACAATATCGTTTTACATTTTATATTCAGTAAATAAAGGAAGAAAACAAGCTTTGTATTAAATGCGGAACTCAGCAAAAAGAGAAACCTTGTCTGATAGTTGAGATATAGATATTTTGTGGCCCAGAGTATAAAACGTTTCTCATTATACGTGTTTACCGACGGCAGATTTCACGAACAACAAAATGTTTCTTTTAACCGTTTCTTGTTCTCCGTAATGAAGCATGACAAGTTTCTTGATGGGTAGAAAAGATGTCGGCTTCCAGAATGATTATTAAAAGAAAACATGACTTTATTCAAAGATTAACTTGAGTCTTTTTTTCATGTTATGGGGTATAACACAAAAAACCGGAGTGTACTCTTAAATAAACCGCGAAGCGATTTATGATGAGAGTACACTCCTGTTGTTTGTGTTATATAAAACTAGATTTAAGTTAATCTTTATAATTAAATCTATGCCCTGCGAAAATTTACTTTATTCATGTCCTTTTCTTTCTAACAAATTATTACGCTGCTGCATCAGCCAATCAAAAGCGACGTAAACAACGGCGACGTCATTTTTCACGTTATTTGCTGATAATATAATATATTAAGCCAATGGTAAACAAAATTAAATTATTCAAATGAATTGAAAAATTCAATGCAGGTATATTCTTCGATCATATTATTATTTTCGGGATAGAGGTAGGAGGGACATTGGTATAAATAGAGAATCTCACCAGGAAATAAGTAGTCTACTTACCAGAACCACGGACAGTCTAAATGTGCCTTAAAAATCGTCATATGTCCCACTAGAAAAAAGAATCACACCAAAAACTCAGATATAAAGATAATCCACGTTCATATGAACCACAAGCGTAAGGTTAATCCACAGTACGTATAGACTCCATTAGGATAGAGAGCTGGGGAGGAGATACAAGGGGAGGAGGGCGGCTATACCAGCTCTACACATGTTTCCCTCCAGCGTCCTATCTGAGATTTTATAACTATGTCGGTACCAATACCCCTCACATACAGAACGGGTAAAAACACTCGTCTCTCAATGGGCTGATACCGAGCTCAGGGCCGACTTGTAGATATGTACGAGAAGTCGGAAAATTATTAATTATTAAATAATTTGGCGATAGGCGTACCTAAAACTGTGAGCTAATTCTTATGTAATTTTCTTCTGCTTTTTATGTTTGGTATGGTTTAACGGAAGAAGTTAACGAGAAACCCTTACCGATCGGGTAACACCGTCCTCCGGGACGACTCGGAATAAACACTACTTGAACTAATGGTCTTTGTAAGTGATAGCTAGCTTTAATTTTTGTTATGTAATTTCTGCTTATACTGTAGATTAATCAGATTTGACAGAAGTATTAAATTAGTGAGCATTTCATTTCACGCATGCGTATCGGTCCTGTGATTCTAGTGTGACAAACCTAGCTGTTAACACTTATTTTCTGGTAGAATCGGTAATTATATAGTGAGACGGTGTGTAGGGTGGATATCGTACTAGTATTGAGATTACCAAGGAAGCTATCAAGAATTAAATGGTTCAAATCATTCATTATCAAAGGGAGATACCGTGGTATCCAGTAAGTCTCATCAGCAGGCTGAGACAGGATATTCCATTATTAAAAAACACAATTGTATGACGTCATATAAACAATACAATGACGCCACGTTAACACTACATTACCGTCTCGCGATCGTCAAACATGAATTCAACCCTCCACCGTCCAATCAAAAAGCGTTGAATCTGTACATAAACGCGCTAATAGTGTAAACACGTAAATATATTCAATACAAATGCGTTACGTATGCACGTAAATACATTCAATACAAACGCGTTAAATCTTTACTTAGGCATGTGCATCAATAACACATTGTATCTATATGTAAACGTATAGACAACATACGTGTAAAATCTCTACTTTAACAACTTAAATACAAACGCGTTGAATTATTCCGTAAAAAAACGTTAAATCGTATTAAAAGTCTATTTAAACACGTCCAAAACAAAGCATTAAAGCTTTCCGTAAACTTGTTCAATACAAACGCGTTAAATATGTACACTGTACGTGCTCGCGTCATAAACAACCGCGTTCTACGTACACTCATTGACGGCGAAAGCGTTTCTAGTTGCTGCCCTTCTTTACCACCGATCAACAGGGAGTATGTCCTGTTCGGATACGAATTAGACAGTTAATTGATTTGTGTTTACCATTAAAATTGTATCCACTTTCATGGCAAATAGTCAATGTTCAATGGCTCTTCGTGTGATGCGTTGCCGAGAAGTTTTAGCCCGGATATTGAGAGTTCTCTTTCTGAACCGAGTTGTGAATTATATTATTCTCTTACCTCATTGTTATATTCTTATCTTTACACATGTCCATGGACTAAATCAATGCTAAACTATAGTTGATTGCTTATCATCTGCAACGTCACCGCACAAAATACAGCTCCTCAGAATATAACAGTTTGAACAGAATATAACCGTTCATTTGCTAATAAAAAACAAAATTTTAAACACAATGCCAAAAACAACTAGAGACGGATTACATCATCTACTTCCGGTTCGGCACGTGAAGAGTGTTAACATGAGTTGACAGAGAGTTCTGAGTGGTAAATCACAGAAGACAAAACACGATTTGAGACAAAAACAACATACATATACACAAAAGTATATTACAGATGATATTACATACCGCTGGCCAGGTGAAAACGACGATAAAATGTTGGTGCTTAAACGAAGACAGACCGACGTTACACAGTTGTTACTTTCGGCGCAAACCTTACACAGTGGTTACTTCCGGCGCAAACCTTAGTTGTTACTTCCGGCGCAAACCTTACACAGATGTTACTTCCGGTGCCGACGTTACACTATGGTTACCTCCAACGCCAACCTTCTTCAATTGAATATGAATATCTCAGACACACAGAAAATGTTTTTTTAATTTTCTCAAATCACCAGCCATTCTCTAAAAGCCTGAATAAGTCTTATCGATGAATGGTGGGTATTTACTATTAAAGTTGTTTTTAAACCATTGTCATTTTTTAATATATAACACTTCGTGAAAACAGGTTAATAAGAAGAGAACATATTTTTATTCATTTCTTTGACATGGCAAATCCGATTGCATAGATGTATCAGCCAATCAAAACTAGGCTCAGTATTTTACTCAGTGTATCTTCGTTAGTTTGAATATTGTATTTACGTCTTAACATTATGTTTTAAATATTGAGATAAATATAATTGACATAACGCCATTTTTTTATGTTCTTCCGATAGGTGGTGCCTCTGGCAAGACGAAGCGCATGATTTGCACGTGCATATCTATGACGTAATTCACGTAAACCCCAGGTCTTTAACTTACGAAACAGTTAACAGTTATACAAATGTAAATAAATATCAAAATAACGACTCCAAACGCCAGTCCTGAATTCTAAGACTTTCTGTCCAAATTCTAAATTAAATATTCCAAATATTTTGTCTAATATAACTCCCCAAAGATTAGTTTGATGTGTCTAGGACCCGAAACTGGTATCCATATACTGATATTAACATCAAAAACATCGGAAGCAGTAAGGTTCATAGCCAAGTTGTGATATATGATGGTGTGGCTAAGATTTATACAAACGTGCCCATTACCAATGACGACGGGGAAATAAAGGAACCCACAGCCAAATTAACAATAATTCCGAGCCAAATCAACAATAAACCCATATGTGTGTTCGTTACCAAGCTGCACATTCGAAGCTAATTATCTCCCCTTAATACGATTGGTTGCAAAAAGTGGAAGTTGGTTCATTCCCATGTCAATCTCGTGTAGAATATTATATAACACTGGAAGTAAAATTTCTTTTTCTTTTTATTTCAGGGGAAGGGTTACTGTTATGGAAATCTTGTCAAACCATGAATGAACGTAGGAAAGAAAGACGATATTCAATGAAGCTAGGTTTTTACACTATTCATAGACTAAGGTATGCTCTATCCATAGACTACCTAGGTACAATCAAAAGACTTAATGACAACATTTTAGACGAATATAACCTACCCCTACCAAGAAATTGTGACAGAAAACTCCTAAAGCCGAGGTTCTGCAGGGAATCACTTCTAGGCTTGTCGGTAGATTGATCTGTCCTGATACAAGACTCGTCAAAATAGTACACATAGATTGTGAGTATAACTGAAATAAGATTTAAGAGATAGAACAACGTACAAAAATTACGCTATTCTTGGTTCACAGAAAGGGTTCCTTGCGGCTTCCATAGCGAGTATGTCCCTTCAGTAATTACTTATTTTATATGGGTATGTTATAGCAGTGTCTAAATTGAAGAGAATTATGTAACAGTTAAGTGATGTTATCTCAAAGTTCACGTCACATGACAAAACCTACACGGTCATCCTCAACGCTCAGAAAACCGTGTATATTGACATGACATAGAGAAGGTATTTCAGAGAGCATTATGAATTTAAAGTTTGGTAGACCAGAACTGCTACAGTTCCAAAAAATCTACCATTTTTTTCTAGTATTTAAATGTGTGTTTTTTTATCTTTTCTTCTTTGTGCATGTCTATTGTGAAAACGCGACAACGCAGCTAAAGTTCTTACAAATAAAACTGTTATCTATAGATTTGTTGATACGTTTAACTGATATGTTAAATACATCAGACTGCCAAGATGGGTTAGGATGAAGTTGGCTGGGGGTACTCTATTTTGTTGTCTTCCTTTTAAACATTGTTAGTAGCCCGGAATATGTATGTTCATAAAATACTGCCGTCTCCCTAATTACCACGATGTAAGCCCTTCCGGCTAATTACCACGGTGTAAGCCCTTCCGGCTAATTACCACGATGTAAGCCCTTCCGGCTAATTACCACGGTGTAAGCACTTCCGGCTAATTACCACGGTGTAAGTCAACGAGGGCCCTGAATAGCTATCTCACTTTGATTTCACGACATAAAACCTGATGACACGACATATACTGTGTATAGATCACGACATGAGATCTGATGACACGACAAGTACTGTGTATAGAGATTATATCTTTATTGCTTTCGTTCTCGATATGATCTTAATATTACACTTTGTAATTCTTGTTATCAGAATACCCCTCAATGGGTTACACAGAGAACTACATTTTTTGTCGAGCGGAGCGATTTTACAATGTCAAGAACATTCAACAGACATGCCTTGTAAAAGAATTTTCTTTCTGATGCCTTATTGACATTCAAACAATTTTACTACAGACGTTTATCTGTCTGTGTTCTCTTTCGTCGTGTGTCACAAAGAGTGTGAGTAACAAGTGTCGTAATTTATATTGTATGCTTTAGCGCTGTGTATTAAGGTTGTCAACGTACAAATGTACACAAAGTACTACGTTCTATCAACTTTTTGAAGTTAGCATTCAATTTTATTTGTTTGTTTAATTATATTCATATTTTTCAATAATATCTTTCTAAACTTTATGTTTGTGGCAACGTTAAATTCACACTTGTATATGCTATATAATTGCAGCTAGATTATAAACTGTTGTGTTTTTAAATAGTAATATTTGTCCTACTTACCATATTTATTTGACCTGCTGACCATTCTTATTTGTCCTGTTGATTGTTCTTATTTGTCCTATTTACCATTCTTATTTCTCCTACTTACCATTCTTATTTGTCCTGCTGACCATTCTTATTTGACCTGATGACCATTCTTATTTGTTCTGCTGACCATTTTTATTTGTCTTGTTGACCATTCTTACTTGTCCTGCTGACCATTTTTATTTGTCCTGCTGACCATCCTTATTTGTCCTGCTGACCATTCTTATTTGTCCTGCTGACCATGCTTATTTGTCCTACTGACCATTCTTATTTGTCCTACTTACCATTTTTATTTGTCCTACTGACCATTCTTATTTGTCCTACTGACCATCCTTATTTGTCTTATTTACCTATTGTTTGTCCTACTGACCATCCTTATTTGTCCTATTTACCATTCTTGTTTGTCCTACTTACCATTCTATTTGTCCTACTTACCATTCTATTTGTCCTATTTACCATTCTTATTTGTCTTGTTCACCATTCTTATTTGTCCTGCTGACCATTCTTATTTGTCCTACTGACCATTCTTATTTGTTCTACTGACCATTCTTATTTGTCCTACTTACCATTTTTATTTGTCCTACTGACCATTCTTATTTGTCCTACTGACCATCCTTATTTGTCTTATTTACCTATTGTTTGTCCTACTGACCATCCTTATTTGTCCTATTTACCATTCTTGTTTGTCCTACTTATCATTCTATTTGTCCTACTTACCATTCTTATTTGTCCTGCTGACGATTCTCATTTGTCCTATTTTCCATTCTTATTTGTCTTGTTGACCATTTTTATTTGCTCTGTTGACCATTCTTACTTGTCCTGCTGACCATTCTTATTTGTCCTGCTGACCATTTTTATTTGTCCTGCTGACCATCCTTATTTGTCCTACAGACCATTCTTATTTGTCCTGCTGACCATTTTTATTTGTCCTGCTGACCATGCTTTTTGTCCTGCTGACCATTCTTATTTGTCCTACTCACCATTCTTATTTGCTCTGTTGACCATTCCTACTTGTCCTGCTGACCATTCTTATTTGTCCTGCTGACCATTTTTATTTGTCCTGCTGACCATTCTTATTTGTCCTGCTGACCATTCTTATTTCTCCTACTTGCTATTTTTATTTGTCCTACTGACCATTTTTATTTGTGTACTTACAATTCTTATTTGTCCTGCTGACCATTCTTATTTGTCCTTCTGACCATTATATTTGTCCTACTTACCATTCTTATTTGTCCTTCTGACCATTCTTATTTGTCCTACTGACCAGTTTAGATAACAGGGGTCAATATCACGTGTGTTCTCTACAGAAACGGGACGTAACGTAAACCCAGTGGAAAGTCAAGGATGCCAACTTACCTGTTTATTGCAAAACATATGATGGCAATACAAATATGCGGTAGTTTGACAATGCAAGGATTTATTTCAATACGAAGCGAAAATAACACATGCTTAAGTATGATGAAAGAAAAGATTCATTTGAACCACAAACACGACAACAAAATCCGGATGTTGAACCAAGTGCGGCTCGATATATTAAATAGTGTAATCGCAATGTAATATAATATTAGGAATAAGATTGCTCCATATGGATTAGGAAGGAAGGGGAATCAATGAACAGAGACGAGGGGGACATCAGTTGAGTCATCTTTATAACCCTATTTTAACATCCAATAAGGGGCGGAATGGGTAAACATCTTACTCGTCCCCCTGTCTACCTGTAGTACTAGAGTACATTTGGACGAAATGTCGCGCTACGTTTTTGACAGCTGACTTCTCTAACTCGCCCTATTTTGAGTAGTGAGATGATTTCAGCGGTCAGAACACCGATACTCGGCTATTGTACTCTTTGCTTGACAAAGGAAACAGACGTTTTCGAAAGCTCGCAAATTAAGTTTTCAATTCCTGTTTGTGTACAAAACAATCTCAGTATATATCAATATAATATATATTCACGGTCCCCGTTGTCATGTGTCAACACACAGACTTAATTTTCTTTCGTTTCCATGATTGTCTTAACATACCTAGAGGTGATACTGGTCTCTTACTGAAAGTTGTTAGAAACTACAAAAAATCATTTGAAAAAAAAAAACATCAGAGAATACCAAAGCGTCAACAAAAGCATAATCAGAACTCAAAATCGATAAAACTACAGGCAAAATATGAACAAAGAAAAAAATGACATGGAGACTCTCATAAAAGCAAAAGAGAATAAGACCAGTTGTTCCGGAAGAGTAAGTGTCTTCTGCTTCAGCGACGACACCCGAAAGTGTTATCTTTATAAAATAGACTGAACAAGCGTTATGCTTACTGCACAACCTTTACCGACATGTAACAAATAGACAAATTGTCTCTCGTGTTTGTTTTACACTGCCATATCATGTAATGCAATATTTTGTTTTTATAGAATATTTGTTAAAAGTTATCGGCTATCGCACCTTTATTTCACTATCGCTCATTCCTTTATTTTTGTTTGAGATTGCAATGGCTAGATCCTGTGAACCCAGGACCCAAACGGAAGTTGCCGAGACACCATATTGTGTGGCAGAGATGAAGTTATAAAAGGTAAGATAATAAGTATAATTTTTTTTCATGAATGGCACGCAATCGTTTAACAAGTAATGTTAACAGATACACTATGAATACCTTAAATGAATAATTATTATACGTTAACATTGATTTAATCTACTCTCGGACGCCTCAGGTGTATGTGTTAGTACTTTTGTTTGATGCACAGCGACGTATTTATTGGAGCAGAAAGTCGGTCTTTTCGTGGGATATTTAGTGGAACACATTTCTTACCAACTCTATACAGTCAACCTGCGATTATAGGCCACACATCTGAATGGAATCTAGAATAATGTACCAATTATATTCATTTTTGAATAAGTGTCATAATTTATAATCATAGAATAAATGATTGAAGAAGAAATATTTAATTAAGAGTAAACAGTGCTGTATAATATCAGTTTTTTAAGGATGTAAATCATCAATGCTTGATTAAGCATCAACAACTATTTCCTTCTTTTGTCAAATTGGGATTTTTTTCGAAAATACCAATCATTCCATTTATCACTGGGTTGCGAAATTGTTGCTATTTCAGGAATAAAACACCATACAAGATATTAACAGGGCATTCTTGATCCCATCTCATCACCATGCTACATATACACACTTCAAACTCTTATATTGATATTTTTAGCTATTATATAAGATGAGATAATTAAAATAGCATTTTTCACATTGATAAAAGTTTTTGCTCATGTAACAGTTGCCGTTAAATGATCATGTTCCGTACTCTAAAACCCTGAATACAGCTGACAAAATCTTTAATGATTCCATAATGCACGTCACCAAATTCTGATAAGCATTGCTTTAAGAAAGTAATAATTTTTTTCCCTTAGGTAACAACACTGATAACTTAAAGAAAGATATCCGAATTCCCATTCACTCCATAAAAAATGCAACGATGGGGTAAACTGAAAATCGATGCATTGCGCGACTGTTTACACGCGCAAATGAAAAACCTGATTTGGATGATTTGGCTAAGTTGCTTTATAGTCACTGACATAAGTACAAAACTACATCATTATACAATTTATGAAATGGATATCTTTAAAGTATTACCTTTAAGGTTATCCCTCAAATCCCTGTTATTTATTCTACCATAATACATACAGTTGCGTATAAAATGGATGGGAAAGCATTTCATTTTTTCTAACCATATCTCCTTCTTTCTTTGTTTATTTTGGTTTTGGTTGAAAATATCAGTTATCAAATATTACGTCTCTACCTCTCCGGTCTCACGTGTCCACCCTCTCTCTCCGACCTATGCACTTCCCAATAGGCTTTGAAATACTTAAGTCAGAACAAGCACAACATAAGCATGAGTAGTCTACCAAAGATTCCATCTTGATATTGCAACTGTAAATGAAACACTTCAAAACAAACGCAACACAAAGGCATCTGGGGAGTACAGGTAATTTGTAATAATGTGTCTGAAAAAATGTTTATTTCAAATGAAATCCATCTTGGCAGGTGTGCGACTTCATTACATTATTTCAATATCTAAAATTAAAAAATACACAAATCATTCTCAAGATTGTTAGGTTAATCTTACATATTTCATAGCAAATAAGATGAAGGAGTTTTTCGTCACCAAAATGGAGGAAGTGAAAGTATGAAAACTGGAAGTAAGCATGGAATAACGTGTCAAAGAGTCACTTGGTTACTGGTAACAAGAACATCCCATCCAGTCACGGTATACTGAAAACGGGTTAACCAGTCGTTCCACTCCCATTATTCTGAGTTTTTACTTTTGATTCTTTAGTATGTGGCGGACAGGGGACATTATCCATAGCCTTCCTCACGGGGCGAACAGTCAACTAAAGACCATGAACACAAATGTGAATACGAAGTTACGATATTAAATTAGTCCAACGTCAAAACCAGTCAACAAACAATGCAAAGTATACAACAGCGCCAACACTTTGCAACAAGCTATAAAACAGCGCGAAAACTTTGCAACAAACTATACAACAGCGCCAAAACTTTGCAACAAACTATACAACAGCGCGAAACTTTGCAACAAACTATACAACAGCGCCAGAACTTTGCAACAAACTATACAACAGCGCCAAAACTTTGCAACAAACTATACAACAGCGCCAAAACTTTGCAACAAACTATACAACAGCGCCAAAACTTTGCAACAAACTATACAACAGCGCCAAAACTTTGCAACAAACTATACAACAGCGCGAACACTTTGCAACAAACTATACAACAGCGCGAACACTTTGCAACAAGCTATACAACAGCGCCAAAACTTTGCAACAAGCTATACAACAACGCCAAAACTTTACAACAAACTATACAACAGCGCCAAAACTTTGCAACAAACTATACAACAGCGCCAAAACTTTGCAACAAACTATACAACAGCGCCAAAACTTTGCAACAAACTATACAACAGCGCCAAAACTTTGCAACAAACTAAACAATAGCGCCAAAACTTTGCAACAAACTATACAACAGCGCCAAAACTTTGCAACAAACTATACAACAGCGCCAAAACTTTGCAACAAACTATACAACAGCGCCAAAACTTTGCAACAAACTATACAACAGCGCGAACACTTTGCAACAAACTATGCAACAGCGCCAAAACTTTGCAACAAACTATACAACAGCGCCAACACTTTGCAACAAACTATACAACAGCGCCAACACTTTGCAACAAACTATACAACAGCGCCAACACTTTGCAACAAACTATACAACAGCGCCAACACTTTGCAACAAACTATACAACAGCGCCAACACTTTGCAACAAACTATACAACAGCGCCAACACTTTGCAACAAACTATACAACAGCGCCAAAACTTTGCAACAAACTATACAACAGCGCCAACACTTTGCAACAAACTATATAACAGCGTAAACACTTTGCAACAAGCTATACAACAGCGCCAAAACTTTACAACAAACTATACAACAGCGCCAACACTTTGCAACAAACTATACAACAGCGCCAACACTTTACAACAAACTATACAACAGCGCCAAAACTTTGCAACAAACTATACAACAGCGCCAACACTTTGCAACAAACTATACAACAGCGCCAAAACTTTGCAACAAACTATACAACAGCGCCAAAACTTTGTAACAAACTATACAACAGCGCCAAAACTTTGCAACAAACTATACCACAGCGCCAAAACTTTGCAACAAACTATACAACAGCGCCAAAACTTTGCAACAAACTATACAACAGCGCCAAAACATTGCAACAAACTATACAACAGCGCCAAAACTTTGCAACAAACTATACAACAGCGCGAACACTTTGCAACAAACTATACAACAGCGCGAACACTTTGCAACAAGCTATACAACAGCGCCAAAACTTTGCAACAAGCTATACAACAACGCCAAAACTTTACAACAAACTATACAACAGTGCCAAAACTTTGCAACAAACTATACAACAGCGCCAAAACTTTGCAACAAACTATACAACAGCGCCAAAACTTTGCAACAAACTATACAACAGCGCCAAAACTTTGCAACAAACTAAACAACAGCGCCAAAACTTTGCAACAAACTATACAACAGCGCCAAAACTTTGCAACAAACTATACAACAGCGCCAAAACTTTGCAACAAACTATACAACAGCGCCAAAACTTTGCAACAAACTATTCAACAGCGCCAAAACTTTGCAACAAACTATACAACAGCGCGAACACTTTGCAACAAACTATACAACAGCGCCAAAACTTTGCAACAAACTATACAACAGCGCCAAAACTTTGCAACAAACTATACAACAGCGCCAAAACTTTTCAACAAACTATACAACAGCGCGAACACTTTGCAACAAACTATACAACAGCGCCAAAACTTTGCAACAAACTATACAACAGCGCCAAAACTTTGTAACAAACTATACAACAGCGCCAAAACTTTGCAACAAACTATACAACAGCGCCAAAACTTTGCAACAAACTATACAACAGCGCCAAAACTTTGCAACAAACTATACAACAGCGCCAAAACTTTGCAACAAACTATACAACAGCGCCAAAACTTTGCGCGAACACTTTGCAACAAACTATACAACAGCGCGAACACTTTGCAACAAGCTATACAACAGCGCCAAAACTTTGCAACAAGCTATACAACAACGCCAACACTTTACAACAAACTATACAACAGCGCCAAAACTTTGCAACAAACTATACAACAGCACCAAAACTTTGCAACAAACTATACAACAGCGCCAAAACTTTGCAACAAACTAAACAACAGCGCCAAAACTTTGCAACAAACTATACAACAGCGCCAAAACTTTGCAACAAACTATACAACAGCGCCAAAACTTTGCAACAAACTATACAACAGCGCCAAAACTTTGCAACAAACTATACAACAGCGCCAACACTTTGCAACAAGCTATACAACAGCGCCAACACTTTGCAACAAACTATACAACAGCGCCAACACTTTGCAACAAACTATACAACAGCGCCAAAACTTTGCAACAAACTATACAACAGCGCCAAAACTTTGCAAAAAACTATACAACAGCGCCAAAACTTTGCAACAAACTATACAACAGCGCCAAAACTTTGCAAAAATCTATACAACAGCGCCAAAACTTTGCAACAAACTATACAACAGCGCCAAAACTTTTCAACAAACTATACAACAGCGCCAACACTTTGCAACAAACTATATAACAGCGCGAACACTTTGCAACAAGCTATACAACAGCCCCAAAACTTTACAACAAACTATACAACAGCGCCAACACTTTGCAACAAACTATACAACAGCGCCAACACTTTACAACAAACTATACAACAGCGCCAAAACTTTACAACAAACTATATAACAGCGCCAACACTTTACAACAAACTATACAACAGCGCCAAAACTTTACAACAAACTATATAACAGCGTCAACACTTTACAACAAACTATATAACAGCGCCAACACTTTACAACAAACTATACAACAGCGCCAAAACTTTACAACAAACTATATAACAGCGTCAACACTTTACAACAAACTATACAACAGCGCCAACACTTTACAACAAACTATACAACAGCGCCAAAACTTTACAACAAACTATATAACAGCGTCAACACTTTACAACAAACTATACAACAGCGTCAACACTCATGATAAATATACTCATGCTAATACACAAAGACAATACAGTTTCTACCTCAGCATTACGTTACTAAGCGAGAATAGGTGCCACATTTAAGGACACAACAGGAAGGTCAGTTAATCAGATAAAAGACAATAACGAGGTCCAGGTAACAGTAGTTGTATAATCAACGTAGTTTGTTAACGTGTCTACGAGATGACAGCATTTCAGTTTAAAATGACTGAATACTTGCTTCCTTCAGCCTTAGCTACTGCTGATGTGACAATCAATGTATATACATGTACATATATCTCATCCTCCTATGTGTCTATTGTATTAAATAAGACTATACGTGCGAGACGTCTCGTCGGTCACGTGACTGGCGACAGATGCTGGGTATCGAACGTCTTGTCAAATCTCCGTAAGTACTACAGACGGATAAATCAACAAAATGTCTGTCTACATCCAAAGATACCGCCATGACTACGAGAACGGGGTGTGAACTCTGACGGAAGTAAGTATTCGGCTGTTCTAAAGGAAAATTCTGTTTGGGGTTCGTACGGCTTTAGATTGGGCAATCCTCCGACAAATACAAAGAAAAAAGATATACGCTATATGTAATATAAATGTGAGTGGGTGTACCGTTGTAAATCGATCATTGATACTAGTACAGCGCTGCCTTCATCAGCTATGAAGCCTTTATCACACCAATGTCATCTTACTCAAACAATGACGGTAATATCAGAAAATGGCACTGTGTCATTTAAAGTAAGACGTTACTATCCACTGCTTACTTAGCCTTGACTCACCCATAGTCACAAGGCTCTACGGCGAGTCGTTCAAATAAATGTAAATAAATGAATGATGGAGGTGTGGAAGAGGTGGGACGCCGTTGGCTTGTTACCTCCGATTTGACAATTACCACCTGTCTATATCTCATCACTTTTGAAATAAGATATTCTGTAAATGTTTTTTCTGTGTCACAGTAAAATTAGTTTTCCCCTTGCCCTTGTGATGGGAATGGCCTTGGTCTTTGACGGGGCAATCATCCTTAATTCACGTCATTTTAAACAGGCGTGATTGGCTGTACGTGGTGAGCCTAATCGACCTGTCAATAAAGGGAATGCGCCCCTTTAATCTTCGCTAATGTGGTTTTAATATAAAATTTTAAATCGGAATATCGCTAACATTTTTTTCAATCTATATTTCGGCCCTCATAAGCTAAGCATCGATTTTGGACAAAGTTGATCTTTTATTTATGCTGAATACCTTGGAGTTTATTCTGTCATGAAAGCTAGGAACTCCAGAAGTCATTGCCTAGAAATCTAATATCGACAGACCACTAGCGCGTCATTCATAAACATTGACAGGCCACTGACGTGTCATTCATAAAATACAGTTGTTGTCCCAGAAAATACTATGAAAAGTTAATTATATAGAAAGATATATTATTCTAGAGAGACCTAGTTTTACTTAAACTGAATCGTATTGCTGTTGATGGCACTGCTTAACTTTCTTTATAAAATGCTTTGTACTTGTAATCAAGTTGAAAGTGCAATATTTGTTTATAATTTTTTTAAAGAAACATCTAAATCCATGAATTGTAATTCTCCATACCTTTATTCTCTTTATCATAATTAAATCTTTTTTTTCAGTTCCAAACCACTAAGGAAAGCTACAAGATCAAACGTTAATATCTTAGTCCGAATAAAGTTTGTTACGTTAGGCCCATTGGCTTCTCTCCTAAAACGCATCCGATACACTGATGACGATCAGTCATTTCTGCTATCTTTTTAAACTATTAACACTTGTGGCGTAGACAGGTCGTTTTAACCTCTGCCAATTCTATAAAATAAAATCTTCCGCGGTAACACGATGTTTACGTATATTGGGTGAAAATAGATTTTTTAACGCCCAATGTTTTTGTAAGTAGGTCTTTTACTGTGCTTTAATGTACCGATTTTGGAGTGTCTTCAAAAATGGCGATTATTCCAGCTCATATTTAAAATCAACTACAGATTTTCCCCTCATTGCACTTAAAATTGAATGCTGCAATAAACAAGTATGGATAAAGTTGATAAAGAAATTGTTACCTTATCTACGCAAAAAATAAAATTGAATGCTGCAATACATATGTGGATGAAATTCAAATTCTGTCCATTTGCGTATTGGCGATACACCATTAGGAACAAAGCTGGATCATCCCAGTTACTGCATAGAAACATTTATGTTTTTATTCTGACAATCATTGTAGTGAGGACACGTTTTAACGATAACTTGGTGTTTATGGTGAAACCAATGATCAAGGTTCCAATACTTCAAACGGTGACGTGTGTAAAGAGTGAACCACTTTCCAACTTGGGTTCAAAGATAACTGCAAAACTAACGAAAACACATAGCAAAAACTAGAACTTATAGGACATAATATATTGTTATTATGCATAAAATTAGTGATTTTGAATTGCCCCTATTTCGGATTATGGTTCTGTTAACATGTCTGGTATTCTCTTATATTTTTATAAGAAACATTCGAGCAAGATACTGTTGAGCGTAACCCATAAAGTGTATAGACCTAACACTTGAGATGTATCGCCTATGGTCTGATACTGCTGTGGTCATCAAGCGTAGGGTCATCTAAGGTTATCTGGCCATCTCTACATATAACGACCACTTGTTTCGCACACTAACCCTTTGACCCCGGGTTTAAATAACATAAAACAGTAGTTACTACAGCATGTATCTTTATTGCAGTGGGGCGGGTAATAACGATTTGTGTGCTTGAATCTTTCCGAATGACATTTTCATTTTCTAAACACATTCAATAAGCATTTTAAGTCGCATCTATCTATGTAAGCAAAGATATTTTAATACTTTCAGTTTCATCCTTAAAATATCCCTTTTTTGGATAGTTTTTCAGCGCTCTGAATAAATTAAAGCTACGCCGTCTTATAAAGATGGAAAAACCTGCTGACACCAGTCACAAACTTGTTGTAGAAAGGAATGCGAGAAGGGTGGTTGCATGGGGAGTGGGGTTGCTGACTGAATTTCAAAGTCGGTATCGGATATAAAATGTTAGTGACGCTGATTTGACTTTTCTGGTAGTTACATTTGACCTTATCCGATAGAATCACTTTCTTTCAATTTGATTTGATTTAGTTTTATTGTTCTATAACAGTTGGAATAAGACACCAGTTATGTTAACTTAGATACAGGTTGATCAGAACTATAGGCCATCTTTGTTTCATTGATAAATATTCTGTATATTTAAGTGAAATGAAGATTAACGTTTTTGAGTATGCTCATTAGTGTGTTTACTTGGTGTGATTGACAATGATGACTCGGTTCTCATTTTGAGAACTTGTGCTTACTTGGATGTGACAAATATTTTCATGGCGGGTGTCGTTGATGAAGCAGAAGATGCTTACTCTTTTGAAACATCTGGTCTTATCCTCTTGTACTTTTACAAGGGTCTCGATGTAAATATTTCCCTTGTTAATATTTTGCCACTGGTTTAATCGATTTTGAGTTCGGATTAACGCTTTGGTATTCTATAATATTTATGGAAACGCCTTCTCCCAAAAATTACATTGTACATAAATATAACATATATATAATATCATACACTTTCAATATTATACAAATTCATCAAATCAGGTTTTCAACATCTATATATTTAAGAATATGAAAGGTGAAAAGAATAGAGCAGAAAACGTAACCACCACATTGATCAGTCAGACGGCCAGTGTGTAAGGCCGGAAGGGTTACAGTAGTAAAGATAGAGCATAACGTATCTATATCCGGATAAGTAGCAGTATTTACTGACAAAAGAGTACAGTTGATAGTTATCATATATTTTTTACTGTAATAATTTTTAGGGTTTTTTTTGTTTGTTTTGTTTAATGCTATCGAGGGCTGAACGTGGATGAAAGGTTTTAAGAGATCATGCAATATCGACTACATGGGGAAAATGCCTTGTGGGCAAAGGGCGTTGTTGTCCCAGCCACGTGATCGTGTCGTCAGGGCGACCTGACCTGTGCGACAATTGTTTCACCCATGTAAACCCCACTATAATCTATCAACTGTCCCATCACCATTAAGCAGGGCGGCCCCGATAGATTCTAACCCCGGCCGACCTACTGTGGCATTTCTCTATCAATAATACTAAAATAAGAGTGCGTAAGCTTTTAATTCGAATCCACAAAATTCTGACCAAAAGGCAACGTGCGTTAAATGTTATTGTCGTTTTCCAAATAAGCTCTTAACATAACATCGACACGAGAAGTAAAGAAAACATCAACATTAGCAGGATATTGTAATATATTGTATCGTCTTTTCATAAATGTTAAAACATATGAGAAGATATTAACAAAATCTGGATCACTATTTCCCGTTAAAATAAATTAGAGAATATCGAAGCGTTAACAAAATCATCATCCGAACTCAAAATCTATTAAACCAGGGAGAAATATTAACAAAGGAAAGATTTACATGGAGACCCCTGTAAAAGTACAAGAGAAAAAGGCGTGTGTTCCGGAAGAGTAAGCGTCTTCTGCTTCATCGACGACACCAGCAATGTTAGTCACATCCATGTAAACATCAAGTTCTCAAAATGAAAACCGAAAAACACACTAAATGTTTTAATAGTATAATAGATTTATTGCCAGTATACATACTGCTAAGAAGACTTCAGAGCTTAAGATTCCCGAAGCAGCAAGTGTACACTTCTTGTCACAACTACGGTAAACCTAAGGTAAATAACTATAGAATTAGACCAAACGTACACCTGTGACATTTGTCAGTGTGGACATGTTGCAACGACAGGTAAAAATGCAGGTGGTCGAACAATGACATCGTCACGTGTATAAATCGTTACCTGTCAACGTTGTGCGGGACAACATGGTAGTCGGGAGGTAGTCCGCGGCCACAATGTAACGTCATTGTGACAGCATGGGATCAGGAGTAGAAATGTAGTCCGTGGCCACAATGTAACCGGGTCAAGTGCCGAACAGGGATTGTTTTTTTACATAGGCAGATAGGGGTTCATTCTTGGAGCCATCAAATATTAACGGTTAAACAGCTTCTGTTCTATTGAATCACGACTTTGTGCGACACACAACACCATGTAGCAATTAATTGGACTGTATTTACTTTATACAATTATAATTACTTCCCTAAAACCATATAAACATATTGGGTGATGCACAATAAGAAACCTTTTTGCTTTGTTAGTCCTGCTTAGTGTTATTTTCAGCCGAATAAATACTAGAGGGGCGGCTAAGGACACGTCTAGCGTCACAAACATACCCTTATGACCAGTAATAGCGCAGAAAATTACACCGTGATTATAATATACCACTCCTATTGGCGTCATTCACTGATATTTGTATTTTTTATCTTCCAGGTCAGAAGCACAACCATGTCCAGTAATTACAATAGTTCGTCCGGAAGTGACGAAGGGTGCGGATGTTTACGATGTTTCACGGACGCAGGAGATATTTTGACTTTCATTGCGTCAATCCTCATGGTTTTAGGTCTCGCTTTTATGACCATTGGATATGTGGTTCCGAGAGATTACGACTTTAATCCATATGCACCTGCCCGAGAAATGGAAGCAATCGAAATTTATTTTGCAAAGCTTTCATATGATCTAGACGTCTTAATCACAGTAGGAATGGCGTTTGTCGCATTTGGTGGTCTTCTAATGACGTCACTAGCTACTTACGAAATGTACCTCAAAATTACTGAGGAAGATGATGACGATGTCAGTTATGTACAGTTAAAATCGTTCAAAAGGCAGCCATCTTATGGAACAGCAGAAGTCACGAGACAAGGGTCGTTAACCTCTCGTGACCTTCAGACGCCATCTCCAAATATACGATAATTGTGATAGAAAGGCTCTGAAACCACTTTTCTCTTCATACCAGATTAAGTTTGAAAAAGACACGATGACGTTTAGGTCATAATTGATACAAGCGATGTTTGTTCCAGTTGTTTCTCTGTAGGAACATTTATATTCACAGGGCAACATGTGTATTACGGTCATTTGTTTTTAATTCAGGTATCAAAGATATTGCAAATCCTTCAGGTATGTCCGAAGTGAAAGGATATTTTTAAATGTAGTGTTCTGATGATAAAAACCAAAACTGCATTTTATCGAGTTCACGTTCACCTTTCAGAATATTTAAGTGAAATGAGCTGAATTCGATGTGATAGTAGACCAGTCCAATATGATACAAAGATACAACATGCTACGGTCAGCGTACAACATTTTAATACTGCAGGGTAATTTATTTTTGTCATTGTTTATAACCAAATTCCATCGGTGTAAATGACCTCTGTGTTTATCAAGAAGAGTATCATATCTTCAATTATTATGCATTGCACATGAATTGCATTTCAATCAATATATGAAGTTAAAAAATAAAGAAAATCAATATTTGTTATGTTAGATCAGACTTTTGTTCATTGTTTACAAATATTTTATATTCAAATTCGAAATAAGTTAGAATGCGTGCTTTTGACAAAGAGTGACATCTGGACAGTAGTGTGATTATATATCACGTGATCATCAAATATCAAAAATTAACCATTATGATGTTAAAATTCTGCTCAAATTCATGTCATTTTATTTCAGGGGTAATAACTTTTTACTGACAAAACTTTGGCTATTCTTAACTTTTTTCAGAAGATTTTTTTATTTGCGGCTGGAGTGAAATTTACACCTTTTTACCCTCCCCTCAACCCCACTCTTCATGTTTCTTTTGTTAGACTCTGTATCTGAAGGTCAGAAAACTCATCTTATTGGCAGTTTTCAATAAATGTCCAACTTAATGTAGTAGCATTGCTTTCGTCGGCCAATTGATTATTCACAAACGTTTGCCTTACATAAAAACATCACGTCTTGTTTTAATAATACGACAGAGAACGAGAAATGGAAGATATAATTATATAAATGCACTACCTCCCCAAAGAATGCATGTGCAGCATCACCCTTGACACTGCATCATATATCTGTTTAAATGTGTTTGCTGACACCCAGACATCAACCGTGTCAGTTACGTGGTGCATACATATCGTTAACATTAGATACGAGTATGCTGTATAACAGAAATGTGAAAACGTTTAAGATGATGAAAAAAGGGATAACATTACCTTTGTATATAAGTCGCACCAGACTTTCTCTTCGTGGAGATGTAGACTTGCCCAACTAAGAAAATATTTCCAAAGTGTGTCATTAAAATGGTTCAATATCATCCAGTAAGCACTATTTGTCTACTCCTTGACGTTCAACGACCTTAGC
This sequence comes from Mimachlamys varia, assembly GCA_947623455.1. Classification (NCBI taxonomy): domain Eukaryota; kingdom Metazoa; phylum Mollusca; class Bivalvia; order Pectinida; family Pectinidae; genus Mimachlamys; species Mimachlamys varia. The sequence goes on from OX392530.1 coordinate 51,170,107, forward strand.
AGACGACACAGACTCCCGCTCTTTCCACGCTGCAATACACTTTGACAAACTCTCACGCTTCAGTAGAACAATTTGTAGCTATGATCCAATTGTGCATGAAACATATTGTTATCAACACTGGAAATTATAAGTCCTAGAGATTCTCATTCAGCACCCCGTAAGCAGACCCCTGTCATTACGCGTCGAGAATGTCAAAGCGCGCGCCAGTCACCAATATCGTGCGTCCCATCATCCTGTTAACATATAAATACTTTCTATCGAGATATTGAAGGATTTGTGTTTTATTTACATCTAACCCTCAAGACTACACCTGTATCCGTTTAAAATACAAACGGCCTGATATGATGTCACTTACGAAAAAGGGCATGCATACCTACGTTACTATACACCTGGCCTCAGGTTAACAATTATTCTTCAACATGAGGGCAAACCTTTGCGTAAATTTTCCATTGACAAATGTGGTCGGAGTAAAGAATACGATCCCAACGACGTACGATGGCCCGTCAACCCCACATTTCAATTAAAGCCAAAAATGTTCACGGAAAGGCAAGATGTTACAGCTGCACAGCGTTCGAACTCAGGACCTCCAAACTCAAGACGGTCGCCTCCTACCAAGTGATCTCACCCTGTCACCGGTGATCGACCAGGCAAAGTTCCGTTACATCAATATTTTGTAATTAAACTGCTTCAAATGTAATATGTTTGGGGTAATTATTCAAGAAATCAGAGGCAAACAAAGGGGTAACTTCTCTTACTGCAAACATATGTCAGTGACATACAATTGTACATACCAAAATTGATGACGGAATCAAATAGGAGTTACAGTAATTTCGCTGTGTTTTTCTATCTTCATAGTTTCAAGTTTCATCATGAATACTGAAAGATTTTTTATTTTCGAATGATTACTTACCAATGCCAAGATCTGGAAATTTCGGCTTCATGTTATTATTCCGAAACCCTTAAATTTCAACAATCAACTTCAAGACATTTCTTCAATTTCTTGGGGTATTTGTTTGGAGAGCTGACTGTACCGTCATCTGCATACTTGGTAATTGTAAAGTCTTGACGGAAAAAAATCGCGAAGAATTCCTTTGGGCACTTCCAACCAGCCGCCGAATTTGGGCATTTTAAATACTAGATCATGAGATAGGAAGTCGACAGCCTTAGACTGGTCCATGAGGACGGTGGCGACATACTTATGGTTGTACACTGCGTTGCGCTGATCCAAGTGATATGAAGATGGACGTTTTGAGTATGCTCATTAGTGTGTTTACTTGTTGTGATTGACAATGATACTCAGTTCTCATTTTGAGAATTTAATATTTACATGAATGTGACAGATTTACATGGCGAGTGTCTTGGATGAAGCAGAAGACGCTTACTCTTCTGGAACACCTGGCCTTATTCTCTTGTACTTTTACAAGAGTCTCCAAGTAAATCTTTCGTTTGTTCCTATTTCGCCCCTGGTTTAATCAATTTTGAGTTTGGATTATAATTTTGTTAGCGCTTCGGTATTCTCATATGTATTATCCTCAACTAATCATAACAAGATAACATTGAAAAGTGAAGGTAGATGCTAATGGGACGATATATGCCTCCTTAAGCCGACCGGGAAAGATATTAACATTAAAACTGTTGTTAATCATATGAGCTACCCATGCTATCACCCCATGCCTTCAGTAATTTCGAGATACCATTGACACTAGTTGTCTTTTAGGATCAAGTACTGAAATGCACCTTATTTTTCAAAAATATTTTGGCGATAAAGGTTTGATACCAACTGTATTTCTATATTTTCTGTTTTTTCTTACACTGGAAATAATAGCGACGTGAGAAAGGAAGCCATCATTTCAAATATCACCAGTCACTTTCAAATAAGGCATTTAGAACATACCACAACTCTAACTTGTCACACTTCCTTTCAAATACATTTTTGACCCAGCCAGGATGTTTCCTTTTTATGATAAGACAGCGTTCGTGATGGACATTTGGTGAACAACGGTGCATTTTTAACAAAACCTGTTTCAAATAGTTTCGTCACTTTACATTTTGTTGTTCTGTAATTCCTAGTTCTTTTGAATTTGTTTTACAAAAAACATACCTTTTGATATATTGGCCTTCCTTAAGTTCCCATTGGAAAGGTGATATTTCTTTCGTTTCATGGTCAACCTATATTGGAGCACGGGCATTAATAACATATGTAAAGAGTTTTCAATGGGCCAGATAGACATCATTATTACCATCGAAATCATACACCACACGAAAAAGTATTTTGCTGACATTTTCAATAAACTATTACTCATCAAAGGTTTTAAAACTTTTAAAGTTTCTTGTTTCTTGTGACTTTCACAAAAGAATCAACAAAAAAATGAGGAAGTGTAGATTTCACATCATACCAATCCGTCAGGTTAGATTTTGTTAGGTTCATAATAGCATTTGTGATGAACGTAATAACATGTTGGTAGATACACATACTCGACTTACCTAAATTTCTCTGCAACAAAATGTGTCCTGACCCCTCTTTCTGAGAGAATGGTCCTCAATATTGATAACACCGAAATACATTTAACAAGAAGACAGACTGATATGCATTAACCATTATACCTGCTTCTATTTATCATTCGTTATCAAGTCTTACTGGTTCAAAGTGAACTCAACAGCGCATAAAAACGGTATAGTCACAATATGAGCACAAAGAGATCAGGCAAAACGCCACCCGCCTGTTCTCGGTTTATAGTTATTATACACGTATGATACATGCACACAACACCGTGAAATAAAAGGTGAGCTATTACATGCCTGGCCCTTTGTTAGTTTAAGGCGCTGTGACGGGCTGTCGGCGTGGATGATGTTTTTCGGCAATATACTCTATTCGTGTAATTACTGATAATCAGTTGTGTGCTTTCCATATTGGAACTTCTGTTTGCTCAGTAAACCAGCTATGTATTTCATGTCCAATTACAGCAGTAAATGTATGCTTCCTTGCTCCATACATACACTTAGTCTACAATGAAGTGAAATCAAGTTCTTATTTAACTATTTTAAAACAAAATGAAGAAAACTATAGTTTAGAGTTACATAAACTGACTAAGCATTAATGGAGAAAGCGGACAGTCAATCATACGTAGTGCCCTTGTTGTATATTACCTAGTTATGCATGGGACGAGTTGACGTAATTATTCATGTACTAGTGACCGAATATTCTATAAGGTTGTGTGAGTTGGCTTTCCAAATACAATTTTGTTTACTCGCAGGTAGTACGTTTTTTGACGGAATGCGAGATTGAATGGGATAAGGGATGAGTTCAAGGCTAAAATAATCAGTTGATACTTAAAATCAAATTAATTGTTACATTTTTAGCAATACCGAAGTTGATAAATAGTTGATACAGGCATTTTGCGTATGGATATCTTTACGCCTGGTGAAATATATGTATTTGTGGTGTAACGAGTTCAATCATAGACGTCAGATGTGTACATTCATTGTACTTTTTTACAGCGTTTCGAAGAAATCGTTGTCGAGGACAGTATTGTCCAATATTCACTATGGTGCAACCTGTTGCTGAAATATCCATAACTGTTAAGTCGATGGAGAACGATGGGTCAGTACCCGTCAGTCATGTACAGAGCGTGGTGACTACATACCAGTCAATATCTGGTATGTCATGGAATGGTCTTCTCAAGTTGGCGGACCAGGATGTGCGACCAGATCAACTATTTGTGAACACATTGTGACCATGACAATTGCTATGCTGATCTCAGAAAAAAATGTCAACTTTAAATTACATTCTTGCAAAATACCAAAAGTCATGACACGAAAAAAGGTTTGGGATTGCTTCAAAGTTATAAAAGACATGAAAACGATGTTATGGATTGATCCAAAAACAGTTAAAAACTTACTGATACATTTGTTTCTTTTCATTTTCTTTCAGATATAGATATTTGGATACGTCTTTCCATGAGCTGGATAAGCCCACATTACACTTGCCTGTGATCATTGCAGTAAGGAGTTCAAGTCCAGAAGTTGTATGAGGCGTTATACACTAAGGCAGAATACTGACCACAGTACTTTTACTGAAACTACATTTTTGTAAATGCACGAAGCGCTTCGTAGTGGAAGCCAAAAATTTATCATATGAAATTTGTGGATCTAGTACATCCTTGTCCGCCATCTTGAAAATACCATTTTATAACACGTAATCCACAGTAAAGTAAGACTCGACCGGTGTACCGCATGTAATATAGGTAGGATATGACGACTTTGCTTTCCGTTATACATGTAAACAACCAATTGAGGTAGCTGTGATCTTAAATGATCCTTCCTTTAACCTGGTTTTTAATTTTATTTTTCATAACTGGCTGTCTTAAAAAATATTCTCTCATTTGAGGGGGACTCTCTGAGACATACCAAAGTCCTTAGGGTAAAAGCTTAACTGGTTTACTTGATGGTATGATGGTAGCAAACTTTGGACAGAGGTTTCAACACAAGGTCAAGAAGACAAATACAACGCCGGACAAACTTCTCGGACGGATGAACGGGCGGAGTGTAAATTTGTAGATCCTCGGGGAACTGGTTGAGGACTACATACAGCGCACTTATTACACAAACGGAGGCCCTTAGATTTTGTAGATGTTTGAAAAATGTGTGGTCACACCTTCTTGGAATATGCAATATAATGACGCGTGTATACATGTATTAAGAATTGTACAAATATTCCACATGTAGCTTGATGTTGGCCCTGTAAAACTAGTAGACATGAAACATACATCTTGTGTATCGGAGACATCAAGGTACAGACATACACGACAATACATGTCAGTATTCCAACATAGAGAAAAAAACCCGATCGCCAACAGGCGATATACTGACAATTTACCCACGGCGGTATACTGGCACAACCCCGTGAAGATAAGGTCACACAGACGTGGCCGACTCGGAATAGGATATCCGTTAGAGGAAGCTACACCCACTTCGACATCGCGATTCAAATAGAAGAAATTCCACTGATGACTCAATGAAGACACTTTTATGATTGTCATTATTAAGAGAACTGTATTTGTCATTGCTTCTATTGTGTAAGTTATTTTTGGCGAAAAGATGTTCTCCAATTATCAATATTTGAGTTTACAGTTCAAAGCAATTATATCTAAATGTAAAAATGGAAATTTGACGAAACACGTAAACATTAACGGAATTCCTTATACCAGTATAATGCTACTTTAATAAACATTAACCGATTTCCTTACACCAGTATAATGTTACTCTAGTAAATATTTGGATCATACAATCATAACCTCGACGATGTTATAGTTTGACCATTTTTAAACATCTGAATCTTAATATGATTATTTTCTATATTTCTTTCGTTTTTTAAGTCACAATTTCTCCATTTCCGTTGAATAGAACATTGTTCCTGATAAAGCAAGCATTCACATCAATATTGTAACAATATGTCACCGGCTATATGTGCCAGAAGCTACCAACTATTTGAACTATTTAGGTGTTATATAGGGCTACATTGTACAATGCTGTCTCTCTCCCGTACAGTCAACTGTCTCCCCGTCCAGACCTAGGCCCACCATTGTAGGTGGCCGGGGTTAGGACCCCTTGTCATGACAGCTGTCCTTGTTCTGAATGTTGAAGACATGGAAAATTTAAAGGTTAGATGCACAAATTGTTTTAACAACAAGGCTATACAATACAGGTGGTAAATTCTTAAAAGAACATGTCTAAAATTCGAGTCGAATTCCGGATCCCCTCGATCGTATCGTTAACATGACGAGCGCGTTATAGCCACGGCTGTCAGTTTAGGAAGCGTCAGTTATGACAGTCTTACAATGGTTGATCTCCCCACGACCGATTGTGTATCGAGTAGTCAGTTCACCGGTCCATTCAGGACTTATGATTTACGACCAAGGAACAGCTACAGGTGTCTTAATGGCTAAAAATCAAATGTATATCCGAAAACGACCCCCATTCATTAAACACGTTACGTGAGTCTATAACCAATTGTCACGTGATCAGACCCCATTGCATGTCGGGTCACCAACTATATAACGCTCCAGTGCGCATGTCGCTCAACGTTCAAAATGGTATTAATCTTCCTTCGTGAGATGTTGAATATGTCCAGAATGTTTTCGCGTGTACGTAGCCGGTACTAATAGGTATATAATTATCTGTCATCGCTTATCTATGTATGTTTGGACGCTTTGTTCCGGTATACTATGTACAGCGAGACATGAACACAGGTAAAAGCCTGTATCGTGGTCGTGTTCCGATAAAACCCTCAGATACATCGTTTTCAAAAACAGTATAAAAAAGTAACATTCATTCTTAAATTTTATAAAGAGTATTCTTAGGATGAATCCGAATACATTCCTTACAACAAATGTTTGCTAGTCATTCAACCCTCTGTTACTCAAAACCACTATCAGAAGTTTATTGGACAATTAAATGATATTTTCAAAATATCATTTGTTTCGACGATTTGTTATACGACTTGACGTTTGAGATATACTAATTTCAAACATGGTATCATCGGACTGTGAACAAAAGGGTTTTTTTCAGAAACCACATTCACCACTGATCTAGCCAGGGAACCGTGTTAAGGGATATCTCAATAGACAAATTATACTCAATTTTAAAACAACAGAAAAAACAAATGTGGCACAAATATAGTCATGTAAAATACAAAAATGTTTGTGGTCATATAAACATATTCAATAATTAGCTTAAAATGGTGTATATGATATGAGATTCTTGAATAAAGTGATTTTATGGCAAGATGCATCTTGGGATAATTTTATGTTACACATTTAAATTATCCAAAATATTCTTTTTGGAGACTTTTAAGATTGCTGAATATAGCAAGAAGACTGTTTTGAGAAAAATAATTGAACCGTTTCAAGTAAAAAATGCAGATTTCATTAAAAAATCATAAATCCACATTTTTAACATTTGCATTGAAAACAATCTTCTCATTTTGTTCAGAAGTCTTATTTGTATCCAACAATTAAAATACCTCCATGTATGCATATTTGAGTAAAAGTTTTTATAATCGCCATTTGCAATTCAACGTCAAAACAGAATCATTATGTACAATTTGATAGAGCCATATCCAGTTTTGGGCAAAATGTATTATCTACAGGGGCTACCCCCCTGGAACATGCATTTAAGCGCATGTTATGCCAAAATGAACAAACACCATGGCTAATTACATGTCAAGAGCAAAGTCCATGGTTAGCCATGATACGTACCAACAGTTGATCAAGTTACTTCTGTTAAATTCGCCCAAAACAATAATTACTAAGCTTGTAAAATATCTATAGATATGCTATGTACATCTGTAGATGGCCCTTAAAATAATGTCTTCGTTGCTTAGGTGTTTTCGGCTTTTTCTAATAGGCATCATGTAAGCTAGACTTCCTATCTATGGGTTGATACGGATGTTGTGATCATCAAATTTTGTTTTGAATAGAATTGCAAGTTGAATTACAAAAATTTAAAGAAAAAAAATCAATTTTTATTCAGTCGAACTTTCAGCAGCATGTTTATGGTTTTATCGGTTACGGTGCAAACTGGTGGATTATCTTTGGAATCGAGTGATTTCTTATTTTATCTAAAAGTCTCACAGGGAAGGAGCTTTTGATGAATACAGGTGGCTTACAATTTGACAAGGGCGTTCAGGTAACACCTCGGTTACGATAACATATCGTCACGACGGTACGTAATGTTCACAACAAGATTGGAAAGTTATCGTAGGTGCCAACCAATAAACAATGTAAGTGCTTATGTTAGCGAGCAGTGTGTAGAGATAGGGTGAGGAAAGCTCTGGGAAATGTTAGCGAAGAGTTTGTAGAGATAGGTTGGGAAAGCTCTGGGAAATGTTAGCGAAGAGTTTGTAGAGATTGGTTGGGAAAGCTCTGGGAAATGTTAGCGAAGAGTTTGTAGAGATTGGTTGGGAAAGCTCTGGGAAATGTTAGCGAACAGTATATAGAGATTGGGTGAGGAAAGCTCTGGGAAATGTTAGCGAACAGTGTGTAGAGATTGGTTGGGAAAGCTCTGGGAAATGTTAGCGAAGAGTTTGTAGAGATTTGGTGAGGAAAGCTCTGGGAAATATTAGCGAACAGTGTGTAGCTTTCTGGGAAATGTTAGCGAACAGTGTGTAGAGATAGGGTTAGGAAAGCTCTGGGAAATGTTAGCGAACAGTGTGTAGAGATAGGGCGAGGAAAGCTCTGGGTAATGTTAGCGAAGAGTTTGTAGAGATTGGGTGAGGAAAGCTCTGGGAAATGTTAGCGAACAGTGTGTAGAGATAGGGTGAGGAAAGCTCTGGGAAATGTTAGCAAACAGTGTGTAGAGATAGGGTGAGGAAAGCTCTGGGAAATGTTAGCAAACAGTGTGTAGAGATAGGGTGAGGAAAGCTCTGGGAAATGTTAGCGAACAGTGTGTAGAGATAGGGTGAGGAAAGCTCTGGGAAATGTTAGCGAACAGTGTGTAGAGATAGGGTGAGGAAAGCCCTGGGAAATGTATTCGTTTATCAATCAAAGTACAACTGGTGTGTTGCTTTATCTGCTTCTTTATTCAAGATGGAGGCAGTATAAAAACTAAACTCTAAATAAATCTACTGTGGACACCTAGTGACAGGAAGCCTGATAAGATTATGTATACTGTTACTATTATCATTGTAAATGTTGACCGCTGTTGCGTACACAAAATCCATATTAGCAATGATCACACAAAAATGAGTACATACTTCGGCAATATACAATGTAGCTGCACGAGATTTTCCCCCTATTGACTGCACGTTTGTCCGCGTTTGGACACGTTTGGCCGTCATTTTGCTAAACGTCCCATAAACATCTTATAAATATCAGGCCAGAAAAGGAGATGCATTTATGTACATTTGTGTGTGTGCTGGGGACAGAGAAGGTTGGTGTTCTTACCTCCTTACACCGTAATATCTTCTTTCAAGTCCGGAACCCCCTTTTTGGGACAAAGGTAATTAAGTCTTGCATATTCGCTTTCTGTAAGGAAGTGTAAAGAGTTTTGTTCCCGCAAAATCGAAACTAAACTTAATTCCAGAGACCACCTGGTCACATCAGAAACACATTACAATAACGGCTTTTTATGGAATGGGACATTACATGAACCGGGGTTTCATAAAGGAGCGAAAATAAACTAAATTAAATTAACGTTACGTAAGATGTTGTAGCGCAGTTACACAGAAAGACTGATAATCAGACCAGACGTAAACGTGTCAGGCAACCAGGTAGTGTTTGTTTCAGACTTTTGGCTTATATTACGTTCAACGTGTTTATGGAACGCCACATTAAAATGTACTCAATTAATTGAAGATAGGTACAAATCAATTGAAGATGGGTTCAATTTGATTGTACCTATCTGTAAGTAATTAAAGATAGATACAAATAATTGAACCTATCTTCAATTAATTTGAATCTATCTTCAATTAAACTTAACCTATCTTAAATTAAACTGAACCTATCTTCAATTATTTGAAGATAGATACAATTAATTGAGTATATGTTAGTTTGGTGTTCCATACATGTTTAAGTAATATCTGAACTCGTTAAATTTTTAGACACGGAAGCAATGGTAGCTCAACCATAATGTTTTATCAGAAGGGTATTGAATTACTTTTTGGGGACAGGGCACAATATGAACATTCGAGAAATACTGGTAGACCAGCCCCCTGAATTCTTCCATGTTTACAACTTCATTCGGGAGCTGATCGACACAAAAGATGTTTGTCTTTATTTTGGCATATATTTTGTATAATTTTAAGAAACCTCACAATGCATATCCTTCAGACTCCTTACGTGTACCGGAGAAGCTTATCGCTGTGGTAAGACTCAGTAGTTTTAACATTAAAATTTCCTGTTGTATCTTGAATGAAAGATCTAGACTTAATTATAACAGTTGGGATGGAATAGTTTATAAATAATAAATAAAAATACACAAAAATATATATCATGAGCCTCAAGTTTAAAAGTGAGTCGAGTTTACATACTTATTTCGCCCGTAAAATAGTGCTTGTCGTTGTAAGGGCGGTAACTCGTGATTCGATAACATTTCATTTTTACCCACTATCAATAACGAGTTTTGGACTGGTCTTTTCAAGATGGCGGACCAGGGCCCGATTTAATGAAATCGTTCTCATGCTCAAGCATGTTTTTTGTGCTCAAGTCATCTTTCTTGTAATTTATTTAAATCTTGTCGAACGCTCAAAAAGTAAAATATAAATATTGGAACAGTATTTGGCTTCAACTATCTTCAAATTATTTCAAAATCTTTTTTCAAGATATCATTGAATTATTATAAATTATAACCAGATCAAGAAATTTGGCTAGAGCACAAAATCCATGCTTGAGCGTGAGAATGGTTTTATGAATACAGGCCCTGGACGTGCGAAGAATATAGGTCCCCACTTCAAACTACAAGACCAGTTATTTGTAAACACCTCGGGACCATCATTAGTGTCATTTTGAATTCAGAAAGATGTCAACTTCAAATAGTAATATTGGTTGTTTGTATTTCAGTTCCAATATACGTATTTACGGCAGATTGTGCCGTGGTAATTTGCCGATTTTCAATTTATGAAAGGGTGTAATTTCTCTAAAGTTAGTCATTTATAATCCTCAGCGATATTATTTCATATGATGTTTATTTTCACAGTCCTGTAATAATATTTCGAAAGTTAGGAAACAAAAATTGTTTACGTTAAGGATTGGTCTAACGTTATAAAATACATATTTAAGAAAAAGAAAGTTATTGATTGGTTCCAAACAGTCTCAAAACAATTTTATATGTGATACATTTTAACTATGATTGCTTAGGATGATCATTGCAAATAATATCCCCCTTTCCAGAGTTGATGTCCAGCTCTAACACTTTCACATTGACCCTTGTGAAGCAGCTATCGTCGATAATTATTTGCAATTTGTATTCTTAGCAATTGCAATAAAGGCGATGAAAGGCTGCCATATATCTTAGCTCTGATATCTGTAACAAAATACGGATTGGAACCATAAGTTGCAATGATAATCTCAGCCCCGATGTGTTTTAAAATAACTGATCTGGTAGTTTGAAGTGAGGACCACCTTTGTACGTTTTGGTCCGCATTGCCATAACACGTTATTGACATTGGGTATATATATTGAAATGTTACTTGATACCTGTCGTCGAAGTCCTTCATTCCTCTCAGACCCATAGCTCGGTTTATCATCTCTGATGGTGGCATGTAGTTGGCAGCATAACGTGTTTGGGAGAAACTATCATTTTATCCTTCCAGGCGATGTCAAGTCGAGAATTAAATTGATTCACTGCCTTTTATCTTCCAACCTTTTCTGGTGTTGAGTTCCGAATATAGACCACATGCTTTAAGAATCTGTTTTTCTCTTTGTTTAATCTGTTTCATGATTATTATTCTACAGTGTCCTATTCAACAGTTGATTTTGTCACAATTATCAATGCTGTGCGTGATTTTGAACACCTTTAATGACGTCAATCCTCTGTCGTCTATACTCCAGGGTTGTAATTTCATTTCATTTCAGAACATTTTATTGAATATCAATAGGATTGGACAACAGACTTTGCTATATGAGTCCTCTCCTAGCAAGAATTACAAAAACACATATAAATGTATAGAGAAAGAAAAAAGAGAGTATTGATATATGCACATATGCACATTCTGAACTTGAAATAAAGGACACAACAGACTCTTCTACATCAGCTGCTTACCTCGATCTCTAATTAAACTACGACCAACTTGGTCAGCTTACTACTAAGCTATACGATAAATGTAAAAACTTCAATTTTCCTATCGTGAACTTTCCATTACTTGATAGTAACATCCCTGATTCTCCAACTTATGGTGTTTACATGTTGCAGTTGATTCGATAATCTAGAGCTTGCTCTAAATATTTGTGATCGAGATATTTCCTTACACCTCGGTCTAAGAGTTGTTCAACCAATAACGTACAGCAAGCATGCTTCTCTGTTTCAGTAGATCTACACACAGTTGGCAGACTATCCATTTCTTTCACCATGTTTTACAATTGCATTTGAATTTCAGCTTGTTTCTCGTATTATACCTAGATGTATCGGTTGTTCACATGTCGCAGTTGATCGATATTCTAGGGCTTGCTCTGGATATCGAGATTTTCGTGATCGATGTCGACTGCTGACAAACAAACTAACAACACAAGGATTCGATAGATGCAGGTTGATTAGAACTATGGGTAAGTTTAATGGTCGCCATCTTTGTCTCATTGAGAAATATTCTGTATCTTTAAATGATATGAAGATGGGCGTTTTTGAGTATGCTCATTAGTGTGTTTACTTGTTGTGATTGACAATGATACTCGGTTCTCATTTTGAGAATTTGATGTTTACTTGGATGTGACAAAAAATTACATGGCGGGTGTCTTCGATGAAGCAGAAGACGCTTACTCTTCCGGAACACCTGGTCTTATTCTCTTGTACTTTTACATGGGTCTCCATGTAAATCTTTCCTTTGTTCATTTTTTGCCCCTGGTTTAATCGGAATATGATTTTTTTAACGCTTCGGTGTTTTCCTATTTATTTTTATATAGTATAACAAGTTACAGAAATAGTGATAAAAGGGAAGTAACTCCCGCAAACGTTTTAATGTAAATAAATATAAGTAAATAGATAAGCCTCATTTATTCAGAATATTTATCCCCAGTGTTACATAGCAACTAAATCTATAGACTACAAGGACTTTAGACCATAATGTCCTTAGCCATACACTGGCTGCGGCCATTCACCCAAGCAGTTAATAGATCCATGCCATACAAAACTAGAAGTTTTATCGATTTATATCAATAATTTATAGATTCAAAAATAATTTGTATCAACCAAAGTCATCATTTTTTCATCATCATCCAACGACCAGCATTTATCGAATATAAAATAAATATTATTTTATATTTCTTTATATTTTTATATGAAGACCTGTAAATAGAATAGATTATTTAAAAATGTATATAACAGCTAATTACGGTTAGAGAATCTCTTTGTATCAGTGATAAAGACCGATACATTTTCAAGTATAGAGGCATTAATATCATCGCTACATTGCGAACAACCTTTGAGTAAGACATTTAAATTATAATGTCCATGGTCTTCATTCTGTAATGAGTCAATCAGAACATTATTAATTATTTTACAATCAAAAAGATAATGGTTGGGTGTTTCTTGATCATGTCCGCACTTACAAGTAGGTGAATGAGACAAGTGGTCATTATAGAGGTCAAATTTCAGGTAACTGACATTATTACGCAGCTGGCATAATATAATATTAGTTTGTCTGCATCCAGAGTTTTAATATATTAGTGTTACATCATTTTGGGATTTGTTAAGGTATTTAAGTACAAGTTTCTGATTTGTTAAACATATTTAAAGTGGCAGTGAAGAAACGGATAAAATAATTATCTATTCGACAGAGAGACGAATTGAAAATTCTGTTTTCCCTTAGCTGATACCTTAAAATTGAGGTATCATTATTAAATGAATCTACAATATCTAACAAGTTTGATTTAGAGTCATTATGAAGAATTCTATACATTAAAATCAGTTTTTGTTTATTTCTTCTCTCAACTAGTGTTTCCAATTCTAATTCTTTATGAAGTTAAATATGCGAGGTACTGCGACGTAAGCCTGCATCTAATTGAACGGACTCGAGAAGGATTAAATTTTGATATGTACAATTATCCCAGACTACACTTGCATATTCCAGCATTGGTCTTATATAAGAAATATACATGATATTAAATGGTTTTCTATCTACAGAGTTTTTCAGATTTCTTCGTATATTTATTCTTTTATATGCCTTATCATAGTTTTTTTGTGTGTGTTCTGCCCATTTGCCGTCTTCAGTAAAAGTAAGACCAAGATGATTGTGTGATCTACTGAAATTGAAACCCACAGTTCCAGGATGAACTCAGTCTAGGTACAAAGCCCAGTCTTTCTTGTACCTTATTTTACAATTCATCTTTTTCATGCATTTGATTATATTGTGTAAGAATCTATGTAAAGGTTACCTATAAGTCCTGGATTTTGTTGTTGAGGTGCTGTTGGGGAGCACCACTTTTGGCTGACTTGTTTTTGTTTTCATACGAGGCTGAATTTGTCGAGGGGCTTATCAGGACGGGTAACAAAAACCTTGCTAAACCTTTCAATTTCACTTTCAGGTATATCGACAATGTGTTGTCTATAAACAACAAGAAGTTTGTTGACCTAGTCGATCGTATATACCCTACTGAACGATTAAAGACACAACAGACTCTCCTATATCAGCTTTTTACCTCGATCTTTACTTAAACAATGACAAACACGGGCAACTTACTACTAAGCTATATGATAAACGTGACGATTTCGATTTTCCGATTGTGAACTTTCCCTTTCTTGATAGTAACATCCCTGCTTCTCCATCCTATGGTGTTTACATGTCGCAGTTGATTCGTTATTCTAGGGTTTGCTCTGAATATCGCGATTTTCGTGATAGATGTCGACTGCTGACGAACAAACTTACGGCACAGGGATTCGAGAGGTGCAGGTTGATGAAGACTATGGGCAAGTTTTATGGTCGCCATCTGGATATCATCGAGAAATATTCTGTACCTTTGTGTGATATGAAGATGGACGTTTTTTTAGTTTGCTTGTTAGTGTGTTTCCTTGTTGTGATGACAATGATGCCTCGGTTCTCATTTTGAGGATTGATGCTTACTCGGATGTAACCAAGATTTACATGGCGGGTGTCGTCGATGAAGCAGAAGACGCTTACTCTTCCGAAACACCTGGTCTTATTCTCTTGTGCTTTTACGAGAGTCTCCATGTACATATTTCCTTTGTTCCTATTTTGCCCCTAGTTTAATCGATTTTGAGTTCGGATTATGGTTTTGTTGACGATTTGGTATTCTCTGAATTATTTTTTATAAACAGAATGTTGTCGATGAGGCTTCTGACGGTTTACCTTCCGAAGCACCTGTTTTCTATTCAAGTTTACCTGTCATCTGTTTACAAATGAAACCCGTCAATGACGACTACGGATAACATTCCTACCAATATTAAAGCTGTATGTAATATAGTTTTGAGGACGTTATCAATGTTTAAGTTTAAAACTTTTTTTTAAAGAGCTTAGATCATGATAGGGAAATCGCAACCCAAGAGAGAAAGTTGGGGGGGTGGGGGGGTCTTAAGATACCGAACACGAGGGCTTTGTCGTTGGTGTCGGGGTGTCTTTCCCGAGTGTTGAGACCATCTTCTCTCTCTCCCAAGGGGTTGATATATTCAGACCATCTTCTCTCTCCCAAGGGGTTGATATATTCAGACCATCTTCTCTCTCCCAAGGGGGTGATATATTCAGACCATCTTCTCTCAATACCAAGGTGTGATATATTCAGACCATCTTCTCTCTCCCAAGGGGGTGATATATTCAGACCATTTTTCTCTCTCCCAAGGGGGTGAAATATTCAGACCATCTTCTCTCTCCCAAGGGAGTGATATATTCATACCATCTTCTCTGTCCCAAGGAAGAGATATATTCAGACCATCTTCTCTCTCCCAAGGGGGTGATATATTCAGACCATCTTCTCTCTCCCAAAGGGGTGATATTTTCAAACCATCTTCTCTCAATACCAAGGGGTGATATATTCAGACCATCTTCTCTCTCCCAAGGGGGTGAAATATTCAGACCATCTTCTCTCTCCCAAGGGAGTGATATATTCAGACCATCTTCTCTCTCCCAAGGGGGTGATATATTCAGACCATCTTCTCTTTCCCAAGGGGGTGATATATTCAGACCATCTTCTCTCTCCCAAGGGGGTGATATATTCAGACCATCTTCTCTTTCCCAAGGGGGTGATATATTCAGACCACCTTTTCTCTCCCAAGGCGGTGATATATTCATACCATCTTCTCTCTCTCCCAATGGGGTGATATATTCAGACCCTCTTCTCTCTCCAAAGGGGGTGATATATTCAGACCATCTTCTCTCTCTCCCAAGGGGTTGATATATTCAGACCCTCTTCTCTCTCCCAAGGAAGTGATATATTCAGACCATCTTCTCTCTCCCAAGGGGGTGATATATTCAGACCATCTTCTCTCTCCCAAGGGGGTGATATATTCAGACCATCTCTCTCCCAAGGGGGTGAAATATTCAGACCATCTTCTCTCTCCCAAGGGGGTGAAATTTTCAGACCATCTTCTCTCTCTCCCAAGGGGTTGATATATTCAGACCATCTTCTCTGTCCCAAGGAAGTGATATATTCAGACCATCTTCTCTCTCCCAAGGGGGTGATATATTCAGACCATCTTCTCTCTCCCAAGGGGGTGATATATTCAGACCATCTTTTCTCTCCCAAGGGGGTGATATATTCATACCATCTTCTCTCTCTCCCAAGGGGTTGATATATTCAGACCCTCTTCTCTCTCCCAAGGGGGTGATATATTCAGACCATCTTCTCTCTCTCCCAAGGGGTTGATATATTCAGACCATCTTCTCTCTCTCCCAAGGGGTTGATATATTCAGACCATCTTCTCTCTCCCAAGGGGGTGATATATTCAGACCATCTTCTCTCTCCCAAGGGGGTGATATATTCAGACCCTCTTCTCTCTCCCAAGGGGGTGATATATTCAGACCATCTTCTCTCTCTCCCAAGGGGTTGATATATTCAGACCATCTTCTCTCTCTCCCAAGGGGTTGATATATTCAGACCATCTTCTCTCTCCCAAGGGGGTGATATATTCAGACCCTCTTCTCTCTCCCAAGGGGGTGATATATTCAGACCATCTTCTCTCTCTCCCAAGGGGTTGATATATTCAGACCCTCTTCTCTCTCCCAAGGGGGTGATATATTCAGACCATCTTCTCTCTCCCAAGGGGGTGATATATTCAGACCATCTTCTCTCACTACCAAGGGGTTGATATATTCAGACCATCTCTCTCCCAAGGGGGTGAAATATTCAGACCATCTTCTCTCTCCCAAGAGGTGATATATTCAGACCATCTTTTCTCTCCCAAGGGGGTGATATATTCAGACCCTCTTCTCTCTCCCAAGGGGGTGATATATTCAGACCATCTTCTCTCTCTCCCAAGGGGGTGATATATTCAGACCATCTTCTCTCTCCCAAGGGGGTGACATATTTTTCTCTGACCTATTCACCTAATATGTATCAGCTGCTAACGTTATTTACAGCCTCGTGTTTGACACCATAGAATCTTCTCCCTCGAGTTGGGATTCACCGATCTCAGTCCAAGGGGGTTATAGATTCTATTAAAACATTTTGTTTGGTTTATTTTGATTTACGTCCTGTTAGAACAGGGTCATTTAAAGACGTCCCAGGATTGGTAGATGGAGGAAAGTCGGAGTACCCAGAGAAATAAAAATAACGACCTATCAGTACCTGGAAACTGTCCCATGTGAGTTTCGAACTCGCAACCAAGAGGTGGAGCGCTAGTGGTAGGATGGCAGGACATGTTAACCACTCGGCCACCGCAGCCTCTAGTATTAAGACATGTCCAAGTAAAGGGAATATATCATAAAAAAAATATAAAAAACGCCCCTCAGCAGCTGTCAGACATTATGCTGAAACATAATGTTCTTACAATCGTATCGATATTGATTAGTGACTTAATGGGCTGGCTGATTATAACATACCGTTCCAGCTTCAGACATGTTGTTCTGACAGCTGGTGAAACACTCAACTGATGCCTGTGAATCATAAAAACCATCCCACTCTTACCATATATATATATCGGTTTCCGCTTAAAACATCAACGTTCGGACAGCTGTGATACGGTCGACTGATACCTATGAGTCAATAGGAATCATTTTGGCCTACTGTTGTCATAAGTAGACAAAAAACAAGAACGGAACTTCATCAAACGTGTTGATCACTTTTCCTTGATGTTATTCTAAGGCCATCTAAATCGGCAAAACATATTGAATTTTAAAACATCAGAAAACAACAAATTATGGCGCATATAATTATTATAGTCAAGTAATTTACCACAATGTTTATGATCACATTAACTTTATTGATATATTCAATAATAAGCTGTTTATGATTCTTAAATAAAGCTGTTCTCTCAAGTGTCTATAGCACACCACACAAAAGGGGCATTTGATTGGCTGCATAAGGCTCTTTCTTTCAAAGCGTATACGTACACATTGGTTGTTTTGACCTCAAAATGCAAATGGCGGATGTTTATAACACCACACAAAAATAGCATATTAGGAGGTATTTCAATCATCAAAAATGTTCTTGTTGGAGATTATTAAGACTTCAGATCATAACAAGAAGAATGCTTTTAGACAAAATAGTGTAACCACTGAGTTAAAAATAAGATAAAAAATGCAGGATTTAACATTTGCCTTGAACACAGTCTTCTCACTATTTTCAGAAGTCTTAAAAGTATCCACTAGGAACTTTTTTGAGAATACTTCCATGTATACATATTTGAATAAAACTAACTATAGTCTTCATTGACAATTCAAGGTCAAAACAAAATTAAAGTGTAAGCTTTCATAGAGCCATATCCAGCCAAACAAATGTCCCTATCGTGTGATGGAGGCACTCGCAAGATGACGTAACACAGACACATGCTGCACCTTTTAAACTAATGTAATAGACACAGTATGCCGAAAACTGTTTCGTCATAGGACTCGTCAGTGATGCTAGGGGCCAAAAGGTGGGAATCGAAATTCAAAATGTAGAAGTATAATGGTCAGGTGCGTAAACCCTCTTAAATGTATGAATTAGAAAAAAATTTAAATTAGTACTGTATAATTTCTAATCTTCTATTACGAATTTTGAATATCATATTTACATTCTGTGTTACCTTTGCCTATGTATCATTAGTTAACCAAGTTGTAGCATATCACACTGTAGACTACAATTTGCAATGCCGCATCACATGACGTTATTCTGACGCCATGTTGGACTACGTAATATTATATCTTTGCACCCCGCTTCAGATAACATGCGTTATGGCTTTGAATCAATCGCTTAGATGACACTGATTTAAATCAGGCTATTATAACGTCATTAATGGCGCCATGTTGGACTACGTTACGTCAACGCTTTGCATTCCGTCTCAGATAACATGTGTAATGGCTTTATATCAATAGCTAAGATGAAATTGATTTAAATCGAAATCTTCATTAAGGAAGAACGTTTACTGACTATATTCCAAAGAAATAGACACAGGCATACTTAAAAATTATCCTTAATGTAAATATAAGCAATGAACTGTAACCAGATGTAGTATACAGTCGATATGAATACAATTTGGTTGACAGATAAATGTTCATGTCGCCTTAACGGGTGACATTCTATATATCTGTCACCCAAATTGTATTCATATCGACTGTACACTACATCTGGTAACAGTTTATCGCTTAAATGAACCATGGCACTACTCAAATGAGATAAATGTGGCTACGGCGGCTCCAACAAACCTCGGGGACTAAAAATTCTACCAATAGATCAGTCTGCCACCTTTCCTGAAAGATGACGTAACACACACAACGAAAACAAGCATCTAGGGTGGATTAATATCTAAATTTATCGGAAATGTCGATGTTTAGTTTGAGAAGTGCACGATTGTCTAACAACAAGTAAGTTATTTGCATTGTTTACAAACATTTGAAAAATACCGTTGGTATACTTTCATTATATTCTATAATGAGCGGCTCCTTATTTATAGGCCTATATATTTTTTTTTTCATTTGCTGACAGAAACTCAAGCAACTGTGGTTGAGAGCGTGTGTATTTGTGAGGCCGCGGTATGCCCGTGTAAGCCTTCTAGCGATAGTCCGGATATTTTGCCGATTTAAAGTGCAACCACACTGAAGTATACTGCCGAAGGCAGAACACCCCACCCGGTCACATTATACTGACAATGGGCGAACCAGTCGTTCCACTCCCATAATACTGAACGTCAAGCAGGGTGTAATAACTATTATTGTTAGAAACTCTAGTATGTCTCGGCCTGGGGACAGAATCCATAGCCTTCCTCACAAGGGGCGAACGCTCAACTAAAGGCCAAAAGTGAGGTTGTGTCAAAAGAAACATTAGGAAGGAGAAAGTTGTTTAGAAAGAATAGAAAATGTAATATCCCAAGTTGATTCGCCTTCTACGATCATGCAATGGAGGAAGTAGGTACATTTCTTACGCCCTACCTGCAGGCTAATAAGAAGAACTTAATTAAAACTGAAAACGCGCGATGTTTGAAATTTAAATAAATTATTTCAAAAATAATCTTCATTTTAGTTTTTGTGTTATTTTGTTTTGAAATATTCATGCTTTGCTCTTGAATGGTTCTGACTCGTAATAAATTTTGTCATGGCAATCTATTGTTGAAATGAACCTATTGTACTACATTTAGATTATTCACAACAGTAGTAAGGGAAGGGGGGATTGAGTGCAGGGGAATCTTCTCTATACAATTACACATTACTTTCTAGTATATTTTTTAATATAAAGAAAGAATATCCTCTCCTATCCTTTGGGTTAAGATAAGATAAAATAAATTTTATTTAAAGTCTAATAATTATCTTTCGGTGCTGTATTAAATATGTATTACCATAACATGTATGAATAGAAACTTAATTGTTTTATCAATATGCTTTAAATAATTCGATTAAGGAGATTTATTTTTCAAATAATGTATTTCAATTACTATTTTTCATTTATTGAATCTAAAAAATAATATTTAACGATCATTTTCTATTACTTAAAGCTGTATTATATGAAAATATTTTATTAATTTCATTACTGAGTTTAGTATCATGTCTACAAATCAAAAAATAAGTTGACATTCTTAGTTGAAACAGACTATAACTTAAACTTCAAAGGATTTCCTATATAAATACCTTTCTGTCAAGTTACCAGAGTTGGTGTTCGGGGAATGAGCCGTACGAACGTACAGGGTATCCCTATATATCCTTTATATATCCACCAGGTACATGCAGCTGGTTACAGGTAAATCATTACTAAGTTAAACCCTCAGGTAAGATACCTTGCTGTCACAGTAAGGAAATAACAGCCTCTGGCGCGATTTCATTATTATGAGGTGTCGGAAATGTGTACATGTATATTTATGTTCTATCTGTATCTTTAAATACGACAATTTAATACACAATCGAACCATTCACCTTACATGGTTCAATGAACATGTAACTGGTCGATCAGCTGACCAAAAAGTATCACTTAACGCCCTTAGCAATCTTTACTGTCATCGTCCGTTTAAAAATGGGGACTTCCCCGAACACCAACTCTGCTTATAAAAACATGTTTACTTAGGTGGTCAGTTGTGATGATAGTGAGTTATAGTCTATAGCAGAAATGTTGTACAGGTAAGTTACACAGGTAAATCAACTTCTGGTAACTAATCAGATGCTCAATAACTAATGATATTTGCAAATAAATGATAAATAGGTACTGCATAAAACAGCTGCAGATTTAGGAAAATTATCATATATTACACCTGATTACAGATATGTGTAAATGATCATATTTATTGATAGGTATATAAGTTTACATTCTTTCAGATTTTTGTAAATAAACATAATTATTGTCATATATTAATTTAACTTGTACCTTCTTTCAGATTTGTGTAATTGTTGTCATATATTAATTTCAAAATATTTCATTATTTATACAAGACATATAAAAAGTCCTACAAAGAAATAGTATACATATGTATCAATAATATGATTAGAAATCAGGCTGAGCCTATTTAAGTCTCTTCCAACAAAGATAACCAATATCCTTTATTATATACATTGACAGTTCAATATCCTATTTCGATGCGGATGGAGTAGGAAATTAGCAGTATCATGTTTTATCAATTAAAGATCCCTTTCTTAATCACTTTCATAACTTTATTGTGATTTATATTTAAATCACATTTTGAGAACTCCTTTAGTTATTTAAATATGAATGCATTATACATCCAGAATATGTTAGTGCTTTATATAAAATGTACATATATGTATGAGCTAGTATAATTAGTATAGTTGAATTTATTTCATCTGATATACCAACTACACCATTAAAAAAACCTGCATTATAGTATGGTCATTAAAGAAAAGAAGGTGATGAGGAGTAGAAGGCTAAGGTAGAGTAAAATTTAATGCTACTGTTGTAGTTGGATCAAAATAATATGCCATTCATTTATTGGCCCAAGCAGGGATTGATGAAAGATCATCATTTAGTATATCAGCAGGTGTATTAGGGTCATCATCACTATCTTTAATAACATATAGAGAAGTATAAATTGTAAACAAGTTAATATAAGAAGTTACATCAGCTGTTATATCAATAACGGATAGAAATAAAAAGGGCCAAAGAACAGATCCTTGAGGAACTCATGCAGATATGGATCAAGTATTTGATTGATATCCATCAATAATTTCCCTTTGGTTTTCTGTCAGATAATCAAGCTTTAAACCACACAAATATTTTTTTTCTTTTTATACCATTTTTGTTAAGTTTATACAAAATACTTACATGCCCGCCGAACCCTGTCAAATGCCTTATTTATATCACAGAATATATTAGTTAAACTTATACAGATTTAATTGTGTTTAATTTGTGTGACATCAATTTAGTATTATCTGTCTTCATTTAATGTTTTTCAGTTTAAATACTGATGTCTAAATATTATTTTTCGGTGCTGTATTAAATATGTATTACTATAACATGTATGAATAGAAACTTTATTTTATTACCAATATGCTTTAAATGATTCAATTAAGGAGATTTATTTTTCAAATAATGTATTTCAATTACTATTTTTTATTTATTGAATCTAAAAAAATAATATTTAATGATCATTTTCTATTGCTTAAAGCTATATGAAAATATTATATCAATTTTATTACTGAGTTTAGTATCATGTCTAAAAATCAAATGAGTTGACATTCTTAGTTGAAACAG
Organism: Mimachlamys varia; assembly: GCA_947623455.1. Taxonomy (NCBI): domain Eukaryota; kingdom Metazoa; phylum Mollusca; class Bivalvia; order Pectinida; family Pectinidae; genus Mimachlamys; species Mimachlamys varia. The sequence continues at coordinate 51,193,092 of OX392530.1, forward strand.
ACTATAACTTAAACTTCAAAGGATTTCCTATATAAACACCTTTCTTTCAAGTTACCAGAGTTGGTGTTCGGGGAATGAGCCTTAAAAATCGAATAATCGGCAGTGAAGCGGACGTAAAGCCGCACAATCAATCACCATGGCTTCCGGACCGCCGTTATCTGACGGTAGACCCCTGTACCTCTACAGAACACACCCCTCGGGGTGGGCCAGCTAGTTCATAGTTTCTCCAGTAACAGGGTTCAGACAGGTAAAAAATAACATTCAATGAAAATAATAATAATAAAATATTATATTACACGAGGTTCTCAAAGGCAATGTCAAATCAGGGACGCATATACGTCCCTGGCCCAATTAATGAATGAGCTAAATTTGGTGAAATTATTAAAAACAAAAAACCTGCATAATGTTTGAATAACTGCATGGTTTGACACTACAAAGATACATATCGTGCAGTTTCCATACTTGTAGGAATAAACGAAATTTGGACCCTTGAATTTTCATATTTCAATCTTTTAATATTAGATACTATGTATTATAATGCAAGTTTTCTAAATGAAATAAAGGATCCATGTCATCCGTTGTCCTTTGCAATAAATCTTTTTTTTTATTGAAAAGGTGCTCGATTTACGGATTCCAAATAAGTTGTAGGAGAGTTTGTTTATTGTTTTCAGTATTACGAGAGTTGGGGTTCTGATTGGCGAGCCTCAACCAGCCTACTGATAAGGGAGAAGCAGATTGATAACATGACATCGCCGACTATAGATTGAAGTGCTTGTCAATATACCATTGTACATATCGTTGGTACGATATACACACTTAAAAAACGCTAACTACTACTGTCTATTTCGACTTAACCGCGACAGGAAGTTAATATTGTTTCCGAGCATGCGCAGAAATTCCTTGTAATCTATTTAGAGCAGCGATTCATAACAGGATAAGTTTGTTAGAGAACATTTGACATGAAATTTGTTGATATATATATTGCAAATTTTGTCTATATTGGGCTAAACAAAATCGTATTACAGGAATACGTTTTGATGTGGGGGGAAAGCAGTGGCAAAGAAAATAAATTTAGGCCTCCGAAATCATGACGCTTACTTAACTGTGTGGTAGTTAGCGTCTGTGTCAGTCATAACGAAAGTAAGGGATAGCGGATAGCCCCTTCCTACAGGTTATGAGGTCAGCAGGTCCCGAAATTATTTTACATATAAATCCCAAATCTGAAAAGTGTATTGCTTTTACTTACACGTCATGGAAAGTGACGTCATAAGTGAGTGACTAAGGAAATCTTGATCTAAGATTTTTTATAATTTACTCAGGATGTAACGATAAAAAAGATATATGATTGGTTGTGGTATAAGACTTGACCTTAATACAAAGGGACAATGATATTACAGCTAACAGAAACCTTCCTGCTGCTATGTGCTGGCTGGTTGCTGAATGGTTCATGTTTCTGTCCCGAGAAAGGGACAGATTGCCTCGGAAATTCGACCCATATCTTTGTCTGCACTGTCAATATAATAAAATATGTATTTCATTTTGCATTGTAAATGAATTAAAAGGTCGTAGTTTTTCTTATATAACATCAGATAACAAACAGAACACGCTGGACAGTGATTGACGTCGGTCAGTAGCCGGCCTACAAGTCCGGGAAGAAAGTGCCCGTGGACAGGTTCATACAACTTCCGGTTGATAAGCATTGAAAAACAATATGCTTTCTACAAGATGGTCAATGTTCCTCTCTTTCCACGCATATGAACGAATCATTTGAATTACTTGACCGATTGAGAAATCGAAATTGTCAGTAATTTATCACACTTTATTTCAGTTATTAGTTTATTCCTAAAAGAGATACATTTGTATGTTGTCTGTTCTACAGTGTATATACATGTATGAGGAACATAAACTGCTTTAAATGTCTAATAATTTCTCTGATCTCTTATAAACAGTTGACATGATAATGCTATCCATATCACTGTCTATGTCACATTTAAAAATATACAGTATACTTTCAATTGAAATATTACGTAATCAATTAATTATATAAAGACATGTACTTAACATGAACGTCATTCAAGACTGTCTTTCCCTCATTTAAGCTGTATCTATTCCATTTCATAGTTCATTTGAAATTGTGTTGTTGTTGTGTATGTTTCTTTATAAATTCTAAGATTATTGTATTTGTTTTTTTTTAATCTAATGCTTTCGCCGTCGTTTGTAATGAGTTGTTATGCATGTAAACCATATATATATATACCCATGGACAATCATATTTATGAAGATAATGTAACACACACACATGCTGCACCTTTTTAATTTAGTAATAGATACATTATGCTAAAAAATGAATTATACTGCATCATACAGCTGTTTAGTCCTTCAGAGACTCGTCAGTGATGCTAGCGGCCAAAGGTGGGAATCGAAATTTTCTAAAATAATGTATTACATGTAGTAGAAGGGTCAGGTGCGTGAAATCCCTTGAATTAATGAATTTAGAAGAAAAATAAAATTGAACAGTATAATTTCAAATCGTGTACCACCAAAGTGTAAATTATGTTATTTATGAAATATATCACTCATTTGTATGTTTCCGTTAGAAACTCTTTACCCGAAGAACTCCCCAAGTCCCTATTAAGTATGGGACTTAGCAGACGGCGATAAATTTAAATAAAAATAAATGCAAACAAAACATCCTCCCAAGTTTTAATTTTGTGAATGTTTTGATATCTCATTCGAAGGTGATGACAGTAATCTTGAAAAGGATCCAGAAGTAATATTTATTGATATAAACATGTATGTCTTACACATTTTCTATCTTACACTCAAACAATACATCGACCCACCTCGTGTGTATTCGAAGATTCTAGATTGAGGCTATCTCTCTGAAACGTTAACGTGTGCCGTTTACTTTGAACACCAGTTTACATTCAAAGAAAAATCTCAGCCCCGAGGAATTCGATATGACCTGGTTCAAAGTACTCAGTGACGTACGGTAATAGGCCCCAGGTATGGTCAGAGCATAAAGTTCTATAAAGTGTTTAACTTGTCTTACCTAGATTTTAAAAGTCACTGTCGTAATTCGTAATTACCTTATTGTACCCATTACGTAAGTTACTGAATATACAACTAAATAAACATCACCTACATCTAAAGTGTCCTGGCCAAAAAGCTTCAATCAAAACTACATTTGAAGTGTCCGGACTAACAAGGTTCCATCAAAACTACATTTGAAGTGTCCGGACTAACAAGGTTCCATCAAAACTACATTTGAAGTGTCCGGCCTAGCGAGGTCCATCAAGCCTACTTTTTTTAGTATCCGGACTAACGAGGTTACACAGAGTTTCTGTTAATCAGGGTTACCAGGGTACGTGTTACACAGAGTTTCTGTTAATCAGGGTTACCCGGGTACGTGTTACACAGAGTTTCTGTTAGTCAGGGTTACCCGGGTACGTGTTACACAGAGTTTCTGTTAACCAGGGTTACCCGGGTACGTATTACACAGAGTTTCGGTTAATCAGGGTTACCAGGGTACGTATTACACAGAGGTTCTGTAAACCAGTGTTACCCGGGTACGTGTTACACAGAGTTTCTGTTAATCAGGGTTACCAGGGTACGTATTACACAGAGGTTCTGTTAACCAGGGTTACCCGGGTACGTGTTACACAGAATTTCTGTTAGTCAGGGTTACCCGGGTACGTGTTACACAGAGTTTCTGTTAATCAGGGATACCCGGGTACGTGTTACACAGAGTTTCTGTTAATCAGGGTTACCAGGGTACGTATTACACAGAGTTTCTGTTAACCAGGGTTACCCGGGTACGTGTTACACAGAGTTTCTGTTAATAAGGGTTACCCGGGTACATGTCACACAGAGTTTCTGTTAATCAGGGTTACCCGGGTACGTGTTACACAGAGTTTCTGTTAATAAGGGTTACCCGGGTACATGTTACACAGAGTTTCTGTTAATCAGGGTTACCCGGGTACGTGTATTCTAATGTTCACTAAGTTTTTCTTGACTAACCAGATCAGTTGCATTCATTATTCGGTAAAGCCTATATATATATAACGCTCAAATTCCCGATGTGCTTATATAATTTAAGCCGGTCTGCGTGTATTATATGTTTGTTTTAAGACGAGAACAGATTTGAACAATACAGTGACGCTCGTTTTTCATGTGTAGATGACCCAACGTTCATGTGTTCGTGCCATGTTACGACGGAAGACAGAGCTAGTTGGAACTTCCTTCATTGCACGTTCTGCAGGTAAGAGTAATTTATATGTATACATACCCCTTCAGGGTTAGCTGGGTATACATGTACATACACTGTGGACAAATAGACATCAGGTCACAGTTTTAGTGAGCCTTAAAGTGCTGTATGAAACCACGAGTTAAAGCATATAGGACGTATATATGGTATACGTCATCATAGGTTAACACATATAGGTGTACTGTATACAGTACAGTATATAACTATGGGACTACTGAGAAGGGTGTTCTGGACACGAAACACAAAATGGCAGGAAAAGGTATTTATTATGGCTGTGGTTATGGTACTCTGTGTAACGGGTATCATTAACTTAAGACCGCATTACTTTGTGGGACGGACGGAACATGGACATCGATATCGTGCCAATATACATGAACCGAAGACAATCAGGCAACATTCTAATGATGAATCGAATAATTTTCATTCAAATAAATCAACCTCAAGTTATTGTTTAGACATTTCGAAATCGCCGACAAGGACAAACTTTAGTGTTGAATTTGATAGAACAACAAACCGGCTACATCCCATTAGATACTTTCCTCCTGGAATTGACATAAGCGAATTAGAGAAACAACGTATTCTTCGCCTACTTCCTGATGGTTTCCTCCATACGAATGCTCCATCAGACCGAGTTTACCAACAATTAGAACATGTTCCGAAAACTTACTCCAATCAATCGGATATCAAAGTTGTGTATATTTGGCACTTGGAAAAATGGAAAAACGTTCCTACGGGTTTGGAATTCTTCAAGCATTGCAAGGTGAATCGCTGTAGTTTGACGCACGAGAGAAGTGCGGAGGCCACGGCTGATGCGATTGTGTTTGCTAATTCTGGACATCTACCGCGATCACCACCTTTTCAGAAGTCATCTCCGAAACAAATCGCCATTTTAAACATAAACGAGTGTCCGGATAGGTCGTGGCCAATGGGTGAATACAAAAACTATTTCAACTGGACAAACACTTTTCGAGTCGATTCTACAATTTTTGATCCATATTTCAAAATTGGAAAAAATTGTTGGACACCACCTGATATTCCGACTTCAGGTCGCAATTACGCTGAGGGCCGGACCAAAAAAGTCGCTTGGATGGTTTCTAACTGTAATATTGTGAAAAGTGGACGAATGGAGTATGCAAAGGAGCTAGCTAAACACGTGCAGGTGGACATTTACGGGCGATGTGGCACAATGTCTTGCCCAGCGTCCAAACATCGAACATGCGTGGAAATGACCAAGAAAGACTACAAGTTCTACCTGTCATTTGAGAACCATAAGTGTCACGATTATATCACAGAGAAGGTGATGAACGCTTACGAGTAAGTTTGGATAAAAAAAGTTAATGCTACTCTGCTTATTTTCTGTCAAAAAGTAATTTTCTCTAAACCATGCTTTTAACATGCTTAAGTAAGGGTTTAAAATGTCGATACTATGCTTAAATATACAGACAGCAAAGTATAGTTTTGTTAATCAATATCATTTCTCGGATATCTCGCCATGTTGGATAGCGTTTGCCCATGTAAGAAAGCTATGTAAGAATATAAGACTCTTTCCTGTCAGGGATGTAAGATAGGGAAGTTCCAAACAGGAGGTTTTCAAATTTGGTAAAAACCCAGGCTTTGAGGGTTGCCCTTTTCCCTTTTCTGCATCAGAGTTTACCGTACTCGTAACGTCATGTCATCATTGAACTATTGTTACGCCAGGTCGCGTGGTATGCTATGTAAGATAGATTTTCTCTCATTTCTAGGTGTGTAATACTGGCCTGTCCATGGCAATACACCTGTGATCGCTGTGGTTGGTTATACTGAACAATCAATGTACATTTTGATGTTGTTTGATTGTATTGCAATGACGGACTATATGGTTTACATTACGCAATGCGTAGACTTGCACAATATCCAATACGTGGAACAAACTTTCGAAAATAGTCTCCACAAGTTAAAATTATTGGAAATATAAGGTTTGAATCTTGCTTTGCTCGATTTCATGGGTTGATCAATTGAGTTGGTCTTGAAACAAATTGAATATGAACTGCGAAATCGAGAACTCTTCTGCCTTTTTCCGTTAAAAAAAACATGTTAAAATGCCTCGTGACTTCTACTTTTTATTTAACATTACTCAATTAATGATTCCTTCTTATTTTTTCCTAGCTTTATAATAAAGTGCTTTTCTTCGTGTATTTTTCTTATGAAAATTCTAGAGGACAATTCAAAACCCTTATATCTGCCAAATAAACCTATAGTTATCAATCGCTAATGTTACTCATAACTCATGTATTATATAAAATATCAATAAAAAAGGATTTCGAATAAACAACTACTCAAATCCTCATAAGTCAGCTTCACTTACCTTTTTGTCGATAAGCTTTGGCTGGATCTACTTTAATGTATATTTTACACGTACATTTTTTATATTTTCTGTAGATAAATATGTGAGAATATAAGTATCATATCTCAGAAATGGAAGCTTTCAAACTACGATCAATTTTACGTATTTATTGAATTGATCAAACGACGTTTAAAGCATCTCGTATAGTTTGATTACATGTAGAAAGAAATATCCACATATAGATTTGATAAAACATTTAGCAATAAACTGATATCCCAACAAAACACTTTCAAGCACTCCATCACATCAACATCCTTTCCTGTCAATTTAAGTACTTTGATTTAACAGGCATAGCCAATTCCCTTAAAAGGGCAATTAAGTAAAACCAACGTTTCATTAATTCAACTAGAATGAAAAATACATACATTCAGACAAATGAATCCGTATTTGATCGTTAGATAATATGTAGCCGATGCCCAGTGTGGTCAATTTAATTTTTGGGAAAGCCCGTGTTAAATATAGCAACGTTAAATATTTTACGAAAATTGCGCCACCTTGCTCGAACACGTGTATAGTGCACATGCGTGTCATGTAAACAAGTGTAGTTTAGCATGGTACGTTTAATGTCACAAATACTTCTTTCTATGGATGTTTAACTTACGAAATGTGTTGTGAACAATTATGATATGCGTTAGGATTATAAGAACTCAAGAGAAATTGTTTTGTTATGTTTCAAATCAGTCGGAAACGGCTATTATTGAGAGCTCGCACACAAATGGGCCCATTTCATTACCGGGACACGTGTGTTCGTCGATATGATGCGCGCGTTTACTGGTACGTAAAACTAAACTCGTCACGAATTTCAGCTATAGAGGTGACGTAAAGAACGTGCTATGAATACAAGAATACTGTAAAATAATAATCTTACTTCATCAGTCTTGATAGCTCCGTCACTTGGCTTCGGAAGTCATGTACATGTATTTACATCCACGAGACAGGCTCCGCGGATGCTCGTAAAGGTCAAAAGTGCTTAATGATGTTTGTAAACATGGGTCTCTTTTGCACATTATTCGTCTGGTTGGACGATTAAGGATTTCTTTATTATTAATTTAAAAAAACGAACGTAAAACATCGGCTTTTGTCAACATATCGGTATGGGAGTACAGAACTTCAACCCTATACAATATATGCCGATATTATAAGAAAAGTAAACAGACTTCACTAAATTGCCTCTTTAAATTCTGAAACACTGCAGTATTTTAACTCCCTTAAAGGCCCAATATACGTAACTTTCGGCAAAACTTGAAGCGAAAACCAAGCCTTATAACTTATTCTATTTATTGATTTAGTTAAGATTAACTGATATCAGCAATATTCAAGATGAATTCTGACGCGGTTACCGATATAGCAGCAGTTGAAACACGCTATTTGTAAACACGCGTCCATTTTGAACTTTCTTCAGCCTTCGGTTTGTTATTGAAGTGGGCCCCATCTGAATTATTTTCAATTCTTTGGATTCTTTTGTCAAGAGTTTCTTGTTAGTTACCGCTCAGGTTTACTTCGTTTTAGGCCAATTTTTGCATGGTTGTCAACTGAATTTTATTTCGGAATTGTTCAGAATCACGAAAAATTTCCTGAAGTTACGTATATTGGGCCTTTAAACTCTGAAACACTGTAGCATTTTATTGAACTTAATAAGATGAACCGTCGACTATTATGTACGTAACCATATCGTATCGAATATATTCCCGCCAAGTAATGATGACGTCAGCTGGTGCAGCCTATCAAAATGCGGCTAGAGTTTCACCCACGTGTGGTTTATTGGTTTTGTTTATAAAGTAGGGATAATGCTTGATTGGTGCTTAGGGAGTTGAATAGCACACACCTTCTGTGGGACAAATGGTTTGTACTGAATAATTCAGATCCTACTGAAGGCGTTATGTTTTTAAACAAAGATTGCTAACACATACCACATTTTAATTCCAGTGCGGAGCTGATACCAATAGTATTGGGAGCTAGAAAGGAGGACTACGCTCAGGTATTACCTAAACATTCTTACATACACGTGGAGGACTTTGAATCCCCTCAGGAGCTCGGCGAATATTTAAATCTGTTAGACAAAAACGACACCTTGTATAATGAATATTTTAAATGGAAAGAGACAGGAGATAAAATCATCGATGATATGAATTGGTGCAGAGTCTGTACGCTTCTCCATGAAACATCACTTCCGGTCATGTGGTATGAAGACATCCAACAATGGTGGAAGCCTGATGGAGCATGCAATGGTGCTAAAAACTGGAACTGGGATTGAATTTTTTAATAAAAGTAAAAATATTTGAAAAATAACTTTAAAATAGGGAAGGCGTGGGTTAGGATTTGTGTGTGGGTTAAACTTGTAATTCCATCAGTGAAGGATGTTGTCTTAAAATATATCCGTGTGCAATAATACAATATTACTGTAGTAGACGTTACCGTCATGTATATGTCAGTGTATGATAGCCTAGTCATACCCGGATGTGTTCAAGTAACGACGGTCAGTGTAACCCTAGGCATTACCGACCAGGCAAGTAGAAATAGTGACTTACGCGGGTCCAAATTCATATACAGGAATAAACAATATATCGCTGTTGGCAAGTTAAACCCGAGGCTAAAATGATGGTTGCCAAAACACCAGGAAGTAAGGTATGTAATATTTTGCGCCGAGGACGGTTTAGCCATTTTCCGGACACAGGAGGATATGGAACGGATGCCTGGTTTTCGTGTACGTTGGTGTCCAACTCTCTTACCGCTGATTGTGGCTCTTTGGTTTTTGATTTTCTTTAGCATCGTCTATAGAGTACATTTTCCACACAAACACGTTTCTTTACAAAAAAGAATTTCGGAAACAATCGTTTTCGATATTGAATATGACTCAACAAAACATTCTGAAAATACTTTTTTCCATCCTGACCCATGGAATTACGATTTTGATTCAGACGACGAATTCATTACAACTCCAAAACCTCTGGAGGTACCATCAAGACGAGTACCTTCCGCCTCGGTACCGGCTAAAATAACAGCAACATCGTATACGGAAGTGGTAAGTGCGCTGTCAGCTAAAGAACTTGTTGAACTTACGACTAAATTCCAAGGTAGGATTTTTCAGAATATAGTTCCCCCAGAAAGTTTTGAATCCAAGTTTACAGACAAATTTGACCACGGTGTGTCTAATGACATACTGGATCTACTGCCTGGCCGGACTCACATTTTAGACTCGTCTTTACCTCGGGAAGGTTTTAAGAAATATAACGCTGGACGAATTTTCCATCAACTAAATCACTTGCCATTAAAGTATAACTCCACCAATGTCAAGGTCGTGTATCTGTCTGGAAGGCAGGGCCATTGGCACCATTCGCCAGGGATGTCGGCGTTTGAACAATGTCCTATAAAAGCTTGTAAGATTACCTACGATGCAAAACATGGACCTGACGCAGACGCAGTTGTGTTTAGTAACCCTGGTCAGCTTCCACGGACACCTCCATTTCCGAGAAAGTCTCCTAATCAAGTCTGGGCGGTATCTATGATTGAGTGCCCAAAGAATTCTAGGACGCTGAAAAAATACAACGGGCTTTTTAATTGGACAATGACTTATCGAACTGATTCAGTGATAGAAACACCATATTTCAAATACCAAAATTATCGGGATGTTTACGACAGGACAAATATTAAGAAAAATTACGGCACTGGGAAAACAAAGAAAGTTGCCTGGTTGGTCTCTAACTGTTTGATGACTAAAAGTGGGAGGATGACATACGCTAAACAACTGGCCAAATATATTGATGTAGATATCTTTGGTGCGTGCGGAACAAAACGCTGTCCCCGCACGGAGGAAGAGAAGTGTATGCGCATGCTCGAGACTGATTACAAGTTTTACCTGGCGTTTGAAAACACCAAGTGCTTGGATTACGTCACAGAAAAAGTCGTCAAGGCCTTGAAGTAAGTTGTCTTTATTATCAGAGTCCAAAGTCAATATTCATTTCTTTATTTATCTTGAAAATAACGCACTAGGTATAAATTGAGGCTAAATTATTGAAATAATGTGCTGTACAAACGTTAAAGCAGGTTTTTGTTACAATTGTTTAAGTAGTAAAGAGAGGTTCCTGTATGTGTGTTAATATGGAATATATTGAACGAGTTCAATATGTCACGAGCAATTCCGTAAAGCATTGACACGAGTGTAAAATTATATTTCTACTACAATAGGCTGGTGTTATTCAACTCTTAAGGCATCACTTAATCGGAACAACTGTTGTATAAACAAAATCAATAAACAGCACGTGGAATAAAATCTAGACGCGTTTTTATTGGTTGATACGGTGAACTTTCACCGGAATAACGTCACTTCTGTCACTTAACGTCGTCATCAATTGGCGGGAAAGTACATCATTCTGTTTTCGGCTGCGATTATGGTAGAGACAGATCACGCGACCCGTGGTTGTTGGATATGGTATTTATTTCACTCGAGTAAGTTAATAACTGGCTGAAGCACATGTCTTTTGTATCTTTTGAAAATTAACTTACTCGAGTCGAGTGAAATAAATACCATATCCAACGACCGCGGGTCGCGTGATCTGTTTCTTCCACAAACTCAGCCGAAAAGAGTTCGAATGCAACCTGGTTTTAATACATATGATGTACTTTCCCGCCAAATGGTGACAATCAGGAGGTGCCATTGTTCTGGTCAAAGTTCACTGTGTCAGCCAATCAAAAGGCGTCTAGATTTATTCAACGTGTGGTTTACTGGTTTGGTTTATACAGCAGCTAAAATGATTAATTGATGCCTTGGGAGTTAAATACCACCCATCTATTGTGATAGAAATACTCTAACAAACCGAACGAATAGTTTGCAGGTGAACTTAAGTAGGCTAGCAACCAACCCACATACCAGTCTTATTAAATACCACTGTTAGCTTTATTTCATTTGTGTTATTTGTGTTATTTTTCATCTTATATATATATATATCGAATATATCTATTGTATGCTTTATTATATTTTGATTTTTTTACTAATATCATTTCAGAAACAAAGTAATACCAATTGTGCTTGGAGCCCCTAGAGCTACGTACCAGTCGATACTCCCGAGCGGATCTTTTATTCATGTAGAGGACTTCCGGTCTCCGGAGGAACTCGCGCGGTATTTGCACAAATTGGACAAAAACGATACGTTATATAATGAGTACTTCCAGTGGCGGGAGAAGGGTGAGTTCATTGAAACAAAACCATGGTGTCGACTGTGTGGGCTTCTTCACGAACCCCTCCTGCCCCCTGTATGGTACAATGACATTGAACAGTGGTGGCGACCAAAGGACGTTTGTATTGGTAAATCTGATTGGGCAGATAAATCATGACGTTTAACATTAGTATAAGTACCTTCTAATTGCAGGCAACAATACGTGTATCTCACTGTAGTACAGCGGGAAAATGAGGAAATGTTGAAATGTTAAGCTTTTTGACGAATGTTTAAGACATCGAATCACCATCTCAACCAAAAGTGGCCACTTACACCATTTTGGAGCTCGAAAGTTATCCATCTTAGAATAAAAGTTTTCACATTCTCACATGGAAAAATGAACCACTTTAAGATGTTGCATTTGTGATATATGAAATATGTATGTTGGTATCAACTATTTGTCTAGTGGGACTTCATTTTGTTCGTCAATGATGTGTCAAAACGTGATGTTAAAACCAAGTTCACGTGTTGCTAATATGGCAAGTATCAAATTGATTTGAAGCAACCCATCCATCAAAATGCTGGGTCTTTATTATATTTCATTTTTATTTGTACAATGTTGAAATATTTATTTATTAATAAAAAATTAAAAAATCGCTGCGGCGAAACAATTATTTAATGTCTGTGTTATAAACTGAACAAAACAAAGAGAAACCATTATGTAACAAGTGATCACAGTGATTGCTGGACGAATTACGTTGCTGTCAGTGTATTAAGGTTTATAGTCACAAGATTGATCCAGCGAATAAGAGCCCGGATTTGACATAATCTCAATTAAGAATGGCAGACTATTTACACAAAACGGATCTCCTTATTCATTAGAACACTGGTCACAGATTTTTTTTATCCGAAAAGAGTAACAGCTATGTTTAAAATGTATTGCTGCTGATAAGAACTCCGCGTCAGTATTTTTCTTTTATTAATCAGCAATAGTAATTCATCAATATTATAAGATGTTATATGGTGTATACGCGATTTAAGTTTTACAAAGTTGAAACGACTTAGATTAGAGAGTAGTCGTTTAGATGCCTTTAATTTTTTTAACCGAGTCAATTCCATTATATTTATTTTATCAATTAATTATCTACTACATAATTAAATCTAAATAAATATGCATGATTAACAACTTTTCTTTAATTACATAATTCTTTCGTATCGGCAGATGGTAGACATTTACTAATTTAAAGACATCGGGATTTAATTGATAATACGGTTTGACATATTTGGATCGTTATACAAGGGACATATTAAAATGAAATGATATTTGTTTTCAATGTCATTACGACACACAGGGCAGCTGGCGTTGAATGATAAACTTAAACTTGCAATGCTTAATGATGTGAAACATGTTTGTATATTACACATTTAGGGAACAAAAAAAAAACACATTATCACACTCTTGCTTGAAAACGTCTAACGTCAACAAAACCATATTCCGAACTTAAAATCGATTAAACCAGAGGCAAATATAAACAAAGGAAAGATTAACATGGGGATTTAAAAGCTGTTTTACAATATATACAAAATTGTTTATCAATGGACTATTTCGAAGTATATAGCCGACGGCTATGAACTGGAAAAGGACATATGACTTAAGTACAAACTGTTTATTTACAAAGACACTTAATATTGATAAAATAAATAGTTAGATAAATAGCCTGTAGCTATTCCTCAAAACCTGAGAAATCTCACTTTCCAGAAACATAAATATTTACATGTAGTATTATATACCTTATTACCTTGCTCACACCATTCTTACCATTCACCTATATGGATCTAGAATAACTGTGTAAAGGGTACCCCGGGGCCGTGTCAGAATGTCTTACCAGACGGCCATCACTAATGAATATGTATTGTTATTACACAATGGTAACATTAGTACTGTAAGAGGGAAACTATAGCTTGTTTTTACATTCCTAATGTATTCTAAACAAATCGCCATGTTTTATGAAGTCAGCTATTTTTTTTCTTGTAGCTACCCACTTTTCGATTTCTATTGTCTTGATATCAGATTTTTTATAAGACGATTCTGCTGTAACAGGGCCTGAGTTTTACCAAACAACATGTTTACTGATATTATACTGTACTAGATGTCATTTGCCGGAAATTGTAGAATAAATCATTTCTAAAAAGATTATTTATTCCAATAACAATAAAACATGAAACTAAGAAATTAGTTAAGAATGCAGTTTATCTAAAACACACACAGTTATTGGCTGTTTAAGTTCTATCTCTTCATGAGGAAAAATTATTTATGTAAAAGAATTTTAAACAAGAATTTCAAATGGAACCATATTTATATAGAATGAGCAAAGTCAATCTAAGACGAAAATAGGTATTACGTTTAAACTCTGTGAGCATGAATGATATACAAAGGCAATTAAAAAAAATCAAAAATGACATGTTTTTTTTAATTCAAAACTCAAATTCCCGAAATCAAGCCCCTGTAATAAAGCATGTATTAGGGTACTTCAACATTCTTAGAGGATTCACACTGCGATATAGCTAAATGGACTATTGCCGTATATTTCATATCCAGAAAAAAGGGAAAGGAGTGTTTTAAGTGTAAAGATCGACCAAATTAAACAGATTTGAGCTGCTTAAATGACAACTGTGATATATATGAACACATTTTTACAGGATTAAACTCTGTGTTTTCAGCTGATGTTTGTGTACAAAATCGTACTTGTTTACCTTCAAGAGTGTCGAATTGATCACATGGTCCGTCATGTGACAGTTATGTCCCGCCTTGTTACAAATACATGTGTCAGGTTTCCATGCTTGATTCTTCAGCATGCACATCTCAATGGTGGCTAATATCATTCTTAAAACGACTGAGATCCAGATGACCGAAAAGCATAGCTATCACAGAAGATTATGGTATTTAAAGGCAAACTACAAGTGTACAATGTGGCTAGCGGAAGCCAAAACGGGATGTCGATGATCTATCGGAGCGGCATATAATTATATCTATTAAATAAATCCCTCTTCTAAATTAAATATCGGACTCTGACTAAGTGTTACAATAGAAAATAATCTCCCCATATCTAAATATTACCTATATCATATCTAGATACAAGATACTGAGATAATGGGTAAAATACTTCAATTATTCAAATAACCATGTTTTAATCACGAAAAAGGGTAGGCCTATATAAAATTGATAAAAGCAAGATACTGGATGAGCATGGAGAAGTTACCCTGCAGCAAATTTCTGGCGTCGTTGTTTTGTCGTCACATGTGGGTTTTGTTCTCGGACTAACTCGTGCGTGACAGCATCCTCGATATCCAGGGGTTACGATCACCTACATACTCTACACCCTTGGAATATGTCGCGGCAAAACTGAAGGCTCCGTGTGCGCCACCTTGTTGATGAGGCAAGAAGACTGATTTGACCCTTTGATGAACATCAAAAGAACCTCGAGGTCACATAACGGTAAAAATTGACAGGCTTTGAAGTTGGTTACGACTCCATTGTAATCTTCAAAGGACTGGTATGCAGCCTAGCGATTGGTCCGGTTTTTTCACCTGAGCGTGCCTTTAGTTTTGCCATGATATATTCTGGGGTTGAAGAGAGCGTATGTGAACAAAACTCCTGAATATCGAGGATGGTGTCACGCACGAGTTAGTTCGTGAACAAAAACCACGTGTGACGACAAAACACCGACGCTAGTAAGTTGCTGCAGGGAAACTTCTCAAGTACAACCAGTATCTTGCTTTTTATCAATTTTATATACCTCTCCAGGATGTCGAGGATAGCGTGACACCAGCTTTACATAAGTCACGAACAGTTGATTTACTTAAAACTCATTTTCATGTTATATTTCTAAATACAATGTAGTTTCGATACCGGTATAGAGATTTAGTGGTAAACAAACATTTGCCTTATTCTATGCGGATGACCTAGTTAATGTAGAAAGGAAGTGAAGACGACGTCCAAATGATCCTGATGGTCTTCATTTATGAATTACAAAGAGCTAATGAACAGAAGGGTCAGGTGCGTAAAACGCCTTTAATTTCTGCATTTAGAATTAGAATTAAACTAGTTCTGTATATTTGCAAGTCGTTTAGTACGAAAATGTTTATGCTATGTACCGTACCACTACTCAAATGAGATAACTGTGGCTATGGAGGCTCCAGTAAACCTAGGCGACTAAAACATCTACCAGCAGAGTCTGCCACCCCCTATCATGAAAGATGACGTGACACACACATATGCTGCACCTTTTAAATTTAGTAATAGATACAGAATGCCGAAAAAATTAATTAAACTGCATCATACAGCTGTTTCGTTCTCCTTGGACTCTTCAGTGATACTAGTGAACAAAAGATGGGAATCCAAAATTTCTAAACTAATGTAGAAGCAGGAGGGTCAGGTGCGTAAAACCCCTTTAATTTATGAATTTAAAAGTAAAATTAAACTAGCTCTGGATATTTTCAAATCGTTTAGAACGAAAATATGTATTATTACTATTGTAATAATCTTTTAAAGACATACTTTTTATTATATATGTAATTTGTAAGTACAATCTCAGAGAGCTTGTTAGGTAGGGTCTGCCCAATCATCACTCTGTGGATTGGAATCTGTGATAGGTCTATTGGTTATATATAACGTATTAATCAGGATATAACTAGTCTCTATTTTCAATACGGTTAAGATAACTGATCACCACTATTTAAATATATGGTATATACTGTGTAACTATGAGGTTTGTATGGTGTAATTGTGATGTATGACACTTTAATAAACAAATTGATTGATTGATTAATTGTATGTTACCATTAATTTGCACGGAAACCCTTGAAACCGTACAAGAGAATAAGACCAGGTGTTCCAGCAGGTTATGCGTCTCTGCTTCATCGACGACATACCCGCCATGTAAATCTAGGTCAAATCCAAGCAAATATTCCTCAAAATGACAACTTAGGCATAATTTTCAATCGCAAAAAAGAAGACATACTAATGAGCATATTGAAAAACGTCTACTTTTATATCATACAAGGATACACACTGGATATCTCTCAATGAGATAGCAACCATAATACTTGTTCATAGTCCTCATCAACCTGCATCCTTCGCAACAGTGTTCATACTTTGTTCGGCAGCAGCCAATATGCCAAATGCTGCAACATCATTTATAAAAATAGAGAATACCGAAGTGTCAACAAAACCATAGTCCGAACTCAAAATTGATTCAACTAGGGGCAAAATTCGGGGGGGGGGATCCAAATGGAGACCCTTGCAAAAGAAATAATCACTATTTTTAGAGTACCATGAGTAATAATAGAAAATACATATTTTTGTAATTGTGCTGACCTCATGGACACTTTTATCAGCAAATTAAACTTCATTTAAATGTATTAAAAATATGGACAGTATGAGAGACATGCCATTTCAAATGTCCAAAACCACCGTAACCACGATCGATATGACAAAGAATCCCCCCATGTAAGATTCAATTTACTACTAATTACCCCCATTGCTAGGGACAGTAACTATAAATGGGGACCACAGATCGACATTTGTGCTGTGAAATGACACAACACAAAACCCCATTATTTCTGGCTGACAAGATAGAGTACTCTACTATAATTAACCCGTGTAAAATATACAACGGCCTGCAGGTAACTAAAGATCAACCAGTCGTGACAAGTTCTCCTTCACTCATTAATTAACTCCATGTAGCATCGATAAGGGCATATGTACTCAGTTCACATGTATATGGGTGCATACCTTTATACCCGGTATCATAGCATCTATATGATCATATGTTCTAACAGGAACATGTTTAATGTTATCATCACAATAACTCTATATATGCAATCAACATTGGCAAATAAACTATTTATACAAAAACATTGTATATATATATACAAGTTATCATAATTACACTACATCTCTTACTTTCTATAGATATATCATCCACAATTATTATCAATATGAGCATATGTTTAAAAAACTCGAAAGATCTTTTTAGTTTAGAAATTTGAATTCCCAACTTTTGGCCCCTAGCATCACTGAAGGTCCTAGGAGGACGAAACAGCTGTATGGTGCAGTTTAATTCATTTTTTCGGCATGCTGTATCCATTACAAAAAGGTGCAGCACATGTGTGTGTTACATTATCTTTGATCAATTTGAGCACTTTCTCCTGAAATTGTTTTTTTATCGATTAAAACATTTGATTTGTCCACCCTGTACACTACCATACCACATACAAAACTGAAAGAACGTCTTCGATCTCTCGTTATGAGAGCTTTCTTTTCCAGGAATGGCTGGCGACGATACAAGTATACGAAGGTTGTTCGAAAACTTGTGCAAATGATCTGTTTTCTCAAATGCGCTTATAAGATTTGAAAGCATTTTGTCCTGTTACCTTCAAAATATTATCGTTTAACATGATTCAAGCTTTTCAATCTTTTCACTTTCCACTTTTTGAACAATTTTTATACTTCTCTTTTGGTACACTAATCAGAAACTTGAAAATGGACCTATATCTCCCACCAGATAGGTGGGGGTTTTTTTATTTCGGAAAGAGGAAAAATCACACGGGGTAAGTTCTGAGCTATATGGAGGGGGTGGTAGTACACTGACCTTTCCCTACCATTGGACTAGAGTTGTTAATTTATGGGCCGGGGTATTGTCAAGACATTGTAACAATTGAACATGCTAGAGACCTGTTTAAGGACAACTTTCTCTCATTTTTGTTCGCATTTTTTTTCCAGAAGTACATGCTACAAACTTCCAGACACACCCTTCAGATTGGAACAGTAATGTGTATGATTGGTTCACTTCTATTGCGTATATAACACCTTCTTTGTTGTCAGTGTTTGTTTAACAATACTGGGCCACATCACCAGTTATGAGACTATCAAATGGCATTTCTGATATTTTGGGTACTTCTTCAGCAGTGTCTTAGCCATCTGTACTCGTCTACGTTTCTGCTCGTCAGTAAGTAAATGTGGGATCCAACGAACGCTTATTTTCCTGGCCTTGAAAATGTTCTTCTGAATGCTAAACACAATTTTCATTCTAGCTGCCTGACCGTATAACACGCGTCTTTCTCTTAATGGCTGACTTGATTGTATTGACGCTCAATTTGGTAACCGCAGACTTAGGCCTTCATGAGTAAGGGCGTGTTTGATTGATTCGTGACCAAAATGATATTTAGTAAACTATTTATAAACTATGACAAAAATGACCTTCGTTTATCACCATATTTCTGACGCTCAATCCCAAATTATAATAGTCTTTTATGTAGTTCTTGATTTCAGCGTCATTTTTAAATTCTTTTTCTAACCATTTTCAACATAGTGTAGAAAGCAATCTAAATTGGAAGAGAACCGGTTAGTGCATGTCAATGAAATATATACATAATATTTACACTGACATTCACTCGATAACCATTACTCAACAGATTATCATTATCACTGCATAACTAGTCAAACAAGTGACAAATTTCTATGACGTCGACAACAATTCATGTGGGCGGAGCTATGCAAATCCTACAATTTGAAACACAATTGTGTGACGTCACCAACAATTAACGTGGGCGGAGCTTGCAAATTTCATGCTGTTACATTTATTGAAATATTTCCCACGTTTATTAGTTTTGAAATAAAATCTGTGTCCGAAGATTTGACTATAATGAACAACGTTTTCCATTGTAGTTATCCCCCGATAACCTAAACAAAATAGAAAGTTAATCCTTAAATACAGCGATGAGCGGTGAACATGTTCGTACTGGTTTATGGACGTAAATCACGTGATACTCGAGTATACAGTGCATTCCCAAACGTTTTCGAACACTCCTCGAATGGTAGTGAGGTACATTTATCTTAGAACATAATATGCTTAAAATAGAACAAAAGCTAAGACGGAATATACTGAAGAAGATATAGTACGAATGATTGAATTCGTGGTTGACAATACCATATACCTTTCATCAATATGAACACGTCATCAAACAATGATAGGTATATAACAGAATGCAATATGAAATCATCAATGATAGTTGACATTAACATGCAGCTTACAATGACTCAGATAATTGTCAAAACGACTTGTGAATCATGACAATGTAAAGAGCAGAGGCTCGGTGTTAAATGGATTATATAATCTTTACTGTCTCGGTTATAGCATTCCCTAACTGACACTAACGTCAGTACTCCTATCTGTGTACTACACCGTACATAGTACGAATCCGTGCCATGGTGAAGCCATCGGAACCTGTCTGCCAAACCGAAAGTCTCGTCGTCACATTCCCACATAGAACGTATCCGTGCCATGGTGAAGCCATCGGAACCTTGCTGCCAAAAGTCTCGTCGTCACATTCCCACATAGTATGTATCCGTGCCATGTTGAAGCCATCGGAACCTGGTTGCCAAACCAAAAGTCTCGTCGTCACATTCCCACATAGTATGTATCCGTGCCATGTTGAAGCCATCGGAACCTGGCTGCCAAACCAAAAGTCTCGTCGTCACATTCCCATATAGCACGCATCCGTGCCATGGAGAAGCCATCGGAAACTGGCTGCCAAACCGAAGGTTCCGCCGTGACATTCTTACATGGCAAGGATTTTTTTCATATTGCTTTTATTTTCAAATAGCGTATTATATTTGTACATCAATTTTCCACTGTCATACACAGACTCATTCAATTTGTGCTACCAAACATTTTTTTTTCTTAAATACCACAGCTATTTCCGTTATTACATAGTCTTTAGTTTTTAACAGTTATTTAGCTAAAGTTAAGAATAGCCAGTATATATTCTAAAACTCACAAAATATTTTGGGTGGAGTGACCAAAGACACAAACGGAGATTACAGGAATAGGTGAGGATGGGTATCAATGGAGTGATTAAAGACAGAACAGAGGGTACAGGAATAGGTGAGGATTGGTATCAGTGGAGTGACCTAAGACAGAAACGGAGGGTACAGGAATAGGTGAGGATGGGTATCAATGGGGTGACCAAAGACAGAAACGGAGGGTACAGGAATAGGTGAGGATGGGTATCAATGGGGTGACCAAAGACAGAAACGGAGGTTACAGGAATAGGTGAGGATGGGTATCAGTAGAGTGACCAAAGACAGTAACGGGGGTTACAGGAATAGGTGAGGATGGGTATCAGTGGAGTTACCAAAGACACAAATGGAGGGTACAGGAATAGGTGAGGATGGGTATCAGTGGAGTGACCAAAGACAGAAACGGAGGTTACAAGAATAGGTGAGGATGGGTATCAGTGGAGTGACCAAAGACACAAACAGAGGGTACAGGAATAGGTGAGGATGGGTATCAGTGGAGTGACTAAAGACAGTAACGGGGGGTACAGGAATAGGTGAGGATGGGTATCAGTGGAGTGACTAAAGACTTTTTGTAATCATGCTAATTGTTGAAAAGAAGATAATAAAACAAAAGAGAAAAAACAGGAGTTACCAGATCCTGGTTTAAGGTATCAGTTACTAACCTACATACAAATAGTGTTATATTATAACCATTATGTATACAAACTCTCACTTCTGTGTAATATTTCCTTTGCAAAATAGATGAAATCTGCAATGGAAATTTCGCGCAACTTCATTCATTTAGTGAAGTTTCAATAAACTCTATTTGTTGCGTAACTGGCTTTAGGGTTTTTCCCATACATGTTTTTTTTTTTTTACATAAGGAGCATATATGTAACTCTCACTACATGTATGTGGCTTTTTTTTAATCTGTCAATTATACTTTATGCATAAAGGGGCGTATAATATCATGCACAACTGCATAAATCTGTCTTTAGTCTGGATACAACTGTATATCGTAGTTTGACCAAAGATGGGTTGAAACTGATATCAATTAATACAGAATTGTAATGTCGGTTTCGCAAATACCCTCCCTTGGATCCAGCTTACCTCCCATCAGAAAAATATATAAACACAGGGGGTTTGCATGTACATGTATGTGCACGTGGTGCATGTATGGTAAATGTTTCGCCTCGTAGGCCTAGTCATGATCAGTTATTGCATACTTAGAAAATGTTACGAAATAACAACCTCATACACTGAGCAATTTCAATACTAATTCATCACTTACGTGGGTTTTTTATTATTATTATTTATTTATTTAATCAAGCATATCAAGATACCGTTGGAGGCATGGTCACACAACCAACAGGACACAATACATCTCCAGCACATATAGTTTATTGGGAGATAATTGCAAGGTGGCATTGGGCAAGTAGTTAGCTACTGATAAGGAAACTTCTGTGATCATGAATTCATCATAATTGTATATGTTGTAAATTGTATTGATTGTTTCCAAATTGTTTTCATACAGTAACATGAACATGTATGTATCTACTACTGTAAATTTAAAGCTCTATAGAAATGCCAGTTTATGTTTGCTAGATAGGGCGCTAAATCAAAGCAGAGACACGTGAATAAAGCCATGCTATTTTTTAAAAGGTTACTGCAGTATATGTTTTAATTTACATAACAGAATTTACTAATACGCTTTAGCAAAGCCTTCACTGTTTATCGGTAGAACCTTCTTAGTTAGACCCATGCCAGTCAGGGGCGTAGCTGCCATGTAAGCACATAAGCCCGTGCTTGCACATCATTTTCCAAGGTATGTGTATTAAAGTCGAGAAATTTCATAATTTAACTTATATTCTTGAAAGTCCACTGATATTGTTACTCCTTTTTTCGACTCGTCAGATTAACATATTAGGCTGCAGACAATTTGTTAGCGATAACTAATTCAAATTCAATTTTATTTCATTCCGAATGCAATAGCATATAGGATTACAATACATATGAAATCATATGTAATTGTGCAAGATGTTGGAGACTGCAGCCAACTACGTATACCTTCACTTAGGCCGACATTTTTTTTTTTTTTATAAAATCATGTCATATTAGGTTTTAATGATAGATATCAGCTGATGACGAGCAAACTTATGGCACAGGGAAAGGAGAGGTGTAGGTTGATGAAGACTATTGGCAAATTTATGGTCACCATCTTGGTTTCATGGGACATGTTCCGTATCTTTAAGTGATATGGCGATTGACGTGTTTGAGTATGCTGATAATTGTTCTCCCTTGTTTTTATTGACAATGAGGACACGTTTCTCATTTTGAGAACCTGATGTTTACTTGGATGTGATCAATATTTACATGGCAGTTGTCGTCGATGAAGAAGAAGACGCTTACTCTTCCGGAACACCTGGTTTTATAATCTTGTACGTTTACAGAGGTCTCCATGTACATCTTTTCTTTTTTCATATTTTGCCTCTAGTTTAATCGATTTTGAGTTCGGATTATAGACTTGTTGACGCTTTGGTACTCTCTGTTTTTTGGGTTTTTTTAAAGTAAATTTGTATTAGATTTAATATAAAAAAAAATGACCCTTTTATCATTCTAAGCGTAATAAAAGAAGGGCCAATTTTTACTACATTTCTGTTCAAACAAAATGCCACAAATACAATTATTAATGAGCCCGGCCAAAATTCCTTAAGTTACATGTAAATATCTCCATAGGAAAGCATTACAGAAATTAAGAAAAAATCCTCTAACTTAAGATTTTCTCGTTAATTCTTCAATGCTTTTCTGTGGAGATTTTTAAGTTAAGGGACTTTCGTGAAACTAGGCCTGTTCGAATTATACAAAATTATGCTTAAGAAAACAAGCATAAGTTCTTACTTCCTAAGTCCTGCACATAACATATATACTTATAAACAGAGACGTATGTATATCAAAGATGGCTTTACATGTAAATGTCTCTGGTTTTACTTACTGACGAGTTAATGACATAAGAAAGGTATGAATAATGATTTTGTTTCCATACATCATTGAAATAAAACATATCGTATTCCATTTTCGGATTAATAATTTGTATAATGATAGGCCAGACAATGATGATTTAAACAAGTCCAAAACACTGGCACCATTTGAAGTCCAAATGTGAAGTACCCCCTCCCCAAAATTGAAAACGTCGCGGGGCTTGCACATCAAAATACCTCCAGCTACGCCCCTGCCAGTGTGCAACTGTTCAAAGAGAGATAACTCCTTCACTGTTAACACCAAAAAAAACCCCAATATCCACAGTGGCCCACACTAACAAATGTTTTGCTGGGTATTTTCTTGCACGTCAGATATATGTATGTGATAGGCCTGATCATACTCCGTTTCTTTAGGTGTAACATAAATATGAAATATTGATACACTCTAATTATGAAATCCTCTCCTACTTGGACTCCGATTATTTTTCGTATTATGAGTCAATCCGTATTCCGTGTCGTAAATTACGCACCATAGGTAATATGGCAGCAATGGATTCTAAGAACGCACAGAAGACATGGGAGTTCAGCAATAATATAGAAAATGTCAACTCACATGACGAAATATACAGATATGACAAGCAACAACAGCAAGACATTTTAACAGCAAAACCATGGGAGAAGGAGTGAGTTGCTTAATCATTATTACCACCCATCAGATCAGATAATGCATCAGTCGCCCTGGTCTAAGTAGGCTCTAGCCTCTACTAGGACCTATACAGTACTGTACTGTATAGATCTAGGCCTTGTAACAGAACTGGTAGATTATATACACTGTATATAATTAATGTGTTTGATTGCTAACCTAGTTAATAAGTTCGGAGCTCCCATTAGCTGCAGTGCACCTTCGCTCTCATGTTACATCTGAAACTAATCTTAACACATATGACATGTATTGCCATATTTCAGAAGTCATTTACATTTTTGCAGTGTGGCAATATATTTGTTTTTACAGCTGTATATTTGTTGTATTTGGCCAAAAACAAAAAAATGTGTCATGTACACTGTACCATCATCACAAGTATATGGTATGATTATATTTTGCAGTCCTCACTACTTCAAGTATATAAAGATCTCAGCTCTTGCCCTCCTGAAAATGGTTATGCATGCAAGGTCAGGGGGCAACCTAGAGGTGATGGGTCTGCTGCTAGGCAAGGTGGACGGAAACACCATGATTGTAATGGATAGCTTCGCTCTACCAGTGGAGGGAACAGAGACGAGAGTCAATGCCCAAGCTCAAGCTTACGAATACATGGCTGCCTACACAGAGTCCGCCAAACAGGTCTGTATATTTAGCCATTCTTAGACAAGTTATCTATACCAACAAAGCCATCAAGGCAGCTTAGATTACAAGGTTATATTCTAGACTTTAAAACATACGCCACACGTGCTTGCAACATTTTTGAAAATTAATTTATTGGGGGGAAAATATTTATTAATAAAGGGAAAAAATGTTAAACGGTATGCGGCTTCAGACTTTTTCATTGTCCTATAAAATTATCACATTTTGAAAGGCTTGCATGATGCACCATGAAGCACTTCAGTTTTAAATGGTGTATTGTGATTAATGAGACCATATTCTATGTAGATATAAATTGTGATGATGATGTTACAGGTTGGGAGGCTGGAGAATGCCATCGGTTGGTACCACAGTCACCCTGGGTATGGGTGCTGGTTGTCTGGCATAGACGTCAGTACACAGATGTTGAATCAGCAGTTCCAGGAACCATTTGTGGCTATTGTTGTAAGTATGGGGTCAAACAAGCTCTGCTCTGGTTGGCTTTGAAAGTTGGATTGATTGTTTTTATATGAAATTCTATGAAGTTCCCTCAAATAAATAACCTTGGTCCACTTTCACATTGGTTAATTATGTAAAAGCCTGTAAAACTTCTTCAGAACAACTGAAAGGCTAAGAGTTTGTTCTGACCCTTTGCCAGTTGGTACCTGGCATGAAGTAGTATTCACTTTCCTCAAAGAAATGACCTTTTCCTATTTTTAAGATCATAGAGGTCAAATATGTAAAAAAAAAATTAAAATCTACTGCAATACCAGGAGGCCATGGATGATGGTATTTGACAAGTAACATATTTGGACTGAGTAGTACATGTACAGTTTATAATGTTCCATTTAGTCAGGAACCCAATATATGGATATAACTTGCCATGTAGGCCTACTTTTAAAGGAAACATATTCCCAGGATTGCACAAATATCCAGATGAGCAATATATGTCCTCTGGGCCTCTCATTATTGTAAATAGTGAAAATCTTGGTATCCATTACTAACCTTCCTATTAAACATAGACTATCACACTAAAAAGAATATTGTACACGCTGATATGGTCATTCAGACAATGGTTCCAGTATGATATTACATACTTGATACTTGTTTACCATGCTTAAATTTAATTTTCTTTGTGCTAACATTCTACTCCCATTACAGGTGGACCCTGTCAGAACGATATCAGCTGGCAAAGTCAATATAGGAGCCTTCAGAACCTACCCTAAGGTAAGTAGAAATATAACAATAATTAGGGGGGTATGTTTAACAGACCAATAGTAAAGTAGGGGGGGGTATACGTAACAGACCAATAGTTACAGGGGTGTGGTATGTAGTAATATGCAGTTGGTGTAGAAACAGCTGAACAATAACTATCTACATGAAGTACTGCTAATTCAAAAGGTATTACACCATGTAAGATATTGGGGATAGAGGGGTTCTCCATAAGGATATACTAATTAGATTGTCAGAAATAAGGGTCGCTGGCATTCTGAATCCCAATTCTTTATATTCATCACACAATGTTAATATTATAAATGCCAGAATGAATACAAGAGTAAATCAGTAATGTATTACAAACATACTTATAGCTTGGGTATCAATTTTCATGACACTTACTACTTTTACATATGTACAAAATAACCATTACATATATGATAAGTTATGTAGATTTCAAACTTTTCAACATTTCCCAAAAACAAACTCTCTTTATGAAAAGTGTAATTACCAAAAAGCCTTCAAACTCTTATTTTGAGTAAAGCCAATTGAAACGTTCTATTGTAAGAATACAATGATCAATCTATGTACGAGTCCCGAGTCCAGTACTCATAAAATTATGAAAGGACTCATAGAAATTCTGGAAATGCTTCAATTTAACATTGTGGGACCCATTATTTTCAGCAATGTGTACAAAAAGGACCCATGAAAATAAATTGTAAATTGACCGCTGAGAATATGAATGATATTGGAAAAGTACAATGTATACCTTAACCGTCAATGTTTGTTTCAGGGATATAAGCCCCCCGATGAAAGTCCCTCAGAATATCAGTCCATTCCACTCAATAAGATAGAAGACTTTGGCGTTCATTGTAAACAGTAAGTAGCTGGTTATACTTGATAGATATACAGATATCAGGTAAGTATCAATAGATAACTAATATAGGCTACGCCTACTGTCAAATCCCATTGTTGTTCAAGCAATAAAATTTGTTGAAATCAATTAACATAAATATCAGGGATTGAAGTGCATTGCGAAGGTGTGTAGCCTCATGTACAAAATAAGGTCAAGGTCACTGGTATTATAGCGTGGTTACATCATGCCCTGGACTGTGCTCACTTGAGCCATTAGCATTTTCGTTATTAACGAAATGAAATGCGTATTTGCCTAAAGAAAATATATGCCTTTAGCTACTTTCGCTATTAATGGAATTTGTGTTGAATAAACCATTTTCATAAACACTTGACTCCCAATAAATGTTTAATAAGAATTGATCCAATTCAATGGATGGTATGTTAGATACATCGGAACTTATATTAATATTAACACTTAATTTTGACTCTACTAATAAGTAAAAGTTGCTAAAAGAAGTTCTTATTTGCTAAAAGAGAAAAGGGGTCTTCAGTGACTTTCGCTAAAGCATTTTTCAGACAAGAGTGAGCAATAGCTGGAATGCTCAATCTTTATATTACCCCTTAACAGAAGTGTTTGTTATAGGTTAGATGGTCAAAAGTGAAATATCACTTACCATAACCAGATTCTCTAGTACAAAGCTTCCATAAGGAAAACACTTCCCTGGAATAACTTTTTCAGGTTTGAAGACCCATGATCAATGTCACTGTAAACAGAGCAGGATAAATACCTTGGTGTCAAAAGTCAAACCATTTTATCCCTCATATTTGTTACTGCAAGGAAATAAATATTGTTCTGTAATATCTTACCTTATTTTCTTCTCCATGGGTCCATTATAATGTCAACATTTCTGAACAGCTTCCGTAATATGTTGTTATTTTTTTTCCCATGAAGAGCACCACTCACTTAATAAAATTCACATTTAAATCTTGTTTAGCTATAATCTTGGTGGTTGTTTAGACATATTGTTTTAACTGATGGTATATTGATACCACACAAGTATATATATGCAACGATTACTGGATTATTTACATTAAATATCATCATGATGTTTCAAAAGTTAAAGAGATAAGTCTGGCACAACTTGTCAGATTCTCTATGCTCCTAGTAAAGCTCTGGAGTAAATCCACTCTAATGTAGTATTATATAAATGTATTATTCCTACAGGTACTATGCTCTAGATGTTTCCTACTTTAAGTCTGCCCTGGATAGGAAACTGTTGGAATCTCTATGGAACAAGTACTGGGTGAACACATTAAGCTCTTCCAGTCTACTTACGGTAAGTACATATGCCATTCTTTTCTCAAACTTGCTTCTCACCATCATTATATTAGTGCATCAGGTAAACGTGTCCATAATGGCTAAATTTTGAAAGTTTGGAAGGTTTTACAGTGTGATTTTTTTGTGGCTACCAGTTACCAGCTAGACACACTTTTCAGGTCAGATGATTGTAATATTAATATTTATTGACTGTATGGACTTTTCTACAGAATGCAGACTACACAACTGGTCAAATCTTTGACCTGGCAGACAAACTGGAGCAGTCCGAGGTCCAGCTTGGCCGTGGAGGATTCATGCTTGGCATAGACTCACATGAGAAGAAGTCTGAGGATAAATTGATGAAGGCAACGAAAGA
The DNA here is from genome assembly GCA_947623455.1 of Mimachlamys varia. Lineage (NCBI taxonomy): Eukaryota > Metazoa > Mollusca > Bivalvia > Pectinida > Pectinidae > Mimachlamys > Mimachlamys varia. Next base: position 51,221,815 of record OX392530.1, read on the forward strand.
TGGGTAGGTAGTCAAACCTTGGAGAACATTAGAACAGATCCTTTTTAGCGATTGTAATGTAAAAGAATCACTTAAACAATAACAGTCCCTATAAAGTCCTTAACTTATGTCTTTAAATTTGTCCTCAATCGCAGAAAATCCTGGGCAGAGCATATCTGTAAACCATTCCAAGGACCATAAAACTTGTCAATCTTATACAATGTATATCGGTTGTCCTAACTTCTCTACCTTATATTAAGGTTATCCTAATCCTAATGCTACCAGACAACCCAATGGGGAGTCAACATACCCCACACAATAGCTAAATATCCAACAAATATCATATCACCATACAGTTGTATTCGGCTAAATTTTAGCAAATTTCAGAAGACTCTGTAAAATAAAAGAAACAGTTCCTTTATCAACGAATTCAGAAGATTCAATAGCTGACATGATTCGAGAAATCTCTGAAACATGTCTACAGCAGTAAGCTCTTATTGCTTTTAAACTTTCTATCATGATTTTCAGTCTATGAGGAAACATTGCAGAATAATTTCATTTCATTGATTTACAGGTGTAAACCCACAATGGAATCTATCCACGGTCTGATGTCACAGGTGATCAAAGACAGACTCTTCAACAGAGTACACCTGGCCAAGTGATGTGTTACTGTCAGCAGCTGGGTACATGGTCATGTGACTTTACTAGAGAACACCTGACCAAATGATCATGTGACTTTACTAGTGGACACCGGTACCTGACAAAGTATTTATGTGATTTCACCAGAGAACACCTGACCAAATGGTCATGCGACTTACCAGTGGACACCTGACCAAGTATTTATGTGATTTCACCAGAGAACACCTGACCAAATGGTCATGCGACTTACCAGTGGACTCCTGACAAAGTATTTATGTGATTTCACCAGAGAACACCTGACCAAATGGTCATGCGACTTACCAGTGGACACCTGACCAAGTATTTATGTGATTTCACCAGAGAACACCTGACCAAATGGTCATGCGACTTACCAGTGGACTCCTGACAAAGTATTTATGTGATTTCACCAGAGAACACCTGACCAAATGGTCATGCGACTTACCAGTGGACTCCTGACAAAGTATTTATGTGATTTCACCAGAGAACACCTGACCAAATGGTCATGCGACTTACCAGTGGACTCCTGACCAAGTATTTATGTGATTTCACCAGAGAACACCTGACCAAATGGTCATGTGACTTTACCAGTGGACACCTGACAAAGTATTTGTGATTTCACCAGAGAACACTTAACCAAATGGTCATGTGACCTTACTAGTGGACACCTGTGATTTCACCAGAGAACACCTGAATTATTTACTCAACTAAGTGATTATATGACTGTTTACCCAGCTGTCAAAGTGATCATGTGACTGTTTACTCAGCTGAGTGATCATGTGACTTTACCAGAAAACACTTGGCTAAGTGGCCATATTACCGTCTACTTGGCTGATAGTAAATTGTTTTGGTAAAGCAATAATGTGTCAAAGTGTAAAGTGAGAATTTACAATACTTGTGGATACGTTTATGTTGCTAAGACAATTGGTATGGCGAGAAAGTGAGTTGAATGTGTGTCTCAATGGAATAAATCAGCCAGACAAATGCTTCATGGACATGGAGAGATAATTAAGTACTATCCTTATGCTATTTATATGTGTTTGCTAGTTGTTATGTGAACAATTTCTCTTCTGAACACTGTCAATAGCGATCAATATTGGTCCATAAATACTAGTATAAAATGTCAAACTATTTTGTATTTATAAATACCTGCAAAACAATAAAGCCATATTAAATAAATGAAATGTTCATTCTTTATTTAATATTAAACTGTAGATTACAAATATATAAAGTTCTCCACCATATTACCAGTGATTCACACCACGTGTCTGTCTCTTCACACGATTGTCACTTTACACCATTTGTCCCTTCACACCATCTGTCGCTCCCCTCACACCTTCTGTCAATCTCTTCACACCATCTGTCAATCCCCACTTCACATTTGTCACTCCCTTCACACCTTGTCAAACTCTTCACACCATGTCACTCCCTTCAAACCATGTCAATCTCTTCACACCATCTGTCTGTCTCTTCACACCATATGTCAATCTTCACACCATGTCTTACTTCTTTAAAATCATGTATACTTCCTTCACACCATCTGTCGAACTCTTCACAGCATTTCACTTCCTTCAAACCATGTCAATCTCCTCACACCATCTGACACTCCCTTAACACCATGTCAATATCTTCACACCATCTGTCAATCTGTTCACACCATGTCACCCCCTTCAAACCATGTCAATCTCTTCACATCATCTGTCACTCCTTTGACACCATATGTCGATCCCTTCACACTATCTGTTGCTTCTTTAATACCATCTGTCCCTTTACACCATCTGTCCCTTTATACCATCTGTCCCTTTACACCATCTGTCCCTTTATACCATCTGTCCCTTTACACCATCTGTCCCTTCACACCATCTGTCCCTTTACACCATCTGTCCCTTTACACCATCTGTCCCTTTATACCATCTGTCCCTTTACACCATCTGTCCCTTTACACCATCTGTCCCTTTACACCATCTGTCCCTTTACACCATCTGTCCCTTTACACCATCTGTCCCTTCACACCATCTGTCCCTTTACACCATCTGCCCCTTTACACCATCTGTCCCTTTACACCATCTGTCCCTTTACACCATCTGTCCCTTTATACCATCTGTCCCTTTACACCATCTGTCCCTTTACACCATCTGTCCCTTCACACCGTCTGTCCCTTCACACAATCTGTCCCTTTACACCATCTGTCCCTTTATACCATCTGTCCCTTTACACCATCTGTCCCTTCACACCATCTGTCCCTTTACACCATCTGTCCCTTTATACCATCTGTCCCTTTACACCATCTGTCACACCCTTACACCATCTGTCCTTTTACACCATCTGTCCCTTTATACTATCTGTCCCTTACACCATCTGTCCCTTTACACCATCTGTCCCTTTACACCATCTGTCCCTTTACACCATCTGTCCCTTTACACCATCTGTCCCTTTACACCATCTGTCCCTTTACACCATCTGTCCCTTTACACCATCTGTCCCTTCACACCATCTGTCCCTTTACACCATCTGCCCCTTTACACCATCTGTCCCTTTACACCATCTGTCCCTTTATACCATCTGTCCCTTTACACCATCTGTCCCTTTACACCATCTGTCCCTTCACACCATCTGTCCCTTCACACCATCTGTCCCTTTACACCATCTGTCCCTTTATACCATCTGTCCCTTTACACCATCTGTCCCTTCACACCATCTGTCCCTTTATACCATCTGTCCCTTTACACCATCTGTCACACCCTTACACCATCTGTCCCTTCACACCATCTGTCCCTTTATACCATCTGTCCCTTTACACCATCTGTCACACCCTTACACCATCTGTCCTTTTACACCATCTGTCCCTTTACACCATACGCCACTCCCTTACACCATCTGTCCCTTTACACCATCTGTCCCTTTATACTATCTGTCCCTTACACCATCTGTCCCTTTACACCATCTGTCCCTTTATACCATCTGTCCCTTTACACCATCTGTCCCTTACACCATCTATCCCTTCACACCATCTGTCCCTTTACACCATCTGTCCCTTCACACAATCTGTCCCTTTACACCATCTGTCCCTTTACACCATCTGTCCCATTACACCATCTGTCCCTTTACACCATCTGTCCCTTTACACCATCTATCCCTTCACACCATCTGTCCCTTTACACCATCTGTCCCTTCACACAATCTGTCCCTTTACACAATCTGTCCCTTTACACCATCTGTCCCTTCACACCATCTGTCCCTTTACACCATCTGTCCCTTTATACCATCTGTCCCTTTACACCATCTGTCCCTTTACACCATCTGTCCCTTCACACCATCTGTCCCTTCACACCATCTGTCCCTTCACACCATCTGTCCCTTCACACCATCTGTCCCTTCACACCATCTGTCCCTTCACACCATCTGTTCCTTTACACCATCGGTTCCTTACACCATCTGTCCCTTTACACCATCTGTCCCTTTATACCATCTGTCCCTTTACACCATCCGCCACTCCCTTACACCATCTGTCCCTTTACACCATCTGTCCCTTTACACCATCTGTCCCTTTACACCATCTGTCCCTTTATACCATTTGTCCCTTTATACCATCTGTCCCTTTACACCATCTGTCCCTTTACACCATCTGTCCCTTTACACCATCTGTCCCTTTACACCATCTGTCCCTTTATACCATCTGTCCCTTTATACCATCTGTCCCTTTACACCATCTGTCCCTTTACACCATCCGCCACTCCCTTCAAACCATATGTTGCTCCTTTCACACCATTTGTCACACCCTTCACACCATCTGTCCCATCATACCATGTCTATATTTTCACACCATATGTCACTCCCTTCACACCAACTTACTGTCTCTTCACATCATCTGTCACTCCATTCACACCATGTAACTCCCTTCTCACTGTCTATTAGTCCCTTTCACCATCTCTCATTCCATCCATGCGTCGTTTTGTACGTGCATATCTTATAATTCAATTACCTGCAATTACTAAATGGTGTACTAGTCCTTCATTGGAAAGCAGTGTCGCACATTACAAGCAGGTTATGTGCTTATCGTTCGACAGAGTTATAGACCTGTATTCAAACTCAAAAAGTCACCGCATAAATAAACAAAGGGATACAAGGTAGACATTTAAATTCTAAGATAACCGTGCCAGTTGTGGAAATGTAAGCATCTTCTTTGTCAAAGATAATATCGAGGTGTATATATGCATAGGGAGATTCCAGGAACAATTAAGTCTTTAATCATAGCTGAAAGTACAAGTACAGTAAGTATGATTTCTTTATTTTAAATTGGGTCCTTTCAAAATCTCTAATGCAATTATCCATCCATATGATTGCTGGCTAAGACCTCTAGGCTGTCATCTTTGACTAATCAAAGCGTCTTTCATTTATCGGATCCAAACGGAAGGTCGGGCCCTGCTGAAATCTGAAAAAAAAAATCACTTTTATATCTAGGCAAGTTTTGTATTCTTTCCTCAGATTAAGGAACTTTGTGAAACTGCCCAATCTGATGGCGCCAAACTCGGATGAGTTTTTTCACATCAAAATATTCCATATGGAAAACGCGTTTTGCAAGATTCAAGAAATATCACTCAGTCGTATATAGCAACAAAAACAGCTGTAATGACGACAAATACAAGGTGAAAACATCACAGCTAGGTAGTCAACAGTATCGGTCAGTTCACGTGTAATTTGGTAAGAGTTCAACAGAAAATGTACTTGTTTTTAGTTCCATTTACCTACTGCGGGGCGACATCAATTATCAAGAGCTAGGAACAACCGTACAAGTTAACATAAAATGGACATCATTCATCACGGGTGAAGGTTGAGAAGACGTTTATAAAGTTTTTTTCTTCAAAAAGGTGGCCATGGCATATTGGATTACAGACCTACCAATACAACAACACGCCATAGACCATCTCCGGATCAATTCAGGCAACTTTGAGCTCAATCGCATGGGGGAAAGTGAAGAAGAAAAAACGGGGTTTTATGATTGAACAGCTGGGTAAACCCTTCTCAAGTTGCCTACAGTTACTGACAGAGGACCCCAATCGCATCGCAGCGTTCTGCTTGATGGATAGCTGCTGATGAGGCCGTAGACGCACAGCTTCTCCAACAAGAGATTAAGCAGGAGATGATCAAACACCTTGGAGAGACATGTAAGTAACGTATGTCACCGACCATTTTATTCTCGTCCAAGGCCATTCATCAGTCCGCCAGGAGTCGCAATCGAGTAGCTATATAGACTGGCAGAGGTGGACACCACGAGAAAGTCCTGAAGGCAGCCAGGAAGTGGTTAAATTTGTAACTTTTCATGTTAAAATACAAACAAATACCTCAGACAATAGCTGGTACAATACTAACGAGTCTATGGTTGGCTTTGTCTAGAGGAACATTTTGTGTAGATAGGAATTGCGTGGGTCCGCTTCAGAGAGTTTTGTTCATTAGAGTTGATGGCGGGTTACATAGAAAAGAGGTACTCACTGGAGTTAAGAATTCTAGCAGAAATGCCATCCACTCAAACAGACTTTTCTTGTGAGATCCGATACATTGTCAAGATCTTACTTTTCCATGACAACATTAGGGCCCCGCTATAATATACATGTAGTGGCGATTGCACCAAAGTGATAACTCCCCTCCTCTCTCTCTCTCTCTCTCTCTGGATGTCCGTGAGTCTGTCGGAAACACTTCCGTTTCCACTTCATAACTTTGTTATCTGAAGAAAGATGAAACTTCAAACTGATTGTTAATAAACCTTTATGAAAAGGTGTTGCGTACTTCATTCAATTTGTCCTCCAAATATCAAGGTCTCAAGTAGGGTTTTTCACGTGATCCCTTCATTATGAAACGCATTCGTTTCCAGCCAATAACTTTGTAATCTGCCATAGTGTAGAAATGAAGTTTTGCATGATTACTTAACCACTACAAAACTGATATGCAGTACGCTCTCATTAAATCATTGCGACCTTGATCCAAAGATCAAAAGTCGAAAATGTCTTATTGCGTCAAACATTCAAGGTGTACGCCAAGGTGATGCCAATCCTCACTGTGTCTAATTACAAACCTTAAACTTCAAACATTTTAACTGCCGGACATTTATTTTGTGACGATATTATGAAGCAAAGTTGGTTTAAAATGAGCAAGAAATCGATTGTCCGAAGGTCAAGGTCACTAGGTTTAAGGTCAATGTCAAAATTGTAGCTTTTCAGTCATGAAAGACATTTTGGGGCATAGTTGGCTTAAATTAAACAAAGAGGTGACTGACCAAAGTTCAAGGTCACTGCGTCAAAGATAAAGGTCAATTTTTGTAGTTTTTCACTGATAAAAACAATTGTCATGACATTATGAAGCAAAGTTTATTGAAAATGATTAAGGATGCATCTGATCAAAAGTCAATGTCACTAGGTTGACGTCAAGCCCAAAATGATAGCTTTTCATTAATGAACAATTTGTTATGACATTATGATGCTAAATTGGTCGGAATTAAACAAGGAATCGATTCGCCAAAGCTCAAGGTCACGGGTTCAAAGGTCAATGTCACATTTTGTAGCATTTAACCGAATGAAGTTGTTTTTATGACATTGTGAAGCAAAGTTTGTTGGAATTAAACCAGGAGTCAATTTACAAAAAAGTCAAGGTCAGCAAGTCAAAGGTCGAGGTCAATTTTGCAGCTTTTGACATTATGAAGCAAGTTAGTGAGTTTTCATCAATGAATCAACAAAGAGGCCGAGGTCACTGATTCAAATGTCAAGAGAAGCCTTTGGAACTTTTCACTTTTGAGAATTCAATTGAACAAAGATCAATTAAAGTTATTTGTTTTGACCATTTTGTCCACAGTTCAAGGATTGAATATTTAGAGAGATCAATAGCTACGGGGCGTTGCTGACCTGTCAGTGTTCAAGTTCCAACTTGGTAATTGGCTCTAAGGGGGCTGGCTCAACCTGTTTAAAAGAATTGATCATGTTTCGTAACTGCTCTGCATTTTTCCTTAGCAACACATGTTAAGATATAGCTCAATGACCCATTTTTCTGATGATTTTACCGAAATATAGACCTTAGATGAACATAACAAAGGAGCGACAGCCGACTTCAAAGCCTGTCATTTTACCGTTAGTTAGCCGCGAGTTGTTTTTCAACATGTGCATCAAAGGGTCAAATTACTCTTTTTGTTCAACCAACAAGATGGCACAGACAATCTGATTAAAATACAGATCCTCACTATTACTATCGTGTGTATGCTTCACACGATAGTAATAGTGAGGATCTGTATTTTAATCAGATTAGCACAGACAGAGCCATACGTTTTGCCATGATGTATTAGAGAAGTTTAGAAGATTTAGGTTAGCGTGTATCCCTTGGATATCAAGACACCTTAACTTTCGTCCGGTTTTTGGTACATAGTTTTCGATACATGATTTTCCAGAAGGCTTTCGGCACCCACCATTGATGATCTTTGTTACTTTTTTCTTGGAAAGTTGGATGTTGTTCGTTCTTTTCTTTTCCTCTTACATGTTATTATCTTATAAATTGCATGAAGTTCGATAATTACAATAATCGGCTTTTACAAACATCTGACCGGTTCATTCGTGTCATAAGGCCATGTCATAAATATGGTTATAGGCATATACATGTGAAATGAAACTATTGTAACGTCATAATAAAATACCTTATTGTTACACCCATGTGAAATAACACTATTGTAACATCATTTACCTCTTTATCACGTCATATGAATTGGTCTCGGTTGTGAAAATGGTACGTACAGCTGTACATGTATACCGTCAAAGCGGAAATTTTCAAAAATCAAAAGAACACAAGTTAGAGTCACATTGAACATAGGCAGAAAATTTGAGAAGTATCCATCCAATATTTGTTAAGAAATAGCAATAACAAACTTTAACTGTCAAATCTAAGATGGCCACCTGTCGGCCATATTGATTTGTTTCTGACGAAAACTTTACAATCAAGCTTTCCTACCGAAATAGCGATAATAATTACTAAATTACTGAAAACTACGGGAGAGCATTAGGACCAAGCAGAAAAAAAAAACAGAATTTTTTTTTCTCCCTACAATTGGACCTACGTATACATATGTACATGCATGGCTCTAATGCTCTTCCGTAGAAAACGGACCATGAAGATTCTATTCCGTTCCGTGATCCCTTCGATTTTTTTTTACAGCGCCACCTATTCAAGTCTCGGACAAAATGCAGGTGCGCATTTAATGTTAAATCTTCGTTTTTTTTATTTTTTGAATTATGTGACCGATTTTAATGAAACAGATTGAGTTATTAACACAAACTACATTTACAATGTAGAATATATCCGATCGAACGAAATTTACACGTTGTTTTCGATTTATTTACAGTGGTGATGCAGGAGGTCACGTGACTGATTGGATATAATATGGCGGACGACAAGGTGGTGTTACCGGACAATATCTGCAAGAAACGATAAGTTGCTGAAAGATTCATGTAATGTTGAATATCTTTTGATAATGCAACAAGGCACACGGCCACAAGATATGTTTTTAACACGTGCGCTAGAGAAAATCTTGAGCGACAAGGAAATTAAGAAGGCTCATCATTCTCAACTGAAGCGAGCTTGTGAGGTGGCACTCGGTAAGACTGTTTTGCAATATGAAGTGTTGTACTCGCTGTAGCGGATTACGTTAACTGTATTGCGTGCCAGCTATCCCAAATATACTGCATAACGACAAGTTAGTCTGAAGACCAACTATCTGGATCTTCAAGTCATTCACATGCATATGCCGGTTGTCTATTTTGACAACCACACAAGCCCCTCCCACTTCATGCCCCCCCCCCCCCCCCCCTTCCACACTCACCTCGCGATCGCCCGACACATGAACCAGCGGAAAACACTAAGTAATACAAATTTTCGTTGCACACACCTACCGCGTAAACAAATATAATTGTATGCACACTACCTTACGTTCATATTGTTTGCTAACAAATGCTTGCTTTTTATGGATGGGTTTCAAACAATAACATTGCAAAGTTGACGTATTGATATTAATTCGAGTACAGTACTGTTTAATTACAAAATGATTAGAGAAGGTTTATTTTGGTTTTCTTACTAGATCATCTTCAAAGAAAGGTGATTAACAAGTAATATGCTGACTGTAACGCATGAGAAAGTTCAGCCACTATGCCTCAAAATCCCTATGACACAATGAGGACATCAATGTTTAGTCTAAATTGACATAACTTATTAATAAAGAATGAAACCTAGAATAACAATTAGTTGACAACCCTGTCTATTGATGTTATGGTAGTGCCATCATTTGATTTCGATGATTAGTCCCATAAATTATGAAGCAGTTAAATATTCAGGGGTTTACTGTAGGGGCCGGGTACCTGGTCCTTCTTACTGGTTGAATTAGGTTTGGTTGCAACTTCAGACTCTGTCTTTCAAATTATGAACCAATTATATAACAATATCCAATCATCGTTAGGTTTACTTCTTCCAATTACAAACATTTTTTTGATTATGATTTAAAACTGCATGATTGTCCATCACTGCTATTAGTGATTCAATAATGTAATAGCCTTTCTACACTCGCTTAAGCTGTATTTGTATTGATAGAACAGTTTTCCAGATTTATTCTTGCATGAAATTTTCCCTCACAATATTTGGCCTTGCATGCAGGCCATCTATAGAAACGGATAATTTATGACTACCCTGCATTTTTGGGGTACTGTACATTTGTGTGCCAAATTCTGTCAGACATTTGGACATATATCCAGGTAAGAAATAAATTGTGTTTCAAAAACTTAGCCATGTCTGTCTTGGTAGAAATGACCAGCCTATAACAGATCAGTTTGGGTGATGTTTTCTCAATTATCTTTATGCCCTGCCGCAAAGTGGTGTGGGGCATTAGTGTTACCCTTGTCTGTCTGTCCGTACCTGTTTCAGGGTAGTTTCTGCATTTAGGTCAGTTTTGGCATGTACCATGCCTATAGTCATGAAGCTTTATAGGCTAGTAGTAATGAATAGTTTTGGTTGCAGGGTTTTTATATGACCTTTGGACAACTTTAAGATGGGTGTCCAGCAGGTACAGCTGCGCTAGAGAAGCCCTGTTTTTAATCACATTTGTATATATAGCACTTCCCCACCTCACACCAAGATTGCACATACAACACAGTACGTGATACTCCACTTGGAGGACTGTACGTATACTACACCAGGAGAATAAGACCTTCACCTTTGACAAAATTAGTTACTTACATATAGCGGAAAGCAGAGCATCCATGTTTTACATACTTATTTCTGGATTAAGTTTTCTGTATATAGCCCTCGTGAATGGCCAAATTTAATATGGAATCATTGCTGAGTGCTGATGCTGCTCTGTTTATTGCAATTATCATTGTACCATGCTTAATATATATATGACACCAATATATACATATGTAGATGTCATTACCCATATCGAAAGGGAAACAAAGTCACAAAGTTTCGTTTTTCCTATTTTAACTTGATAATTGAACATTTTGTGCAGAATTTAACTTCAATTTATATTGGAGGTCTGGGTTGTATGACACACCTGTGTGTGGATATACACGGATGTATGTTCGGTGACTGCAGTCATTGTAATTCCAAATGTACACAAAGATTCCTCCATTAGATGGTATGGCCATGGGATCAATTTGAACCTGGCCAGAGCAGAGGATGGCGGATATCAATATTAGTACTAAATAGCGGGTAGTAATCATGAAGTGCAATCATTTTTATAATATCATCCAATGAATCAATGTCAACAATTCATACATAAATATGACAAATGGTATTAATGATATAGAACAATGTAGAATATATGTATGAAATAAGGGAAAACATGGGCATCAGTTAGAGAAACATCAAATTGATAAGGTATCCAAAAATTGTTTGTAATTTTTCTTACCAAAAAAACAAGCCAAAAACCTGACAACCCTGTTTTATGATTGATTGGTTTCTTGTAAAAATAACAAAATTAATGTTAGTACTTTGTTGCAGTAGAAAATATTTATTTTCACTACAAACCCAGGCCTTGTACAGTAGTTAGTCAATGTGTACTACTGTATATACACTGTAAATGATAATAAAGGTATGTTTTTTGCCAAAAGGCAAATAAATAATAAAATTTAAATGCCTATCACTGTAATGTCATGATCATGTAAACATTTAACAGTTTTTAATAAGCACTAGCAATATATATCCAAGTTGATTACCTGAACAAGTGCTTGTCTGAATATAGATATCTATCAAGCAGACATGCATACAGAACGTATGAAAACAAATTACGGTAAACCTTCGGTCAGTTCGACCAAAATTAAATAAATATTGTCAATCCTGATCGAATTATACGAAATTACAGCCGCTGGAATAAAGAGGAGTTCGAACTATCCAGGTTGACATCCGAGAACTTTGACATCGGCAAAAAAATCACGGCAAAGAGTCAAATCGTTGTTCCTCAAAAATGATGGCCTATTACGATTTATTTGTAAATCTAAAGATGAGCAATGATTTATATAAGTAGGACTTAAATGTTCACTTTCATATTAGGCCTAATTATCAAGTTAATTCGCAAAGAAGAGAAAATATGCGGAAGTTGGATTGAAACTGCATTTAATTACAGATTTATACTTCGATCGATTATTTCGCTCGGCAGTTGTATAGGTAATATATCAATTAAGATATAAATCAGGTATCGGTGACCAGGCCGCGATTATGTAATCAAAATTTAACACTGTAATGCCATGATAATACACACGTACCTGTCAGCGTGTGTGACACTTTATTCCGCGCTCCGATGCTAATCGGGGTCATAAAGATGTTTGATTAGCGCATGCACATGTTTATGTTTACAAGAAAGAAACATTGGTAAAATGTGGCTAATTGTTTATGCAAAAATTTTCCGAAAAAGCTGACAACAATATCGCACATCACGAGTACTACACGTTATACTATTGTTTAACATAGATGGTGTGAAAATAGATCAGTTTACACAAGTTTTGCGAGGCTTTAAATTGCAATGCCGAGAGCAATCCATTACGTAAGTTCAGTACACATGTACAGGCCTAATCAAATTCTGTGTGTTCGTACTATCCGAAACCTGTGTAAGCAAGGTTCGAACTTTTAGGAGTCAAACAATTAATTTTTCTATTACTGAAAGGCTGTGTTCGAACTATCCGCCGATTCGAACTAACCGAAGGTTTACCGTAAAGATCCAATATATATTGTATATTGGTATGTGCAGCACAGATCATGCCGATTGTGGCATGGACTATTCAAAATGCATCTGTGCCTTGGGTTTGGCATGAATAATTTGTGATATATATTTGTTGAGAAGTACTTGATGAATCCTTCTCAAATTTCATATGCAGTTGAGGTTTCCCTTGGTCTTTAGTTGTGCTTTGTTCAAATTTTGAGCTGATATATATACTGTATATATACTAATTCGGAAAAAAAATATGGCCGACTGTCATTTTAGTTTGTGCTCACTATTTCTTGAGAAGCACTAGATGGGTCTTTCTCAAATTTCATATGCAGTTTCCCGTTGGGTTTTTTGTGTCCTTTTGATTTTGGGACTGGTCAGAAAAACAAAATTGCCGACAGCTGGCCATCTTGGATTTTCACAATGAAAGTTTATTTAATTTAGTTTCCTCTTAGTCCTGATATTAAAGTGATAATTGTGTTATTTTGTTTTTTGGACTGATTGGAAAAAGAAGTTGCTCACAGGCTTCCATCATTCAATTAATATTTCCTTTTCTTAAGAAGAACTCAAAAATCTCATGTAGCATGACATTTAAAAGGAGATGTTAGAGAAAAGAATTAAAGAAAAAGATCCAACATTTCAAGAACAAATTGAAGATTTTGTATGGTGGGAGGCAGGAACCCTTTGGGATCTCTTGCAATTGTTAATTCTGCTCTTAATTCATATGTTAAAAACCTTAAAACAACACTTTGAAGTTAATAAATGTAATATAATCCTAGTTATATATGTTTCACTCTGTGTGTGCATGTCAAGTTGCATATAATACATGATGAATGATATAATTATTATATTTATGAACTATGAAAAAATGAAAGTGTCATATGGTATAGAAATCAACAATGCAGTTGGTTGTTCTTGTTTAGCTGGACACTTGAAAACTTGATTTATGAAGCACTAGATATAGTTTTGACAAATAATTAGCTTATTTCATAGACGAATTCAAGACTTAGAATGTAAATATAATATATATTATATACACACAGGATTTTGATGCATACTGTACACAATTATGCATCATTTCATAATAAATAATATTCAGACTGAAGACAGGCGTTTTAAAACTGACAAGAGTTATTTCAAGTTATACCGGTAGTCATCCGTCCCTGTTGACCTCCTAGCTACATGTTAATTATGTTCTGGTATATACTGCCACTCAGGAAAAGGAAGTTGCTCAATGATACAATATATGTAACATGTTTTAACATTTGATATAATTATCCTCAGTACATATTTGCTATTCTGACAGCAAAGTCCCAAGGTTTGCTCAGGGCTATAAAAAGGTAATTACCCGATCAGTTTACACTACCGTCATAGGTACATTACATTAACTTACATAGGTAACTTAGGGAAAAAAACACCTGTTCATGTGAAAGATCTGAGAAATCATCAAATGAGAATTAAGTAGCCACGTAGTGATTTATTTTTTTGTAAGCTTGTAATCATCACCACATTGGTGTATCTACTATAGGTTTGGATAGTGACAATTTCCTTTTTGCTCATTGGTAGAGATATCAATAAAGCTTATTAACTAGCAGGGTTCAATCTAACACACTTACACTGTACGTGTACATGTGTAGTAATGACATGCTTGTTAGTATTCACAATAATAAAACTGTAATGAAAAATTAATCACAATTTTTGGATTTGAAGTTTTGCCTCTAGACATAAAAATGCAATATATGTACAGATACATGCACTTGTATTCCTGTATCAAACAAGGTGTATGTATGATGATGTTGTACATCGGGAACATGGTCATTATACCCCCACAACAAAGATAGGGGAGGGATCAGCTTGTCTGTCTGTCTGGCCGGCTGTCTGTCTGTGGACACAATTTTGTACCAATTACTCCTTCCAGGATTATGCATGGATTTCAATAAAACTTTGTACACATGTGTTTGACCCCTTTAGTGACCCAATTAGGGGTAAAATTTAGCACATCTTATAAAATCATCTTCTCTCGTGAACCAACACTCCTATTGACTTGATATTTGTTATTTAGAGACCTTAGGGAGTGGTCTACAATATTTACAAGCGAAATAAAAAAGAGAGAAAAAATGGCTTCTCCAGGGGTGCTTTTTTCGACTTTGACCAATTTCAACCTAATTTAATAGAAATTAGCATCATAGTGAAGGAGATATATTCCCTATTGGCCCATGAGGGAGCTAAAAGGGGCCATAGACCCTATGGAGGGGGAGGGGCTGGCTGTAAAGGGTAAAAATATAATTGCGTATGATTTCACAAATTCTTATTAATGTAAATAATCTTGGACTGTTTTTGTTTATTTTCAGAGGAACTGAAGAAAGACAGCGGTGTTCACAAGTAAGATATATACAATATCTGTTGTCAGTGTTTTATTAGATTCTGTAACATCATTGTTGTTTATATAAATAAATCTTGCCTTACTTGTACAGTATACGTATCAGATATTTGATACATGTATTGATATTATAAATGAATTTTCTTCAACTTTGACATTTCTCATTGATTAATGGTAAATTGCATAAATTTCCTGATATTTTCTTTGAGATGACTCGTACATGTTGATCTGAGGTGTCTCGTTCTGTGTTCCAGAGATGACAAGTCTTCCTCTGCCCTCCCTATGCCTATACAAGCTGGCTTTGTGGAGGCAGATAAATACTTCATGCCATTTGAGTTGGCATGCCAGTCGAAGAGTTCTCGCATTGTAAACACAGCACTCGACTGTCTCCAGGTAAGGAAGATTTTATCTTTATACAGCCATGTTTGACATAATTAGAAAGTCTGGTAGACACAATTAGAAAGTCTTGTACAGGTAAATGACAAGTGGAACTCCTTCCGGTTTCTGAAATAACATACAATGTACACTGTACTTGTGTGTTGGTTTTGTTCTCCTCAGCAGCATACCACACAAAAGATGTCTCTATCCTATGCTCAACTTGACCATTGATAAGTGATGTTGTATATCCTTCTGACAGATTGCAGTGACTGTATTGGGTGGAAATGTTCTTTACTGTAATAACTGACTGTAGATTATAATGGCTTGACAACCTCGAGTGAAGACGAGTTGTGTGTATTTATGTTTTACAGAAGGTACAACTGTCTGTTAATTATCATGGATTGACAACCTCGAGTGATGACGAGTTGTGTGTATTTATGTTTTACAGAAGGTACAACTGTCTGTTAATTATCATGGATTGACAACCTCGAGTGATGACGAGTTGTGTGTATTTATGTTTTACAGAAGGTACAACTGTCTGTTAATTATCATGGATTGACAACCTTGAGTGATGACGAGTTGTGTGTATTTATGTTTTACAGAAGGTACAACTGTCTGTTAATTATCATGGATTGACAACCTCGAGTGATGATGAGTTGTGTGTATTTATGTTTCACAGAAGCTGCTGCTGTCTATTAATTATCATGGATTGACAACCTCGAGTGATGACGAGTTGTGTGTATTTATGTTTTACAGAAGCTCATAGCCTATGGCCACCTAACAGGGAACACTCCAGATAGTACAACCCCGGGGAAGCGACTCATCGACAGAATTGTGGAGACAATATGTGGCTGTTTCCATGGACCCCAAACAGACGAAGGAGTTCAACTACAAATCATAAAGGTACATAGCCTGCTAGGAGACAGTCATAAGCTTACACATTAACCCTCTTCCTCACAAGGAGGGAGACTCCACCAGAATTTACCAATCTCCCTCAAAATCTCCTTCATTTAAATCCAAACACAAACTCCAAAACTACACCCAGTGACATGGTATAGCGTTCCACTGTCACTGGTTTAGTGCTCCGCTGACGCTGGTTTAGCGCTCCACTGACACTGGTTTAGCGTTCTTCATTGATATCCTAGTTACTACAGGATGTGTGTAATGACCATAGCAGGTGTTTCTGGACTTTTGATGCACAAAATTGGAAACTTTAAGATAAATTGAGCAACACAGTTTCAATCATATTTAATGCACTTTCCCTCATTTGAAAGGTTTTAGAGGTTAACAGCTATGTAAGCTAGTGTCATTACATTGTTGAAAATACAATCTGGCTTCTATACTGGCTGTGATATTTGTTTTGTCTTAACTATATGTATACACAGATTGTTCATTTATTTGTTGACATCTTTAATAAAATGTTTAATACCAAGATTGTTCGTTTATTTGTTGACATCTTTAATAAATGTTTAATGATTTAAAAGTATCTTGAGACCTTTTTTTCCCTTTATCATATCAAGTTTGGTTTGTAAGTTAACTTGCTTCAGTAAGGTGATAGTAGAGGGCTACACATATACATTATATATAATGCATAATGTATACATAAAATGTGAAAACAATATTTTGAAAAAATATCTATCAAGATGATGTCTCGAAAGTTGAAGTAAAGCCAAGATGCATGACGTAAAAGTGCAGATTTCTATGAAAGTTACTGGGTAGATATTTTCTTGTTTAAATGTTTTGCTGTGGTTGCAGGCTCTGTTTACTGTGGTTAGATATTTTCTTGTTTAAATGTTTTGGTTTGGTAACAGGCTTTGTTGACGGTGGTGACATCCAACACCTGTGAGATACACGAGGGAACGGTACTTCAGACAGTGCGCACCTGTTACAATATCTACCTGGCCAGTAAAAACCTGATTAACCAGACCACAGCCAAAGCCACACTCACACAGATGCTGAATGTCATCTTCATGAGAATGGAGAATCAAGCTGTACGTACCTCTACTGGTGTTGTTTGTTATATTGTGAACACAATTCCCCTTGCTATATATTATTTACCCTTGCTGTAATATACAATGAGTACATGTACAGTCACCCTAGCTATACTGCCCAATGGAGAGTACTTGGGATTCATATTGATTTGGGTGGTATACCTAAGGAGATTTATATGATGTAATTGTAAGAAATGAAAAAAGGGAACCTGAACAGTGTTGTACAGTATGTTTACAGTATGTTTACGATTAGTGAAATGACAAAACAATTGAGATCATTAGTAAAGAGGTTTTCCATACAAGCAGTATTTCCCCTTGTCAGTAAGGTAATGATGATTCCATCTTCCTACCTGTGGATGATATTTGATATTGTATGTCTATAATTGATCATTTTGAGGCATGCTAAATAAGGTTACATAACAAGTGGTTGTTGGATATGGAATTTCACTCTAGATAATTATTTTTTGAAAGTTACATCAACAATCCGCACGTGATTTCCCGTCAAAGTTCTCAGCCAATCAGAAGTCCAAAAGGTCACATACCACTAGTGGTATATATCATACATTTCTCCAACTGTCAGCACATTTATTTAATGGTCTGAGAGGAGATATAACATAGGGTATTGTGGTAGAAATATGTTTGATATACCACTAGTGGTATTGTGGTAGAAACAAGGTTATCTTATTTCCTGTAATAATTGTGAAATGCAGATATTTCCTAACATACATCAGTTACTCATAGTTCGTATCAACAATAAAATTTTGCGATGTTCTTCTATATCTTCTACTGTGTATAGGCTGAATTGGGCAAAACAGTATTGATTAAAAATTTGTTCCTACTATGATTTGCTTGCTTCTGAAGCTTCAGGAGACGAAGCAGAGAGAAAGGTCTGCCAGTAAACTGTCTACAAAAAAGGATGAAGATAGCGAATCTCCAAAACCTGAAACACAGCCAGAGGTAATGTCTTTGTAAATATGTATACTTAATATGTGTACAGATACATGTCATAGGGAGGGATGCTCACCCTTGAACGAGTTGACAATAATTCTATCATTATTTGTGGCACTATTATATACAGAGTTATTGCCCATAAACATGTTTTAACAGAGGTGATTGACTTTGGATTTGTTACAAACAATTGCATTGTTCTTGTTGAAAATAACTCCAATGTTCATTATGTAGTCCTTCTTTTTCTTTAGGCATGTGAAAACATGACATGTTGATTTGTAAGGCCCACAGTGTCTTATACATACACCTCTTTCCCTTACAGAATGATGTTGGTGTAAGTGATTTAGAGACAGCGAGAGAACAGGAGAATGGCCCTGCAGACTCAGGTTAGGCAGTTTTCTGGTTCAAATTTAGGTCTTAGACTTTAACGGAGATTCCGAATTGTAAACAGGAAATATGGAATTACATTTAATTATGTGCATTATTTCATAAATTGTACTTGGTCACCTATTACATACCAGTTCACAGCTTTAAAACATCGTTGTTTATTGTTATATGTCCCTGTTTTTGCTTGGTAAATAGTCATTTCGTTATTATTTTCTTTATCTTTTTGAAGGAGAATGAGTATCAGTACTTGTATTGTGCACTCATATTTTTGTACATTAGAAACAATCTGTTTTTAAATTTCATACACATAATGATTTAACACTTTCAGCTGATTATAATATCTAAAAAGTTGTTAAGTAATGTCATATTTAGTGGTCTCCATGATATATAGATAGTAAATTTAATGCACAGAGTGCTATAATTTTGCATTAACCGCTAAAGTATCAAATAATAACTCTTTGCTCTATGTGGTAATATATATATTTTATAAAGTGAGTTGGATGTTTTGAAATAGGAGAAGAGAAGAAAGACGATGAAGAAATGACGACGGAGCAGGTTGTTTCCAATGTACTGGACGACATCCTGGACAAGGTCACTGAAGGTCAGTACCAACAAGATCATAATAGGTCAGAAGTCACAAAGGTCAACAACGAGGTCAAAGTCAAGGTCACATTA
This sequence comes from Mimachlamys varia, assembly GCA_947623455.1. Lineage (NCBI taxonomy): Eukaryota > Metazoa > Mollusca > Bivalvia > Pectinida > Pectinidae > Mimachlamys > Mimachlamys varia. The sequence goes on from OX392530.1 coordinate 51,241,430, forward strand.
GCTGGTCAACATACTAAAGTCCGAGGGAATACGGTTATAGAAATTCAGTACCAACAACATTAACAATACAATGCTATGACCTTTAAACTGACACAATATGTTAAATTTTGTGTTGTTAGTATTTGTTTTCAGTGATCAGTTTACAGTAGAAATGATTTCAGTGCCTTTATGGTTTGATCCAATGTCCTGTAGTGGTAATATGTGACAATGAACTAGCTATAATAGAAAGCTGTAGTGTTGTGAGCTGAAGTTTATTTCAGCAGAAGCTCATTGTATTTCACAGTTGTACTAGATGGTATAGTGTTTCAGGACCAGATAACTCTTCTTAGTCATCTCAATTTAAAAACATTTTCATGGGATTGTCAAATATAGAGCATCAATTTTAATATTGTTTATTCTGAATTGTATATATTTCATCTGAACCAGTATAAAGATTAACATATATTGCATGGTTTTTACATCATAGCTTCTATGCATATTCAAATTCATTCATTTATACATTTTTATAAATTATAAAAATGCATGCTTGTTATAATCTTTTAAATTTAAAACAGAAGTTTTTTGATGAGTTTGGATAATAGTATTATGAAGAGTTATGAGGTTACAAAGATTTGTGTCAGTTTAACCTGGAAGGCAATATAGAAATTGTCTTGGAAGTCTGATTGAAATATAACTCCCAATGTTTTGTTTTATGTAGTACAATACATTGAAGCTCTATGGTATACACTGATACTGGTTAGGATATTGCTGCATAACTTTTCTGCGAATGAAAAGTCATTTTTGGCAACTTTCAGTCTGATACAATTAGTAGAATCTGAAAGAAAACCAGTACCAAAACTAACCTGAAAATTTTGCATATTAAGAATTTAAGATAAAAGGGTCCCTATGCAATGTATTAACATTGGAAATGGGTGACATGTTGAATAAATAAGAGGAATACTTCTATGTTGGATACCTTCTGATAAATACTTCCTTACAGTCATTTCGTTTACCTATGTCTTGATCATTTTGTAAACCAATTCATTATGAAAATCTCCCCTTCTCCATCCTCCTCCCATTCTAAGGTCTGTTTCTTTGTATTCTGTATACGCTGTATAATCCCAGTCACAATACAGTTTATACAGATTAGGCATGGTTGTATCTTGTTTTAATATATTTAAATGCTGGTTAACATATCTACCCATTTGTAGATTGAATTAATGAAGCTCGTAGATTTTACATGTTTGCACATTAATGTAATTACTAACTGATTAATTCTTTGAAAGAATTTTTTTGTTAATTTTCCCCCATGCCAAGGTCTGACGACAGTGTGTATGTATATAAAGTGGCATTCTTACAATTCTTCATGTAAATTTGTTTTCTCGTTACTGTAAATTGGTTTCATATTTTCTATACCATCTTAATAAAAGTGTGAATTATATCCCTTTAATATGAATCACTGAGAATATATGCATTACTGTCAGGAAGCAATTAACCAAAATCTCAATTTAATTCTATAAAAAATTATCTTTCGAGACTTTTTATTTTTGTATGGCACTCTCTCGAAATGGAAACAAAATGTTCAGCCGGTGTTTAGAGTTAGGTGGCATGGATTCTGATATCGACCATGAAGATTTACAAGAATGCATAGTCATACCCAATGTCTTTAGATCTTATAGTTGTATGCTGGGACTTAAGTATGGGGTCCTTTAGCTATATTCATTATTTTATAATCAACTTTCCCCCTGGTTGCTCCACAAAAGGAGTTAACTGAAACATTGCTTGTTTCCTAACAAGGTATTTGATAATGTTGTTAAAGGGACTTTATAATTGTTATGCATTATTTCTATATCAGAAGTTTCTTTGAATTTTTGTTTTATTCTTAATTCAGTTTGTTTTTAAAAAAAATGGTTTAAGACAAAATCTGAAAATGAAGTAAAAAGGAAAAAAAAGAATTATTCTGATTCTTAAAAAAAAAAAAAGTCAACTGAAACTTAGCGATTTGGAGGAGAAGTTGGTTACTGTAAGTCACTTTATTTTCATGAGTACCTGGTAGTTTTGTTTTTGAAAACTTTGCTTTAAAGACTCCATTTGTGAATATTTGAATTTCCTTTTGAGGGAAAGCTGTTTAAATGTTATTAAATATTGTTAACTTGTGAACTGTTACAATCGCAATGAATCCTTCTTGCAAATTGACACAAAAATTGATCTCATGCTAAAATAAAGTGAAAATGAAGTGACATGAAAGCTTGATGACATGCAGCTTTAATTCAGAATTGCCTGCTCATACAATACCGCATTGGGCACCATTGTCCTGCTTGAAAATCATTGTTAGCTTATGAACACTTCTATTTGAACAGTTTTATCTGAAATGCCATTAATATGCATTTATCACATGATAAAAAAAAATTGAAAATAAATGGACATTGGTAACATTTAGAGAAACTGATTTCAAAAACTTCTAATAAGCTAACAATACTTTGAAAAAATGGGCTTTACTAATATTTATCTACTTAGAGAATGATTGCCTTGATTTTTCATTCCTTTTTTTGCTTTTTTGGACTTCGTAGTTCAAGTTTCATCCTCTCCAGAAATTGAAGAGCCCAACCCTGATGCCCCAGCATCACAAGGGAGTGCTAATGATTCAGTTTCCCCCCAGAATGCCACAGAACCTTCCCAGAATGCAACTGAGACTGCTCCTTCGTTGTCAGGAAGTAGCAAATCTGGCAGTTCTTTTGGTAATTGTGTTTGTTGTGGCTAGAAATTTTTAATGAAAATCATATACTGAGTTACAGGTTATATTTTTTATATCAGAACAATTATGGAAGCACCTTTGGAAATAAGAGGTTATTTTTTTCCCACCAAAGATAAAAAAAAAATCAATAAAAACATATCATAGAAAAGGTACATGTATGGTAGTGAAGGGAGATGCTTTGAATTGATGTCTTGTGTAATGTAAGTATACATGGTACTGTGTGATGAGATAGATGTATATCAGGTGTTTTAACTCTACAATTTATGAATAGAAAATTTAGGGTTTTTTTAAGAATCTCATTTAAAAATTGCACATGTATGGAGATTATTTGTAAAAAATATAGTTGAAGTAAGGACGGTCAAGTAACTCATCAATGTAACAAAATTAGTTAATTTGCTTAAAATTTAACTAACAGTACATTTAGTTACATTATAATCCCACATATTTAACCAGTACACTGTATTTCTTAAAATATATGTGGCAAATTCTGAGACTGCGAAACTTGAAATCTGTGTAGCTTGAATCATATATACTGAAACAAATGAAGATTTTAGAGTGAGTTTTATAAACATTTGGTCTAATGTGAGGGATTCTCTTTCACATTTAGGGTTAGTTGACATCTACATGTATACATTGATCAAAAACAAGTTTTTCTCTTGGCCAAACACCTAGCTTTACTTTCTGATATAAAGTGGATGATCAGGTGTATTAGTGAAAGTGTGTCATAAAAAAATCACACATCTGTCTAAAAATCTTAACCTGGCTGAACTGCAGCCATAGCAAAAACGAAAAAATGGATCAAATTAGAAATGGAATAAGGCAATAAGAACAATTGGCTCAGTTACGTATTTGGTGAATTTATTCACACAAAGTCTGAAGAATTTACTCTAAAAAATGAGGAAATATGAGGTTGTGATACTTTGTACAGGAAAATGCTTAACATTATGCAAAATTACAGTATAAAACCCCACTAATCTATGTTTTCTAAGATATAAAAAGGAAACACTCTAATCTACTAAATCTTAAACACGCAAGGTAATGTTGAACCCACAACCTAACCTACTAAATCTGACTTTTGAGCAACCGATAATATGAATGAAATACTCAACTGATTTTCATAATCTTATATGATGAATTTTGTTTGGTAAGTCATTAATATGTACTTAAAACAAACAGCATGCACATCCCATTGAAAAAAAGAGTTGTTGAATGAAACCAACACCAGACTTAAACAATATTCAATGTACTAGACATAATTTAATTGGTCCATAACAGGAATTTCGCTGTCTAAAGGCATGTCATAGGACATTCCCTTGTATCTGATGATGATTCTGTCAATTTTTATATCAGTAAGCCTGTAATCTGTAAAAGAATCCGCTATTTAGATATCATACAAAATGGGAGACATTTGGAGAAATGTTCTGTTGTAAGCACCCGATACAGCAATATTTTCAGTTATTTCGCAATTTTCCTCTGTTGACTTGGTATTGAGATAAGTAAGAAAAATCCAAGATTAGAAAGTTGTTCAGATTATCAAAAATTAGGAAGCCACTGGAATGGGTTTTAGAATGTAGTATGATACACGCTTACCCTTTACAATTTATATTCATATTTGGCCTGTATAGTTAATTAATGTTCATATACTTACATTAGCCATAGTCTAGTGATCTTATAGAAACAAAACACAATGAATTGCATGTTTTTCCAACTGCTAAAATATTGGTTTCTTTTGCATATGGTTCTGGAATTGGAAAAGAAATAATAATTTATAACATCAGTTTAATTATCATTGGCCTGTCTGTAGATACATCCTGGAGCCATGTTTTAGTGTAGCTAACATAAGGCATGTTAGATTTATATGTAATGGTTTTCAGGGAATATAGAAATGTTAAAGATTTTCCTGCTGGTGTAAGATTACCTTCATCAATATAATCCTATCTGACCACTCCTGTATTCATTGTTGACCTCATATGGAACATTTCTTCGTACTTATTATGAATGGAATGATGTCAGGTCTTAACAAGCTGGACGGTGATGATGCCGATGTCCTCGAAGTCCAGGAGGGCCAGGAGATGACCCAGGGTGTATTCTCTCACATTCTACAGAAGGACGCCTTCCTCGTGTTTAGGAGTCTGTGTAAACTCAGCATGAAACCTCTAGCTGATGGTCCCCCAGACCCAAAGTAAGTACTAGTACCGTACACCATGTGTAAACTCAACATGAAACCTCTAGCTGATGGTCCCCCAGACCCAAAGTAAGTACTAGTACCGTACACCATGTGTAAACTCAACATGAAACCTCTAGCCGATGGTCCCCCAGACCCAAAGTAAGTACTAGTACCGTACACCATGTGTAAACTCAACATGAAACCTCTAGCCGATGGTCCCCCAGACCCAAAGTAAGTACTAGTACCGTACACCATGTGTAAACTCAACATGAAACCTCTAGCCGATGGTCCCCCAGACCCAAAGTAAGTACTAGTACCGTACACCATGTGTAAACTCAACATGAAACCTCTAGCCGATGGTCCCCCAGACCCAAAGTAAGTACTAGTACCGTTCACCTTGTATAAACTCAGCATGAAACGTCTCGCCGATGGTCCCCCAGACCCAAAGTAAGTACTAGTACCGTACACCATGTGTAAACTCAACATGAAACCTCTCGCCGATGGTCCCCCAGACCCAAAGTAAGTACTAGTACCGTACACCATGTGTAAACTCAACATGAATCCTCTAGCCGATGGTCCCCCAGACCCAAAGTAAGTACTAGTACCGTACACCATGTGTAAACTCAACATGAATCCTCTAGCCGATGGTCCCCTAGACCCAAAGTAAGTACTAGTACTGTACACCATGTGTAAACTCAACATGAAACCTGTCGCCGATGGTCCCCCAGACCCAAAGTAAGTACTAGTACCGTTCACCTTGTATAAAGTCAACATGAAACGTCTCGCCGATGGTCCCCCAGACCCAAAGTAAGTACTAGTACCGTACACCATGTGTAAACTCAGCATGAAACCTCTATATATTATATTATTATTATATTACCCAAAAGCAATAGCTGTAGCATTATGTTTTTGTACCATTTCTGTTATTAAATTTATGGATATGTTTTTTATGATCAGGGACCACGATGGTCGAGTGGTTAAGATGTTCAAACATTCTACCGCTAGCCCTCCACCTCTGGATTGCGAGTTCGAATCCGACGTAAGGCATTTGCTAGGTACTGACCATAGGTCGATGGTTTTGATGAAAGATTTTGGACAGCATCATTGATAAGATCTTACTCCATTACTTTCTTAAAAACTCAGATGCAATTATTTGCAATTCTTAGAATTTTACTGTTTGAATGATCCCAAAACATTTATCTGTTTATTTTGCATTTCAGATCCCATGAGTTACGATCTAAGATCCTGTCCCTGCGCCTCCTACTGTCCATCCTTCAGAACGCTGGACCAGTGTTCCAGACTAATGAGATGTTTATCAATGCCATTAAACAGTACCTGTGTGTGGCTTTGTCCAAGAATGGTGTCAGCTCAGTACCGGAGGTTTTCGAACTATCCTTGGCTATATTTCTAACACTTCTGTCCAACTTCAAACAGTACCTGAAAATGCAGATAGAGGTAGGTATTATAAAAAGGTGAAGGCCAGTAAAAAATCTCCTTGACCATGGGACTCCAAAATAAATCACTTCTGTCCATGGTTGGGTTTCTTGTCTATAAAGTCTTATTACTTCAATGTTGATTATTAACAAATGACAAAACCTGGAGTCCCGGAATAGCCCTAATAAACCACATAAATTGATTGATATAAAAATAATTGATAACTAATTATAGGCATATGGAAATTTCAATTTTGATTTGAAGTGTTACACTAAATCTGCTATTCGTTAGGGAAGCCCTCGTCTCCTGTTGTTATTTCCTTTATACATAATTCATTGCACCCAATCATGTTTTCTTTGATTTAGTATAACAATGTTTCCTCGTTGTTTTAGGTTTTCTTCAAGGAAATCTTTCTGTCTATCCTGGAGACCCCCAGCAGTTCCTTTGACCATAAATGGATGGTAATCCAGGCACTCACCAGGATATGTGCAGGTATGCTCAACCCAGATACGGCTACATGCTTTGACTTCCGATATCTATTGGTGTGCTTTGATAAATATAAATTATTTGAAATTAGCATCAAATATGCTAAAAGTAAGACTTTGACCCATTTTGTTAACTGTTGAGACATTCTCTTGGTGAATGTACCAGTCTGGGTGAGGTTATTATACCTTATTTCTTCTTCAATACTAATAAAACAAATTTTATTAAGTACTGAAGAAAAATTAAACACCATTTCGAGGGGAATCAAGTGACTCCATAGCATATTTCATCAGATGTAACATAGTGAAGGAGGCGAGTGCTGCTCACAACTAATGTATCCTAAATATCTTGTTTGGACAGATGCCCAGTGTGTTGTGGATATCTATCTCAACTATGATTGTGACCTGACGCTAGCCAATATATTTGAACGGCTAGTAAATGATCTATCAAAGATTGCTCAAGGCAGACATGCTCTAGCATTAGGTAAATATCACACTTGAAGAAAACATCTCTTTATATGTATACATTTTGTTTATTTTAGAACATTTGTGATCAATATTTTTTTAATTAATATATTTAAATTTCAAAGTTTCAATAATTTTATTTCTAATAAAGCTGTTATGACAAAGCTGTACTTCTCCAGTGCTTTTTCACTCATTGTTATCTCTTCAAATCATCAATTATAATTTCTGATTTTATATATCACACAATATATAAAGATCAGTTTAAAGGTGAACTGGTGAAAATTTTGCAAATGTCTTCCAAAATGTGATATCAACAAATACTATATGTGCTTTTTGAGTTACATTTACGTATAAATCTTCTGATTACACAGGTGCCACCCCAAACCAGGAGAAAAGTATTCGTATCAAGGGTCTAGAATGTCTTGTGTCTATACTAAAGTGTATGGTGGAGTGGAGTAAAGACTTGTATATCAACCCTCACTCTCAGTCCAATCTAGGTGAGTCTCCCTCAACCCTCACTCTCAGTCCAATCTAGGTGAGTCTATCTCAACCCTCACTCTCAGTCCAATCTAGGTGAGTCTATCTCAACCCTCACTCTCAGTCCAATCTAGGTGAGTCTCCCTCAACCCTCACTCTCAGTCCAATCTAGGTGAGTCTCCCTCAACCCTCACTCTCAGTCCAATCTAGGTGAGTCTCCCTCAACCCTCACTCTCAGTCCAATCTAGGTGAGTCTATCTCAACCCTCACTCTCAGTCCAATCTAGGTGAGTCTCCCTCAACCCTCACTCTCAGTCCAATCTAGGTGAGTCTATCTCAACCCTCACTCTCAGTCCAATCTAGGTGAGTCTCCCTCAACCCTCACTCTCAGTCCAATCTAGGTGAGTCTATCTCAACCCTCACTCTCAGTCCAATCTAGGTGAGTCTATCTCAACCCTCACTCTCAGTCCAATCTAGGTGAGTCTCCCTCAACCCTCACTCTCAGTCCAATCTAGGTGAGTCTCCCTCAACCCTCACTCTCAGTCCAATCTAGGTGAGTCTCCCTCAACCCTCACTCTCAGTCCAATCTAGGTGAGTCTATCTCAACCCTCACTCTCAGTCCAATCTAGGTGAGTCTCCCTCAACCCTCACTCTCAGTCCAATCTAGGTGAGTCTATCTCAACCCTCACTCTCAGTCCAATCTAGGTGAGTCTATCTCAACCCTCACTCTCAGTCCAATCTAGGTGAGTCTCCCTCAAACCTCACTCTCAGTCCAATCTAGGTGAGTCTCCCTCAACCCTCACTCTCAGTCCAATCTAGGTGAGTCTCCCTCAACCCTCACTCTCAGTCCAATCTAGGTGAGTCTCCCTCAACCCTCACTCTCAGTCCAATCTAGGTGAGTCTATCTCAACCCTCACTCACAGTCCAATCTAGGTGAGTCCCTCAAACCTCACTCTCAGTCCAATCTAGGTGAGTCTATCTCAACCCTCACTCACAGTCCAATCTAGGTGAGTCCCTCAAACCTCACTCACAGTCCAATCTATGTGAGTCTATCTCAACCCTCACTCACAGTCCAATCTGTTAAAATATATATATATATTGTTTCTGGGTTTTTTCCTTTAGGAAAAAAAAAAAAGAACATTTCTCCACAAATAAGCTAATTTTATAACCATAAAGAAAATTCTTAACTTACAAAACTAATGTTCAGGAGAATTATTGGCCATCATGGCAAACTTCTGAATGACAGAAACTTTAAACTAAAACATAACTGTGATATAATTAACAGGTCAGGAAAGCAAGCCCTTTAATGACACAGACAATGATTCTGGAAACAGCACAATGAAAAGTTATGGTAGTGTGAATTCCATCAACTCAACGAGCAGCTCACAGGCACCTAGTTTGTCTCTGGACAACCCAGAGGAGTTCGAGAACATTAAACAACAGAAGGAGATCATGGAGGCAGGCATAGAAATGTGAGAAACAACACAAAAACATGCTCCATAACTCTTAATAGTGTTAATAAGGCTGATTCTTGACAATAATTTGCAGGAATATGTATCATAATTATGTTTACTAAAAGTATTTTTTGTCATAGTTAATTATGAACTATGAATATCATTCTGTCTTGCAGATTAATCTATATCATAAAATGGATTGTGCTAATCAATCATACTTATTTTAGTTGTATAAAAAGTTGTTTTAATGAATTTTATTTTTGTTAGGTTTAACAAGAAGCCTTACAAAGGTTTACATTACCTACAAGAGCAAGGCATGCTGGGCACTGCTCCTGATGATCTTGCAGAATTTTTTCACTCTGATGAACGTCTTGATAAGGTTGGTGAGAAAGTATATAGGTCCTGCCTGAAGAAACTGTTGTGTGCATAAATTAATGTCAGATTTTGTGGTTGTAATACATATTACATGTTATATGGTTTGAAAATATCTTCAAAAATATATATTGGATGTGATAATGACTTTATTTGGTAGAATTTTCTTTTCCCACAATATCATGGAAATATATATACACATTCATCTAATTCCAGATGGATTTTTGACATTTTGACAAATAACTTTTGAAAAACTCTGAAGTTTGACTTAAATGAGAAATGAACTTTTTATTCTTTTTTTTTTCAGACTGTTCTTGGTGATTTCCTAGGTGAAAATGAAAAGTAAGTGCAATGTATTTGTTATCTATTAAAGATCCAGGCTTTAATATGGGAGTGCAATGAACTAAGTGTAATCTGACAATCTCTAGTGATCTGACAGTATGGTTGGTTGTTATTTTATACAAATAATCTGGATAAATTCAGACAAGCCAGAAAATGTTAATGTAGGCCTTGAATGTCTGCACCAAGTCTCGGTAGCACACAACATCAAATCAGTATGTCCATTTCCTTAATTAAATAAGGAATCAATAGTGCTTCGACCAGTCAAAAAATTTAGAATGCATATAGATGGAAGGATAGTGAGGCATAAAGTACACTGGTTTTGAATGGGTTGAAATGTAGGTCAGATATGACAGGATGTCATAATATTCAGCTATCACATAAATGCTTTACTGTTGTTCAGACCTTAGAGGAACAAGTGGTAATTTAAATTATAGCTGAAATGAGTATGACTGAGGTCAACTTTGATCAGCTAAAGTGACTCTGTGACTTGCTTTAATTATATGCACTGTGTGAATGCAAAGAAACAAGAAGCTTTTGTGTGCATGTCTGGACAACTTAAGTTCAACCACATCTGTAGTGGCTGTACCAGGAATCTTACATCATTTACAAAGATCACAATGACGTGATTGTGATTGCTTTTATTTAATCAGGATCAGAAAATCGGAATACAAATAAATCACTATTGTGTATAGGATCAAGCATTTTATTTGATTTCTTGTTTTTTTAAGACTCAACAAAGAAGTGATGTATGCCTACGTGGATCAGATGGATTTGACAGAGATGAATTTTGTTCCTGCACTTCGACGGTTCCTTGAGGGATTTCGGCTTCCAGGCGAGGCTCAGAAAATAGACAGGCTGATGGAAAAATTTGCATCTCGGTTTTATGAGTGCAATACAAAGTAGGTGTTGTAAAAAAAAACCAGTTTGTTTCCTAAAATTTTATATACTAATGTCCTATTATTGGAAAGGGCTTATCAAGTATGACTAGATGACAGGAAGATGATAGGCTAGTGTAGTGCTATTAGCTCCCAACAGATATACTGGAGACCACCATAGTTTTTCACTCCATCAGTCTGTCCATCACTTCATCTAGGATGTTTAATTCTGTTCTATTACTAAATTTTAGATGTGAGTATCTCATTAGATCATGAAATGGCTAGTAATAGAATCCAGTCTAGTAGCCCAGTATAAAGAGTTGTGTCCCTTTGTTTATTATATGAGCAAGTATCATATACTTGTGATATTTTTAATGTGATACTTCCGGGAATGGCAGAATTCAGCATAGGATTATTTAATCTAAATATCATTATATTTGGTATTAGTGCCATTATTTTTTAGTTTTTATGGAGCATGTTTCCAATTTGACCTTCATTCCATTTATTGCTGTAATTATCACTGATTTGTTAAGTCAGAACAACACACCTCAGTTGGTCACATCCTCTCATACAGTGGGTGATGGAATGTTGTATATACTTAAGTACTCTCTTACGTTCTACACTAAGGTACTCAATGGCTGGTGTCAGAAATTGTTAGTTTGTTGAGTGTCATTTACAGTTTTGTAGTTCAGTTACATAAATGTGATAAAGTACAGTGTACCCTCGACCTATCGCCACCCTGGCATACCGCCACCTAAACCTCTAGAACGGATTTCCCTTCTATATAATTCCCTCGTTAAGTTTGCCACCCTCGCATATCGCCATCCGCCACACCCTTTAAAATACAAACGTCCTAAATCGCTAAACATTTCCCTCGATGATAACGCCATATTGTTCTATTTTTGGAGATCGAGGAAAATTTAGTGTTCCATTTGGAATGGCATACGGCAAAAATAGATCAATAACCATTTTCAGATATAAATTTGTGCCGATGAAGATCTATATGACGACATAATACTAAGCCTGTTTTTAATCAAATGTTGGAAATGCCATATATTATGCAATTTAATTCATGGTAATAATTTTCATAATTGGATACTATCGCCACCCTCGTTATACAGTAGACTCCGCTTAATATCACTTCTCATTTGTCCGGGGAAAACATGATATTAACCGGAACATGATATTAAAAGAAAACGTATTTTCTGACATTTTTCAGCCCTCAAAACCGGAAGTGGACTTGGTTAAATGTCGTAGTGCTGTGACTCAACAGAGAAGATTGTTGAATAAAGATATTTTATCACTAACAATGTTTTTTTCACTCCAGTGACCGTATAATCTTTGGTTTTATTCTGGAATGCACTTATTTTCATATAAATTGTTCGTAAGTAATATTACCAGTAGGCTAGCTTCACACGAAACCAGGGACGAAACGTACTACGATTGTTTACTGCAGTAGGCCTACTGTAATGATGTAACGTTAGGCATACAAGTGGCTGGTATTCTGCATCAAATTCGTGTTTTGAAATCATGACACTCCGTAAATATTTACCGTTATCTTGATATGTATTCTGGTTTTTCGCTTGTGAAATCTGTTGTTTGTTTAATTTCTTTAGATATTCGCTGCAAGTGCGACATCGTGTTCACAGAGTTTGTCGGTTGTATAGCGCTACCGCGAAATGAACTTTTACCTTTGAAACGCGACGTTTCATTGGATGACCTCTATGCAAATAAAACAACCACGCGATAAGATTTAGTCTCGGCACTTATATTTATTCACCAGCCTGCCTAGAATCACGGCATGTCGGAGTCGTACTTTGGCTATTTAAAAATCATAACAAAGACGATATCTCTGCATTTTACGTGAACATTAGCTTAAATTAATTAATTGGACACTTATTGTTTAAAAGACACTTTTTATTTAATTTCAATAAATATTTCGTCATGTTTACGGAAGACCATCCACTTGAAAGCCTTCTTCACGACAACGTGAATTCGATCTAAGACGAGCTGAAATGGAACTCGTGTTAGGAACTCATTAAATCACACATGGCGTTATATAAGATTACAAAAGTATGGGTTCCCTCACCCAAAGGTGTAATCTTTGCTCCGGTATGCCAAGTCAATCTATTGTTCGACTAGTACGGCAGTGATCAGGTAGGTGTGAAAAAGACGCAGCTGACCACGGCGTTGTTTACATAGCGATTTCAGGTGTGAAACTCGAGTCCCCGGGGCATTTATATGAAATTATTTCTAACATTTACCTGTAATTTTTGTGTGACAGTGGCCAAAAAAAGTGATATTAACCGAAATCCACCTGGAAACAAGTGATATTAAAAGAATGGCATTACATAGATTATATAGCAGGAAAAACGGTGCATGAAGAAAACGTGATAATAACCGAAAAGTGATATTAACCGACGTGACATTAAGTGGAGTTTACTGTACCGCCATAATTGCTGTGGACGAAAGGTGGCGGTATAACGAGGGCACACTGTGTAATGTTTAATGGTTACAAAACTCTTCATTATGTTGTCATCAACAATAAAGTAAAACATCTAAACCATGCTTTTTATTTGCTTTTTGCAGTTAAAGCAGAATTGAATTTTCAAAGTAATATTGCCTGTTGAACTATTTGTTTAAATATTATCATTCCATTTATTTGTATGTTTTATTACAACAGTACAGAGATCTTCGCCACGGCTGATGCTGCCTACGTGTTAGCCTATTCTGTGATAATGTTGACAACAGATCTCCACAGCTCCCAGGTATATACACTTCCAGTACTCTTTATTCCTTTAGTTCACCTCCTCCCTTTAACCCTCCCCTCAACTCTCGCCACTACCTCCCTCAAACCATCCCCTCAAACCCTCCCCTCAAACTCTCCCCACTACCTCCCCCCAACTCTCCCTCTATCCTCCCCAAAACCCTTCTCTCCAATCCTTCCTTCAACCCTTCCCTCCAAGCCTCTCTCCAATCCTTCCTTCAACCCTTCCCTCCAAGCCTCTCTCCAATCCTTCCTTCAACCCTTCCCTCCAAGCCTCTCTCCAATCCTTCCTTCAACCCTCCCTCCAAGCCTCCCTCCAATCCTTCCTTCAACCCTTACCTCCAAGCCTCTCCCCAAACCATACTTCAACCCTTCCCTCCAAGCCTCTCTCCAAACCATGCTTCAACCCTTCCCTCCAAGCCTCTCTCCAATCCTTCCTTCAACCCTTCCCTCCAAGCCTCTCTCCAATCCTTCCTTCAACCCTCCCTCCAAGCCTCCCTCCAAACCATACTTCAACCCTTCCCTCCAAGCCTCTCTCCAATCCTTCCTTCAACCCTCCCTCCAAGCCTCCCTCCAAACCATACTTCAACCCTTCCCTCCAAGCCTCTCTCCAATCCTTCCTTCAACCCTTACCTCCAAGCCTCTCTCCAATCCTTCCTTCAACCCTTCCCTCCAAGCCTCTCCCCAAACCATACTTCAACCCTTCCCTCCAAGCCTCTCCCCAAACCATACTTCAACCCTTCCCTCCAAGCCTCTCTCCAAACCATACTTCAACCCTTCCCTCCAAGCCCTCTCCAATCCTTTCTTCAACCCTTCCCTTCAAGCCTCTCTCCAATCCTTCCTTCAACCCTCCCTCCAAGCCTCCCTTCAACCCTCCCCTCACCCACCCTCCCCTTAACCCTTTCTTCAACGCCTCCCTCCAATCCTTTCTTCAACCCTCCTCTCAATCCTCCCCTCCAATGCCTCCTTTTAAACCCCCCTTCACATTATACTCCATTATCTTACTTTCATTTACACCACATCCAATCCTCTCCTGAAATTCAATTTATATATATTACACTGTGATATGGTACAGGTAACATCAAGTTCTACTCTATATTTGGTGGCCTTAACTCAAGATTATGGGGCAAGACACTTGACTGCTTTGGAAGTGAAAAAAACTTTGTGAACAAGATATGTCAAAGGCCTCACCACAAATAGAATTCATATTTGTAACAGTCTGATGACATTAAATTCTAAGCTTGATTCCATTTTGATGGCCACACTTGACCAGTTATGAGTGTATGTTTATAACCACTTGCTGTTTTATTATGGCAGGTTAAAGTGAAGATGAAAAAAGAACAGTACATAAAGATGAACCGGGGGATCAACGACAGTAAGGACCTCCCAGAGGAGTATCTGTCCGCCATTTATGACGAGATTGCTGGCAACGAGATCAAAATGAAGGTGTCTGGCTCAACTAAAGCACCATCTGCAGTTGCTAGTATGTTATGTACATTATTTACTGGTTAAGAAGTTTGGTTGTTTCAAGGGACATAATTATTTTGATTCAAACCAAATGTTTTAAATTGAAAAAAAATGAAAAAATGATACAATTTAAATGAATCGGTAAAATATTTGCAATAAAAGATCATAAAGTACTAATTATCTTAGAAGTGGGAATGTTTCTTCCTTTCTCTTATTAATTCTTTCAACCACATGAGGTATGTTTATATTACAAGCTTTTGAATTTGCATCAAGAATAGTTCTAAGCATAGTAAGTATGTAACAGGACAGAAAATAGTGTGTTTCCACTGGGGGATCAAATCCACCATTTCTAGGTTCCTAGTCAGATGCTCTACCACTGAGCTAAAAGGAAATTCCTCATACACAGAATCTGCCATAGGTGTTTTTAGAAATAAAAAAAAAATTTGCATGGAAATGGAAATAAGTAAAGAGTTGACAAACATTCAATTATCTCGGAGATCAGTGTGACTTTTCAAGATGGTGTTTTTGTTAAATTAAATTATCCTATTTTTTTTTCCTCGGGGGGGGGGGTAGGAAAAAAAATGAGTTAGGCACACAAGTATATCTGTAATGAATATTTATTTATAACATACAGAATGTATATATTCAATATCAAATATTTAATATACATTTGTAGGCCCTGATAATGAATATACAAAAATGCATTGTGTTATGTAGAACATAGTAGGATAAATGCTTATAAAGGAATTGGAAGGGTGTACACAAGGGCATATGATACAGTAAATCAGAATGAATTGAAGAGATATAGAGAATGGTCTGGGGTACATGTACTGTTGAGGTTTGACTATTTGTAGAGGACATTACGAGTGACAAACAGCGGCGCCTGCTGTATAACCTGGAGATGGAACAGATGGCCCACACAGCCAAGGCTCTCATGGAGAGTGTGAGCCACGTGTCGTCCAACTTCACCAGCGCCACTCACCTGGAGCATGTGCGACCTATGTTCAAGGTAAAACAAAAGATAATTAATAGAACAAGGGGAAAAACGAAGAAAACTAAGCATTTTAGGATATTAAGTACTACCAGGTATGTGGTAAAAAATTCTATGTGTTGAGTTCATTCACTTTCCAATTTCATGCTTTTTTGATGTCCTTAATTATTTGGTGTTAATATGGAATATGCAGTTGACTTCTAAACCAGAAAGTCCTTATCATCAAATCAGTAGCTAGCTTAAATACACTACTACACAGTCAAACCTTATCTCAAAGTTGATGGGACCTTAGGAAAATTTCGAGTTATCTGAGTATTGAGTTATGTGAGTTTGAATGCTAGTGTAAAGATTGGCTAGGACCAACAAAACCTTCCAATTAAGCAGGGTCTTCGAGTTATACAATTTGGAGATAATGAGGTTCTACTGTAGTAATAGAGAAAAGAAAGCCACCTAAAGCAGATGAGCATATTCAGGCCCCTTGAGCCTCTTGTCTGTATATCTGTAAATAGTTTTGTTTCTTTGTAGATGGCCTGGACACCGTACTTAGCAGCTTTCAGTGTCGGACTTCAAGACTGTGATGACATCACTATAGCCAGTCTCTGTCTGGACGGCCTACGATGTGCAATTCGTATAGCATGCATCTTTCATATGGAGGTAGGTCAACTATAACAGTTTGTGTTGACTGATCTGTGACAAAATGTTCAGTTGCAATACTTGTGAAAATCTTTTTGTATGTGTCTGTTGATAGCACTTACTATGGGAAGGTCTCTGTAGTTACCAGTAATAATATTATGGGATGGTCTCTGTACTTTACCTGTGATATTATTGCGACTTTTGACATGGAAATATCATTATACAAATACTTACAGATATTTTAAGAATGCATAGATTTCAGAACCATTGCCAGCATATAAACTCCTACATCCTGATTAGTTTTAATAAAAACGCAATGTGAACCTTCCACACAAGAGGATTTCCTGTTTTTCAAAGAATGCACATATCTTAAATCCTTTGGAAATGGATAGAAGTTACTTGTACCCTATTCATGTTAAGAATTTGTTGACACAAGCTAGAATCCACTAAATTAATGTTTAAGATTAACTTTTTTTAAACTGAACCCTGACTGAGCAGTAGTTGATTGTCTCCCCTACAGATTGAGAGAGATGCCTATGTACAGGCCCTAGCCAGGTTTACTCTCCTCACCGCAGCCTCTCCACTCACAGAAATGAAGACCAAGAACATAGACACCATTAAAACCCTCATATCTGTGGCTCACACCGACGGAAACTACCTGGGCAGGTCATGGCACGAGGTAAGGTTCTCTTCACTACCTCAGTGAATTGGTGTACAGTTATTACTTTGTAATAGTACAGTATGTTAGCAAAGCATCTTTTGTCTTGTGTAATGTATTCTTAAAGCAAATATGTTGATCTTATTCATAAAGGAGAAAAACATATACAGTTCTTTCATCTAAATGACATATCAGATGAAATATATCTAGAATATGGCCATATTGGAATTAGATACTTTTCACACCCCGCCATAAAGTGTAATGTGGTAATAGTATTACCATCCAAGTCAGCTATGGAAGTTGGTATGCCTAACTGTATATTCATGTTCACTTCATTTTCATTTTTGTAACCTTCAACATTTGACCTTGGTGAAGTTTTTGCGTTTAGGTCATAATAATGGATTAACTGCTGCAGTAAGTGTCACACAGCCTTCACATGTGAATGCTCCTTTGTGAGTTCAGCAAATTTAAGGACGTTTTACCTAGACCTCTGTGACCTTGACTTTTCGCTTAGTTGTGGAGTTGCAGGGCTTTCTGGGAATAACAAACACATTGCTAGTTCTAACTGACTGAAGTAGAATATAAAGCCTTAATAAAAGAATGAGGTCGTATTGATGTTTCAGATTCTACGATGTATATCCCAACTAGAGCTAGCACAACTTATTGGCACTGGGGTCAAACCGAGGTCAGCACACCACCATCATAACCGTGGTAACGTAGACAGTGCAGGGCACCCCATTGAAGCATTCGACCCAGAAGGTTGGTATTCCATTAACTTGTAATACGGGAAAGCAGATTCTTTTTATTGCTACATATTCAATAATGAATAGTTATTATTCTACAAAACCAAATTAAATACCACTAAGTATTGTCTTCAATCGTCAACATTATCAAGGTCATTGCCATCAATATTGAAATGGTCTAGATTTGTAAGTATTTCATTTGTTGATCTCAAGCCTGTAACACTTAAAAAGCAAATGAAAGACTCCCTGTTGTGGTGAGCAGGGTTGCAGATCTCGACTCCAAGAGACCCACCACTCGGTGAAGCTTTGTGATAATCCTGTGAGTTTGTTTGTAGTGATAGCACGGGGAGGCCTGGATTCTAAGAGATTAGCAAACCTCCAGGAACAGATGGGCGAGACAAGTTCACAAAGCGTGGTGGTCGCTGTTGACCGCATCTTTACGGGATCTGTCAGGTTGGATGGGGATGCCGTCGGTAAGTTAATCAACCACTCTCCATGCATGTTTCATGTCAACTTGTTTTAGTTGGAGGTGATGGGGGGGGGGGGATGAAAGGTTGTTTACATTCAGATGTTTTTCATTGATCATGCGATGAAATTCTTTTACCAAAGGTTATCATACTACTAAGTCTGCTCCTGTTTCTTGCAACAAGAAATGAATGAGGCTCTGACCCCAATTTCATGAACATTCGTTGGCTCAAGTTTTACCAAAGGAAAGCCTACTTTAGTTGAGGAAAATCTTTATTAAAGGAAATCTAATGCTGTCTTTTAGTAAAATCAAGGAAATTCCAAAAGTTAGAGAGTGTTCATAACACGATGGCGGAGTTAAGATTAGAGCA
Organism: Mimachlamys varia; assembly: GCA_947623455.1. Taxonomy (NCBI): domain Eukaryota; kingdom Metazoa; phylum Mollusca; class Bivalvia; order Pectinida; family Pectinidae; genus Mimachlamys; species Mimachlamys varia. The sequence continues at coordinate 51,260,326 of OX392530.1, forward strand.
TTGTGAACCGTTATAAAATAAAAGTTCAGATTTGTGATGGTGTATGTTTTATTTTGCAGTGGAGTTCACACATGCCCTTTGTCATGTATCACTAGACGAGCTAGCCAATGTAAACCATCCACGCATGTTCAGTCTGACAAAGATCGTGGAGATCTCCTACTACAACATGGGGCGTATCAGGCTACAGTGGTCTCGCATCTGGCAGGTCCTCGGCGATCACTTCAATAAGGTAACAGTTTTTGTAATAGGGAAAGTGTTAAGACAATTATCCTGCCCCAGCTGGGGTTAAAGCAAGCGATGATTTGGTTTCTACCCAGACACTCTACTGCTTGACTACAGTGCAACCTGTATACTTAACTTCTATATCACTCAAAACATCTTCATGGTAGGCAGCACAACAACAACCCAGGTTTGATATCTCCAAATTATAATAGGAATGAAAATGTAAAAAGTAATGAAAAATGCCCTGACCCCCTTGGGTTTTTAGCTAGTGACCCTTCAGTCTCTAGTTGGACAAGCTACCGCTTGACTAAAGGGAAATTCCCACTGGCTAAGGCTAGTAAGGTGGTTCTAATTAGCACTGTAGAGATTAATGTGTGAAACGTTAGCCATGTTTTATATGTTGTCTGTGATTCAATTTTAATTTTAGAAGTTCGGTAAAAATCGAAACCATGAGAGATCAAATGTTTTCATTCTTTTGTAGAGACATTGATACAATTTATAACTGCTTTGTCATTAGAGCAAAATTTGTATTAAAATGTTATCTTTGAAGGCTTTAATTTCAGATTAAGTTCTGGTTCCCTACAATTTATTTTTACATCCATACTGCTCAGTGTATTTTGGAATTAAATGACATTTTATATCAAGGTGTTAGTCCAAACAAATTTCTGAGAATAAAATAATCATCAGGATGCATTTTATATTATCATCTGAATATAGAAATTAAATTGCATTTAATGAGATATAGACAGAATTAACTACACACTTGCTTTGTGATGTCTTGTCCCGTTCTATATCAAGATACATGTATCCTGTACGTTCTATATCAAGATACATGTATCCTGTTCTATATCAAGATACATGTATCCTGTTCTATATCAAGATACATGTATCCTGTTCTATATCAAGATACATGTATCCTGTTCTATATTAAGATACTTGTATCCTATTCTTTATTAAGATACATGTGCACGTGTTCCATACTATATTAAGCTACATGTGTCCCATTTTACATTAAGATACATGTACATGTGTCCCATTCTATATTAAGATACATGTGTCCTGTTCTATATTAAGATACATGTATCCCGTTCTATATTTAGATACATGTGTCCTGTCTATATTAAGATACATGTATCCCGTTCTACATTAAGATACATGTGTCCCGTTCTATATTAAGATACATGTGTCCCGTTCTACATTAAGATACATGTGTCCTTTTCTATATTAAGATACATGTATCCCGTTCTACATTAAGATACATGTGTCCTGTTCTACATTAAGATATATGTGTCTCGTTCTATATTAAGATACATGTATCCCGTTCTACATTAAGATACATGTGTCCTGTTCTACATTAAGATACATGTGTCCGGTCTATATTAAGATACATGTATCCCTTTCTATATTGAGATACATGTATCCCGTTCTATATTAAGATACATGTATCCCTTTCTATATTAAGATACATGTATCCCGTTCTATATTAAGATACATGTGTCCCGTTCTATATTAAGATACATGTGTCCCGTTCTATATTAAGATACATGTGTCTCGTTCTATATTAAGATACATGTTTCCTGCTCTATATTAAGATACATGTTTCCTGCTCTATATTAAGATACATGTGTCCCGTTCTATATTAAGATACAGTGTCCCATTCTACAATAAGATGTTCCGTACTATATGAAGATATGTTCCCTAATGTTCTCGTTTGATTTGTAGGTTGGCTGTAATCCTAATGAAGACATAGTGTTTTTTGCTGTTGATTCCCTTCGCCAGTTGTCTATGAAGTTTATAGAGAAGGGAGAGTTTGCCAACTTCAGATTCCAAAAAGACTTTCTCAGGCCTTTTGAACATATCATGAAAAGAAACAGGTAAAGTAAAGGAGATCTGGCTCTCTGGTCCCCAGAAATTTGTTAACTTCAATGACATACAGAAATGCCTAGTTCTTAATTCATAATTAAATGGTGTCTATGTACAATAAAATCACTATACACATTACAGCAACATATCTGGCTGTGTAGTAGAATTGTATTTCAAGTCTTCGTAATATTGAATTTTAACTATATCTGACTGTTTATATTCATAGCACCCCTAGATATAGGTATTCAAAATTGTACAAATAGGTCTAACCCTTCTTCTCCCTGGAGACTGGGGACAGGGCCAAAATGTGTATTATTATAGGCTTCGTATTGATTTAACAACTTCTCTAGATATAAAAGATAGTTGGTCTCGTGTCAAATCATTTCATAAAGTCGCTTAATAAAGGTCGTTTTCAGTACTTGGGACACAGAAATGATGGTCGTTAGTCATGTTAGACAGGTAGTCGGAAAATTCATGTCATTTGTGTAGTGATTTCATTGGGAGGAAATATTCCGGTCACATGACAGAAAGTCGCTTGATACAGGTGGTCGTTAAAGCAAATTTGACTGTATCAACAATCTTAGGTTATATTGAGGTGGTGGTGAGGATTGAGAATTGTTCAAATTGTAGGGCTGACATTTATTTAATATATATGAAGTTGCAGAGCTCTAAAATTACAAATTGATATTTCTTATGTTACAGATCTCCCACGATACGAGATATGGTTGTGAGGTGTGTCGCCCAGATGGTGAATTCCCAGGCGGGCAACATTCGCTCAGGCTGGAAAAACATCTTTAGTGTCTTTCACCTTGCAGCCTCTGACCATGACGAGGGCATTGTAGAGTTGGCCTTTCAAACTACAGGCAAAATTATCTGTACGTCAAGAACTCAACATACGAATGACATTTTAACATAATTCAACATGAATATCTTAAATTGAAAAGTGCATGTCTGATTTTGAACAAATTACATTCATATGTTGTATTTTCTTAATTTAAAAAAAAAGGAAAGTTTCTATTGACAAAAAGTTTAAGCTTACAAAATTCTTTCTGTATCATTTTAAAGAATTCAGAATATTTCATGTTTAGAGGCAGCCACTTTACATATAGTCTGTTGGTATTTTACAGCCAGTATATTTGAAAAACACTTTGCGGCTGTGATAGACTCATTCCAAGATGCTGTGAAATGTCTGTCGGAGTTCGCGTGTAACGCGGCATTCCCAGACACTAGCATGGAGGCAATCCGACTCATCAGGAACTGTGCAAAATATGTAGCAGAAAAACCACACGTAAGTCTAGTGACCGTGAGCAGATTCAGATTTGTAAAAGGGTAGTGTGCTAAAGCATTAAAGTCTTGTCAATAATGTGCTGTTAGTTGAAGTAATAATAATAATAATATACAACATTTGATATAGCGCCCTATCTAGCTAACATAAGCCACTCTAAAGCGCTTTACAGTACATAGATATACAATTATCATACAATCAATACAATTAACACATACAGTTCTATCATACACAATTCTGAGGAGTTCGCAGGAGCTGCCTTATCAGGCGCTAACTACTTGTCCTATACCACCTGACTAATATCTCCATATATGTGTGTATGTATGTGTGTGTGCTGGAGATGAATTGTGTTCTGTTTGAATTGTGATCATTGTTGAGTGCTCAGTGATGTAGAAATTACATTGAGACGGAAAGATGTTTTTTTTCATAAATCAGGCTAAGTTATTATAGATTTGCCTATTGGGATATAAAAGTTATCTGATGTAGTAGCTTTTTTAAAAGATAAATGCCTCTAAATTGAGATATGGGATCTGATTAGTTTTGCATATTCTGGTGGTTAGGTACATTAGTTTGTCTATTCATATATTTACCTCTGGTGTTATATATAGGGTATTTCAATAGATACAAATATTTATGTCAAAGCTTTTGATTACTGCTGGTAAGAATTCTTAAAATAATCTGAGGAAAAAACATTGTCCGCAAATTAAATGGAACCTTTCACCAGATTACTGTGAATACAGTAAAAATAAATTTCTTGTTTTAGATGTTCCGTGACCATGCTGGTGATGAAATCAACGTTCCTGAAGAGGACCGGGTTTGGGTGAAGGGCTGGTTCCCCGTCCTGTTCGAACTCTCCTGTGTCATTAACCGATGTAAATTGGATGTCCGGACCAGGTAAATTATTACATGGGAAAGGCAGAAAATTAAGATAATTTATCACTTCATTGAAAAAATATTTTGCTGACCTGTCAAATTTGAACTAGTTTGGTTTGTCTTTTCATTAAATTAAACTATAATGTGGAATGAAAATTTAACAAAATGGCACACTTTAGTATCATTTCTATATCATCTCAAACATCAAATAGCTTTAATAGTAAGTGATCTTTTTTCATACACGTGATTTGGCCCTAATGTTTAAACAGATTAAGACATTGAAATGTTATTTTTTACAGAGGGCTGACAGTGATGTTAAGACATTGAAATGTTATTTTTTACAGAGGGCTGACAGTGATGTTAAGACATTGAAATGTTATTTTTTACAGAGGGCTGACAGTGATGTTAAGACATTGAAATGTTATTGTTTACAGAGGGCTGACAGTGATGTTAAGACATTGAAATGTTATTGTTTACAGAGGGCTGACAGTGATGTTTGAGATAATGAAGACGTACGGCGAGACATTCCAACCACACTGGTGGAGAGACCTATTCCAAGTTGTCTTTCGCATCTTTGACAATATGAAGCTGCCGGAGCAGCAGAATGAGGTTTGTGCTGGTGTAAGTGACGGTTAGTCCAATAGAGGTGCCTGTGTCAAAACTAACCGTCGCTAATAAATCGGGCCCCTCCGTTCTAAATCTTCACAGCTGAACAGGTCATTGATGCTAATACATCACTATATTGGAACTATCATAGTCGAGACACTAACATGTTCATATTGAGATATGCAGGTTACTGATGATAATCACAAGGTTTCCTTTTTTGCTACATATATTAAATATTACCCAAAATACCAGTAAAAATGATTATTGGAATGCTATGAAAAAATACCTTACCACAAAATTGCTATTCACACTTAATTGTGCTAATGTAAAGATTCTCGTTTCACAACTAATAAATGTTTCTATGTGTCGGTTCAATGACTAGTATGGTACATACTGTCACCATCATCAGATGATTTATAGAAACATGTTTAGGTTGTGTAACAAGAAATTTTGAAAAATTGATCATTTTCAACTTGAAAAAAGAATTTTGGTTTGAGACAATTTTCTCAAGGAGGTATAAAAAAACGCATTGGATTTGAGGGTAAGGTATGAAAATGAAAAAAATACTTTAAAAGTTGTTTCATTTTTCTTCCAGAAATAGTGTCTAGAAAATGTGGTTCCACTGTTAAAGAACTTTAATCTGGATTAAATTTATTTCAGATGTTGAAATTCTGAATTCTTTTTCTTTTTGGTATTAAAGAGAAAGAAACCATCCAAATTTTAGTGAAACTGTTGAGCTGATAAAGATTTTAGCCGAAGGGTCAAGAAAAAAATCGTTAAAAACAAACATTTGTTTCAAGTATTACCCTATTGTGTGACCTTTAAAGGTTTTGCTGAATTTCATTTGATATTTAATCTTTTTGATTTATTTGTGTGAACTTACTTTGATATTTTGTGTATATAATATATTACTATATAAGCTATAACAGTTAATGTTGTTTATGCTTCCTTTTATTCAGAAAACACATTTATTTGCAACATATATATATATTTCCTTGTAACTAACCAGTGTGCTAATACTTAAAAGTTATTGTTTCAATTTTTTAAATTAATTAAGTACTGGTTTTATCATAACATTTAGTAATACCATTTTAAATAGTCAGAGTTTTAACTTTGTTAAATAGTGTTTCTTAATCTTAATGTTATCCAATACTTGATGTAAAGTCGTATGATTCCCAAAGTTCAAGTTACAGTTTTATAACATGATCTTACAAACAGCTTTATAAGAAATTAAAAGATGGAAAATGAGAGGCGTGAGAAAGGAATTGACAAAAGCTTGGTGTTCAACTTATGAAAACAACCTATTAGGACAGAAGTCTATTTTTATTAATCCTGAAAGTTTAGCAGGTATGATGTTTCACCTTAATGACTTTGATTGGCCGACAAATGATCTGTAAAATCTACTTTCCTCTTTAACAGGGTACTCAGGTAATGGTACGGGTAGATGTTTATGTACGCAATCTTGGCCATTTTGGTGTTCTCATTTTTTGGATGATTTTTACAACATTTGGTCCTGGCTGCAGTAAATGAAACTCATTGCTTTTTCCTTTTGTTTGAAGTTATTTTCTTTGATAGAATGGTGGATGAAATGTCTGTTATTGCTGTTGGACTTTTATTATCAGTTACACCTCCCTTCAAAACATTATTACCAGTTACACCTCCCTTCAAAGCAATGTGATGGATCCTTTCATTCCATAATATACAATCCCTGACCGTATACATGAACCAACCTCCCTTTTGAAATTTCACTTCTCAGTTTTGATTAATCAAGCTTGTATTTTGCCTATATTAAAAAAAAAATATCTTTTAGACTGGGAAAGTCAAAAATACATATACATTAACCAACAGATATTTTAAAATGATCTGGGGTTTTTTTAACAAAATCCCTGTCCATCTGTCCTTGCAAGCACAACTCCATCTATACTTTGGTATTGAAATTATTATAACTTAATTTACACATGTAGAAAGAAATCACAGTTTTTGTAATTTTTGTTACTTTCCTTAAATAAGGTGAAACTTTGGCTTAGTGTCGCTTCATACATGAATTTCTGGGTTATGAGGCACAAAGACAGATTTTGCTGAATTCCATTAAATAAGGAAAATGATGTGGAATGCGTGCTGTGATATCGTCATTGCAATTTTGATGGAAAAAAATATGATGCAAAAATTTTGTTGTTTTTTTGTGATATTCGAAAGACAATATGATTAAATAGATACATGTATTGTGATATAAAAGGTAATTAATGTGAGTTGTGAGAAAAGAGCTCTTCAGTTGGAGGTTTGGAAGTTGTGGACACAAGACAATCTCATCCAAAATGATGCCAAGGTTTACTTCTTCAGCCGCTGTTAACGTTATGATGCTGCTGCTATTGACAACTGAACACTGTAATGATTAAGAAAGTAGTCTAAAAGTTTGCTTGATGCCATTGATACTGCAGATTGTGTAGTCTTAAAATCAGAATACATGAAATTAGCCTTAGTGTTACCACTGAACCTGATTGCAATGAAACTTCTTGTTTGTCAGTTAATGTCACCTCTTATATTTTGATATCCAGGGTTATTGGAAATCCAAATTATGCTCAACTCTTCACATACTTCATTCCTACTTTCATAAAATTTCATTGTTTTGTCATGTCTGTAAACATCACTTTTGGATAAGTGTTTGTTCTGACCTTCCAAGGTCAAGGCAAGGTCAGCTTTGCTATATTTAGAGTGTCATCACTTCCTTACAGACGTGATTTCTTATCTGATTTGATAACTATCCTACAACTCTTGAGAAGATCCTGCATACATTGTGTAGGATATTTTAGGTACAAGATCCTATATACACTGTGTAGGATATTTTAGGTACAAGATCCTGTATACACTGTGTAGGATATTTTAGGTACAAGATCCTGTACGCATTGTGTAGGATATTTTAGGTACAAGATCCTGTACGCATTGTGTAGGATATTTTAGGTACAAGATCCTGTACGCATTGTGTAGGATATTTTAGGTACAAGATCCTGTACGCATTGTGTAGGATATTTTAGGTACGAGATCCTTCCCATCTTAGGTAGGAAATTTTAGGTACAAGATCCTGTACGCATCGTGTAGGAAATTTTAGGTACAAGATCCTGTACGCATCGTGTAGGATATTTTAGGTACAAGATCCTGTACGCATTGTGTAGGAATTTTTAGGTACAAGATCCTATATACACTGTGTAGGATATTTTAGGTACAAGAACCTGTACGCATTGTGTAGGAATTTTTAGGTACAAGATCCTATATACACTGTGTAGGATATTTTAGGTACAAGATCCTGTACGCATTGTGTAGGATATTTTAGGTACAAGATCCTGTACGCATTGTGTAGGAAATTTTAGGTACAAGATCCTGTACGCATTGTGTAGGAAATTTTAGGTACAAGATCCTATATACACTGTGTAGGATATTTTAGGTACAAGAACCTGTACGCATTGTGTAGGAAATTTTAGGTACAAGATCCTATATACACTGTGTAGGATATTTTAGGTACAAGAACCTGTACGCATTGTGTAGGAAATTTTAGGTACGAGATCCTATATACACTGTGTAGGATATTTTAGGTACAAGAACCTGTACGCATTGTGTAGGAAATTTTAGGTACAAGATCCTATATACACTGTGTAGGATATTTTAGGTACAAGAACCTGTACGCATTGTGTAGGAAATTTTAGGTACAAGATCCTATATACACTGTGTAGGATATTTTAGGTACAAGAACCTGTACGCATTGTGTAGGAAATTTTAGGTACAAGATCCTGCATGCATTGTGTAGGATATTTTAGGTACGAGATCCTGTACGCACTGTGTAGGATATTTTAGGTACAAGATCCTGTATACACTGTGTAGGATATTTTAGGTACGAGATCCTGTAAGCATTGTGTAGGATATTTTAGGTACGAGATCCTGTACGCACTGTGTAGGATATTTTAGGTACGAGATCCTGTACGCATTGTGTAGGAAATTTTAGGTACAAGATCCTATATACACTGTGTAGGATATTTTAGGTACAAGAACCTGTACGCATTGTGTAGGATATTTTAGGTACAAGATCCTGCATGCATTGTGTAGGATATTTTAGGTACGAGATCCTGTACGCACTGTGTAGGATATTTTAGGTACAAGATCCTGTATACACTGTGTAGGATATTTTAGGTACGAGATCCTGCATGCATTGTGTAGGATATTTTAGGTACGAGATCCTGTAAGCATTGTGTAGGATATTTTAGGTACAAGATCCTGTACACACTGTGTAGGAAATTTTAGGTACAAGATCCTGTACGCATTGTGTAGGAAATTTTAGGTACAAGATCCTGTACGCATTGTGTAGGAAATTTTAGGTACAAGATTCTGTAGACCATGTGTATATTTTAGGTAATTGACTTTGTTTTGTCAGTGAAGCCATGTCATCAAAAACACTTATATTTAGCTAGTATAAACTGCTTAATTTTAATTGGTGACTGCTAATTTTGGTGAGAATAAAGTGTGCCAAAGCTTGACCTTATAAATGTGAAATGCATTCAGTTGGCAATTATGGTCAAATGACTGCCAACTGGAAACTTCCAAATTCAAAATGAAGTGCTAGGAAATTCTAGGAATGCGTCATATACTGACTTGAGTCTAGTTGGCATTGATAGTAACTTCATACCAAATGAAAGCAGGTCATTGCTTTAATGTTTTGAAAAAAATGTATGCAGATCTAGTACTATTAAAACAAAGATATCAGGACGATATCAATTACCATAATTCCTAAATTGAAAATAGTCATTACAGTAATTTAGTTATGGATAGAGCATGCTTTGGATGAGCTGTGACCGATATTTGCCAGACTGTCAGTATTTATTGCATGTCATAGAACCAAATAGCCCTGTACTGATTACATGGTTTTATGCTTGTGTCTGGTAGTCTGTGAAACCATTCCTACAACTCTTGAGAAGAGACTGTTTCATGATAAGCAAAATATGTTTTATTTCTGTGGTGACTGGAGTGATTGTTGATGGAATTGTAAACAGTAGAATTACGTGATGCATGGGATTGAATCGTTGTGTTGCCATGCCTGTAAGACTGTCTGTAATCTGTGCTGCTGTTGCTGGGTATTTGTTTGCTGACCCGTGAGCATCAAAGTCCCATGCACTTTATGCATCATGAATTAGACACCTTAATGTAAACTTTATTTATACTATGTACTGGTAGTATTGTGTACAAGAAACATCTTACATTGTAGCTCTGGATTTTTCCAAAGAATTCTTAAAATGTTAGTTTCCTGATACTGACTGTATAGAAATGTAGAATTGGCTGATATAAAACATGTTTTAAGTTACATCCAAGAAACTTGTGTTAGAGTTAGGAAACTCACACTATGTCAGGAGTTTGGCTTTGAATGTACTTGTTTGAAATGCACAACTTAAACTTCATTGGGGAATACAATGTATGCCTTTCATTTCTGTTGTGTGTAATTTTACTAGATGACTCGCCAGAATCCTAACCAATCAGGTTGTTATGTCTTTACAGAAAGCGGAATGGATGACGACGACGTGTAACCATGCACTGTATGCGATCGTTGACGTGTTCACACAGTACTATGATGTCCTACATGACGTTCTACTATTGGAATTGTACCACCAACTGCAGTGGTGTGTACGCCAGGATAATGAGCAGCTCGCACGCTCTGGTACCAACTGTCTGGAGAATCTGGTCATCTCAAACGGTGAAAAGTTTTCCTCGGATATCTGGCATAGTACCTGTACCTGTATGCTGGACATCTTCAGGAGCACTATACCGCTCAGGTGAGTCAGCGGACCGTGTCAGTCCTTACCGCTCAGGTGAGTCAGCGAACTGTGTCAAGCCTTACCACTCAGGTGAGTCAGCAGACCATGTCAGGCCTTACCGCTCAGGTGAGTCAGCGGACCGTGTCAGTCCTTACCGCTCAGGTGAGTCAGCGAACTGTGTCAAGCCTTACCACTCAGGTGAGTCAGCACATCGTGTCAGTCCTTACCGCTCAGGTGATTCAGCGGACTATGTCAGTCCTTTTCACTCAAGTGAGTCAACAGACCGTGTCAGTCCTTAACACTCAGTTGAGTTGGCAGACGATGTCATTCCCTACTCTCTTTGACGTTTATGCTTTATACATTTGTACCTCATGGCCGTACTTTGACATCTGCAGGGCTTAGGCTTTGAAGTTTCTTAAAATAATTGTTCATAAAAAAGTAATACAGTAGACTCCGCTTAATATCACTTCTCATTTGTCCGGGGAAAACATGATATTAACCGGAACATGATATGAAAAGAAAACATATTTTCTGACATTTTTCAGCCCTCAAAACGGAAGTGGACTTGGTTAAATGTCGTAGTGCTGTGACTCAACAGAGAATATTGTTTAATAAAGATGTTTTATCACTAACAATGTTTTTTCACTCCAGTGACAGTATAATCTTTGGTTTTATTCTGGAATGCACTTATTTTCATATATATTGTTCGTACGTAATATTATCAGTAGGCTAGCTTCACACGAAACGTACTACGATTGTTTACTGCAGTAGGCCTACTGTAATGATGTAACGTTAGGCATACAAGTGGCTGGTATTCTGCAACATATTCGTGTTTTGAAATCATGACACTCCGTAAATATTTACCGTTATCTTGATATGTATACTAGTTTTTCGCTTGTGAAATCTGTTTGTTTAATTTCTTTAGATATTCGCTGCAAGTGCGACATCGTTTTCACAGAGTTTGTCGGTTGTATACCGCTACCGCGAAATGAACTTCTACCTTTGAAACGTAACGTTTCATTGGATGACCTCTATGCAAATAAAACAACCACACGATAAGATTTAGTCTCGGCACTTATTCACCAGCCGGCCTAGAATCACGGCATGACGGCGTCGTACTTTGGCTATTTAAAAATCAAAACAAAGACGATATCTTTGCATTTTACGTGAACATTAGCTTAAATTAATTAATTGGACACTTATTGTTTAAAAGACACTTTTTATTTTAATTTCAATCAATATTTCGTAATGTTTACGGAAAACCATCCACTTGTAACATAAGCCTTCTTCACGACAACGTGAATTCAATCTAAGACGAGCTGAAATGAAAAATAGAACTCGTGTTAGGAACACATTAAATCACACATGGCGTTTGATAAGATTACAAAAGTATGGGTTCCCTCACCCAAATTGTAATTTTTTGTGTGACAGTGGCCAAAAAAAAGTGATATTAACCAAAATCCACCTGGAAACAAGTGATATTAAAAGAATGGCATTACATAGATTATATAGCAGGAAAAACGGTGCATGAAGAAAACGTGATAATAACCGAAAAGTGATATTAACCGACGTGACATTAAGTGGAATTTACTCTAACAAAAACAAACTTTTACTTCATGTTTATTTTTCTTCAATAAGCCTAGAGGGCAACACATTACCCTGTTTAAAAGGAGAATGTGTAGGATGGGTTTACTACAGGACTATGAAGAAGTAAATGTCAACTTTTTACTGAAATACAAAATAATTATATGGGTGGGCTTATTACCAGCAGCGGCTTTATCAACGAAAGTTAATAAAGTCAAAAGCCTGAACATTTACACAAACAAGTACAAATTGCTGACTACTGTGTTGAATGAAGAAGTTTTTTTGTCCACAGTTTGTTGACATGGCGACCAGAGACACCGGACACTCCTGAGTCACCTTCGTCGGTGAAACAGAACACTATTCCAGAACATGACGTGGGGTACATGGGAGATGACGGACAGGTAACAATAACTGATTCACAAAAACATAAAGCTATTTCATACAGGATCAGTTCAGGCTTAAAACTTGGCCTAATAATATGGTCTTTTATAGGCACATTTTGTCATAAACATCACACTCTTGAACATAATTTAATCTGTGGTATGAAACTAGTGATTTTGGGTTGCAGGACAACATCTCTATGGAAGGTAGCCATGACAACAGGTCACTGAAGCGTGCCGACAGTAACCATAGTGTGAACAGTTCAGTATCACAAGAGTCGCGGGAACACAAGATCCCACGTTCTAGTAAGTATGCCACTGTGACAGTCGAGGGAACACAAGATCCCACGTTCTAGTAAGTATGCCACTGTGACAGTCGAGGGAACACAAGATCCCACGTTCTAGTAAGTATACCACTGTGACAGTTGAGGGAACACAAGATCCCGCGTTCTAGTAAGTATACCACTGTGTCAGTCGAGGGAACACAAGATCCCACGTTCTAGTAAGTATACCACTGTGTCAGTCGAGGGAACACAAGATCCCACGTTCTAGTAAGTATGCCACTGTGACAGTCGAGGGAACACAAGATCCCACGTTCTAGTAAGTATACCACTGTGACAGTCGAGGGAACACAAGATCCCACGTTCTAGTAAGTATACCACTCTGTCAGTCGCGGGAACACAAGATCCCGCGTTCTAGTAAGTATACCACTGTGACAGTCGAGGGAACACAAGATCCCGCGTTCTAGTAAGTATACCACTGTGTCAGTCGAGGAAACACAAGATCCCGCGTTCTAGTAAGTATACCACTGTGACAGTCGAGGGAACACAAGATCCCACGTTCTAGTAAGTATGCCACTGTGACAGTCGAGGGAACACAAGATCCCATGTTCTAGTAAGTATATCAGTGTGTCAGTCGAGGGAACACAAGATCCCGCGTTCTAGTAAGTATAACACTGTGACAGTCGAGGGAACACAAGATCCCGCGTTCTAGTAAGTATAACACTGTGACAGTCGAGGGAACACAAGATCCCACGTTCTAGTAAGTATGCCACTGTGACAGTCGAGGGAACACAAGATCCCGCGTTCTAGTAAGTATACCACTGTGTCAGTCGAGGGAACACAAGATCCCACGTTCTAGTAAGTATACCACTGTGACAGTCGAGGGAACACAAGATCCCACGTTCTAGTAAGTATGCCACTGTGACAGTCGAGGGAACACAAGATCCCACGTTCTAGTAAGTATGCCACTGTGACAGTCGAGGGAACACAAGATCCCACGTTCTAGTAAGTATATCAGTGTGTCAGTTGAGGGAACACAAGATCCCACGTTCTAGTAAGTATACCACTGTGTCAGTCGAGGGAACACAAGATCCCACGTTCTAGTAAGTATACCAATGTGTCAGTCCCGGGAACACAAGATCCCGCGTTCTAGTAAGTATACCACTGTGTCAATCGAGGGAACACAAGATCCCACGTTCTAGTAAGTATACCACTGTGACAGTCGAGGGAACACAAGATCCCGCGTTCTAGTAAGTATACCACTGTGTCAGTCGAGGGAACACAAGATCCCGCGTTCTAGTAAGTATACCACTGTGTCAGTCGAGGGAACACAAGATCCCGCGTTCTAGTAAGTATACCACTGTGTCAGTCGAGGGAACACAAGATCCCACGTTCTAGTAAGTATACCACTGTGACAGTCGATGGAACACAAGATCCCGCGTTCTAGTAAGTATACCACTGTGTCAGTCGAGGGAACACAAGATCCCGCGTTCTAGTAAGTATACCACTGTGTCAGTCGAGGGAACACAAGATCCCATGTTCTAGTAAGTATACCACTGTGACAGTCGAGGGAACACAAGATCCCGCGTTCTAGTAAGTATACCACTGTGACAGTCGAGGGAACACAAGATCCCACGTTCTAGTAAGTATACCACTGTGTCAGTCGAGGGAACACAAGATCCCACGTTCTAGTAAGTATACCACTGTGTCAGTCGAGGGAACACAAGATCCCGCGTTCTAGTAAGTATACCACTGTGTCAGTCGAGGGAACACAAGATCCCATGTTCTAGTAAGTATACCACTGTGACAGTCGAGGGAACACAAGATCCCACGTTCTAGTAAGTATACCACTGTGTCACTCGCGGGAACACAAGATCCCATGTTCTAGTAAGTATATCAGTGTGTCAGTTGAGGGAACACAAGATCCCATGTTCTAGTAAGTATACCACTCTGTCAGTCGAGGGAACACAAGATCCCATGTTCTAGTAAGTATATCAGTGTGTCAGTCGAGGGAACACACAGATTCCATGTTCTAGTAAGTATTAAATATGCCACTGTCAGCAGAGTCCAAACACAGAAAAAGTACATGAGAACAAACATTTAAACCAATGGAGATCATAGTGTTTTAGGGAGAAGGCCAAGCTTATTGAATGTATCTATTATTCTTTCAGAGGTGGGCACTGACCAGAAGTTGTTCCAGGGATTACTCATCAAATGTGTAGTCCAGCTTGAACTGATTCAAACCATAGACAACATTGTCTTCTTCCCTACCACCAGTAAGAAGGAGGATGCTGAGAATTTAGCCGCTGCTCAGGTACATATTTCTTGATCTGGATATAATATAAACTAAAATAGCTCTAGTAAATATTGCCCATTTTGAAGTACCTCGGATCAATATTAATCTTGGGATCATGCAAATGTGTTTTAGAACAGTCGAGACAGATATTTACTGGCAGATAACAAAGATAAATATTCTTTTACCTGTATTCCAATAGAAACTTGAGATAAATACCTGAATTTCGTGACCTTTGGAGAGGTCAAAGGTAGGTCCTGATTACCTTTGAGGAGATCAGTATCTCCCGGAAGGTGTTTGTTCTCTGATGAGTGATGCCTCAGATATTTCCCTCGGATACTTTGTATGTATCACTGGTATTTACCTGGGATACTTTGTATGTATCACTGGTATTTACCTCCGATACTTTATATGTATTACTGGTTTTTACCTCCGATACTTTGTATATATCACCAGTATTTACCTCAGTAAAGCGTTACAATATAAGACCAGTGATGTCTGAGAGGTCTTGTATATCTCAGACATCACTTGTCTTATATTATAACTAGTCGCAATTAAATATCCATGGGAAGGGACCCATTACTTGAGGAGGACGAGGGATGTTATGACATTCTATGATGAAGTTTTGACAGAAGTATGTTGTTAATCTCTGTAGGGGGGCGTGGCTGTGGGCGGGGCCCCAGTACAAGAGGAGGATCAGGGGATGTACCAGTACCTCAAATCAGACCAGCTCTTCCTCCTGGCGGACTGTCTCAAAGAGTCACACAGCTTCGCCAAGGACTTCAATTCCAACCATGAGCAGCGCAATATTCTGTGGAAGGCAGGCTTCCGGGGCAAGGCCAAGCCCCATCTCCTCAAACAGGAAACTCAGAGTCTTGCTTGTCTGTTCCGTATTCTGTTCCGCATGTATGATGATGATGCTCGTCAGGATGCGTGGGATGACATTGAGACAAGACTTATTCAGTAAGCAATATTTACTTTCCTCCATAATTGCCATTGCTGTGAAAGATGTCCTGTTGAATTTATTTTGATACCATTGGCAGTTTTATTAAGATACAAGATAAAGATATGGGTGGTCGGGCGGTGCGGTAGATAGTGATCTTGCCTTTCACCAAGGAGGCCTCGCCATCTTACATCCAAACTAACTAATATAAGTTGAATAATTTGGTAAAATAAATCAACTTTATTTTCTTATTAAGATACAACCATGTGAATCTGATGAACTACTTATCTTAATAAAGCACAAGTCTTAATCTTTTATGTGAAATCACTTAATGTTAAGTTTAATATAATGTGTTTCCATGGTAACCTACAGGACGTGCCAGGAGGCGCTGGACTATTTCCTGTCACTCCAGTCAGACAGCCACCGCGAGGCCTGGAGCAGTCTCCTCATCCTCATTCTCACCCGCCTTCTCAAAATGTCTGACAAAAGGGTATGATATCTTTGACTTTAACAAACTTTTTTATTGTTCTCGTTGTAGTTGTATGAATTATGAACTGTAGGGATAGAGGAAGATTTTTTTTTTGTCACCATTTTATTTGAAAGAAGAGGCAGGTACTGCTGTGCTTATAGAAATGTATTGGCCATTTCATTTAAATCAGTATCTTTATTTCTGATTTTGATCCAACTTTGGATAAAGATCAGGTTTTAAATATGCCTTTAATAAGTCTGTATTTCAGAGGTTAAGACCAAGGCTACTGTAACAATAAAAGAACATTTCTAAACTATGAAAGTTTCATGGAAATTTATACGGTTTTCAGACATGTCTGCAATGTATCATTATTATACTATGTTATGGCTAGACTTATACAAAGTTAAATCAACTTGACCAAGTGTGGACCCATTAGAGACAGTTGAAACACCTTCATGTAGAAATTCCAAAAGGGGATGTGGAATGGATGTGACCTACAAATTCAGGAGGACCACTAGCATTAGTGATCTATAAATAACCATGAAGAGTGTGTATATAGCAGTTCACTGTAGCTATATCAAAAATACAGTATAACTTGTCTAAACCTACCTCTGTCTAATCCGGAACGCTGAATATTCCGGCCTAACCTTTGGTATTTACTCTTAACTTATATCCTACTTCTTCAAATTGGACACCAGCCAAAACTTTCGGTCCAAGTTACTTTAGGTTAAGACAGGTTATAATGTAGTATGTAGTTGTTAACTAACTCTGTGTGACTTCATCTGAGGAGAAAATCTGTGAGATTTTGCCTCACGCCACGCTGTGTGACTTCATCTGAGGAGAAAATCTGTGAGATTTTGCCTCGCGCCACGCAGTGTGACTTCATCTGAGGAGAAAATCTGTGAGATTTTGCCTCACGCCTTGAGATCTAACATGTATGTATATGTTAAAGACAAAAATCATATTCATGCTTTCTTGTCTTTTTCAGTTCAAGGTCCACGCCAGGGCTTACTACCCGTCCATCTGTGAAGTGCTTATGTTCGATCTGAAGCTAGAAATGAGATCCATCTTACGTAAATTCCTCCAGCGAATGGGACCAGTGTTTAACATAACATCAGTTAGTGATAACCTCCAACATCAGTGAACACATTACAGAGCTCATTCAGACGGAGGAGAAGTCCTGTATGGAATACCTTTGGAAACAATAATGTATTGGTGTCCTGCCTTTTAGTTTTGATCTAATTTAATAAATGAAGTTGCAACTGAAAAAAAATTTTGTACATTAGAAAAACAGGAAATATTTGAAACAAAAATCCCAAGTATGCCATGAAATGGTTAAAAAATATCGGATCTTTGGAGTGTCATGTCTTAAAATGTGATATGTACCAGTATATATTTATTTGGTGTTATGTTCTAGATAGAATCCCTTCTGAATGTTTATTACTGGTGTCTTTCCCCATTTGAATCAACAGAGTAAAACCACAGCTGACTGATAGAGGGGGAAATAGGTCAATAGTCTGTAGGTTTGCAGTGAATTTTGTTGATCTACATAAATTTTCTTCCACAAAGGTTTTTGAATGCATCTCAATAGTGCAGCTACACAATGTTGTAAGCGCTAGCCCTGGTATATAATATGATGCAGTCATTGATCTTTACATAGCATAAGCATACACATATTTTCCTACAGGTGATACTGATTTCTGAGAATGATGCTGTGATAAAACTAGTTTCTTATAATAGTAATGAACGTGTGAACCTTATCAGTGATGCAATGTGAGAAAGTTTGAAATCAGAACTAATTTATTATGTCTTTATTAGAGATCGGCGGTTTAAAAAATTGCATTAGAATGCATAAGAAACTCATTTGAGACATTATTCCAAAACCTATTACAATCTTGGAACTGTAAATATTTGTCTTGGAATTCTGCATAAAATGAGGTTCCATACAGATGTTGTGGGGGTGTGACGTTATAGCAGGTATACAGTGTATATACATGTACATATGATGTGCAGTGTTGTGTTTTACGTAAGAATCTGAGAAAACATCGGTGTTTTAATGAGGATATTTATAAGCATGCATGAGAGTTCGAAAGTTGTTTGATGTTAATTCTATCATCTCCTATAACCATTTAATTTGATATTTGTACATGTAGTATGCGTTTTTATATAACCAATATACTGAATGACAGCAGGTTTTAAGTCCATATCAACATTCCTTAGCCACCAGCTATCACCATTTCTGTTCCCCAGGACACATGAGTAGATCTCCGAATACCCCACATGTAGACGGAGAGTACTGCACGTTGTTAATTCAGATTGTCGCAGGATCCTTATACCATTGATAATAACATTTCTTTCCACTAAATCTTTGGTGTAGTGCTGTATAGCAGAAGGTTGTGGTTTGTTAAGTAACTTACTCAACTGCATATATTTATTTACTGTGTAAAGACTTAATACAGCCACATGTTACAAGTTTGGTATGAAGGAATTTTTACCTGTATACTTAAGTAACTTTTCTGTATCCAGTTTAACCAGGTTATCTGTTTTTCAAATATATTATTATCGGGTATAATTTCTTGTAGACCTCCACAATTGTACTAAGGCCTTAGAAGATTTTGTTGTTTAAGGCTCACCTGAAATCAGTATCAGATTTAATACTTTGTCCAATCTTAGTTCGTAACCTTTTTTTTAAAAAAAAACTCTGGCTCACATTTAATGAAAGCAGCCTAAGGCAAGTTGTATTGTTTAGAGTGTAGATAGATATAAACCAGCTAGCCAGAACATTTGTTATTTGATCTGAAAGTTTCACACTTTATTCTGACCTTATATTTTGTGTCTTCTTTGATGGTTTATAAAAATATTCTTTATGTTATATTTAAATGAGAAATTGTATAATCCAATTATTTTAAGCAATGGAGCTAGTATTTTCTTCCTGTTGGAAGGAATGTTTTTACTGATATATTCTGGTCTGATTGTGTGGTCTCTTTTAAACTGGGGTTCTAGTAATAATAAACTGGTTACATTGCCTTTAATGTTTCTTTTGAATATTTCAGGTGTTTTTTTGTAAATTTTATTGAATTTTCTATTCATGAAATTTAACAATCTAGTCTGGTGATTTGGTTGGGCTATCACTTCATCTTATGTGATACTAGTTTTTAATATGCAAAGACACATACAGCAAGTCAATAAGTTGTAGACACTGAAACAGGCAAAACTGCATAAGCAAACAAAAATTTATCTCTACCTGCCCTTAATATTTGTGCCTAAAAAAATACATTATTTAATATGAGGTTATGACAGGAGGTGAGTAAACGTTGGAGTTTGTTTGTATGATACATTCCTTCAGAGTTTGATTTGTCTGTATTTCAGTTCTACAATATGTTTTATACCATTTGATAATTTCTCACAACAGTTATTTGTGGCATTTTTATAGATTACACATTTGCAACATCTTGATCAAAATATAGAGGCAATTACCTCCTTATGAAAGGTTAATTTTGGAAATACTACACGTATTTCTAAATAATCAAAATTAAGGCAGTTGAGTCATAACATTCTGTGTTTGCTTTCCATTTTTCAGTAGCAGGTTCTATAAACCTTGTGGGAGAAAAAAAGGATATATTTTTTTTGCAAAAACACCTCTGCACAAGAAATTAAATCAAAGGGCCTGTCATTTAGAATGCAGAGGCAGTATTGGACATGAATTCAAAACGATTTAACTTCCTAAGAGGCCAGTATAGTTATTTTGTTTAAAAAGAAATAAAATCATTTTAACAGGAAGCCAAATAGCAAAGTGGTTGGACTATCTATCTTAATGGGTAATCCAGTTTCTGTAGTGGTGATTTAGAAAACTAGCATTGTCAGAAAGTGTCTCCAATTAAAATTTAACATGTGCATAATTATGAAAACCAAAAGTGCAATATGTTCTAATACTGATATGTAGTACATTGTATTAACAAGAAATGGAAAACAGATTAAACAATTTTCAGTTAAATTGGTTGGTTTCTAAGTGAGTTTCTGTTACCTATTTGTGCTGTTTTTTGTACAAACGCTGTAATTTAGAACAAAGTTTGTGTCTTATTGTTATCTAAATGGAGTTGTCCATCAGTCTCATGATAGAAGTTTTAATTTTTATCATTTTTCGTAGCTATTGATTTTTTTACTGTATGATGTGGCTGTGTGCACTATGTTTGTATGTATGAAGTATCCGTTCTGTGAGTAATCCTATACTGTACTGGTGTAGCTGTTTAAATCTTTATCATAGTTATCAATCCTATTTAATCCCTAAACAAATGCTATTTATCTAAGATAATCTGTACATATTGTAAATTTGTAAATGCACAACAAGTGTTTAAGACCCAATTTCCTATCACTGCAGATTTTTCAAGTACGAGAATTGCTTACCCACAAACATTCCAGTATCAAGTGCTTGGGATGTATGCGTGTATAAAGAAACTTTGTATAAGTGGGATGTCTAATGTCTGCATGCAGTGTCAGAAAATTGCAAAGCAGAACATGTTCATCCATATTTAACTGAGGAGAAAACTATCAAGTTACAATATGCACATACATAAAAATTCAATATATTCAAAGGCAAAATCCTAAAAGGCTAAATAAGAGTAACGATGACAATCTTAAAAAAAAAATTGTGATCAAATACATGAGGAACATCATGAAAATACACTTTGCACCCGTAGTACCGTGACTTCAAAGTACTCCTTATTGGATGTTGGTCATTGTCGGCCAACCAAGCAATCAACAAATGACATTGAGTTAGTGATAGCAGGAGGTGAAAGGGCTGTTATGGATATCAAATTTACGTGAATAATCACTTTAATATGAAGGAGTGATTCATGATTTAACAAACTAAAATGTGATAATACATCAAATGTACGATACTGGAATTAATGTACAGGTTTTCATTATATGAAAATGTATGCGTTGTATATAAGGAATGCAATATATGAAAATGTGCAACGTATGATGATGCATATATTGTATGTAAATGTATGATACAATGTATATACATTGTAGGATAATATATGAAGGATTGTATAAGAGCATACAATGTATATACATTGTAGGATATGGAGGATTGTATAAGAGCTTTGGATGGCGTTGTGAAATGCCATCTTGATTGGTGTACAGACAACTTGTGATATTAAGCTATAAACTGTGAAAGTAAGGGAATATTTTAATAAACAGTTGAAAACAATTCATTTATTTGACTTATCAATTAAATTATTTAGTCAAAACATGGCCCACGAATTCTATCAAATGCTTTAATATTTGAATACTAGTATACCACTAGACTGTAGTGTAATCTGAAGTCACCAAAGGTCTTGCCAAACCAGATAATTATATTATCTCCCCTGCTTTTTGCAGGGATATTTATTAGTTTCCATTTAGAACCCGGACTTCTTATTTCAAGGTCTTTCAATTTTGAAGTGTTATACTAGTATTTTTAGCTCGCCTGTTTGAAAAACGGAGAACTATTGCAAAACCCCCATCGTCACCGTAAAAATGGTTAGGAAGAATGGTTGAGTCTGTTGTGAAGTAACTATAAGTCTTACATCAACGAAGCTTGATGTGTCTAACGATACACAGCACACGCTAACCTTGGATGCTGGATTTGACCTACATTTCCCGCTTGAATGACCATGTTTGCGGACTTAGTGAGTTTGGTTAAGAAGAACTTCTTCTGTCTCCCATTATGAGAGCTTTCTTTTCCAAGAAAGGTGGATGAAGATACAAATACATGGTTCAGAGCTATCTTTGTGAAAACACAACAAAAGCTAGGATAAAATATACCGAGGAAGATATAGTCCGAATGATTGAATTTCTGGTAAAAAATATCTTTATTGAGTTCAGAGGAAAGATTTTCCAAAAGACTGTTGGCATCCAATGTGTCCCACTTTTGGCTGATTTGTTTTTGTTTGCATACGAGGCTGAATTTCATTTTTCGACATACTGTATCTATAACTGAATATAAAAGGTGCAGCATGTGCTTGTTACGTCATCTTTATCGAGGGGCTTAATAGGACTGGTTACAAAAACCTTGCCAAACCTTTCAATTTCACTTTCAGGTATATCGATGATGTGTTGTCTATAAACAAACAGTTTGCTGACCTAGTTGATCATATATACCCTACTGAACTTGAGATTAAGGACACAACAGACCCTCCTACATCAGCTTCCTACCTCGTTCTTTACTTAAACTATGACCAACACGGCAGTTTACAACTAAGCTTTATGATAAAAGTGACGATTTCGATTTTCCTATCTTGAATTTTCTCTTTTTTGATAGTAACATCTCTGCTTCTCCATCCTATTGTGTTTATACGTCGCAGGTGATTCGTTATTCTAGGGCTTGCTCCGAATATCAAGATTTTTGGAGAGATGTCATCTGCTGACGAACAAACTTATGGCACTGGGATTCGAGAGATGCAGATTGATGAAGACTAAAGGTAAGTTTTACGGTCGCCATCTTGGTCTCATTGAGAAATATTCTGTATCTTTGTGTGATATGAAGATGGACGTTTCTGAGTTTGCTTATTAGTGTGCTCCCTTGTTGTGATTGATAATGATGACTCGGTTCTCATTTTGAAGACTTGAATTTTACTTCTCTGACGTTTGCATACCGTGGGCTAAAATCGGTGGAAACTCTCGTTTTCGTCCTAAAATAGCAGCCAATCATATCGATAGTTTCAACCGTGACTACATCCTGCCGTTACAGTATATATATATCTCGTTTAATTTGTAGCACCGCCTGTCAACAAAACCTGTCGATTGTGTTATAATTGTGTTGATTGTGATTGAAATATAAGGTCCTACTATACGGAGATTGACATCGGCGTCATGCTTACAGAAATATACTGGTCGTGGTCAAGGTAAAAGGATCTACTCGAGTATCACGTGAAACGACCATTCTGATTAGTCGCAATCTCCGAATTAACTTTTATTCGGGGAAACAAGGATTTATATCGATTCTAGCCCACGGTATGCAAACGTCAGAGAAGTGTACCATGGGTCTCCGACAATGATTTTCTTGTGCTTTTACGAGAGTCTCCATGTAAATCTTTCCTTAGTTTAATCGATTTTGAGTTCGGGTTTTGTTGACGCTTTGGTAATCTCTAATTTGTTCGTAGTGCTGTTGATTTGCAAGGTCATCCACAAATGTTCCTTCTATTTGCCCAATATTTTCTTTTTTTCTTTTTTTTGCTACTCGATCGTGACAACCCAGCGATCAACGATTACAAATGTGGATGACGTAGTTCACATAAAGTAAAACACGAAAGACATACTGTTGGAGGCGGGAATACCACGCGTTCAATTATAACAGTTATCTGTCGAATTCTTGCGTGTGTTGGAAATACAATTTCGAGAATTCATAATTTTTATTCCATAGGCCTAATCTAATACACTTTTTGCCGCTTTATGATGCTATTCACAGGTTAAATTGTTTGTGATACCATAGTAATTAAGGGTCATCTAAATAGGTAAATTATGTTGAATTTTAAACAAACATGTAATGTACCAAAATGTTTGTGATCACGTGAGCTTCAAGGTCAAAACTACAATGTGTGTACGCTTTGAGAGAGCCATATCCAGGCCCATGATAGGCCTTGATACATATATACCAACAATTGATTAACTTCTGTTCAAGTTGCCCGAAAAAAGGTAATAAATAAGTATTTTAAGATATCACTCTATTAGGCCCGTCAATTTAGCCACAAAATGGGGCTAACCTTAAACTAATTGCAACAGAATGTATTCTCTCTCTTTTTTGGTTAAATGAGCATCATACTTATAACAGAAAATCCCAGCGGGGCGAAATGGTTTTTGATCTTCTAAAGGATCAGGAAAATTACGAAAACCACACGTACAACCATATTTGAAGTGTAATATCTAGACTGACTGCCTCATTTGTAATGGAATATTAACCATTCACTATGGGTAATATTCATTTTTAACATGACGACATTGGCTTCGGTTGTCATTTTGAATAAAAGAAATACTAGTAATCAAGCCAAATATCCATTCAACCTTAGTTTAATTGCATTGTATTAGGTAATCTGTAATTTTATATCAGAGATTTTGTTTTCGCTCATAAACATTTATGAACCATCGAAAATGACCGATAGCGCTGATTGGAGATATTTTGGAGGCCCAAAATGAACAACTTCACAATTAATGATTAAAGCTCATCAAATTATTTTCTATGCATATTTTTCTGCTATACAACATACAAGAACAGTGCACTGGTAACGTCATATAGATTGTAGATTGTTTGAACGTAAGATACACATGTGATTGCACGTATAGAATTTATTAAAATAGATATACAGCTTGCCAAACATGAAAACGCTGCACCATATCTGCATTTTGACATTTCGTTCGGACATTTGTGTTTCCCCAGTCGCCTCTAGACTTTTTAGGTCCTTGTTGCCCTGTTTCAGCATAACTGACGAGTCCAAGAAGGACGGAACATTTGTAAAGTGCAGTTTTTGGCTCCACTGTATCATATTTTAATTTTTTTTAAATATGCTTTAATTTCTCTTGTGTGTACAATCATCCCCTCTAGCTACCTGTTTCGTCATTCTGAATAACTTCCTCGTGGCGAAATTTAAAAACATCTTCCTTTTAATTTGCTTACGTTAAGGTTCATAGTGCTGTTGAACATAATCGGTGTTTAAAACGAACTGTTCCATAAAGAAGGCCATCCACAGATGCTCCTTCTATTGTCCATCCCTCTCTTACAGCATATTACGACTTTCCACCCCTTAATTGTTCTATTTAAATCCCACACTCCACCAATAGCATTGCATGCACACTCTAAACTAATGTCAATTCTAAAAATAAGCTCAAAGATATTGTCGACTTGGAATTTAGTCATTTGTACTACGTGTATATCTTTCTCGGTATTAACAAATTAATATTCAAGCCATAGGTCACAGCCATATAATTGTATTGTCGTCCATCTTTCTTAGATAAGAAGCTCTTGTAATGAGAGAACGAAGACGTTTTCCAGTTTGGTATGGGATATGATTTTTATTTCCAATCAGCCACACTATATGTATGAAACAAGAGGTCCCATATGCGTAATATATGCATGACAGACTTTCATAGGGTTTGAAGCCGAATTAAACATATGACAAATATATGAAAACTTATACATCACATACAATAGGTTATCATTACATGTATGTCTTTTTAAGTATCTAACCATCATTTCTATAAATATTTCACATGCACTTGCTGATATACCAACATTAACAATATCTGGAGTCACCTAAGCGATATCTATATTGTCATACTCAAAATATATAACATACAAGTGTGTATCATTCGAAATAATTATAAGCTTGATTTACATATGTGTGTGTTACGTCATCTTTATACAAAGTTGAACAATCTTTCTAAAAATATACAAACTTTAGTAAGCAGAGAAGCATTGCATATCTGCAACATTCTTTTCATTTTTGAGGTTGTGGATATGTATAATAAGTAGGTGTCCTTTAGTCTAAGTGCTGCTACCAAGTCGATTCTGCAGGTACAGATAATGAAAAAAAAAATAGAGAGAATACCAAAGCGTCAACAAAACCGTAATCCGACCACAAAATCGATTAGACTAGAGGCAAAATAGATACAAAAGAAAGATTTACATGGAGAAACTGGTAAAAGAGAATAACACCAGGTGTTACGGAAGAGTAAGCGTCTTTTGCTTCATCGAGGACAACACCATGTAAATCTTTGTCACATCCAAGTAAGCATCATTCCTCAAAATGAGAACCGAGTCATCATTGTATTATGTATTTTCGAATCCCTAACTTCTGCAGAGTATGAAAGAATTGGCGACACTAGTGAGTCCAAATAAGTTCATTTGTAGATCAATTGGCAAAGCTATATATAATAATATATTTTTAATTTTCTATGAACA
Source organism: Mimachlamys varia (assembly GCA_947623455.1). Taxonomy (NCBI): domain Eukaryota; kingdom Metazoa; phylum Mollusca; class Bivalvia; order Pectinida; family Pectinidae; genus Mimachlamys; species Mimachlamys varia. The sequence continues at coordinate 51,286,857 of OX392530.1, forward strand.
TGAGGTACTGTTCAATTTGTCGTTCTAGTTGTTACCTGGTATTAATATTCCAGTGCAAATTCCTTCCTTGATAAAGAGCCTAACCGTTGTTAGATCTTAATCTCTCGATCCTCTCCATGGCAGGGTTCAACTCATGAAACAGTGTTTTTGTTTGATATGATTCCAAATAAGCCCTGGTGGCTCTACGTTTGTCCCCTAACGTTTCGTAACAGATGCCAAGCAGTGTGTGTACTATCCAGTGTTTGTGACCTCCTTGTTCGGGGTCATACTTGACCATAACCAGGTTACGTAGAGCTTCATCGCGTCCTCTGTGGTCTCCAAGCTCGTGGCAACACAGAAAGGACAGGAACACCGCGTACGGCAGTGAAGGAATGCACACACCACGACTGCATTTGGATAACTCTGGTTGAAAATGAGGAAGGCAGAAGAGATTGTCTTTGAAAAACAGGTGGTTTGTGAATATTTTCTTCATCTTATCTACTGAAGAGTATCCTTTTCCACAGTATTCGTGTACATGTGATAATTGTTGTTCTGGGGGTACACGAGTTTCGTCATCAATGCCAAACGTTGTCAATGACATTATCTCATTGCAGATCTCTAGCGTTTTCCTGTAGTTTCCTGCTTTGAAATAAAAAGTTGCCAAATACAACACTTCTGTACCAAACATTGACCCAGGTATCAGCCACTGTTTACATTTCTTCATGCTCTTGTACCTGGCCTTGTTTCCAGTAGGTACACTGCTGTCGGGGTAGGCGTCTGTCGCTAACGTTAAGAGTGTGCCCACTGTACTGAAGTAAGCTATCAATTCGTCCACTTCTGACTGGGATTTCAACAATAAAGAAGCCGGACTGGTGATGGAATTTCTATACAGGAACAGCCTTCGGCACCATTTCAACCCATCAAGGATTTCCATATCATTTTCGTGTTCAAGTTTTTGCTGAGTTTGGGGTCTTTCAAGTTCCGCTTGTACAAAAGAATAACTAAGGTATTCCATAATCGACGGATCAAAAAATGTCCCGACCGATAGACACATCCATTTCAATCGATGACATTGATTGAGAATGAGAAGCAACTTTCGTTGGTTCTCTCCGTGAACTTTTTTCTTGAACATGTTGTTTGATGTAACGAAGTAGTTTGGACAGTAACCCGAGTCGACCCACATTAGCAGGATATTGAAGCAAAACCAGAAACAGTAGAATAGGTATTTCTCCTGCCAGAATATTTGGTGTGTATTTTCCACAGCGAAAAATACCACTGTTTTCATAAAATAAGAACACAGAATGTCTCGATCTCCGATCGTTTTCTCAAGTGAATCTTGAATCTGTTTCAGGAAATATTTCAGCAGTGTGTATACTTGAAATTGGACGTGAGTGAGCGAGTGAACCAAGCGTTTCTCTGCTGTTACTAGTGATATCCTCCACTGTAACAAGGTGTCCTCGGAACACGTGTCCCCTATTGGGACAAGATGGCAGCCGTTGTGAACGATCTGGTCTACCAGTGCCTGCGGTGGCCAGCCATACATCCGCGTACGGTGTATCCATTCATTAGCCCCTCTTGGAAAAGTGCAGCAAGCGAAGCTATAAACATGATCAGTAGAAAATGGCATTTCACTCAGTATGCTACTAGGTCCATGGGATTCCGTTTTCATTCCCGTTGATTCAGAGATATGTTGCACACTTAGTTCTCTGTAGATATCGCTAGAAACATAAAGTACATCTCCAACAGGAACAACCGAATTAGACAACTTTTCAGTAACAGTTTCACCGAAATGATCTAACTGTAGAGTTGCATAGCCAGGTCTGCAACCAGACTCCCTCATATACAGAACGGTCTTGTGTACACAATCCCTTGGAATGCTCTGTCCTTCGTATAATACAACAACATTCTTGTCTGTTCGCAAAACATCAAGATCTGAACCTATCATGACAATTCCTTCTGGTTGACTTCCGCAATAGGTTAAATCTTCAAAACTATTGCTGGAATTTTCAATGAATTCCTGTATCGGCCATATCCTCCTCTTTATGTTTACCGATTCTTTCGTTCCTGAAACTTTCCTGTCCAGCAGCCTCGAGAGAAGTAGCGACATCCTCTCACTTTCTTCCGTATCTCTCATGGCAGCCATTGTCGTCGTAAAATGATATCACGTGTGTTTACAAATGATCGCTGTCAAAAGGGATGGTTCATCTGTCGCGAGTCACTGAAGCTAACTAGTGCTATATTTAGATATGATGTTCATTCGAGGCTGCCGTATAGGATTCTAATCTAAAAATAAATAGCGCTTCAATTTATAAATTGGCAAGTATATTTATGCTATCGGTTGCCATAAAAACTACATTATTTTTACAGTTAATTTTACAGCCGTATACCGAAGTTCAAAAGGGATTAACATCTAGGTCTCGCAATATGTGCAAGGTGCTATGCAACATGACCCATTTACATACTCTCAACAACTTTACATACCTTACATAGGCGTTCTCACTAGCATAAAGATGCAACAAGGCTAAGGAAGTTTCATGTGACATAAAATGCATGTTGTCATCATAAATATTAGGTTCCTAACAAATTATAATCTGACTGTCTAAATTAGTGTGATATATTATATACATATAAACATAGACACCATCCTCGATCTTATATATATAACAATTTGTTTTTTACAAGATTTATACTGAAAAGGATGCAAATATTGATAAAATAGCAATGGTCCACCAGAGTATTGGGCGCCGTTTTACTATTTATTAACAACAATGAATATCCAAAATTCGAATTATGGATATCTATAATTCATTTTTGGATATCCATACTTCGAATTTATGATATCATTAAATAATTTTGGATGTCTAAAATTAATTTTGTATATCTAAAATTAATTTCGGATATATCCTAAATTAGTTTTGGATATCCTAAATTATCTTTGGATATCCAAAATTCGAATGATGGATATCCAAAAATGATTTTTGTCATAAAATGATTTTAAGATATCCATAATTCGAAATTGGGATATCCAGTTTTGTTAATAAATAGTAAAGCAGCGTCCCATATGCGCTGTTTTACTTTTTATTAACATACCATAATTCATATGTTTATCTTAAATTATTTATGGATATCCTCAATTATTTTTGGATATCCAAAATTCGAATTATGGATATCTGTAAATGATTTTTGGATATCCAAAAATCGAATAATGGATAAACAAAAATACATGGAATTTGTGATATCCATAATTCGAATTTTTGATACCCATAATTCATTTTTGGATATCCATAATTCAATTTTTGGATATCAATAAAAGATTTTTGGACTCTGGATATTCTTAATTAAAATCATTTAAAGATTTTAAAAATTCGATTGATGGATATCCAAAAAATGATTTATGGATATCAACAATTCGATTTTGGGATATCCAGTTTTGTTAATAAAAAGTAAAACGGCGCCCCATACCATAGACGTCTCTTTTTCATGGAGTAATTAATGTCGATACTGTATTTAAACAAACAGAATGTCTTATATATATATCGTATATGATCGATTAAGAAAAGTCTAGCGTTGGACATCGTCGGAAACTCATAGGTACACTTCTCTGACGTTTGCATCGTCAGAGAAGTGTACCGTGGGTTTCCGACGTCAGAGAAGTGTACCGTGGGTTTCCGACGTCAGAGAAGTGTACCGTGGGTTCCCGACGTCAGAGAAGTGTACCGTGGGTTTCCGACGTCAGAGAAGTGTACCGTGGGTTTCCGACGTCAGAGAAGTGTACCGTGGGTTTCCGACGATCAGCGTTAGAGCACTAAGTAAAAATAATCAAAGGTATTTTATGCTTGGTCAGTTATCAAATTGTACAATATGAAATCCAGACTTTCATATAGGTCCTATATAAATACTTACAATTAATGAACATTGAGGAGTCGTTTATCAAAAGGTTTGGTTCACAAAACTTCCATAACTCATACATTAAGAGCAATCACTCTGCAATAAATTGATAAGAATTAATTGAGAAAAAAAATTGGAAGATAATTTGTCACGAACTTTGATAGCAATCTAATTCCGTGGTTTAGTTAAAAAGAGTGAAAAAGACGGAATATTAGCCACGTCTTTCGTTTTCCGTTTTAGACAGAACAGTGTCACGTGACCATAAGAGTGCGGGAACTTCAAGTCGAAAATGGCATCGAAAGTTGGACAAAAACACCAAGAAAATATCCAAATGGCTGCTTTCAGAGGAAAGAACTCATCGCAAGATGGACTCACCAGACTTGTAATGCTTTAATTTCTTGAAATTGATTTAAAATATTTTCCATCTTTGTAAATTTATGTAGATATCTAGATCTAGATAGCGTGAAAACAAACTTCTTCTAGACTACTGTAATGTTACTGTACAGGGATCTTCCATCCGTCAATGACGACGATCGTTGGAAGGGTATATTGACTTTGCGTGGCTGCAGCTTTAATTAAGGTTCATGACCAGACTTCCAGTAAATATTATTTTCTATTGAAATAGTTTGTACAAACACCAGGGTGTTTACGAGAGTAGCTATTGTTTTACCTGTGTTTCTTTTGAAAATGGAACACTCTTGTATTCACAAATGCCTACCAACTCTTCCTAATAAACCAAATTGTTGGTTTGTTTACAGAGAGAATAAGTAGAAACTTTAAAAAATCTATCTCAAAACAGGTACAAAATTATACCTTCCTTTAATTTATAACCATGACATTTACAAAGGTATACTCCTATGATTGAATTCCAAAAAAAACCATTTTAGATTTTGACTTTCAGTGTTGCAAACTCACCTACCCTATGTAACAACAGACCACTTGAGGTGATAGGTACATGTGTCAATGATTTTTTGGTATTTATAATCAATATTCAGGTAAAATATCAGTGTGCGAAAGTAATTAAAGAAGTTTCATAGACAATAACAAGGAACCTGTTTGGGCCCAATCCTCTTCTTAATATACATAAACGACTTCCACGAATACATACCACTCAGCACACTAAGACTATTCGCAGACTACAGCATCATATACAAAACAATACACAACAAGGACGACACGACAAAACTACAACAAGACCTAGACGCAGCGGGACAATGGGAAACTGACTGGCTAATGAAATTTCACCCTGACAAGTGCAACATCATCAACATCTCACCAAAACGCAACAAAATACACCACAACTATACTCTTCACAATCACATACTCCAACAAGTCGACTCAACCAAATACTTAGGCCTTACATTACAAAACAACTTTAAATGGGACAAACATATCAACAACATCACCTCAAACGCTAACAAATCACTAGGGTTCCTCAAACGCAACTTAAAAATCAACTCACCACACATAAAAGACCATGCATACAAAGCACTTGTCCGACCCAAACTGGAATACTGCTCTTCCATATGGGACCCACACAAAACAAATCAAATTCAACAGTTAGAAAAAACACAACGCAGAGCAGCACGATACGTCAACAACAAATACCATAACACTAGTTCAGTAACAGACATGCTACACCAACTGCAATGGCCAACATTACAAACACGGCGGCTGCAAACACGACTAATATTCTTTTGCAAAATAGTGCACCATACAGTAGCCGTTGACCATACATCTATCCTCACCCCAGCAGATCCCAGAACCAGACACGCACATACACACACTTTCAAACAAATCTCTGCTACAAAGGACACCTACAAATACTCATTTTTCCCACACACAATAACACAGTGGAATCTCCTTCCTGTAGCAGCAGTACATTGCACTACACTCGAGGACTTCAAGGCACATATTCCCTACGTAGCCCTTGAAGCCCTCATCAACTAAACACCACACCAGCTCTTACCCCCCTTATTTTATCTTAACTGCACAAAAAAAAATCAAAAAAAATCACTGTAATTAACCTTTTCTCACGCCACTGTGCTTTTACCGACAGACAAATGATGTAATCATCAACATTGATGGAATCATCCAAATAAGAAGAAGAAGAAGAATAGGTCTATGGACATTTCAAATTGCATAGACCCAACAAAATTTCTGTAGGCTGAATTTTTCCACCAGTGTTAACGAACTGCTTAAAAAAGAGTGATCTCCCCTCCTTCAAACAAAAATTGATTTGAAATGACAAATTCCGCCAAACAAATCGGGAAATGAACGACACGCAAGAGAAATGAAATTGATAATATTTATAAGATTTGTTTGAACAGTTTTGATACTTTTTCGACATTCATGAGTAATTAAATTGCTAAGACATCAGGTCTACCGTACTAGCATTTTGCATAGACCGACAGGTTTTCCTGTGGCCTCGGTCTATCATTTCTTTCGCACACTGAAATATTGATAGCAGTACCTTTCAGACAAATGGATAAACAACTTGTTTTATTTTTATCATGATGCTAGTTCCAGAAATGGTTCTGGATTTTTTTGAAAGGAAATAAATTTTGCCATTGGATTTGCGAATATTGGGCAATGTATAGGTGAAATACACAGATAGGATGTCCTTGGATTGTAAAAGTGCAAGGTAACCTGGGGTCTATTGCGGGAACAGTATACATTTTCAATGGAATCTTACATAACAACGTGTTTCAGTTTTCGTTAAATACCCAACGCAGTACCTCACCAGCAAAACCTGTTTGGAAGCCAGTATGGTATCTGCGGTCAAGCATGACGGTCTTACAATAGGATTCACTGAGAGTGTTGTCTCAACAGCCCTGGGCTTATACGGCCAGGTGTGATTACCGTAGTTGCTTCGAAAGAATCCCAAGGTCTAGAGGTAAAATAAATCTGAACTGAAATTTTATGTCAGAAGTGTGGTCATGTACCTTAAGGCAGTATGCTACAGCTGACTCTCGGACTAAACATAACACCCTTATGCATAAACAAACTCTTTTATCTTCCACAAAGGACACATACGAATACTCTACCCTGAATACTCCACAGGCTCGACACAGGGAGGTGTATTGTAAAGACTAGCTTATGTGTATAATAAAATTTAGTGATAAATACCTATTTATATACAGGTATTCATCACTTAATTTTATCATAAGTCTATACATGTCCCTGTGTTTACACAGTACAGTAACAGTGGAATCTCCTTCCTCTGGTAGCAGAACAATGTATAACACTCATTCGAGGACTTCAGTAAATGTTGTTAGTTTTTATATAAGATTTAGAGGGATGGGTTTACATAGATTATTTCAGTAAGGACAGGTATATTTACCCACCCACTGAAGTCATCAAGCTGGCTGTTGTGACAGCAGGGAGTGGGTTTTACTGTGATCTGAAGGTGTAAAATACTAAAATGAATGTTTGCGTGAAGCTGTCTTTGGAGCAGAGAATTTGTTAGTCCCAAGAAGGTTCTGACTCTAAGATCCGCTGAAATATTTGGACGGCTAACAGCTTGTTAAATAAACCGCTAGCCATCCCAATATTTAAGCAAATCATAAAGTCGAAACCCTTCGGGCTAGGAATTTGTATTTAGTACAGTGTATATACAAATGTACGTAAATATGATATTGTCTCCAGGTTCTGTCAGAAAGGATAAGAATGTTGGTTATGATACTGTTTTAGAATTTATGTCTTTAAGTTGTGTTTGCAGACCTACATGTATACAAAGTGATATACGTAACTTTAGGAAATTTTTCATGATTCTGGAAAATTCTAAAAAAAAAAAAAAAAAAACCCAGTTGATAACCATGCAAAAAAAAGCCTAAAACAAAGTAAACCTGAGCGATAACTAGCAAGAAACTCTTGAAAGAAAAATCCAACGAATTGAAAACAATTCAGGTGGGGCCCACTTCAATAACAAGCCGAATGCACAAGACAGTTCAAAATGGTGCATGTTGACAAATATTGAGTTTCAACTGCTGCTGTACCAGTAACCGTGTAAGAATTCATCATGAATATTGCTGATATCAGTTAATCTGATCTAAATCTATAAATATGAAACGTTATTAGGCTTGATTTTTGCTTCAAGTTTTGACGAAAATTATGTATATTGGGCCTTTAATTATTAATTAAAGTACAGAAATTTATTAAAAGTCTGAAATATAAGAAAGTAAACATATGCATGATAATATGCAATGTTAAAACATCGAGTTTTAGCTTATTCTTACTTTCATGATCATCATATCCTACCACTCTTTTTTATTTCATTTAAAACTCGAATAAAGTGCTCTTGGCCTTTTTTTCAATGCAGATAACATGTCATGATTATAATATCTGAATAAAACTATTTATAGGCACCATCAGACGGCAGAAAAACTCTGCAGACATTACAGTACTCGGCTGTAAAAGATAGGAAAAGTCTTGGGAAAGATGCTCTCCTGAATGCACAGGTATGTAATTTCTGTGGAACTGGTATGTATCAAGCAGGGGAAATAATTCAAGTTCTGTCATCAAAAGGAATCTGGATGGCTGACAGAGGCGTTTGAACAATGCAGGGCTTTTTCTCACCGATATGGGATGGGGCCTTTTTGTCTTATTTTAGGAAGAACATTGGTGAATATTGGGTAAGATTTGTTCATGAGTAACTGCAAATTTTGGAAATTTGGCTTAAATATGAAAAAAAATCCATTTGGGAATGGGGCCATTAATGTACAGAAAAGATATTGTTCTGTGGCATTTCTATTGATAGCTAGAATTAGCATTATGATTAAACAAATCTATCACTACTGTGTGATGTAGACTGAGAAGTCTCGACCCAAGCCCAAGGGTACATACTGTTGTAGGTGTCAATCTTCCTGGATTCTCCATGGTACTCCCAGATGATCGCTTAATTTCATCATTATCCCAGGGTCAAATTTACCCCATAATTTACCTCACAAACTATCTAAAACGTGACCCCAGGTGGTGTTTCTGATGCCAATGCAGTTGATAGGACACTGGACAGGTGTGAGTTTAATAAGCAAGTCTATTGTTTGAGGTTCTAATTGTCGCGCTTGATTGAGCGAGCCCCAGGCAATTCAATCACACATTAATTAATTAAGTAATTATTATATTTGAAAGACATCAACACTTGGTAATAATCACACACCTTGTTGAGATGTTAATTACAAAAGTTGAGAAACAAGTCAGACGGTGCTGAGGGCAGGGGTTTTCCGGTTTTCTGGTATGGTATTCTTGCTCATGAAAACGCTTTAATATGTAAATATTGATATGGCCTATGTGGCTTTCTGAATAAGGGCCTCAACGACTGAGAATAGTATACAAACAAAACAAGCTGTGAATGGAGGCGAGGTTTAACTTCAGTCTGCCTAAACTCCGATGAAACGGTATGAACAAACAAACAGCTCTGATAAATGTTAGCCTGGAGGAAACTAGACCTCCAATTAAAAATTAAAAGTAGTGTTGGGACGATTGTCGCTAAAAATCGATATCGATCCCCAAGATGTCACGTCGGCAACAATCGATTGAAGTCTTGTCGCTATCGATAGTCCAAAAATGTTTTTTGTGGCAATTCTTATAACGGAACACAGGGAAATGGAGATAACTCGAACAAAGTCTTGACAGTATCGATAGTCCAAAAATGTCCTTTGTGGCAATTCTTATACCGGAACACGGGAAAGCATCAAGCATGGCTGAACATGTGGGGCAGTTGTACTCCTATCTGGGATCTGTCAAATCCAACGTGTGGAAATATTTCATGTTTAAAAAAAAAAGAGGGGGTGATAGGGCCCTCATCCAAGTCCATCTTAGATATGACGACAGTTGTATGCACAATATGCAAGAAGAAATACGCCAACAAAGGTAAAATACGCAGTTGATATTTACGTTTTTTGTCCAGATTCTTTTAGTTTTAGCGGAATTTTTTTTCAGACAGACAGTCTAAACTTCGACATATCAATCCAACACATGTCTTGAAAACCGATTGTACTATCAATAATCAATCAGTTTGGGTGTCCGATAAATCGATTGTGATTTTTCCGTCCGATTCCCAACACCAATTAAAAGTATGAAAATATAAGAACATTTAAAACCAAATGGCATGAGGAATTCTGATGTTTGAGGCTAAGTAAGCAAACTGAATATATTGAACATTTTATTGTTATTACCAAAAATTGGGTGCTATTATGTTGCATGTGTATTCAAACACATTTACAAGTAAAAAAAAAAAAAAAAAAACATTAACATATATAGGTGACAGTCCCCTTTTAAAAAATGGACCTTGGCACTTCTTGCCTTGAATATACAAAATCTTATCATAAAATGAATCATTTCATTTGTGCATACTTTGAAACAAAACAAAAATTAAAAAAGTAACCTAAAAAAACAATCATGCCCATACCCCAAAATGTTTTCTTAAAGTCTGAGCTGACGGCCATGAATAAATTATGTAGGAATAAATATAATATTTGCATTAATTTTCAATTAAACAATTGAATGGCATATATGGAAATGCTGTTAAAATTTTCTGCACTTTCCCCCTGATTTGTATGATGAGACGCTGTCTATCTACAACAATGAAACCTCCACCTAACCAAACAAATGAACAATGATAAGGATTTGTTTTGTGATAGTGTAGCAACTACTTGGATATAAAATGTCCTGAAGAGAGTGAAACATTGATCACTTGTGTTATTTCCAAGTTTCATCTTCCTTATAAGATCCAAATAAATATAGTTCTGATAAGTCATTCTTAAAAGATATTTAAGTGGGACTGTTATGAACTGTGATAAGATTGTACATGTTTAATGTAACAGTGCTCTGAGTGATAAAAGCAGATGTAGACCAAGATTGGAAATATAGACATCTTAATCTTATAATGTAACTCACCCAACTGGGCTACATTTTAAGTCTAAACAAAAAACATCTAATGTGAGGTTATAGATATCAGATTTGGGCTACATTTGAAACCAGATTAAAATTAAGGGGAGGATAATATATAAAAATACAAAGCAATACTGTATGTGCCAACATTGGTGATGTTATCACATTTGTTGTGAGACTAATTCTCAGAATTGTCTTGTTTTGATAGTAATATGATAGAAATGATATATTAAGCGGCATACATTTTATATTATGCTGCAGAAATGGCACTTAAAATATGTGTTGAAATATATGAATCTATGTATCCAGTGAAATTGTAAACAAAAAAAAGGTAAATAGATAAGCTCCCGGTGTATGAGTACATTTTAATTGTGTTTCAGAAGGAAAAGTGTGGAAAGGACACCATTCAGATCTATGCTGATCCTCAAACACCAGAAATCGAGAGCAAGTCTTTTGATGATAAAGCTGTTCAGACAGAGAAAAAGTCCAAATCAGAGGAAGATCTTGAACAGGAAGCTTATGATTTAATGGTCAATGGTAGGAAAATAAGTGCTTTTATGTTGAAAGTATATGCATGACATAATATATTTGAATGTAATTTTGGAGTAGGCTAGAAATCATATTGCCAAATGTTATATCTGTATGGGGTCTGGGAACATGTGTTGTGGCATCCATTAACATTCTTCCCTCCCATGGACATACCTATCAGGTATTTTATTCATGATCCCACCGGATCTTAACCTTTTTGGTTAAGGTCAACTTTTGAGATGATGAAGTTATTTAAAAGAGAAGATTTTGACTAGTTGAAAAAGAGGAGGCAGGGCTTTTTCTCGCCGCTTTGGGAAGGGGCCTTTTGGTTTGATTTTAGGAAGAAATTGGTGAATTGGGAAAGATTTTTCAGGAGTACAGTGCAAATTTTGGGAATTTGACTTCAATTGGGAATGGAGCCCATTAACGGCCCCAAAACGTCCTCAGAAAATGCCCTGGGAGGTCTTCTGAGTATTTAGAACAGTATAATAGAAGTTACTGTTTTTGCTGTCAAATACAGGCTGTGGTTACCCCCCCCCCCCCCCCCCCCCCACCACCACCACCACAAAAAGTATATTATTTTAGCATACCTTTTTTGCCAAAAATAAGGTAAAAAGTCTTGAGGAGTCACATACATATAAATTTTGTGTGTCAAATAACAAAGAGTTTTTCTTTAACACAAGATTTTTGACTGTGATGTTGATTTTTAGGTAGTATGATTATGTATTAGGCGTGTTTGATAGGACATCATGAACTATGAAGCAGAGTTGGTCAAACTTAAACAAAGAGTCAACCGACAAAAAGTCAAGGTCACATGTTGTAGCTTGTTACTGATGAATGTTTTGTTTTGACATTAAAAAGCAAAGTTAGTCAAAATTTAACAAGGAGTGCACTGACTGAAAGTCAAAGTCACAGGGTCGAAAACGTCTACATTGTAGGTCACTAGTCAAAGAAACATAACTTTTCACTTTATAAAAATCAGTAGAACAAAGGTCCAAGTCATTAGGTCCAACACTCAATGATTGGTGATTTTGTGAGAGTATATAGCTTTAACAGGGTCCTTACTGACCTGTCAAGTGTTATAGTTCAAACTTGATTCGGTTTAATGATAGTTTCACTGTAGGAACACAATAGCAAAAGTTATTGGTATGTATACTAGTATATCAAAACTAAGGTGACCATTAAGACCCATGTGTCTCTGTTATAATTTAGGCCACATTGCATTTGAGAAGGTCAAAATCAAGCAGGGTCATTTATGGAACAGGGTGTGGGGGCATCCATGTTGTACCAACATATCTTTAGATTTCCAAATATTGGCTAAAGTCAAATAAAAAAATTGTTTCTTTCAGAGGATATTCCTGAGAACTACTGGCGAGACCTGGCTGAACGCAGGAGAGAAGCACTAAATGAATCATTGAATGAAAACGAACAGGTTTGATGTTGTTCTTTTTTGGGCCTTTTTCACATCATGTATTGGTTCATGTTGTTCAGAAGTATTTGAAGAGCGCGGGGGGGGGGGGGACCTGCCAGACATTTAGATATAATGTGTGAACTTTTGTTGTTTGATTGTCATATTCATTTAGCTCTTGTTAATTAATTTTCTTATTGTAAAAGGCACATAGTATACATTATGTTGTTTATTTGAAAATAACCTTACTCAAGCTTGATCAACATACTATAAACCAATCTCTGCTCTATATCACCTAGTTTTGATGTTACTGGTATATATGACAACTTAAATTTAATGTTTATAGTTTAATATTTTTTCTGTAAATATGATAAATATTCAATTTCAAACAAACAAGGGAAAAAACAGGTTTTGTAAACTTTCCAATACAAAAGCAAATTGGGAAACCTCTTTAAGTACAGGGTTATTCAAAAGCATAGTTTCCAAGACCATTGCAGTGAAGAGAGACACAAGGCTACAATGGGATTTATAATACTGCAAATTGTGTAAAATACTACACATTAATCTATCATAGACTACTGTACGTGGATGATTTAAAGCATGTGATTCTGTTTCAATTCTTAGAAAAATTGAATGCGAAACTGATTGAAAGGTGGTCTTGTGTCACAAAATCACATTTTGAAAGTCAGACAATTAAAATAAATGTAATTGATACTGATCAGTTTTTGATCAATGAAAAATGATATATAATTATGGATTTTCTTAAAGGCCCAATATACGTAACTTTCGGCAAAACTTGAAGCGAAAATTAAGGCTGATAACTTATTACATTTATACGTTTAGTTAAGATTAACTGGTATCAGCAATATTCAAGATGAATTTTTTCACGGTTACCGGTACAGCAGCAGTTGAAACATGCTATTTGTAAACACGCGACCATTTCGAACCGTCTACCTTCGGTTTGTTGTTGAAGTGGGTCCCACCTGAATTATTTTCAATTCTTTGGATTTTTTTGTCAAGAATTTCTTGTTAGTTACCGCTCAGGTTTACTTCGTTTTAGGCTTATTTTTGCATAGTTATCAACTGGATTTTTTATCAGAATTTTTCAGAATCACGAAAACTTCCCTGAAGCTACGTATATTGGGCCTTTAACAGTCATACACAAACATGAACATAATAATTCACAATAATTAGACACACATTATAGTTAAGTTTAAGTATATAAAACTTCAAAGACAGGCCAATGATGGAGTTCAGAATTTGAACTTTTTAGCTCACCTGGCCCGAAGGTGTTGAATTGGGCCACACCTGAATCATTTTTCATTCTTTGAATTTTGCTGTCAAGAGTTTCTTGTTAGTTACCGCTCAGGTTTACTTGGTTTTAGACTTATTTTTGCATGGTTTATATCAACTGGATTTTTTTTTTTTTTTTTTCATAATTTTTCAAAATCCCGAAAAAAAATTCCTGAAGTTACATATATTGGGCCTTTAACTTTTTCCCAGGCTAACTGTAAAATCATTCTCATTGTCTTGACAAACATGCTCTTAACTTGTAATAATGTTTTCTTTTTCAGCTTCATGGTGAGGTAGAGGAGCTTCGGAATGAAAATGAAAAACTGACAAAAATGGCTAGCCAAGCAGAATATTTTGCAGGTGTCATCCAAGTAAGTGATAGTCAAGACCATGCTATATTAACAGTTAACATGCAGGTTCAAGCTGAACAAACTAAGAAAAATTATTATATAATTTGGTTTAGAGTTTCATTGACCAAAAGAATAGAGCTGGGCACCACAAAATCAAAAGTACCACAGTATTTAGGCAAATACTGCGGTATGTACCATGGTATACCACCTTGATTGAATGTTAGAGGTAGCTAAATGTCTTTGGCTGCTTTTGTTCTGAAGCCAATCAACAAGAGGCCTGTAATAAGTTTCTCTTTGTGTTATCCTCTAATACTGTTTTAGTGAAGCTATGTCTGTCCTAGTTGATCAGCAAACTCATAGGAAATTTTAATCAAACCATATTGGAATTCCAATTGATCTATGTAACAAATAGTTCTTTGATATGTCAAATGAAAGTCCCCAAAAAACCGGTATAGGACTAATGTACCACGGTACGTATCATCACAACTTTATACCACGGTATACCGAAAAAACCGCCCAGCCCTACAAAAGAATAGGATAAGTAGGTCACACACCATTTTGTTAGAAACTGCTACTGTTACCAATGTCCATACTAGTCTAGTATGAGATTATCTCAGATAAGGTTATGTTTCAGAATCCCAAGAATGAGCAAAAGAGCTGTGTATAAGTTAGTCTTTGCTATTTCATAACAAAGTCCTTGTGATCAGGTTTCTATTAAGCCTATAATTCATGATACAAATGTCAGGCATATAGTTACCTCTGGTTAGTTTGAATGTTGGGGTCCAAAAATGATGCTGAGGCCATGTATTTTTGTTATTTATTCAAAAAGTTGTCCAACAATGTGAACTTATTTAACACATTCAAAAGAGTATTCATCAACACATTTCAAATTGATGCAAGACCTATTTTCTCTTGCTGTTGTTACAGGAATTAGTTGGTGTTGGTGAAGAGAGTGAAGATAAATCAGATGACCAGGAGGAGCAGGACAGCTGTGATAAAGACAATAAGGACAAAGAAAGTGATAGTACTGATACAACAGACACAAACTCTGATGAAATATCTAATCCAGAGGACATTGCAGCTCCAGAAGATCACGAAGAGGAATGCCAATCAAACACAGAGGAAGAAACATCCTGATTGAAATTTATATTGTTTTGTTTACACACAGTATAATTATATGCAGTCTTTAAAGCCTGATAAGGTTGTTCAGTATTGCTTCAAATCCTGGCTGGTTTAGTGTTTTTGAAACTGAAACAGATGGAAATTTTTATTTTTTTTTAATAGGTTGCAAAACCTGATGACCACATATTGCAGAATGAAAACCATCCATAGAAAGTTTAGTTCTGAATGATTCCTAATTTATATTTGACAAAATAATATTAATAAGGCAGTTAACTAATTGTAATATTTTTCTTGGATTTTTTGAAAATCTCGCAAAGAAATCCATGGAAATCGGAAGAAACTTTTTAAAAAGAAGTGTTATGCCTTTTTTGCTTTCTTGTTTTATAATTTATTTTTTTTTGCTTAAACATTATACTTGTAAAACAATTTTTACAAAATTATTGTAAAAACGCTGGTGTTCTTTGTACCACTATCTTTTAGTTTAACTGAAGTACAAACAGTATAAAACATTGTTGCTAATAACTTTAGGTTTGATTTTATATTGAATGATCAGTTGAATTAATGGTGTGAAATTTTCTTTTGTACTTGAACCATGAGTCATAAAACAACCATAATTTCTGTATACAAAATTACATCTATTTTAAAATGTGGGAAACTGAAACGGGTGTTATTACTTTTAAAAAGGGTATGATTGAATCATAACTTTAACATAGTCAAAAATGAGTGGTCATTTTATAGTTATTTTATCACGAAATTTAACTGCTCTATTCCAAGACAATCTTTTCAAAAAACAAAAATGTTAAAATGTTTGGAGATTAGATGAATATTTATATTGGCCCTAGGGTACATTTCCGCATGTAGTTGAAACAGTTTAACCTGAAAGAAAATACCAACTACAGATCTGGAAGCTGGATCATGAGACAATCTTAAGTCTAAATTTGTCTTAAGTGCGGACTTAGCCAATCACAAATAACGTCACAGACAGTGAATTAATTGATTGGCTAAGCACAAACTTAAGTCTAAGATTTTGTAATGATCTTGGGGCCTGGACTGAGGCTGACCTCTTGAAAATCAAGCACCTGTAGTTTTGAGGGGTCAAAACGTACCTGACTAAATCTGAATTGCTGACTACGGCTAGTTTACGTTAATTCTTTCTAAAATAATGTTAATACAGATGTAGATATTAAGGTAAATTATGTATTTTAGACTATTATATAGTGGACTCATAAAAGAAGAACATTTTATTCTTTAAACTGGGTTTTCCATTTTGTCTACAGTTTGGTCAAAGTGCAGTCTTTTATCTTGGAATATTTCTGTACCACCCCGTGACCCAATTATGCAAATGCAGCCCTGATTGAGATTTCATGATAGAATCGCAAACATGATGCATTTCATATTTTGATTATACATTCTATTGATAACAAATCTTTTTTTATACTCCGGGGACATTTGGTTGAGATTATGTACATAGCGAATATACCAGTAGATGCTACAAATGTTTAATGTTTAAGAAAGAAGAAACTCACCAACTCTGCTAATCACACATAGTTGGGTTGCCGTATTTCCCCTTATTTGTTATCTGTATGCATATAATGATCATTGTGGAGCTTTAACAGTAGAACCAAGATAATCACTAACATATTAAACTGGTTAATTGGTTCCATAATTTTCAATTTTTTTTTTTTTTTTTAAATATAAATGATTTAATACCAATTTACTAAAATATTAGGAAAAATACCATTTACAATAAAAATATTATACTTAAAAGCTTAAATCACATTGTTTTAATAATTTTGTGTTTAATAAAAAAAATGTATTCTGAATTTCATTCAAATGTTGTGACATTTTCCTAAAATAGAAATGATTTCGTTATCTAATAGAAAAATAAAATGAATTTAAATATGAAGTGTCTCTTGTAATACAGATGTAAAATGAAATAATTGTTTTGCAAGTTTATATACATCTTTATATGAAACTTCACAGAAATTCAGTGAGAAGACCTTTTCCATATTAAGTGTCTGTATATTATATTTGAAACAAATAAGGCTGTCTCCGAAAAAATCATTTTGAAATGAGGGTGTTTTTTGGGTTTTTTTTTATTACCGTAATATACATAATGTAACTGTGTTTTTAAATAATTTACTTTATGAAATGTGATAGTGTATTTGAGTGTGGAAAGAAAGGTGTTAAAGAACTGTATGTATGAAATATTGAAGAAACCTTTGATGAATATTCTACATTTGCTGCCTTTCTTTGGGGAAGGTGTGGCATATAGATCTATTCACCTTCGGCATATCATTTCGTACAAAGGACAAGACCAAGGAGATTACTGGTACAAAAGTCACAGGGTGAATCAATAGTAATATCTCCTCTATACATGGACGAAAACTGTTCATTATGTCCAAATGGAATAATGACCACAATTGTAAAATTGAGATAGGTATGAGTGGTCAAACCTTAGGACAAGTGAGCTGCTGTACAGATGAGACTTGCTGTACATCAATGCACTTTCCATTTTGTCAGTTTTCAGAATCTTGAAATAAGTTAGATTTCACTTTGTACAAAAAAGGGTTTCATTGAAACCATTTTTAGCTTGCCCTCAATGAAATTGAGGGGGCTTTTGTTATACCTCTAGCACTGCAACATTGGTTAAGAAGAATGGTTCAAATCAGTTGTGAGATAACTACAAGTCCTACATCTAAGAATAAATAGCACATGCTACGGTTCAGATGCTGGATTTGACCTTATATTCTGCTCGAATCAGCATGTTTTAAGACTTATCGGTAATGAGATTACTACATTTTGAACTACTATGGTATGGTTAAAATCTGTTGTGAGGTAATTGCAAGTCCTTCATCAATCAAACTTGTATTGCTGATGTGTGTTAAGGATGAATCACACCTTCTGTTGTATCTGGGGCTCAACACAACTTTAACTTTCCTGGGTTTGAAGTGTACTTTGTAATCCTGAATTGCCTATTGCCTCTTCTTCGACAATAGTCGAGAAAAGCAAGACTAAGGGGTTGCTTTTCTGGCAGAGGTGACACGGACCCCATCAGCATTTGTGTCCACTTTTCACAGTGTTATAATTGTCCAATTGAATTGAAACTTGGTCACATTACTCAAACTATCAAACTTAATAGCTGATCTCAATTTAAAAGAAATAGTGTTACTTGTTTTGGTATTTTTTGGGCAAAAACATGGTAATTTTGAGAATTTATGTTAGCTTCCACTTTATAGTGTTACTGATATGTTCATGTAATTAAATTGAAACTTGGCAAAGTTACTGATAACATCTTGCTGTCTGTATTTTGTCTTACTACTATATTCCGTATGGACTTATACATCATCAACAAAGCGCAAATGGCGAGACATATAATTACGCGTAATTCTTGTATTTTTTTCATTGTGGTGTGATTTTGGCTCAAAACATTGACAACGAAACCATTGTAAAAAAATTGGGAGACCAGTAAGAAAAAAGATGTTTAAATCTGAATTACTGGTATTCTACCATTAACTAGTAATGGCAGAATATATCATCACTGTGTCAATTGAATTTATAGTTTACCAGTATTCATAATATGAAATAGTTTTGAGTCTTATCATGATATATAGATCATACCATGTTCACGTGTTAGAACTGTGTATTAACTTAAGTAGAAATTTTGTGTAAGAGCCATTTTTAATCTATTTTAATCCATTGTCAGAAGATGTATTTTGTAAAACGATTTAAATTATGTTGAGTTTTTAAGGAAAAAAAAATAAAATTTGTTGATCTTTTCTAGATGTTTTTCTTATAACATTTGAAGTTCTTTTCTTAAATAGAAATGTTAATCTGTTGTATTGATTCAACTTGAAAAGTTAATAATGATACCTATTGCTATGCAAACAATCTCAGATTTAGTATTTGTTTAGTTCTGGTTATGTAACTAAAAAGTATAATTTTACACAGAGAAATTAGTGATGCTTTGTGATTTATACCCCTTTGCAGAGTTTCCTGAAAATATATTTGACAAATATGAGTATGGTTGCCAAGGGTTTAAGATCACCTTCAGGTATGGTGAACTTAAAACCTAGAAATTATCAGGGTTCACAATACCCCTTATCCTTTGTTTGATGATCGAGTTGATGCAGATTTATTTTGTTGTGTATGGAAACATGCATCTGCTGGAGCAATGACCTGCCATATTCAGATTACCCTTTATCTGTAGTCTGTTGTCCCTAGACAACTCTTATTTGCTTTTTATGCCGCCCGCCATAGAAATGGGGGGCATATATAGCGTGTTCCATTTAGCGGAACGCTCCAGATGTGCCAACTTGGAACTGGTCTTCCAAATGGAACAGAACAATGGCCTTGATCAGCACCAATGGTGCCCGACATGAAAATGTGGATGTCACCACCGTATATATCGATACCGATGTATTTAAACCATCATACAAACAGGATTGGCTCTGGATCCATCAAACCCCTTGAGAATTTGGTCCCTTTGTTAAGTAATGAAAACAATCGTCCCTTCTTTTAATAGTTCTATATACTAATTGACGCATTTTGCTGCTAATAATTTAATAGTTGTAGGAATACTCCGAACCAGGAATAGAGACGTCGTAGTAGGATTGTCCAACATCGCTAAGGGAGCATGCCATTTGCTTACCAAAAAAAAAAATTAGAGAATACCAAAGCGTCAACAACACCATAATCCGAACTCAAAATCGATTAAACTAGAGGCAAAATAGGAACAAAAGAAAGATTTAAATTGAGACTCTCGTAAAAGCACAAGAGAATAAGACCAGGTGTTCCGAAACGGTAAGCGTTTTCTTCATCGGTGACACCCGCCATGTAAATCTTTGCCGCATCCAAGTAAACATCGAATTCTCAAAACGAGAACCGAGTATCATTGTCAATCACAACAAGTAAACACACCAATGAGCATACTCAAAAACGTCCATCTTCTTGTCACTTTAAGATACATAATAATAATAATATACTTTATTTACTGAGGATGAACCTGATTTAGCCAAAGGCTAATCTCCCTCAGGGTCCTCTGAGTTGGTAAAAAGATTGATGAGACTTCTATAGGTAAAATAAACTTTACGTACTAAAATGTAAAAGTTTGAAGAACGAAATAACATATACAGTAAAAATATATATTCAAATAAACAAATTATCACAGAAAGCACAAGTTAAATGTCCAGAGGCTCATATACATACATGCTATTATATCAAAAATATAAAAATTGACAGAATACATGCATGCTAATGTAGCATACATTAAAAGTTGGCTATGTTATCTAAAAATATGTATCACAGAAATGGGTAATAGCTTTCTTTCTAAAAGTAGTATAAGACGGCGACATTCTCCGTTCATTAGGTGACTGTGATTCCAAATCAAATAGATATACTGAATTGATTTTAATAAAACCGAGTCCTGTGCTTCGGTATGTATAACAGATTCTGATCTGATTGGTGAGTAACTCTGGTATGGACACTTGACAAGATTATATCTGGAGCACAAATAATTTGGAGCCAGTCCATTTACACATTTAAAAGCAAACGATGTTTTTCCGTACTTGATGTATAGATCTGTAGGCATCCATTTTAACTGTCGAATACAGAATAGTTCTCAATGAGACAAAGATGGCTACCATAAAACTTGCCCATAGTTCTGACCAACCTGCATCTTTCGAATCCTTGTGTTGTTTGTTTGTCAGCAGTCGACATTGATCAAGATACCTAGAGCAAGCCCTAGAATATAGAATCAACTTCGACATGTATACATCATAGGTTGGAGAAGCATGGATGTAACTATCAAGAAATGGTAAGTTTACGGTCGGAAAATCGAAATCATCACGTTTATCGTATAGCTTAGTAGTAAGCTGTCCATGTAGAGATCGAGGTAAGCAGCTGATGTAGAACAGTTTGTTGTGTCCTTTATTTCAAGTTCAGAAGGGTATATACGATCGACGTGGTCAGCAAGCTTCTTGTTTATAGACAACACATCGTCGATATATCTGAAAGTGAAATCAAAAGATTTGGCAAGGTTTTTTGTTACATGTCCTGATTAGCTCTTCCACAAATTCAGCCTCGTATGACAACAAAAACAAGTCAGCTAAGAGTGAGGCACAGTTTGTTCCCATGAATGCCAACAGTCTGCTGGGAAATCTTTTCTCCGGACTCAACAAAAATATTGTCGACCAGGAATTCAATCATCCTTACTATATATGTATCGTCTTTAGTATATTTCCTCTTAGCCTTTGTCCTGTTTTTTACAAAGTATGCCCCAAGATATAGCTCACTACCATACATTTGTATCGTCGTCCGCCTTTCTTGGAAAAAGAAAGCTCCCATAATAAGAGACCGAAGACGTTCTTTCAGTTTGGTATGTGGTATGGTAGTGTACAGGGTGGACAAAATCAAATGTTTTGATGGACGAAGCATTTTTGAGAAGGGGGTGCTCAAGACTGATCAAAAGATCTTTTGATTAATGCCACTTCTGGGGTATACAGCGTCACAATACGACTGAAGCCCCGATTTAACGGTACTAAGAATGGTAGTAAGGGCTTGGTTGAGCAGTGAGACGAGCCAGCGATAAATCGTTGCTTATAAGGATCCCTGTGAAGTTTAGGTATCCAATATAACCAAGGTTAGTCAGCGTCTTTATCATTAACGGGTATTTCGAATAATTGTTGTATTGGTGTATTTCATCTTTCGAAAAACCGGTCAATGCGTAAGTAGGGTTACCTTGGGTATCAAGCAGGCCAAGTTCCTTTTCAAACAATGAATGTAATGGTGTTTGCAAACCAGGATCAGGTTATTAGATGTCTTGTCTGCAGACACAACCACATGCCTGTCATGTAGGTCGTTGAGTGTTACAATAACCAATAAGTCAAAGGTAAAGATATTTGGCCAATAATGTGTCGAGATGCTCGGCTTCCCAATGTCACATTAATTGCCTTGACACGCGTTTAATGTCACATGGATCAATTACTAAAAAAAACCCATGTACGACGTAGCAAAAAAGGCTCAAGCACCTAGCCACTAGCATGAATGACACTGGCAATATTTATAGGGTAACGGGGTTCAAATGTGTTTAAAACATTTTAAGTGCTACTTCAAAATATAGTCAAAGACATGTTTGAATGAACGGTTATGATCACATGTGCCATTTTCTTTTTTTAGAGACTTAGAAACACGCTTTCTTGACATTGGTAAACAAGTGTGAGGTTACGAGACAATTAGCTAGAAACAAAATGCATTCATTGTCATATGAAGGGAAGGCAAATAAACAGAACAGAATTAGAAATTGGGGGGGGGGGGGGGGGTGAGGTGCGTAAAAATGCTTCGTTTTCAACCTATGTAACTCTTGTAAAATGTTAATTAGATATGGTTAATGATTATCTTATGATCAGTGGTCATTTTCAAATCCGAGATGGTTGCCTCGAACATTGATTGGCCGGTACCTTTTTGACTTCACAATTTAATTCAGGCCGATTTTTATCAACTTATACACAACATTCTCTTATCCCTGATGCTTGTAATTATGATTGATTGACTGGGGTATGTTCAGCCTCCACTAAGCCAGCGTCACATAAACTCGGTCCTAATGCTTCCTTTATCTTGTTTCCAAAATGGCGATGTTGTCCCTACATTTATATACAGATTCTCATTCTGTCAGATAGATCTAACCAAACACCATACAAGCAGTAAAAAAGAGTTACTGTTTAACTATTTTCAGTCAACATAAAATGTAAGATTGCAACCGTGGTTTCAAGTTATCGGAAACAGTTCAACTCATTGTTTCGATCAGGAAACAGATATTTACTGTACAGACACCGTGGACCTGTTGTATCATGTTATAGCGATATACAGGCACCGTGGACCTGTTGTATTATGTTATAGCGATATACAGACACCGTGGACCTGTTGTATTATGTTATAGCGATATACAGACACCGTGGACCTGTTGTATTATGTTATAGCGATATACAGACACCGTGGACCTGTTGTATTATGTTATAGCGATATACAGACACCGTGGACCTGTTGTATTATGTTATAGCGATATACAGACACCGTGGACCTGTTGTATTATGTTATAGCGATGTACAGACACCGTGGACCTGTTGTATTATGTTATAGCGATATACAGACACCGTGGACCTGTTGTATTATGTTATAGCGATATACAGACACCGTGGACCTGTTGTATTATGTTATAGCGATATACAGACACCGTGGACCTGTTGTATTATTATAGCGATATACAGACACCGTGGACCTGTTGTATTATGTTATAGCGATATACAGACACCGTGGACCTGTTGTATTATGTTATAGCGATATACAGACACCGTGGACCTGTTGTATTATGTTATAGCGATATACAGGCACCGTGGACCTGTTGTATTATGTTATAGCGATATACAGACACCGTGGACCTGTTGTATTATGTTATAGCGAAGGGGCTGGGATTGGTTTGTAGTCGTGTAATACGTTTTAATGAGAATATATCTGTATTCAAAACATACTGTGAACCTTTTCAATCTGTACTTATGCTTCTCTCTGAATATTTCGTGAATAAATATTTGCATTTAATCCATGTTAACATTAATTTCTTTCAGCTGTTAAATTAATATCCAGGCCATATCAAAACCTACTCCGATATTATGACTCCTTTTAAAGGCCAAGTCAAATGTAAATTTGAGCAATAAATTTCATTGCATTCATTCCTTTTAGTTAGTCGACACTTACCTATATTGTGCCAGAGTAAGTAAATATTGGTCGAGAAGACAGACCTGGTAACAATGTGACTACGTAAATATACCCCGCAACCATAAATCATCCACGCCACGTATGTCTGCCAAAGTAACGGGAACAGAAAGAAAACTGCTTTATTCTGTTATAATAATTATAAATGAACGTCATCAAATGTTTTTCAAATACATGGATCAAGCACCGCAACAAAAATCAATTCGCAACAATTTAACCTTTATAAATATATCTTTGCAACAAATATCAACTGAAACAGCAGGTATACACCTGGTAAGTTTTAAATATCGTGACTATCACAGGATAAATAAACTGACATATAATGATAAAGTCATAAGAATGACGCCGTCAAATTGCTTTTAATAATACAGAGCTTTGAACGATATGACGCATTCTTACCCATCAGCTCACTCCGTATAGTAGCCTGTAATGGTCCTAGCTGTCGCACCCGATTAAGCCAGCGTAATTTGCCACATTGGTTTCATGCGTCGGCACATACTGGCTTAAACGTGAGGGTTTGACAGGGCCTTTAAAGTTATAGGCAGTTTTAAACCACAATTTAGTGCTGAAACCTATGTTGGAGAAAATTCAGAGAGAAACATTCAGAAGTTAAAGACTAGGGAAGTTTGCCGGTTTGTCATTGACCGATTGCTGACGTCATCATTAGTATGACGTCATAATTGTTACGTTGCACACAAGTAGCCATCTCCAAGTGGTCTCTATTGAATAAGCATACACGATAGATACAATTTTTAAGCTAAACGCTGAGAAATAAAAAGTGTTTATTATTAGAAATTATATGAGATGAACAGATTCTAAAAATGGTAAATATAAGTTTTGAACTACTTTTAGGATATAGATAGGGGGCGAACAATTTTTTTTTTTTTTGATTTTTCTGTTTTTGCAAAATTGATTACTTACAAATATTCTACACCATATAACAAAAAAAATATTCAGAATTATATTCATAAATGTGTCAATTACTGTGAATTAACATTAATCTCGAAACATACAGGTCAGCAAGTGGTACTGTTTACAAAATAAACAGACCCCCATACAGTGGCGTGGTCAGTTATATAGTCATTTCTCTGATATTTGAACCAATACTATGGGGCGCCGTTTTACTATTTATTAACAAAACTGGATATCCCCAATTCGAATTATGGATATCCATAAATGATTTTTGGATATCCAAAAATACATTGAATTTTGGATATCCATAATTCTATTTTTGGGTATCCAAAATTCATTTGTAGATATCCAAAAATCGAATTATGGATATCCAAAAATGAATTATGGATATCCAAAATTCGAATTATGGATATCACTAATTCCATATATTTTTGGATATCCATAATTCGATTTTTGGATATCTATAAATGAATTTTGGATATCCAAAATAAATTTAGGATATCCAAAATTAATTTAAGATATCCAAAATTATTAAATGAAATAATAAATTCGAATTATGGATATCCAAAAATGAATTATGGATATCCATAATTCGAATTTTGGATATCCAGTTTTGTTAATAAATAGTAAAATGGCGCCCCATACAATACATGATCAGTTTTTTCGGAAGACAGCTTGATGGATACATGTCTAGTCATGATTAATGGTTTGGTAGGCAGATTCTGGTCAGGTTAGTGTTAAAACCAGAGATATCCGATTTCAAAGAGTGGATTTGGTCTTTAGAGCACTTTCATAAATTCAACAAGTTGTCCACTTTAAACGGCCATAACTTGGGCATCTATAAACCGATTTGTTCCACATTTTGCAGGATTGTTGGGACAGACCCTGTCAACAATAAGTTGCCTCAGTTTCTGAAGAATTTAGCTACAACATGTTTTATAACCAATTAAGTGAATTTGGGCATGAAAATCCCACCCAGAGACCATAAAATCGAAATTACTTCAAATTTAGAACATATAGGAAAAATCTGAGGCACAATTTTGTATATATGACCTTTCTGTCCGTCAGAAGGAAAAGTATTGTCAGTTTTTATAAGAAAATGTGAAAGAAGATCCAAATTCAAATTTGCCCGCCATTTTTCATATTATATGCTATTATGCAATTGTGAATTACTTTAACACTATAACTATACGTTCACTTTATAGAAAATTTAATAAACTTTCCAATGATATATGATACATGTATGTTATTAAATGAATATCCAAATTATTAAGCAAAACATCTTAAGACACTTTGCCCCCTATCTATATCCTCAAGTTGGCATTCATAGGCGTTTGAATGTCAACTTAAAGCAGTTCAATGCTTAAATGAATAAATTAAAGTAAGAAATTAGTTATATATATTAAGAATTCAGTTTTCCAGAAATACAACAGTTATTTTCAGATGAAGTTTAGTCTCTTAATTAGGTTAATAAATTATTTATGTAAAAGAAATTGAAATGGAACCATATTCTTATAGCATTAGCGACATAAATCTAAGACTAGTATATATAGCCACGGACTTAGATATATCAATATGACATGCACTGTACATGTACTGTATAGACATATAATTGATGATCATTTAGCGATAAATACCTATATATGTAGGTACATGTACTGCATAGGCTTGTATGATAAAATCTAGCGATATACAGTACCGTATACATAGTATCCAGTACTGTATAAAATATCGTTAAATTAAGTCTATGCAGAACATCAGATATCATGTCCCTGTGCCTTGACCCCGTGACCCAAGACCAGGGGAAATCCTCACTACGTCACAATGACGTCAGTGGATCAGCACAATGTGTACAAGGCGAACATGCCTTGATGAAATCTCTCGTGGATTCTAGTGAACTGCAAGCTTTCTGGAAATGGAACTGATGCGCAAATAGTGTATCGATACCATAAATAAGCAGGTAAAGTGTTTGTGTTGTAAATAGGAAAATGTCCTATCTATCGCCAATACTGCATCAATATTGTGGTCGAAATTGTATCAATATGGTGTTTTACGAGTCTAGTTTGTAACGAGCCTCTTCGCTTGTTGGTCATCTCTTGAGTAGGCGTATTGGTCAATCGATTTGACGGAAATCCGAAGTGTGTGTGTGCGTGAATTTGGTACATGTACATGTGTGCTGGAACGACGTTCAATGGTTGAATGCATAAAAAAAGGCGTGTCATTAAATGTTGTACACACATACAACGATCGCACATCTGGTTGTACACACGTACAATGTACAGTCAATAGGTAGGCATATATTCCACTGCAATGTAAGCCAGGTATAATTTATACAGAGAACTATCATTTGTCACTGATAATGAGACACATTCAATTGTGGGATCAATCGACCTTGACGTCTTAGACTGCATGTGACAGCTGACTATAGACTTGTACTGCAGAACAGTGACATGTTTGCTTGTTAATATGCGAACCATGTATTGGGACAGTTAGGCCTGCTGTTTAGTATGATTTCTCATGACATATGCATTTACCTGGCAGGTCTAGCCTAGTGTTACTGAAATATAGCAGAATTCTTGTCCTGGTAATCAAAGCACCTGGTAAGCTTGTGTGATTTATGCTGACAGTAGGCACATTGTTTTCGGATTGTGCTCATACGGATATCCAAATTAAATATAAAATTTCAAGCCATCAAGGTTGACATTTAGACCGAGTTTCCTCTGGGCCTGCCACCAGACTTAGACATTTTGACAGATAGATGACCAGACAGATCTGTCAAAATGTCTATAAAGTATGTTGGCGGGGCCAGAGGAAACTCGGGGTAGGGTTCATTAGCGAAAAAATCTAGTTATAATGTAATGTGCTTTCGACCTATGTATACACTGCTATCTTGGGTAGTTGAACATGGCCTGTACACATATCGGGTCATGACGAAATATTTTCATA
This sequence comes from Mimachlamys varia, assembly GCA_947623455.1. Lineage (NCBI taxonomy): Eukaryota > Metazoa > Mollusca > Bivalvia > Pectinida > Pectinidae > Mimachlamys > Mimachlamys varia. The sequence goes on from OX392530.1 coordinate 51,314,940, forward strand.
AATTGTTTTCTTAGTGGAACAAACAACGAGTAAATAGAGGATATCTAACTGTAAGAAGGCAATACCAAATGTGTTTCATGAGTGGGGCTGATAATTAGCCACATGAGTGAAATTGATTATATATGGGTATTACTGATATTCTGTTTGTTATATTCATACTGTAAACCCTACCCAAATCAGAAAAACTAAAAGTGATATTTTTCACTAGCACAAGTTTCCTTTGGCCCTAACATGTACACCAGACTTGGACATTTTAAAAGATAAAAGAATGTTTTCCTATACATATGGAAAATTGGAATTAGCCAACACTGTTTGGTAGCTGAGAGGTTTGAGGTGCTGACAACAAAAATTGACTAGGACACAACCCATTCCTCACATATATTGATGAACAGATTATTTATTGACCCAAACTCGCTCTGATTATCAACAGCTCCTAATTTGCGTCAGTGTAGTCCTCGGTTTTCAACCGTTTGAAATTTCCCACCTGGGCAGTCTCCATGTTTTACCTTGTAATTGTGCCATGGGGTGACTAGCAAACAATACTGATCCAGACTGAAAACAGTGGAAATTTTTTTGTTTAGAAGATTTCTGGACGGCATCTTTTTGTTGATTAGTCACTCCCCAAAACCGTTTGGTACTGGCGAATTCCACATTTTGGTAATGTCTTCTGAATACCCAGGAGGTTTAGGGCAACAGTATTTAGCCAGTAGGTACTTGGGACTGAGTGCTGTAAAGTTTCCTCAAATAAATGGCCTTGATCTACTTTCGAGATCACTTGGGTAAGAAGTGTTAAAAGCATTAAACAACTTCTTCTTTTGAATAATCAGGAGGCCCAGAGAACTTAAATTTGGTAAGTAGGTTTATTATGGCATATGAGGTACTATAAAGTTTCTGCAAATAAATAACCTTGACCTACTTTTAAGAGAAAGCTTTCAGCAACCTCTTTTGAATAATAGGATCACCTAGGTTAATGGTATTTAGCCAGTAGGTAATGAGGACAGAGTGCTTAAAATCTATTCATTTTAGATGGTCTTGACTAACTTTCAAGATCACAGGGGTTAAATATGTAAAATTCTTTAACAAAAATTCTTGTTGGCCAGGAAGCCCAGAGTAATACTTAGCCAGTAGGTAGCTGGCATACATGACCTTGACCTTGACCTACCTAAGAGACCACAAGGGTCAAATACATAAAACAAAAATTCTTTAAATTCAGAATTCAATAACCAGAAAGCCAAGAGTGCTGATTCTTGGCCAGTATGAACATGGGACAGAGTGATATATATGTATTTAATACTGTTTCTTAAACGAAATGACCTTGACCTACCAACAAAGTCGCAACAATGTTTTAAACATTTAAAAACTAGTTTTGAGTAACAAGAAGACCAAGAGTACTTATAGTTGGCCTCATGACCTGTAGATACCTGGCATGAAGTGCTTTTAAGTTTCCTGAATTACCTTGACCTACTTCCACAGTCTCATGAATCTGTATAAAAATCTTCAAACAACTTCTTCTATAATACCAGGAAGCACTAGGAGATTATATTTGACCAGGCGCATGCTAGGATAGATTAATATCAAGTTTCAATTAGTCTGCCACATTCTTAAGCCAAGGCGACTCAGTATATATATGTGGACATATTTGTATGAAGTACCCAAGGTAATTTCAAAATATCCATGATTGTACAAATATCCAGATGAGCATTACAAGTCCTCCGGCTTTCTTTCAAGTAGTTATGACATGTTATTCGCAATTCTCTGGGTAATTCATATATTCCTGTTGATATGAGTTAAAAATTAGTTAGCTTTTTAATGGAAACATGACATGGTGACCAAAATATCTGTGTGGTTTTGTAGCATAAATGTCCATATAATTCTCATTCTGAAATTAATATTAAATCCTATGAATTTCTTAAAAATCCGATGGAAGCCAATTAAGGGTCATGACATTTGATCTTTCGATTGGCAAGGCCCTTAACCCTCCCTCGATTTGATCAAAAATTTACCAATATCCATTAAAATCTCCTTCATTTAATTAAGTTTAAACTCACACAAACTCAAAATTTACATCTTGTGGGCAAATGGTATCCTAAGTACTGCAGGGTATGTGTCATGATCATAACAAATGTGCCTGGATCAAATAAATATTTTATTAATGATATTTTGATTCATAAAAAGAGAAAGACAAATTTAGCAATGCAGTTTCAGTCTCAGTTCACACACTTTCTCCCTCGTAGGAAATGTAGAATGACGGAGATCTCCCTCAAAGGAGGTTTCCGAGGTTAACACCTGTGGATTGGCAGTGACATTAACTAAATTAATTAAGATCCTTGTCCAAGTAATGTGGGGCCTCATAGCAAGGTCAACCACTAAGCTGGTCATAGTCTTCATCAACCTGCTTCTATAGAAACATTTGTTGTATTGTTTATTTTGTATAAGGGATGTTACTATTAAGGAAGGTAAAGTTTTACCAGATTGAAATCATTTTATTTGTCGTACATCATAGAAATAAAGCCATCCATTTTGATCCAGAGACATTGTTTAATTTAAGATGGAATGTGACTGTCTTTGATTTCGAGTTTCAGGAATACCAGGTGTACATACAATGTTTAGCTCACCTCATCTGGTATATCACTGGTAGCACCCCTAGTAGGTAGTCTGTATTCAAAAATGTACTCGTGGTTTGGCTGAGCCCCCAGGGGGCTGAAAGGCAGGGGCCAAAAGGGGATAAAATTGATCATACTGGTGTTATTAACAACTTTTTCTATAGAACTATGCACTGGATATCAATCATAATTGGTTTGAAACATTCATATGCGGTAGGGATGCAAAATTTTTCAGATTGAGAGGATGAACCCCTCTTTGAACATAAAAAGAAGAACACAATCATGATATTATGATTGTTCCAGGGGTTTGCCCCGCCAAAACAATATGCAATTGCTGGGCATGAAGAGACAAACACAATCATAATATTAGCATTGATGTCCGGGTCAGGGAGACCCCTAGGAACCTAATTTCTTTGTGAACAGCTGAGATACTCACCCATTTACCAAACTTTTAATTTAAACAGATATAAGTGTATGCTTCAAAGATTGGTCTTTCACTCTATCCCTGTCCTTGGGATCTTTTTGGATAATATTTTATCACAATTACCTGGATACCAATGTATTCAGGTTAGCGATACAGGTCCTCTGGACCTTTTGTTGGTCTGTATGTCAGTGATCAATCATTCCTTGAGGCAATTGGATTCAACTTAACTCAATAACAAAGTTGGAGTTTCGAGGATGTCTGATCAATGTCCAAGTTACTGTTATCATTTTTAGAAAATCCTCTTCTGCGCTTTAGTGGCTTCCTTCCTCAAGGGATTTTGATCAATAACAAAAGATCATGATATCTCGGAAAAGTTTGAGTTTTACAGATGTTGGGTCAAGGTCACAGTTACAATTTTTAGAATGTCCTTGTCAGAGCCCTACAGCCTCATTTCTTCAGAGGTTTTGATCAATCTTCAAAGGACCATGATTTCTTAAAAAAAACATCCTCTTTATAATTAAATCAGTGTAATACTTAAAGGGGAACGGTAGGGGACCGGATGTGTATTGGTTTAGCAATACTCATTATGGTTGTTAAGAGATATTATGTACGTCATGGATATAAAGTTCAATAGAAGGGCTTTGTAATGTTCTTAAGACCTGAAGTCATGTTAATTTTTTCAATAAATTCAATCGCAAGTAGACCTGGTTGATCCTCGAGGGAATTTAATCAAATTGGTATTGAGACCATGTATGTTTCCATACAAATATGTTTGTTAACATTGTAATATTTAAACAATACAGCCCTCAATGACCGTTTAATTTTTCATATTGATTACTGAGGTAACTCCTCAAAATTCTGATTGAAAATACATGTATTAGTTAGTACAATAACTGTTACATGTAATGAGTAAGATGATTGAAACTCTTGTGTATACCTAGGTAGATTAATAATTTCGGAAAAAAATTTGCATCATTACATCATATGTAATGAATAAGAAGACTGTCCTTTCCTTTATTTGACCCCTAAGTACTAGACAGTAAGAATCATAGTTGTTAGTTCAATTATATTGGACAAAAAAAAAAATCCACCAAATTAACTAAGGACTTTATTTAGTGTTCCGGTCTCCATAGCTACTTAAAGGCCTAATATACGTAACTTTCGGCAAAACTTGAAGCGAAAATCAAGCCTAATAACTTATTATATTTATAGATTTAGTTAAGATTAACTGATATCAGCAATATTCAAAGTGAATTATTTCGCGTTTACCGGTACAGCAGCAGTCGAAACACGCTATTTGTAAACACGTGTCCATTTCGAACCGTCTTCTACCTTCGGTTTGTTGTTGAAGTGGGCCCCATCTGAATTATTTTCGATTCTTTGAAATTTTTTGTCAAGAGTTTCTTATTAGTTACCGCTTAAGTTTACTTCGTTTTAGGCTTATTTTTGCATGGTTATCAACTGGATTTTTTTTCAGAATTTTTCAGAATCACGAAAATTTCCCTGAAGTTACGTATATTGGGCCTTTAATAGCTATCTCCAGGAGTTATCAAAGTGTCATTAGTCTGGACTTGACAATGATGAATTATCACCACCACAGTATATTACATTTAACACTTCATGGTGATATGAAAATTTCATGGTAGGCATTGCCAAGTTCTTTTTAAAACTTTCTGAATCTGGCCATTTGAATGTTAAAGATTTATATAGCTGGGTATACCAGTATTATAATTTATATCCAAAAATCCCTGCTGGAACATTATTCTTGTATGCAATTGAACCTTGTTATCTCAGATTTAACTCTCAAGTATTCTAATGGTCCTGGCCAAGCTATAAAGTATAAGCAGTCAAATACTTTGAACTCAAATACTTTGAAATTTCAAGTTTTATCGTTGCCTTCTGTACAACTAAAATAAATTTAAATTTCTAATTGTTTGTACAGAACCTGAAAATAATTGTCCTACAAATATACTGCTGTATATAAAGCCTATAAACTTCAAGATTGATTGTGATGTCCCTGTCCAAAGATAATTAGATATATATATAGCACACTTGCTTTTCCAAATAAGACGTATGAGGTCTAATGCCAGACCATGAGGGTTTTTCTCCGAGTACATACTGCGGTTTCCTCCCATTATAAGTCCCCTGCACATTAATGTCGGGGCAGTAAGAGTGATAAATATAAGTTGAAAACTTGTTGTAAAAGAAACAAAGTTCATATTTAATCAATTAATTGATTGAAATCAAAGAAAACATGATAAGTGTTTCATATTGTTATATTTACTATAATGTCAGTTACAGACAGGAAACTATTTTTCTAGCATGGCCTTAATGGTATTGAGTATGTACTGTGCTGTGTACAGATAAATACATCTTGAGCAAATACTAAGGGTTCTAAAGCTTTTAATCTCCTAGTTTGGATGGTGTATAGTATCAATGATTTATTTGAACTGTTCTTTCATTGGTTTTAGAGAGGAGAAACACTCGCTAAAGTTGGTGTGCCAAAACCCATACTTACAGAATTTAATTGATTTAGATATATAATGGTATTAGAGTATATAATGGTATTAGTGTAAAAGGCTAAGCTCTGATATACGATGCTGATTCTATAAATGATAGGTGAGAGTTTGGCTGTTTTATAAATACTTGAGGATATAAATCAGATCTAGTTATATTTTTCTGTAGACTCGGTGAGTTTGATTTTCATTGTTTGTATTGTTGATAATAGTGTAATGGTTGGGAGATTGAAGGATTAATGCGGTTTTGACTGGATATATATTATACCAGCAGACAATATTTAAGATCAACTTGTTTATGTAGATGTGAAATTGTTTGTTTCTTAAGTTACTTTTTAGATTTCAATATTATTTGAAATTGTCTCTGTGTAAAATTGTGTTCAGATTTGCCCCTATATTCTGATAAATTTATACCATTGAAAATGAGTTTGTTTCTGTATTCATGCATTAAAGCTATCCGGGTTTAAGGTTGTGCCTGTTTTCAGATAAATAATATTGTAGGGGAGATTCTTCTTTCAGCTTCATGAATATTATTGAATTTGATGGTAATTTAACGGAATGTATTGATTTATGATTCTGCCTCGGTGGTTTGATATTTAAATCACCTGTAGAATATATTGTGGTTGACGCTGATACTGGATAACGACCTAGCATGCCGAGTTTTTGTTCATATCGCCACTTACAGCTCAGACTGTTGAAGGAAATCAAAGCTTACGTTGGAGACGGTTGGGTGAATACTGGGATTAATATACTGATAGATCTATACATATTTTTATCATTGCCAGTTAATATACAGCGAGGTGGACAGGATTATAGATTATAGTGCTCCTTTTTTCTTTGCAGATTGAGTTAGCCCAGCAGGTTGTTGCATTGGTCGTCAGCTTGACACTGTAATTAGTGGTCTGGCGAAACCTGTGGCCAAGATTATGCAGATTCCATTACTAGTGAGAGACAGGCAGATCGGTGACAATTTCTCTCAGGAGCTTGGCGACTATGGATGTGTCGGAGCAACAAGGTGGCACGATGACATGGATGTCGAGTTCCACCGATCAAAACACTCTGGTTTTACAGGACCCAGACTATGGTCTGGACATCCTTCGTCGCATAAACACGCTGCGAAGTGAACGTGTGTTCACAGACGCATCCATCTGTGTTGGGCAGGAGGAGTTTCCCTGCCACAGAAATATACTGGCTGCCAGTAGCCCCTACTTCAAGGCCATGTTCACCAGTGAACTACGTGAGGGACTGGAAACTGTTGTTTCCATAAATGAGGTATCTCCTTGGATTATAAAACGCATTCTTGACTACGTGTACACCGGGCGTTTGGAGATTACCACTGACAATGCCCAGGAGTTGTTGGCTGCTGGAAGTCTCTTCAACTACCCTGCTATCATCGAAGCCTGCTGTCAGTTCCTGAAATGTCAACTTTTCCCATCAAACTGTCTAGGTATTGAGAATTTTGCAGCGTTACATTCATGTAAAAGGCTTCAGGAAGATGCTCACAAGTTTGTTTTGGAGAACTTTAGTGCTGTTGTGGAGTTTGAAGAGTTCCTGGAATTAAGTGCTGAGAGACTTAAAGTGTATGTAACTAGTGACTGGATTGATGTAAGAACAGAGGAAACTGTGTATGAGGCTATCATGCGATGGCTTCATTTCGACCTTGATGACAGAAAACATTTCATGTTTCAATTACTGGAGTTTGTACGGCTACCAATTGTGGATATGAGTTGTCTGAAACTGATAGAGCAGGACCCACTGATTCAAAGCTGTGAGAAATGTATGTTATTAGTAAAAGAGGCCCAGGAGCAACATGAATCCATCCATGACCAACATGGCCGCCGACGACGCAGCATGCAGAACAGCCAGGTTCATCCTAGACCGTCCACTGTTGCTAAGGAAAAGATGGTGGTAGTTAGTGGATGGAATAGCTATGTGACTCGTAAGGTGGAGATGTACGATCCTCAGAAGGACAGATGGTCAGACTTGCCCGATTTCCCAAAAGCTGTGTCCTGGTTCAGCGTGTGTGCAGTGTCCAACTGCATCGTTGTGACAGGGGGTATCCTGGATGCAAGGATTATACAGAACTGCTGGAAATTTGATAGCGTCAAACGAACATGGATTGAAATTGCACCCATGTTGAAGCCTCGTGCCAGACATGCTTCGGAGACCCTTGATGATCGTCTGTATGTTTTTGGTGGCGTGACGTATGGTGCCTTTAACTCTCAGATTGACCTTGACCATATTGAGTGTTATGATTCCATCCTCAATACATGGAGTGTAGTGGGACGCTCCACATTTCCACGGAAGCAGTCACAGGTAGTGTTATTTGGGGACATGTTGGTAGAGGTCGGGGGTTTACAGGGTGGAGGTCAAGAGGGAGGGGCAAAGGTCGACACTATGGACAGCTACAAGTGCTCAGAGAATGGTGAACTTCGCTCACCTGGAGAACAATTCATCCTGCCAGAACCAATCCAATTTGCCAAAATTCTTGTCATAAATGGAATATTCTACATTATATGGGAAGATTTGAAGAAAATGATAGCATTAGACCCAAGCAGGCGCACATTCCAGAGTCTTGCGGACACCCACTATGCTCACAAGCACAGTGGAGCCACAGTACTCGGTGATAAGATCTACATCACTGGGGGACTCATCGACTCCCGCCCTAGCAACATAGTCGAGTGCTACGACACGACAACCGATACGTGGACTGTCGGCAAGTCGATGACAGAGACTCGTGCATTCCATGGTTGTGTGACAATTCAGTTGTAGGAATTTCTTTGTAAAACTATCTAGAGCAACCAGAAGCATTACAACTCAAGCTGATCATCTCTGACGCAGAGTTTGTTTTTTTTACTATCAAAAAACATTATAACAAACTTTTGAAATAACACATGATGGTGTGCTGCAGTGTATATAGCACTGAGGTCAGTGCTACAGCTATAGTTCAATGTGAGTAAAGTATAACAGCTATGTAACACTATAGTATAACAGGTATATAACACTAAGAGTATAACAGGTATATAACATAACACTAGAGTATAACAGCTATATAACACTGGAATATAACAGCAATATAACACTAGAGTATAACGGCTATATAACACTAGAGTATAACGGCTATATAACACTTATAGTATAACGGCTATATAACACTAGAGTATAACAGGTATTTAACACTATAGTATAACAGTTATATAACACTAGAGTGTAACAATTTTATTGCACTATAGTATAACAGTACAGTATAACAGCTATATAACACTACAGTATAACAGCTATAAAATACAACAGTTTAACAGATATATAACACTACAGTATAACAGCTATATAACACAGTTTTAAGAGCATTAGTTGACTATTGGGTTCATTTTATTACAGTTTAATACTGATATATAATTAAAAGTGGGTGCTGATTATCAGTTGAAAAATGAGTGCCTCTAAGCTTTCATTTTATTTTTCTCTCTGTCTTTTAAAAAAGTATATATTATTATGGTTATATATATAGTTGGTTTTCTACTGATGTGATAATCAGATTCAGTTGATCTTTTCTTTAAATTGAATGACTACTATAACAACAAAAACCTGAATTGGTCCACAACTACACCAGCTTCTGATACCAACCCTACAGTACCTATCCTAGTTTCTGATCCCTTCCCTAAATCATCTTTATAAAAGACTAAAATTGAATGTCATAGCACTGAAGTGTCTGCGGAACACTTGCAGTTTGTGTGATAATACATTTCTTATTGTTTTTTTTTTTTCTAAAAAAAAAATCAAGTTGACATGACACAAAAATCCTCACAGAAAGCAAAGGATTGTTGTAGCAGTCTAAGAAACTATAGAATTTTATAATTGTAAGGTGCTTTAAAACTTCTTTTTTGAGTGCTATATAACTTTTTTATTTCAAAGAATGAGAGAAAATAAACGCGCTCTATAAGTCTAGAAATATCTGTTCTCCCAAAATCATTTCCTTAAATCCATCCCCTCCCCACTTCAGAATCATAAACAACACTAGTCATCTCCTGTGTAAGTCAATCCTGGCTTCTTTCTCCACAAACCAAAAATCTTAAATCTTAGATTCTCCAGATTTTGTTTACCTTACATGAAACTCTCAAACCAAAACTTCAGAAGTCATACCTTCAAGCAAAGGAAAGTGATACAAGAATCACCTCTGAATAACAATGTCCTACTAAAAGACAACCATTACCAACCCGTCACAAACAATAGTCTTAAGTTAATGCATCAGCTAAACCTCAAAACAAACTTTACCACAAAGAATATACTCCTCAAGATGTTAAATACAATCATCACTCTTAACCACCACCCCCTTATCTAACTTACCTAGGTAACCTAGGCCTCCACTCCATTATCCAACTAAGCCCCACCCCTTATCTAACTTAGCCCCATCCCCTTATCTAATGTAATACCCAGTCCCTGTCAAACTTAACCACCACCCCCTTATCTAACTTAACCTCCACTCCATTATCCAACTTAGCCCCACCCCTTATCTAACTTAACCACCACCCCCTTATCTAACTTAACCTCCACTCCATTATCCAACTAAGCTCCACCCCTTATCTAACTTAACCTCCACTCCACTATCCAACTAAGCCCCACCCCTTATCTAACTTAACCTCCACTCCATTATCCAACTAAGCCCCACCCCTTATCTAACTTAGCCCCATCCCCTTATCTAATGTAATACCCAGTCCCTGTCCAACTTAACCACCACCCCCTTATCTAACTTAACCTCCACTCCATTATCCAACTAAGCCCCACCCCTTATCTAACTTAGCCCCATCCCCTTATCTAATGTAATACCCAGTCCCTGTCCAACTTAACCACCACCCCCTTATCTAACTTAACCTCCACTCCATTATCCAACTAAGCCCCACTCCTTATCTAACTTAGCCCCATCCCCTTATCTAATGTAATACCCAGTCCCTGTCCAACTTAACCACCACCCCCTTATCTAACTTAACCTCCACTCCATTATCCAACTAAGCCCCACTCCTTATCTAACTTAGCCCCATCCCCTTATCTAATGTAATACCCAGTCCCTGTCCAACTTAACATCCACCCACCTTATCTAAATTCACCTCCACCCCATTATCAAACTAAGCCCCACCCCTTATCAAACTTAACCCCCACCCACCCCAATCTAACTTAACCTCTATCCCATTATCCAACTAAGCCCCATCCCATTATCCAACTTGGCCCCACCCCTAATCCAACTTAGCCCCACCTATTATCTAACTAAACCCCACCCCCTTATCTACATTGTAACTTAACCTCCCTTCATTATCTAACTAAGCCCCATCCCATTATCCAACTTTGCCCCATCCACTTATCTAACTTAACCTCCACTCCCTTATCCAACTTAGCCCTACCCCATTATCCAACTTAGTCCCACCTCATTATCCAACTTTACCCCGACCCCTTATCCAACTTAGCCCCACCCCATTATCCAACTTTACCCCCACCCCCTTATCTAACTTAACCTCCACCCCATTATCCAACTTTACCCCGACCCCTTATCCAACTAAGCCCCACCCCCTTATCCAACTTACCCCCAGAATTGAGTTAATGTTGGGTATTTCATGGTTTAATTGTTGTTGGTATGTGTGTATATCTTAGTCTCTCTTATTTTTGTTGATAAAATTTGTTTGACAATCTTTAGAGTGTTCAGGTATTTAGCTTGACACCAAGTATTTGTACACCAAATTATAAGATTCCATGGTGGATTATGTGTATATTTGATGATGTTTGCTCTGGCAATCCACATTAAATCTTAGCTAAATATTATTATCTGTTGATATTTATAAGCATTACCTTTTACCATATTTGCCATATGTAATATCATGCCATATTTGCTATAATAAATATGTACATTAAATATCCCTTTTGAAGGGCTTTTACCAGACACATTAATAGGAAACAAAAAGATATTTATGAAATATACAATATTTATTCATAGAAATTGATCATGAAGACATATAGAGTAAGTTAAACTTTAAGTTGTATACAAGGTACATATAACAATTGTCTTTTACAGTTTGAAAATGATCTTGCTCTAGTCACAAGTTTGGGACCTTTTCTTTCACAACTTTTATAAAAAAAAAAAACATCTAGAAAACAATAGGTACAAAATTTTGGTTTCTGATTGGGCCTGTGATTCCAGTTTCGGATTGTGCCAGTGTTTCCGGTTTCAGATTGGGCCAGCGATTCTGGTTTCTGATCGGGCCAGTGATTCTGGTTTCGGCTTGGGCCAATGATACAGGTTTCAGATTAGACAAGTGATTCCAGTTTCAGATTGGGCCAATGCTTCCGGTTTCAGATTGGGCCAGTGATTCCGGTTTCAGATTGGACCAGTGATTCCGGTTTCAGATTTGGCCAGAGATTCCGGTTTCAGATTAGACCAGTGATTCTGGTTTCAGATTTGGCCAGTGATTCTGGTTTCATTCCCATGAACTATGAGACCTCTTTATTAGATGACGTCGCAAATCATAATTACCACATATATGACATCATGTACTTAGAGGTTTGACCAATGAAATAAGGTCCAGGCTGTTATTCACTGTTTGGTTTTTCTAATGGGTCAGGTTTGACTACTGGTTGTGGGAGTGAGGTAACCTATAGTAGTTGTGGGAATGAGGTAACCTATAGTAGTTGTGGGGATGAGGTAACCTATAGTAGTTGTGGGAGTGAGGTAACCTATAGTGGTTGTTGGAGTGAGGAAACCTATAGTGGTTGTTGGAGTGAGGAAACCTATAGTGGTTGTGGGAGTGAGGTAACCTATAGTGGTTGTGGAAGTGAGGTAACCTATAGTGGTTGTGGGAGTGAGGTAACCTTTAGTAGTTGTGGGAGTGGGGAAACCTTTAGTCATTGTGACAGTGAGGAAACTTAAAGTAGTTGTGGGAGTAAGGTAACCTATGGTGGTTGTGGGAGTGAGGTAACCTTTAGTAGTTGTGGGAGTGGGGAAACCTTTAGTCATTGTGACAGTGAGGAAACTTAAAGTAGTTGTGGGAGTAAGGTAACCTATGGTGGTTGTGGGAGTGAGGTAACATATAGTAGTTGTGGGAGTGAGGAAACATCAAATTTGTTAAATTCTGCAATTAGCTTCTTAATTCCCAATAACCAAAACACCAAGGGTACTGATATTAAGCCAGTATATACTTGGATGAAAGACTGGCAAGTTTGTTTCATTGAATGATCATGACCTTGACCCACTTTCAAGGTCACAGGGGTTAAATATTGTTAACAATTTTAATCTTCTTTCCAACAATTGATAGGCCTTTGGTTATTGTATTGGTGTGGTAGCATGTATTGGAAGTTTGCAGAAGTTGGCTTGTAAAGTTGTTTAGGCTGTAGAGCAGGTGAGCAATTCAGGACTGGCAGACCTGTTATGTTTGTATGTATAAGGGTATTTAGTTATGGGGCAGAGTAATCAACATTGTATTCTTGTCTGAGAATCTTATTTTTGAATTTCCTCAAATATGATATTTTTGCTGAAAGTTTTTTTTCAGCCATTTAATTATTTCAATTAGTCCTCACCTTTGAGATTAGCAACGCAAGGCTAGACAATGAGATAATTATTTCAAACAGAGAAAAGGACTTGGTGTTTAATTGTTGGTTTGGTAACTAAGAAAGATGTACTTGGTATAAGCTAGCCTAAATACATAATGAACAAAGATATATGTGTATGTAGGTAAGAAACATGTTTTAACCTCATTGTTTGGTAAATAGACTAGATAAAAGATTTGTTTATATATTGGTTTTGTTAAGTTCTTTTTGTTGAAGCCAAAAGAATATTTTCTTTTCTTATAACATTGTATAGTTATTGTTTAAATGGAATACAAAATGAGAATGAAAAATCTGCTTAACATGTGTGAAGAATGTACATATCGTTTTTTAGTTGTACTGTTTTACACTCGACAGCATTGAGTGAAGTCAGAGAAGAAACAAGTTGTACTGATGTGTGTGGGATGTCGTGGAAATGTCTTTGGCTAAACTGTGTTATGAATTATAAGTATTAAAATTATGTATTGCATCAAAATCACTGTGTTATTTAATTTGTTTTTTTAGCTCACCTGGTCCAAAGGACCAAGGTGAGCTATGTCATACTGTGGCTTCCGGTGTCCATCCGTCCGTCAACAATTGACTTCTTCTTAACCACTGATCAAAATTTAATCATATTTGATGGAAATCATCCCTATATGTATAAGGATGATGGGAATGACCCCCCAGGGGCCTAAGGGGCGGTGCGCGAAGTGGTCCATTTGGCAATATTTATATTAACGACTTCTTCTCTGGATATAAACAATGTACAACATTCACATTCACATTTCAGTGATAGCATCCCTAGGTGGTGGGGATTCAAATTTATACAAATGGTGGGGCTGACCCACAATGGGCCTGAGGGGTGGGGCCAAAAACCCGCAATTCAGCTAAATTAAATAAACCAATTTCAAATAATTCTCCTTTAAATCTTCTTTAGAATTAGAAAGCTCAGTGATTGCTACTGCATGGTAAGTACTGTTGTGGCAGACCCCACACTGGAAAACTGTATGTAATAATCTTACACATGAGTTATTGTCACATTCTCTGAAATCCAGGTGAGTGATACAGGCCCTCTGGGCCTCTTGTATATGTCTGTTATAAACGGACATTATATTGTATTATGGCTCAGGGAGTGTCTGTCTATCTAGGCGTATGTTAACACTTCTGTATACATGATACAAAGAGAATAGCCCAGGGTACTTGTTTCTTATGAGGAAAGAAAAATCTCTTTATTTTCAAGGTCATATGTAAATTTTGTCAAGAGTAATGACCCTATACAGGTAGCATTAGTTAATGTTGTAGGCAACATACAAAGAGAACTAAAACGGCTAGCTCCATCAGACTGTGTACACATGTTTCCAATGGGCAGAAGAACCTTGCTAATTTTCAAGGTCATATGTTTGTTTTGGCCCTTTACATGTACTATTTATACCCAGAGTATATGCATAACTTTGAAGACATGTTTCCATTGGTGAGAAAAAGAAGTCTATATGTTTTCAAAGTCAAAGGTATTTTTTTAAGAGTTACGACCCTTAACACAGAATTTCTACCTAGTGTGAATCTTGCAGAAAACATCATCAAAGTATTATGTCCCAAGGTTTCGTTGTCTTTTTTGTTTATAATCTTGGGTCGTTTTCAGGATGGCCTATAACCATTGTGCTTTTTATCCATGATCGTGCGCTGTCGGTAAAACCAGGCACGTCTTTAAATGCCCCTGGCTGTTAATAGGACGTAGAACAAAATAAACCAAACCAACTGTCGGTAAACTTTTACTTTCAAAACCCTACTCCTCCTTAACCCAAAGTGGATTACTACTAAATTTGATGCGAAACATCATTGTGGGATGGCAATAATATTTTATATAAATGAGGCCGGTGTGACTCCTGAGTCCAGAGGGGATGTCCCCAAAAGGGGAACTTTGATGAAATGTTGCCTTAAAGTCCTACTCCTCCCTAACCTTTCGGTGGATTACTACCAAATTTGGTGTGAAACATCTTTGAGTAAGGGCAATCATATTTTATATAAATGAGGTTGATGTGACCCCTTTTGCGAGTGGAGCGGGGCCCCATAAGGGAGAACTTTGGTTAAATTATGCTTTAAATAAAACCCTACTCATCCTTAACCATTTGGTGGATTACAACCAAATTTGGTGTGAAAATATTCTTAAGTGAGGGCAACCATAAATAACTTTCGAATCTCCCTGGAATGGAACATATACACGGCTACTTTAGGCTATTTTGCGGCATATTTTCGCGATCTGGGGACTTAAAAAACGACTCCATACATTTTGAAGAAACTTTCCAAGTCTGTACAAATGAATGAAATTGACTTACTTTCAAGGTCACATGGGTCAAATATGTTAATATCTTAAGCAATAACCAACAGAAATTATAGCCAGATGACCGTTAAGGCCCATTCACCAACTTGTCAAAATAAAGGTTGAATAGACATACCTCGCTCATAGTTTAAGTGTTCAAGATCAAGGCCAGAGTTACGGTTTATACAGAAAATCAAAAGCGGCTGAATGGGCATTCATATACTATATACATTTTCTAGTGTTTTTCGTGCTTCGTGAATGCTAAACAGAAACTCTGGTTACATGAGTTCATGAATGGAGCCGAAAGCTGGTACAGAATTTAAAAAATGGTCAAAGTTAAAAGGAAAATATACCAGGGTAACACAAGAGTCGGTGTGAAATTACAACGACAAGAGCTGAGTAAACATGGATACAAAAGGAGTGATAGTAAAACGGACGTAGAACCACTCCAGGACTGGCTGTAGAGGGTGAGTACGTTCATGTCCATCTGGTAGAAAACGGACGTAGAACCACTCCAGGAATGGCTGTAGAGAGTGAATACGTTCATGTCCATCTGGTAGAAAACGGACGTAGAACCACTCTAGGACTGGCTGTAGAGAGTGAATACGTTCATGTCCATCCGGTGGAAAACGGACATAGAACCACTCCAGGACTGGCTGTAGAGGGTGAATACGTTCACGTCTATCCGGTAGAAAACGGACGTAGAACCACTCTAGGAATGGCTGTAGAGAGTGAATACGTTCATGTCCATCTGGTAGAAAACGGACGTAGAACCACTCTAGGACTGGCTGTAGAGAGTGAATACGTTCATGTCCATCCGGTGGAAAACGGACATAGAACCACTCCAGGACTGGCTGTAGAGAGTGAATACGTTCATGTCCATCTGGTAGAAAACGGACATGGAACCACTCCAGGACTGGCTGTAGAGAGTGAATACGTTCATGTCCATCTGGTAGAAAACGGACGTAGAACCACTCAAGGACTGGCTGTAGAGAGTGAATACGTTCCTGTCCATCTGGTAGAAAACGGACATGGAACCACTCTAGGACAGGCTGTAGAAAGTGAATACGTTCATGTCCATCTAGTAGAAAACGGACATGGAACCACTCTAGGACTGGCTGTAGAAAGTGAATACGTTCATGTCCTTCTGGTAGAAAACGGATGTAGAACCACTCTAGGAATGGCTGTAGAGAGTGAATACGTTCATGTCCATCTAGTAGAAAACGGACGTAGAACCACTCTAGGACAGGCTGAAGAGAGTGAATACGTTCATGTCCATCTAGTAGAAAACGGACATGGAACCACTCTAGGACAGGCTGTAGAAAGTGAATACGTTCATGTCCATCTGGTAGAAAACGGATGTAGAACACTCTAGGAATGGCTGTAGAGAGTGAATACGTTCATGTCCATCTAGAAGAAAACGGACGTAGAACCACTCTAGGACTGGCTGTAGAAAGTGAATACGTTCATGTCCATCTAGTAGAAAACGGACATGGAACCACTCTAGGACAGGCTGTAGAAAGTGAATACGTTCATGTCCATCTGGTAGAAAACGGACATGGAACCACTCTAGGACTGTCTGTAGAGGGTGAATATGTTCATGTTCATCTGGTATAAAACGGACATGGAACCACTCCAGGACTGGCTGTAGAGAGTGGATACGTTCATGTCCATCTGGTAGAAAACGGACAGGAACCACTCTAGGACTGGCTGTAGAGAGTGAATACGTTCATGTCCATCTGGTAGAAAACGGACATGGAACTACTCTAGGACTGTCTGTAGAGGGTGAATACGTTCATGTCCATCTGGTAGAAAACGGACATGGAACCACTCAAGGACTGGCTGTAGAGAGTGAATACGTTCATGTCCATCTGGTAGAAAACGGACATGGAACCACTCTAGGAATGGCTGTAGAGAGTGAATACGTTCATGTCCATCTGGTAGATAACGGACATAGATCCACTCTAGGACTGGCTGTAGAGAGTGAATACGTTCATGTCCATCTGACAGAAAACGGACATGGAACCACTCTAGGACAGGCTGTAGAGGGTGAATACGTTCATGTCCATCTGGTAGAAAACGGACATGGAACCACTCTAGGACAGGCTGCAGAGGGTGAATACGTTCATGTCCATCTGACAGAAAACGGACATGGAACCACTCAAGGACTGGCTGTAGAGAGTGAATACGTTCATGTCCATCTGGTAGATAACGGACGTAGAACCACTCTAGGAATGGCTGTAGAGAGTGAATACGTTCATGTCCATCTGGTAGAAAACGGACATGGAACCACTCTAGGACTTGCTGTAGAGAGTGAATACGTTCATGTCCATCTGGTAGAAAACGGACATGGAACCACTCTAGGACTGGCTGTAGAGGTGAATACGTTCATGTCCATCTGGTAGAAAACGGACATGGAACCACTCTAGGACTGGCTGTAGAGAGTGAATACGTTCATGTCCATCTGGTAGAAAACGGACCTAGAACCACTCAAGGACTGGCTGTAGAGAGTGAATACGTTCATGTCCATCTGGTAGATAACGGACATAGAACCACTCTAGGACAGGCTGTAGAGAGTGAATACGTTCATGTCCATCAGGTAGAAAACGGACGTAGAACCACTCTAGGACTGGCTGTAGAGAGTGAATACGTTCATGTCCATCTGGTAGAAAACGGACATGGAACTACTCTAGGACTGGCTGTAGAGAGTGAATACGTTCATGTCTGTCTGGTAGAAAACGGACATGGAACCACTCTAGGAATGGCTGTAGAGGGTGAATACGTTCATGTCCATCTGGTAGCAAACGGACGTAGAACCACTCTAGGACAGGCTGTAGAGGGTGAATACGTTCATGTCCATCTGGTAGAAAACGGACATGGAACCACTCTAGGACTGTTTGTAGAGGGTGAATACGTTCATGTTCATCTGGTATAAAACGGACATGGAACCACTCCAGGACTGGCTGTAGAGAGTGAATACGTTCATGTCCATCTGGTATAAAACGGACATGGAACTACTCTAGGACTGTCTGTAGAGAGTGAATACGTTCATGTCTATCTGGTAGAAAACGGACATGGAACCACTCAAGGACTGGCTGTAGAGAGTGAATACGTTCATGTCCATCTGGTATAAAACGGACATGGAACTACTCTAGGACTGTCTGTAGAGAGTGAATACGTTCATGTCTATCTGGTAGAAAACGGACATAGAACCACTCTAGGACTGTCTGTAGAGAGTGAATACGATCATGTCTATCTGGTAGAAAACGGACATAGAACCACTCAAGGACTGGCTGTAGAGAGTGAATACGTTCATGTCTATCTGGTAGAAAACGGACATGGAACCACTCTAGGACTGGCTGTAGAGGGTGAATACGTTCATGTCCATCTGGTAGAAAACGGACGTAAAACCACTCAAAGAATGGCTATAGAGGGTGAATACGTTCATGTCCATCTGGTAGAAAACGGACATGGAACCACTCTAGGACTGGCTGTAGAGAGTGAATACGGTCATGTCCATCTGGTAGAAAACGGACATGGAACCACTCAAGGACTGGCTGTAGAGAGTGAATACGTTCATGTCCATCTGGTAGAAAACGGACATGGAACCACTCTAGGACTGGCTGTAGAGGGTGAATACGTTCATGTCCATCTGGTAGAAAACGGACGTAGAACCACTCTAGGAATGGCCATAGAGAGTGAATACGTTCATGTCCATCTGGTATAAAACGGACGTAGAACCACTCTAGGACTGGCTGTAGAGGGTGAATACGTACATGTCCATCTGGTAGAAAACCGACGTAAAACCACTCAAGGACTGGCTGTAGAGAGTGAATACGTTCATGTCCATCTGGTAGAAAACGGACATGGAACCACTCTAGGACAGGCTGTAGAGGGTGAATACGTTCATGTCCATCTGGTAGAAAACGGACATGGAACCACTCTAGGACTGGCTGCAGAGGGTGAATACGTTCATGTCCATCTGACAGAAAACGGACATGGAACCACTCAAGGACTGGCTGTAGAGAGTGAATACGTTCATGTCCATCTGGTAGATAACGGACGTAGAACCACTCTAGGAATGGCTGTAGAGAGTGAATACGTTCATGTCCATCTGGTAGAAAACGGACATGGAACCACTCTAGGACTTGCTGTAGAGAGTGAATACGTTCATGTCCATCTGGTAGAAAACGGACATGGAACCACTCTAGGACTGGCTGTAGAGGTGAATACGTTCATGTCCATCTGGTAGAAAACGGACATGGAACCACTCTAGGACTGGCTGTAGAGAGTGAATACGTTCATGTCCATCTGGTAGAAAACGGACCTAGAACCACTCAAGGACTGGCTGTAGAGAGTGAATACGTTCATGTCCATCTGGTAGATAACGGACATAGAACCACTCTAGGACAGGCTGTAGAGAGTGAATACGTTCATGTCCATCAGGTAGAAAACGGACGTAGAACCACTCTAGGACTGGCTGTAGAGAGTGAATACGTTCATGTCCATCTGGTAGAAAACGGACATGGAACTACTCTAGGACTGGCTGTAGAGAGTGAATACGTTCATGTCTGTCTGGTAGAAAACGGACATGGAACCACTCTAGGAATGGCTGTAGAGGGTGAATACGTTCATGTCCATCTGGTAGAAAACGGACGTAGAACCACTCCAAGACAGGCTGTAGAGGGTGAATACGTTCATGTCCATCTGGTAGAAAACGGACATGGAACCACTCTAGGATTGTTTGTAGAGGGTGAATACGTTCATGTTCATCTGGTATAAAACGGACATGGAACCACTCCAGGACTGGCTGTAGAGAGTGAATACGTTCATGTCCATCTGGTATAAAACGGACATGGAACTACTCTAGGACTGTCTGTAGAGAGTGAATACGTTCATGTCTATCTGGTAGAAAACGGACATGGAACCACTCAAGGACTGGCTGTAGAGAGTGAATACGTTCATGTCCATCTGGTATAAAACGGACATGGAACTACTCTAGGACTGTCTGTAGAGAGTGAATACGTTCATGTCTATCTGGTAGAAAACGGACATAGAACCACTCTAGGACTGTCTGTAGAGAGTGAATACGATCATGTCTATCTGGTAGAAAACGGACATGGAACCACTCAAGGACTGGCTGTAGAGAGTGAATACGTTCATGTTCATCTGGTAGAAAACGGACATGGAACCACTCTAGGACTGGCTGTAGAGGGTGAATACGTTCATGTCCATCTGGTAGAAAACGGACGTAAAACCACTCAAAGAATGGCTATAGAGGGTGAATACGTTCATGTCCATCTGGTAGAAAACGGACATGGAACCACTCTAGGACTGGCTGTAGAGAGTGAATACGGTCATGTCCATCTGGTAGAAAACGGACATGGAACCACTCAAGGACTGGCTGTAGAGAGTGAATACGTTCATGTCCATCTGGTAGAAAACGGACATGGAACCACTCTAGGACTGGCTGTAGAGGGTGAATACGTTCATGTCCATCTGGTAGAAAACGGACGTAGAACCACTCTAGGAATGGCCATAGAGAGTGAATACGTTCATGTCCATCTGGTATAAAACGGACGTAGAACCACTCTAGGACTGGCTGTAGAGGGTGAATACGTACATGTCCATCTGGTAGAAAACGGACGTAAAACCACTCAAGGACTGGCTGTAGAGAGTGAATACGTTCATGTCCATCTGGTAGAAAACGGACCTAGAACCACTCTAGGAATGGCTGTAGAGAGTGAATACGTTCATGTCCATCTGGTAGAAAACGGACATAGAACCACTCTAGGACTGGCTGTAGAGAGTGAATACGTTCATGTCTATCAAGTAGAAAATTTAATTGTAGAATGTTGATGGGGACACCTCTGATAGAACAAAATGAGTTAATTACTAAACATGATCCCTCTTACACGCCACCATCAGTTTACTAGTTTATAGTAAAACCATCATCACCAACACATTAGTACGCGCCTGCAATCGTTTGAATATTTTAACTTTTGGCTCGGGTCACAGTTGCTTGAGTTTCTGTCAGTAAATATAATAACTGTAAGGAGCCGCCCATTACAGAATTATATAATATGAATATCCAAGTTCACTTCGGAAAGGATGTTATTTCAGTATTGGTATGGTATGACGTATTGATATCAGTTTAATGACTGGAAAATGTTAGCAGATGATTTAAATTCCCCGAAAATTAGCGTGCATATTGACGTGAACATTTACGAAAATAAGGGGATTTATCATGCTCTAACACTAATTTTAAATATTTTTATTTAATCTTGCATGTAAGATGCATTTTGTGTTGGCTAAGAAATTTAATTGTGTTATCACCTTATAACGTAAAAAATGGCGTCGCCATTTGTAACGTCGCTTTTGATTTGCTGATACAACAGCGCGAATGATTTCTGAGAGGAAAGAGTCCCAAAATAAAAGTGGATATTCACATAGATTATGAAGAAAAGATTAGATTATAAGGATTAAGTTCAATCTATTTTTTATGTTATTGAGCCATAACACAAAAATCGGAATGTATTCCGCGGCGGTTTATGATTAGAGTACACTCTAAATTTTTTGTTATGGCTCAATAAACATAAGAAGCTAATCCTTATTTCTCTCATATCTCGCCATGTTGGATAGAGGTTGCCCATGTAAGGAAGCTATGTACGAAAAATCTATCTTACATAGCATTTCACGCGACGTGACGTCACAATGGCTCAACAATGACGTGACGTCACGAATACGATAAACTCTGATGCCGGAAAGAGATAACGACAGCGTGATAAAATTAAAACCTTTCACAAAATTTTAACCATAAACACATGGAAGAGGAGATTATTTTTTCTGCGCAAACATTGTTTGGAAATATAGGGTATGCTTAAACTCGCTGTTTAATTCATTTTCATCAAAAAAGCTCAAGGAAAAAGTTGAAATTTCAAAATGGTAGCCTGTTTAAACATATTTTCATGGTTTTTGAGCTTATTCGGGTAGTTGATATGAGAGAAAAAGACTCTTTCATTATGTGTGTATGTAGGATAGGGATATTCCACCCTCGGGATCACAAAATGTGGTAAAACCCTCGGCAAGCCTCGGGTTTCACCACATTTTGTGACCCCTCGGGTGGAATATCCCTATCCTACATACACGCATATGAAAGAGTCTTATAATATGGTAATATTAATGAAAAGTTAAGAGCTATCATACCGGAAATATAGCCACGTCATTTTGTATGTTTGGAATTGGGAAGTAGGTATTTAGGTATGTTGACTTGTAATCGACCTTTGTAAGCTGACATGTTTATTAATAAGCCTATGATTGTTGTCAGTGTCATTTTACCTGTGAATTTGGTATAATTTACCTGTGAATTCGGTATAATTAGCGGTCTGTTTGTCGCCGGGCTTCCATTCCGCGTATTGTGTTCCTGTCACTAACGTATCGACAGATTACTAATGACGTCATTATCGCCCATTATACCGGAGCGTCGCACACCTACCCCCAGTTTAACGGACGGACTAACAAACGTTTACAACGGAAACTCGCTAACAATCACGTCGTTACGTACAATAATTACAGAAACCATGGAAACACAAAGTACCAAACTATCATTGATCTTATTTAAGTGATCCCCATACATGACATTGTAATAATCTAATCCAGTTTATCTAATGGCCATTGTTATGATTTTTTTTGTGGAATGATGGCTCAACCACTATTACACCTTAAGGACCTTAGTATTGCAAAACGGTGTCTTGATCAAAAAGTCAAGTGAACTGAAGTAAGCATGTAGTCTTGCAAAATACATTAATACGACCTATATATAGTTGTCCATTTCAGTGCCAGCGTGTTTTCTATGATCTTTGCAAATTCGACCGCTTTAATTTTTAGCTCACCTGGCCCGAAGATCCAAGTGAGCTTTGACCCACTTTCAAGGTCACAGCTAGGGGTAAACATTGTCGAAAACTTCAAACAACTGCTTCTGAAATATCGCCAGTAATAGAGACTTAATTCATATTTGACTGGTAGCTTTATTTGATGAAGCCGAATACAGTTTGCGGGAAGAAACGACCTTGACCCATATTCAAGGCCACAGGGGTCAAAACTATTATAACCTTTAAACGACTTCTTCCAATAAACCAAAAGTTTGGAATAGAAATGACCTTGTCCTATATTCATGTCACAAGGGTCAAATCTGTTAAAACATTTAAACGACTTCTGCTGATTAACGAAAAGGCCTAGATACATTTTATTTGTCTGGCAGCTTCCTTGGATGAAGCATGACAAGGTTTGCGAAAAGAAATGACCTTGAACTATATTCAAGGCCACAAGGGTCAATTCTGTTTAAACCTTCAAACGACTTCTTCTGAAATACTTAAAGCCCTAGAAGCATGATATTTGGCTGAAAGTTCCTCGGATGAAGCCCTACAAAGTCTAAGAAAAGAATTGACCTTGACCCCATATTATAGGTCACAGGGATCAAATCTGTTAAAAGCTTTGAGCGACTTCTTCTGATAAACCCAAAGGCCTAGAGACATGCTATTTGGCTGGTAGCTTATTTGGATGAAGCCAAACACAATTTGCGAATGAAAATGACGTTGTCTTACAAGGTCACAGGGGTAAAATATGTTTAAATTTAACATATTTTCTGAATGTCTTACAGTAAAAGTGTTTAGGCGACTTTAGGGTTACACTATGATATAAGTCAGAGATTGATACCAGGTAAGCGATGCAGACCCATTGGGCCTCTTGTTAGATGAAGAAAAGAAATCGAAATGATGATTGATTAAAATAAATTGTATTCAGTTTCATAAACATGTTGCAACAAGGACGTGTTTAAAGTTATTTCCATCCTATCAACCAAAGTGTGTTGATTTGCAGATTTTGAGATTTTAAGCAGAAAAAAATAATGGTCCCAGTTTAAATTTCACGTGGGATGTTAAAAAATAAGTAGTTACATGTCATCCCATCAGAAAAGTGAATTGTTACAGTCATCTTGGAGAAGGAGGGGAGCAGTTTTGACATGGTAGTGTATCTGTGACCTCATTCTATTGTTCTTTTTGACATCACAATGGTTTAATACTATGACTGTTATTGAGATGTTACACAACAGCCAGTATGTATACACGGTAAGTGGCATCCTCGAAATCCAGGGGTAACAATCGCCTACGCTATCTACAACCCTGGAATATGTCATGACAAAACTTGAAAATTCACCTTGTTGTTGAGGCAAGAAAACTGGTTCGACCATTTGATGTACATCAAAAGAATCTCGTGGTCACATAACGGTGAAAATTGACAGGCTTTGAAGTCGGTCGCGTTTCCTTTGTAATCTTCAAAGGACATGCATAAAGCCTAGCGTGTGCCTTCAGTTTTGCCATGACATATTCCAGGGGTGTAGAGAGCGTAAGTGTTCTTAACCCCTGGGTATCGAGGATTGATGAGTGGTTACAGTGATTTACTGGTAATTGTTATCTACTGGTCGGTGCGTGAAGTACCCTATTTATATGGAGCTGTGACGACTGCTGGGGCGGTAAACGCTGTGAAAGAGGACCCGTTAACATGTGAATTGCCTTAATTCAGGGGAAATTTTCACAGAGCTGTCGCGTTTACTGCACACGTGACAAGCCCGCATGGAAAATGAGAAATAGACACATCGAAAAACTGCAAACAAAACTTACAAGTGGACAAGAGATATACAAAAAAAAATTGAGATTTCACATCCGAAGGTTTGCTTTAACTGTCACAAAATGAACATCGATAGAATAATAGCTTTTGAGTAACAAATACAGATACATTGGACCAAACAGAGGCTCTTACGGACACGTTTTATCCACAAATCGATTTCCGGAAATGAATAATCATATGAATTGAATTGATAAGACTACGTCTCTGATCACAGTTGCTTGAGTTTCTGTCAGTATATAAAAACATGTTTATATATATATGGAGCCGTGGCCCATTTACATTACTGTAATGGGAGGCTCATTTCACACATATATATTTATTATTTACTGACAGAAACTCAAGCAACTGTGATCTGATCCTAGTGTTTTACAAAAATGACTGGTCTCTCTTTAGATATCAATATAGTGAAAATTTGAAAACCTGGTGTTAAGTTGGAATTAAATCTTAATAATTTCTTTCAATTTCGGTCAGATTACTTAATGAATATGCGTCGCACTGACCACAGGGACATGAGAATTTGTTACAGCTAGTTTGGGACCTATAGTAGTGTGTTAAGAGTAATCTACACCCCCCTCTTCCCCAAAGTGTAAAATTACTCTTAACACCCTAGTTTAGGTCCACAACTAGCTGTAACAAATTCTCA
Organism: Mimachlamys varia; assembly: GCA_947623455.1. Taxonomy (NCBI): domain Eukaryota; kingdom Metazoa; phylum Mollusca; class Bivalvia; order Pectinida; family Pectinidae; genus Mimachlamys; species Mimachlamys varia. The sequence continues at coordinate 51,340,690 of OX392530.1, forward strand.
GGTCCCTTAATCTTGAATCTAGAGCATGGCTGTTTAGTGTATTATCTAACGACACTGAGCATGGGTATACAATTAAGAGGTGGGCATTACGATTATTTGCGACAAATGTATAGACAAAAGTAAACTAGTATTTTCAAGTCCAGCAATTGATATGTGATCAGATGTAAATTTTGACCATTTCCAATCATTGTCTAATTTCAAGTAAATTCCCCGATGGACCCAACACGTGGGACGGTATCAGAGGACAAGCTAAGACAAGCGGATGAATCTGTATATTGATGACAGGTATGGGTAACTATAAAGGATGAGGACTCAATGTCCCAATTTACGTCATTCTGTATTTTATACCTAGTCAGCGCACAAAAGGATCTGAACTTGTATTACAATACTTCCGACTAACGACTCTAAAATCCTCAAAATATGCAGCAGCTGGGTTAGCGAACCTGGTCAGGAGGACCAATGTGAGCTTATGCCATACCGTGGCGTCCGTCTGTCAGCAATCCTTTAGACGACTTCTTCCATTAATAATCTTACAAATGGAAAGCTTCACAACCAGCTCCCCCCCCCCCCCCCCCCGACCTCTGGGTAAGGGGTGAAGTCAAAAATACTTTTAACTTTGATTTGGTTGTGATCCCCACCCTTGAACAATATAAACCATTACTTGGCATAAAGAAACCACACAATCGTAATTTAAAATTTGATCACAGGGTCTGCCACGCCCTTGCAGACTTAACTCCTGAGTCATACTTTTTTTTAAAGGATTGAGATCCCCATCCCAAAATCATTCACATGTATAAAGTTTCTGGGCATAAAGAGACAATCACAATCATGATTTTCGCTTTGATCCCAGGGTCTGTCACCTGGCAGATTAACTCTTGAGTCATGACTTTGAAATATTTGAGATTCCCAAACCTGAAACTATATAATTGCTGGCCATAAAGAGACAAACCCAATCGTGATACAAGCATTGATGTTGGGGTCTGGCACACCCCTAATTTATCATTTGAATTCGAAAACAGATGAGATACCAACCAATTAACCTAACTTTGAATACTGATATGCTTCATTGATTGGTCCTTTGGTCTGTCCCTGTCCCTGGGATCTTTTTGGAAAATATTTTACCATACCAATGTATCCAGGTGAGCCGTACAGGACCTCTGGGCCTCTTGTTCGATTTTTAGTACAGATTAGGTTAATTTTTGTGATGAAAACAGCTGCATGAAGGTTTTAAAGGCTGGACCACTTTTGAGGTTGGCTTATCTTAAAGACATATTTGAATTCAAGGAATCTAAATCTGATGTTAAATGTCAACCTTATATCAGTTTATTATCAAAATATCCTTCACGGCCTTAATGCAAAATGAACATAATCACAATGATCAAACACAAACGCTATATTTTCAATATTTAATATCAAATAAATATGTTCTCAACATTCAAACATGTCATTTTCTCAATAAAATAGTCCACAAAACATGTCACATTTCTGTCAGGTAGAGTAGTGTCTCGTATACCACTTACAGTGGAATCAATGGTTTAAAAGCAACCAATTAATGTCAAAATAACCATTTTTATTAAGATAAATTATTCCGGAATTCTCTTGTGGAGTACATGTTTGTTAAAAGTGTGGAGTTTGAAGTACCAGGTATATAAATAACTGATCTGAGAGACTGACCAGGGATCAAGGTACATTTTCTGTAGACGGACAGATCTATAATAAATATCAATGATACATACTTTTATACTTTTCATTCTTCACACTGATGGTACATACATTTACGTCGGTCTTCATTTCTAGTACATTTATACTTCTATACACAAACATTCACCTAAAACATATACATACATGTAATATTCCAAATAATTATCCAAATTACACACACAATTTCCATTTCAAATGAATTTCTATGATCAGATGATTTTGTTTGAAGTTACAATCCACAAAATATGTAGTCCAAATCTGATGTCTTCCTTTTATGACAAAGTTTATAAATAAAACAAGTTTCAATGTAATGCCTGTCATTTCATTTATTTCAGGGCTTATACTGCCAACATGGCATTACAATTCCCTGTTCTCCCTTTTTCCCACTGCAACACATTGATTTGTCTTCCTTGCCTTTCTTATTTGGTGGTCCCTTTCACAAAGAGTGGTCCCTTTTAAAAGAGGTGGCCCCTCAATTTTTATGGAGATGGTCCCTTTCACAGGGTATGGTTCCTTTTACAGGGGATGGTCCCTCATACAAGGCACCTTCATTTTCTTAATAAAATTATTGCAATTTTTGTAATGAACATCTACACAATGGAGATCTTTCATCACTGTTGTTGAGAAGACTTAACCATCACATCAGAGGGGGAACGTCTGGGTCGTCAATGAAGTCTGCACTGTTTGGACGTTCAATTACGGGCCGTCGAGTATTTGAGCCGAGAGGTGGGACAGTTTTCTTACTGTTTTCCATGATACCAGCTATATCTACAGTTTTGTGTACAGATGCGTCTACCTCCAACTTCTCCTCCTTCGTTCTGCTCCTATAAAGTAAGATCCAAATGTGATATATTACAGGGAGAATTTTCCTGTTCAAACAACAAAATTATTATCACAGTGTTTGTGTTACATATGTTTTGGTAAAGCCTTATTTATCATTGGTATGATCATATAATATTGAGCAGGAACATAACCTCTTGGTAAAGAACAAAACTTACTGTTTATCAGTTTTGCTGTTTTCTTTATTTTCTTTGTTTTTCTCCTGAACCTTCATCTTTGGTTTGGGTGCTGTCAACATCGGCTTTGCCTATAAAATGAAAATGATCAAATTTGAACATTATTTTTCCAAGTGAGAAATTTATCATTCCAAGAAAATTACCAGTTTGGTAACAACAATTATTATGTTCACAATAAACAACTGACTTTGATTTATTATTGTTTGGGAGCTCTGAATAGATATATTTTATAATAATTATGATTTTAAAGGTTTATTTTTGTACCAGTATAGCATGCACTGTCATCACATGGTATATGTCGAATTCAGTGTCGTAAGGCAAACTACTTGAAAACATCCAAAATTCACTACTAGTATGTTAATGTAGCAGATAATGTAAATGTAGTAGATTTCTTAATCAATTATCGAAATGGTCGGACGAACCGATTCAAAGTGACGATCTATGGAATTTGTAACCTATATCCCAGCACTACCTTCAGGATGACAAAAAACACTCTTTCATGCAAGGGGTGTGACATGAGGAAATTCTATACAGCTATATAGGTGTATTGGTTTGTCTGCTGACCTTTGGCATAGTGACCAGCAGGTTACCAGTGATTTGTGACCGCTTGGCTGTACTGGAATCAGCATTCACCTCCTCATCCAAACTTAGCTGGAAAACCTGTAATAGAAAGTAAGTATCATACTTTGTGATTCATTCAATAACAAGGCAGAAGGGAATAATAGGGCAACCATGAAAATTGGCATTCAGTAACCATGGTATCAAACAGAAGCATCATTATCCCTATGGATACTGAACGGCCTTGTAACCATGGAAGTTTGGTATCACATAGTAAAAAAATTAATGGAAACTGTTACACCAAAGTCACCATGAAAACTACAGCATCACCATGGATGCTGAGTACCACACAGTGTCTGCAACATAAACCATGGAAATTATGGAATCATAGTCACCATTAATGGGCATCATACAATCACAATGAGAATGGGGACCTTACAGTTGCCTTGGAAAATGAGGCATCATACGTTTAAAACTAAATACCCTGGTACTGTAAACCAAGATTTGTGTGCTATTTACTTAAGCAAATTTCACAAACAAAACAAATTCTCAAAAGTTAATTGCAGTGGATTATGATAGGGATGACTCTCTTTAGGTACAAGTACAGTTATTCTCTATCTGTAAAAGATAGAACCACTCTAGGACAGGCTGTAGAGAGTGAATACGTTCATGTCCATCTGGTAGAAAACGGACATGGAACCACTCTAGGACAGGCTGTAGAAAGTGAATACGTTCATGTCCATCTAGTAGAAAACGGACGTAGAACCACTCTAGGACAGGCTGTAGAGAGTGAATACGTTCATGTCCATCTGGTAGAAAACGGACATGGAACCACTCTAGGACTGTCTGTAGAGGGTGAATATGTTCATGTTCATCTGGTATAAAACGGACATGGAACCACTCCAGGACTGGCTGTAGAGAGTGGATACGTTCATGTCCATCTGGTAGAAAACGGACAGGAACCACTCTAGGACTGGCTGTAGAGAGTGAATACGTTCATGTCCATCTGTTAGAAAACGGACATGGAACTACTCTAGGACTGTCTGTAGAGGGTGAATACGTTCATGTCCATCTGGTAGAAAACGGACATGGAACCACTCAAGGAATGGCTGTAGAGAGCGAATACGTTCATGTCCATCTGGTAGATAACGGACATAGAACCACTCTAGGACAGGCTGTAGAGGGTGAATACGTTCATGTCCATCTGGTAGAAAACGGACATGGAACTACTCTAGGAATGGCTGTAGAGAGTGAATACGTTCATGTCCATCTGGTAGATAACGGACATAGAACCACTCTAGGACAGGCTGTAGAGGGTGAATACGTTCATGTCCATCTGGTAGAAAACGGACATGGAACCACTCTAGGACAGGCTGCAGAGAGTGAATACGTTCATGTCCATCTGACAGAAAACGGACATGGAACCACTCAAGGACTGGCTGTAGAGAGTGAATACGTTCATGTCCATCTGGTAGATAACGGACATAGAACCACTCTAGGACAGGCTGTAGAGAGTGAATACGTTCATGTCCATCTGGTAGAAAACGGACATGGAACCACTCTAGGACTTGCTGTAGAGAGTGAATACGTTCATGTCCATCTGGTAGAAAACGGACATGGAACCACTCTAAGACTGGCTGTAGAGAGTGAATACGTTCATGTCCATCTGGTAGAAAACGGACATAGAACCACTCTAGGACTGGCTGTAGAGAGTGAATACGTTCATGTCCATCTGGTAGAAAACGGACATGGAACCACTCTAGGACTGGCTGTAGAGAGTGAATACGTTCATGTCTGTCTGGTAGAAAACGGACATGGAACCACTCTAGGAATGGCTGTAGAGGGTGAATACGTTCATGTCCATCTGGTAGAAAACGGACGTAGAACCACTCTAGGACAGGCTGTAGAGAGTGAATACGTTCATGTCCATCTGGTAGAAAACGGACATGGAACCACTCTAGGACTGTCTGTAGAGGGTGAATACGTTCATGTTCATCTGGTATAAAACGGACATGGAACCACTCCAGGACTGGCTGTAGAGGTGAATACGTTCATGTCCATCTGGTATAAAACGGACATGGAACTACTCTAGGACTGTCTGTAGAGAGTGAATACGATCATGTCTATCTGGTAGAAAACGGACATGGAACCACTCAAGGACTGGCTGTAGAGAGTGAATACGTTCATGTTCATCTGGTAGAAAACGGACATGGAACCACTCTAGGACTGGCTGTAGAGGGTGAATACGTTCATGTCCATCTGGTAGAAAACGGACGTAAAACCACTCAAAGAATGGCTATAGAGGGTGAATACGTTCATGTCCATCTGGTAGAAAACGGACATGGAACCACTCTAGGACTGGCTGTAGAGAGTGAATACGTTCATGTCCATCTGGTATAAAACGGACATGGAACCACTCTAGGACTGGCTGTAGAGAGTGAATACGGTCATGTCCATCTGGTAGAAAACGGACATGGAACCACTCAAGGACTGGCTGTAGAGAGTGAATACGTTCATGTCCATCTGGTAGAAAACGGACATGGAACCACTCTAGGACTGGCTGTAGAGGGTGAATACGTTCATGTCCATCTGGTAGAAAACGGACGTAGAACCACTCTAGGAATGGCCATAGAGAGTGAATACGTTCATGTCCATCTGGTATAAAACGGACCTAGAACCACTCTAGGACTGGCTGTAGAGGGTGAATACGTACATGTCCATCTGGTAGAAAACGGACATGGAACCACTCTAGGACTGGCTGTAGAGGGTGAATACGTTCATGTCCATCTGGTAGAAAACGGACGTAAAACCACTCAAGGACTGGCTGTAGAGGGTGAATACGTTCATGTCCATCTGGTATAAAACGGACCTAGAACCACTCTAGGACTGGCTGTAGAGGGTGAATACGTTCATGTCCATCTGGTAGAAAACGGACATGGAACCACTCTAGGACTGGCTGTAGAGGGTGAATACGTTCATGTCCATCTGGTAGAAAACGGACGTAAAACCACTCAAGGACTGGCTGTAGAGAGTGAATACGTTCATGTCCATCTGGTATAAAACGGACCTAGAACCACTCTAGGAATGGCTGTAGAGAGTGAATACGTTCATGTCCATCTGGTAGAAAACGGACATAGAACCACTCTAGGACTGGCTGTAGAGAGTGAATACGTTCATGTCTATCAAGTAGAAAATTTAATTGTAGAATGTTGATGGGGACACCTCTGATAGAACAAAATGAGTTAATTACTAAACATGATCCCTCTTACACGCCACCATCAGTTTACTAGTTTATAGTAAAACCATCATCACCAACACATTAGTACGCGCCTGCAATCGTTTGAATATTTTAACTTTTGGCTCGGGTCACAGTTGCTTGAGTTTCTGTCAGTAAATATAATAACTGTAAGGAGCCGCCCATTACAGAATTATATAATATGAATATCCAAGTTCACTTCGGAAAGGATGTTATTTCAGTATTGGTATGGTATGACGTATTGATATCAGTTTAATGACTGGAAAATGGTAGCAGATGATTTAAATTCCCCGAAAATTAGCGTGCATATTGACGTGAACATTTACGAAAATAAGGGGATTTATCATGCTCTAACACTAATTTTAAATATTTTTATTTAATCTTGCATGTAAGATGCATTTTGTGTTGGCTAAGAAATTTAATTGTGTTATCACCTTATAACGTAAAAAATGGCGTCGCCATTTGTAACGTCGCTTTTGATTTGCTGATACAACAGCGCGAATGATTTCTGAGAGGAAAGAGTCCCAAAATAAAAGTGGATATTCACATAGATTATGAAGAAAAGATTAGATTATAAGGATTAAGTTCAATCTATTTTTTATGTTATTGAGCCATAACACAAAAATCGGAATGTATTCCGCGGCGGTTTATGATTAGAGTACACTCTAAATTTTTTGTTATGGCTCAATAAACATAAGAAGCTAATCCTTATTTCTCTCATATCTCGCCATGTTGGATAGAGGTTGCCCATGTAAGGAAGCTATGTACGAAAAATCTATCTTACATAGCATTTCACGCGACGTGACGTCACAATGGCTCAACAATGACGTGACGTCACGAATACGATAAACTCTGATGCCGGAAAGAGATAACGACAGCGTGATAAAATTAAAACCTTTCACAAAATTTTAACCATAAACACATGGAAGAGGAGATTATTTTTTCTGCGCAAACATTGTTTGGAAATATAGGGTATGCTTAAACTCGCTGTTTAATTCATTTTCATCAAAAAAGCTCAAGGAAAAAGTTGAAATTTCAAAATGGTAGCCTGTTTAAACATATTTTCATGGTTTTTGAGCTTATTCGGGTAGTTGATATGAGAGAAAAAGACTCTTTCATTATGTGTGTATGTAGGATAGGGATATTCCATCCTCGGGATCACAAAATGTGGTAAAACCCTCGGCAAGCCTCGGGTTTCACCACATTTTGTGACCCCTCGGGTGGAATATCCCTATCCTACATACACGCATATGAAAGAGTCTTATAATATGGTAATATTAATGAAAAGTTAAGAGCTATCATACCGGAAATATAGCCACGTCATTTTGTATGTTTGGAATTGGGAAGTAGGTATTTAGGTATGTTGACTTGTAATCGACCTTTGTAAGCTGACATGTTTATTAATAAGCCTATGATTGTTGTCAGTGTCATTTTACCTGTGAATTTGGTATAATTTACCTGTGAATTCGGTATAATTAGCGGTCTGTTTGTCGCCGGGCTTCCATTCCGCGTATTGTGTTCCTGTCACTAACGTATCGACAGATTACTAATGACGTCATTATCGCCCATTATACCGGAGCGTCGCACACCTACCCCCAGTTTAACGGACGGACTAACAAACGTTTACAACGGAAACTCGCTAACAATCACGTCGTTACGTACAATAATTACAGAAACCATGGAAACACAAAGTACCAAACTATCATTGATCTTATTTAAGTGATCCCCATACATGACATTGTAATAATCTAATCCAGTTTATCTAATGGCCATTGTTATGATTTTTTTTGTGGAATGATGGCTCAACCACTATTACACCTTAAGGACCTTAGTATTGCAAAACGGTGTCTTGATCAAAAAGTCAAGTGAACTGAAGTAAGCATGTAGTCTTGCAAAATACATTAATACGACCTATATATAGTTGTCCATTTCAGTGCCAGCGTGTTTTCTATGATCTTTGCAAATTCGACCGCTTTAATTTTTAGCTCACCTGGCCCGAAGATCCAAGTGAGCTTTGACCCACTTTCAAGGTCACAGCTAGGGGTAAACATTGTCGAAAACTTCAAACAACTGCTTCTGAAATATCGCCAGTAATAGAGACTTAATTCATATTTGACTGGTAGCTTTATTTGATGAAGCCGAATACAGTTTGCGGGAAGAAACGACCTTGACCCATATTCAAGGCCACAGGGGTCAAAACTATTATAACCTTTAAACGACTTCTTCCAATAAACCAAAAGTTTGGAATAGAAATGACCTTGTCCTATATTCATGTCACAAGGGTCAAATCTGTTAAAACATTTAAACGACTTCTGCTGATTAACGAAAAGGCCTAGATACATTTTATTTGTCTGGCAGCTTCCTTGGATGAAGCATGACAAGGTTTGCGAAAAGAAATGACCTTGAACTATATTCAAGGCCACAAGGGTCAATTCTGTTTAAACCTTCAAACGACTTCTTCTGAAATACTTAAAGCCCTAGAAGCATGATATTTGGCTGAAAGTTCCTCGGATGAAGCCCTACAAAGTCTAAGAAAAGAATTGACCTTGACCCCATATTATAGGTCACAGGGATCAAATCTGTTAAAAGCTTTGAGCGACTTCTTCTGATAAACCCAAAGGCCTAGAGACATGCTATTTGGCTGGTAGCTTATTTGGATGAAGCCAAACACAATTTGCGAATGAAAATGACGTTGTCTTACAAGGTCACAGGGGTAAAATATGTTTAAATTTAACATATTTTCTGAATGTCTTACAGTAAAAGTGTTTAGGCGACTTTAGGGTTACACTATGATATAAGTCAGAGATTGATACCAGGTAAGCGATGCAGGCCCATTGGGCCTCTTGTTAGATGAAGAAAAGAAATCGAAATGATGATTGATTAAAATAAATTGTATTCAGTTTCATAAACATGTTGCAACAAGGACGTGTTTAAAGTTATTTCCATCCTATCAACCAAAGTGTGTTGATTTGCAGATTTTGAGATTTTAAGCAGAAAAAAATAATGGTCCCAGTTTAAATTTCACGTGGGATGTTAAAAAATAAGTAGTTACATGTCATCCCATCAGAAAAGTGAATTGTTACAGTCATCTTGGAGAAGGAGGGGAGCAGTTTTGACATGATAGTGTATCTGTGACCTCATTCTATTGTTCTTTTTGACATCACAATGGTTTAATACTATGACTGTTATTGAGATGTTACACAACAGCCAGTATGTATACACGGTAAGTGGCATCCTCGAAATCCAGGGGTAACAATCGCCTACGCTATCTACAACCCTGGAATATGTCATGACAAAACTTGAAAAACTGGTTCGACCATTTGATGTACATCAAAAGAATCTCGTGGTCACATAACGATGAAAATTGACAGGCTTTGAAGTCGGTCGCGTTTCCTTTGTAATCTTCAAAGGACATGCATAAAGCCTAGCGTGTGCCTTCAGTTTTGCCATGACATATTCCAGGGGTGTAGAGAGCGTAAGTGTTCTTAGCCCCTGGATATCGAGGATGGATGAGTGGTTACAGTGATTTACTGGTAATTGTTATCTACTGGTCGGTGCGTGAAGTACCCTATTTATATGGAGCTGTGACGGCTGCTGGGGCGGTAAACGCTGTGAAAGAGGACCCGTTAACATGTGAATTGCCTTAATTCAGGGGAAATTTTCACAGAGCTGTCGCGTTTACTGCACACGTGACAAGCCCGCATGGAAAATGAGAAATAGACACATCGAAAAACTGCAAACAAAACTTACAAGTGGACAAGAGATATACAAAAAAAAAATTAAGATTTCACATCCGATGGTTTGCTTTAACTGTCACAAAATGAACATCGATAGAATAATAGCTTTTGAGTAACAAATACAGATACATTGGACCAAACAGAGGTTCTTACGGACACGTTTTATCCACAAATCGATTTCCGGAAATGAATAATCATATGAATTGAATTGATAAGACTACGTCTCTGATCACAGTTGCTTGAGTTTCTGTCAGTATATAAAAACATGTTTATATATATATTGAGCCGTGGCCCATTTACATTACTGTAATGGGAGGCTTATTTCACACATATATATTTATTATTTACTGACAGAAACTCAAGCAACTGTGATCTGATCCTAGTGTTGTACAAAAATGACTGGTCTCTCTTTAGATATCAATATAGTGAAAATTTGAAAACCTGGTGTTATCTAAAAGTTGGAATTAAATCTTAATAATTTCTTTCAATTTCGGTCAGATTACTTAATGAATATGCGTCGCACTGACCACAGGGACATGAGAATTTGTTACAGCTAGTTTGGGACCTATAGTAGTGTGTTAAGAGTAATCTACACCCCCTTCTTCCCCAAAGTGTAAAATTACTCTTAACACCCTAGTTTAGGTCCACAACTATCTGTAACAAATTCTCAGGTCCCTGAATCTAGAACATGGCTGTTTAGTGTATTATCTAACGACACTGAGCATGGGTATACAATTAAGAGGTGGGCATTACGATTATTTGCGACAAATGTATAGACAAAAGTAAACTAGTATTTTCAAGTCCAGCAATTGATATGTGATCAGATGTAAATTTTGACCATTTCCAATCATTGTCTAATTTCAAGTAAATTCCCCGATGGACCCAACACGTGGGACGTCGGTATCAGAGGACGAGCTAAGACAAGCGGATGAATCTGTATATTGATGAGAGGTATGGGTGACTATTAAGGATGAGGACTCAATGTCCCAATTTACCTCATTCTGTATTTTATACCTAGTCAGCGCACAAAAGGATCTGAACTTGTATTACAATACTTCCGACTAACGACTCTAAAATCCTCAAAATATGCAGCAGCTGGGTTAGCGAACCTGGTCAGGAGGACCAATGTGAGCTTATGCCATACGTCCGTCTGTCAGCAATTCTTTAGACGACTTCTTCCATTAATAATCTTACAAATGGAAAGCTTCACAACCGCCCCCCCCCCCCCCCGACCTCTGGGTAAGGGGTGAAGTCAAAAATACTTTTAACTTTGATTTGGTTGTGATCCCCACCCTTGAACAATATATACCATTACTTGGCATAAAGAGACCAACGCAATCGTTATTTAAAATTTGATCACAGGGTCTGCCACGCCCTTGCAGACTTAACTCCTGAGTCATAATTTTAAAAGGATTGAGATCCCCATCCCAAAATCATATATATGTATAAAATTTCTGGGCATAAAGAGACAATCACAATCATGATTTTAGCTTTGATCCCAGGGTCTGCCACGCCCTTGCAGATTAACTCTCGAGTCATGACTTTGAAACAGTCGAGATTTCCACCCCTAAATCATATTTACAATTGCAGGGCAAAAAAAGAGAGACAAATACAATCATGATACTAGAATTGATCAAGGGGTTCTTCTACACCCGTGCAGACTTAAACCCTGTTTCATAACTTTGAAATGTTTGAGATTCCCAAACTTGAAACTATATAATTGCTGGCCATAAAGAGACAAACACAATCGTGATACAAGCATTGATGTTGGGGTCTGGCACACCCCTAATTTATCATTTGAACTCGAAAACAGATCAGATACCAACCAATTAACCTAACTTTTAATACTGATATGCTTCACTGATTGGTCCTGTGGTCTGTCCCTGTCCCTGGGATCTTTTTGGAAAATATTTTACCATTCCATTGTATCCAGGTGAGCCGTACAGGACCTCTGGGCCTCTTGTTTGATTTTTAGTTCAGATCAGGTTAATTTTTGTGATGAAAACAGTAGGGCTGGGCTGTTTTACCGGTATACTGTGGTATAAGTTGTGATGGTACATACCGTGGTACATTAGTCCTGTACTGGATTTTTGGGGACTGTCATTTAACTTATCAATGAAACATTTGTTACATAGATCAATGGGGATCCCAATATGGTATAATTATGATTTCATATAAGTTTGCTTATCTATGACAGACATTGCTTCACTCAAACAATATTAGAGGTTAACAAAAAGAGAAACTTATGACAAGCATTTTGTTGATTGGCTTCAGAACAAAAACAGCCAGAGATCTTTAGCTAGCTCAAAAATTCAATCAAGGTGGTATACCGTGGTACGTACCGCAGTATTTGCCTAAATACTGTGGTATACCGTGGTACTTTTGATTTTGTGGTACTCAGCTCTAGAAAACAGCTGCATGAAAGTTTTTGCCCGAAAGGCTGGATCACTTTTGAGGTTGGCTTATCTTAAAGACATACTTAAATACAAGGAATCTAAATCTGATACTGATGTTAAATGCCAACCTTATATCAGTTTATTATCAAAATATCCTTCACGGCCTTAATGCAAAATGAACATAATCACAAAAATCAAACACAAATGCTATATTTTCAATATTTAATATCAAATAAATATGTTCTCAACATTCAAACATGTCATTTTCTCAATAAAATAGTCCACAAAACATGTCACATTTCTGTCAGGTAGAGAAGTGTCTCGTATACCACTTACAATATGTACAGCGGAATCAATGGTTTAAGAGCAACCAATTAATGTCAAAATAACCATTTTTATTAAGATAAATTATTCCGAAATTCTCTTGTGGAGTACATGTTTGTTAAAAGTGTGAAGTTTGAAGTACCAGGTATATAAATAACTGATCTGAGAGACTGACCAGGGATCAAGATACATTTTCTGTGGACGGACAGATCTATAATAAATATCAATGATACATACTTTTAAACCTTTCATTCTTCACACTGATGGTACATACATTTACGTCGGTCTTCACTTCTAGTACATGTATACTTCTTTACACAAACATTCATCTAAAACATATACATACATGTAATATTCAAAATAATTATCCAAATTACACACACAATATCCATTTCAAATGAATTTCTATGATCAGATGATTTTGTTTGAAGTTACAATCCACAAAATATGTAGTCCAAATCTGATGTCTTCCTTTTATGACAAAGTTTATAAATAAAACAAATTTCAATGTAATGCCTGTCATTTCATTTATTTCAGGGCTTATACTGCCAACATGGCATTACAATTCCCTGCTCTCCCTTTTTCCCACTGCAACACATTGATTTGTCTTCCTTGCCTTTCTTATTTGGTGGTCCCTTTCACAGAGAGTGGTCCCTTTTAAAAGAGGTGGCCCCTCAATTTTTATGGAGATGGTCCCTTTCACAGGGTATGGTTCCTTTTACAGGGGATGGTCCCTCGTACAAGGCACCTTCATTTTCTTAATAAAATTATTGCAATTTTTGTAATGAACATCTACACAATGGAGATCTTTCATCATTGTTGTTGAGAAGACTTAACCATCACATCAGAGGGGGAACGTCTGGGTCGTCAATGAAGTCTGCACTGTTTGGACGTTCAATTATGGGCCGTCGAGTATTTGAGCTGAGAGGTGGGACAGTTTTCTTACTGTTTTCCATGATACCAGCTATATCTACAGATTTGTGTACAGACGCGTCTACCTCCAACTTCTCCTCCTTCGTTCTGCTCCTATAAAGTAAGATCCAAATGTGATATATTACAGGGAGAATTTTCCTGTTCAAACAACAAAATTATTATCACAGTGTTTGTGTTACATATGTTTTGGTAAAGCCTTATTTATCATTGGTATGATCATATAATATTGAGCAGGAACTTAACCTCTTGGTAAAGAACAAAACTTACTGTTTATCAGTTTTGCTGTTTTCTTTATTTTCTTTGTTTTTCTCCTGAACCTTCATCTTTGGTTTGGATGCTGTCAACATCGGCTTTGCCTATAAAATGAAAATGATCAAATTTGTACATTATTTTTCAAAGTGAGAAATTTATCATTCCAAGAAAATTACCAGTTTGGTAACAACAATTATTATGTTCACAATAAACAACTGACTTTGATTTATTATTGTTTGGGAGCTCTGAATAGATATATTTTATAATAATTATGATTTTAAAGGTTTATTTTTGTACCAGTATAGCGTGCACTGTCATCACATGGTATATGTCGAATTCAGTGTCGTAAGGCAAACTACCTGAAAACATCCAAAATTCACTACTAGTATGTTAATGTAGCAGATAATGTAAATGTAGTAGATTTCTTAATCAATTATCGAATTGGTCGGACGAACCGATTCAAAGTGACGATCGATGGAATTTGTAACCTGTATCCCAGCACTACCTTCAGGATGACAAAAACCACTCTTTCATGCAAGGGGTGTGACATGAGGAAATTCTATACAGCTATACATGTATTGGTTTGTCTGCTGACCTTTGGCATAGTGACCAGCAGGTTACCAGTGATTTGTGACCGCTTGGCTGTACTGGAATCAGCATTCACCTCCTCATCCAAACTTAGCTGGAAAACCTGTAATAGAAAGTAAGTATCATACTTTGTGATTCATTCAATAACAAGGCAGAAGGGAATAATAGGGCAACCATGAAAATTGGCATTCAGTAACCATGGTATCAAACAGAAGCATCATTATCCCTATGGATACTGAACGGCCTTGTAACCATGGAAGTTTGGCATCACATAGTAAAAAAATTCATGGAAACTGTTACAATGGAAATTACAGCATCACCATGTATGCTGGGTACCACACAGTGTCTGCAACATAAACCATGGAAGTTATGGCATCATAGTCACCATTAATGGGCATCATACAATCACAATGAGAATGGGGACCATACAGTTGCCTTGGAAAATGAGGCATCATACGTTTAAAACTAAATACCCTGGTACTGTAAACCAAGATTTGTGTGCTATTTACTTAAGCAAATTTCACAAACAAAACAAATTCTCAAAAGTTAATTGCAGTGGATTATTATAGGGATGACTCTCTTTATTAGGTACAAGTACAGTTATTCTCTATCTGTAAAAGTTGATCGCCACAAAATAGTTGTGACATAAAAATTGTGAAATTCAGAAGCCACAAAAGAATTTGTTAGGTTTGATTAAAACTTTAAGTAAAATAATATTTTCTTCTTAGCAGGATATGTACAGTTTGTAGAATAAAGTCTATAAACATGATAAATGCAGTAAATGTATCAGTAAATATGGGAGAAAATCGATAAGATTTTTTTATACTACCCATCTGTCCTTTTAACCAAAGCTTCCACCAATTTTTGTGAAAACTTTGCCATCAAGGTATGATGAAGTTTCATTTTTGTATTCATATTGTACATAAGCTTATATTTTGATGTAATTTCATCAAAAGATATGTTGACTCTTTTGTACACACGTGATAACAGTACTATTTCAGCATCTCCCTCCATAGCAGTGTCTGTGTGCTACACTTGTGTTAAATACTGTTTACCACATAAATTGGTTCCATTGTACGTGATGGTTATTTTCACAATAACCCAGCCTTGTGTACTCACCTTGCCCTTCAATGTCACACGGACATAGTTGGTCTGGACATCAGCATCTATTAGAGAGGTGTCCATGTGTCTGAAAATTACATATCACTGTTGGTTACTCACTATATCATGTTAAAGTGGCCATAATATTTTGGGATAAGTATATTTCATTTTCAGGCTGGAACTTTAGGGTATCGTTTGAAGGAAGAACCAGTGCTTTGGTAATTTCCATCTATTCAGATCTTAGTCCAGTTGGCAGATAGTCACCAATCTATTCACCAATCTATTCACTTGTTTACAGATAAAACCTACTGTTTGGGGACATCACACTGAAAATTCTGTAGTCTACAGCTCCAGACAGAAATCCTGTATTTGTGGAGATCTCTCATATATCAGAGCAGACAGACATTTCTCTGCATGTCAGGAAAAATGACTATTGCTAGCTTAGTCAAGGTCATATGTAAAACATGCTTTGTCATTGAGAATGTTGTAAAGTATCAAACAAAACAACTTACTATAACCTAGAATGTCATTCAGTATCAAACAAAACTAGAACTGTAAGCCAATGGCTAAACTACATGTTATACCTTAATTTGCAATTAATGCTTTTATAAGACAATGTTGATGAAGAACAAATTTTTATCTGCAGATACATCTACACATCATCCCTAACATCTTTGTGTAGTTTTATTGAAATTGGTTGACAGGTTTAGGAACATTTTTCTAGCCAAAATTTTCAAACAAAATCCGTTTATAGTGACCTGTTACCATGGCAACCAAAAGTCTTCATAAAATAATCTGCATTAATATCTACACATGGTCCATAACATTCATGTGAAACTTCATTGAATTTGGTTCACAGTTTAGGAGGAGTTGTCTAGTCAAAAGATTCCAACAAAACATGTTTATATGACCTGGTTACCACCACAACCTAAATTTCTGTTAGAAAAAATATCTGCGTGCATATCTACACATAGTCTTTTACATTACTGTGAAGTTCCATTGAAATTGGTTCATAGGTTTAGATGGAGTTGCGCTAACAAATTAGTATTCAACAATAATTTGGATATTTTGACAGGTTAACATGGCAACCAAAATTTCGACAGAAAACTACCCTGCATGAACCTTTACTTATGGTCTCTAACATTCCTGTGTAACTTCACTTGAATCCTTTCACAGGTTTTATGAGTAAAGTTGTCTGGACAATATTTCCCTCCCAAAAAACAAATTAGTGACCTAGTTACAGAAATCAAACTTACTTAAACACGGCTACATCGAGGACGTAACAGTTATTTTCCTCATCATCTATAAGGCTAAAATCAACCCTGCAAGGAAAGAAAACTTAACAATATTACATGGAAATTCAGGTGAAATATGGATTTCTAATTTGACATTTTAGCTTGAAAATGGTATAAAATGATATTCATGTGCCCTTTTTAACACATGTTTTTAAGCAGAAAGTACCACAACTTCAGCCAGTGGTAATATGGTAGCAGTTTAATACAGGTGTATATGGAAAAGGTATGTACGTGTGGAACTGCACCTTCACTCGACAAAACTAGCTCCACCAGTCACTCACAGCTCTGGTTTACATTGACAATATGTGGGAGGTACCAGATATTTGGAGGAATATTACATGTGTTGGTTTTGACAAATGATACATATACCCACATCGTTGTTGTCGCAATAAGATATCTTTAGTAAGACAGTGTAAGTTATCGTATACATGTATTACAAGTATACAGTATCATCTCTCTTACTTTGATTCATTTATGTTTAGAGGTCGTCCATCTTCCATAAACAGTCGCCGTGGAGGTTTGGGCTTTTCTCTGAAAAAAGATTGTCATGGAAAATGTTGTACAATGAAATTATATCTCGGATAACTGATAAATGAATATTTCTGTTCAGCAAATGTCTACTTGTATCAGTCTTACTTGATAAAAAGTCCACTCCAAATAAACAGGTAATGATATATTAATTACCCAATTTTTTTTTTACTGTACCTGACCTAATTGTATTAATACAGATTATTTCTAAAATGATAGCAATGAAAGACTTTCCATATTTTTCAAAACGAATTGTCATAACAATTCTTTTTAAAGTAAGTCGTTATCAGGAAGAAATCATTAGTATACATGTACACTTTATTATAAGTTATACACAACAGGTAACCAAGGTGACAGGGTTACACTTTAACATAAGTTATACACAACAGGTAACTAAGGTGACTGGGCTACACTTTAACATAAGTTATACGCAACAGGTGACTAAGGTGACTGGGTTACCCTTTAACATAAGTTATACACAACAGGTAACCATGGTGACTGGGTTACATTTTAACGTAAGTTTTACACAGCAGGTAATTAACCAGGATGACTGGGTTACACTTTAAAATCAGTTCTCAACAACAGGTAACCATGGTGACTGGGTTACATTTTAACATCAGTTTTATACAATAGTATGATAATTAACACTAGAGTGGACTGCCTTTGATCCGAGCTTTTATTCTCCAACCCAGACAGGAGATACCATTATACATATAACAGGTAATTTGTATTGTGGTGACTTACTTTGGTTCTTCCTTGCGTTCTCTTTGCTCCTTCAGATGATTGTGGACCTCCACTCGGGACTCGGGGGTAAATGCACACGGCTGCTGCCAGTACCTACAGTACAACAGTGAGAAGTCTGAGGGACCATGGACAGATGCTGCTCCACTAGATATATATAAGCTTACTTGACTCCAAATAAAACAAGAGGCCCATGGGCCTTAACGGTCACCTGATGTTTGACATGAAAGAGAAATATGGGAATGTTGAGATGAATATTTATAACAATACATTGCAACACAAGGCTTCACAAAATGTTGATGTAGACAAGGTCAGTTTACAGAATAACTTGCATTATGCAATGCAAGTAAAGTTTTTTTTAAATATATGATAATTAGAGAAGACACGAAATGATGCAGGCCCCTGGGGGTCAACTAGGGCCAACATGTACATACCATCAAAGTGTCATCCCATGCTGATAATTTGATACAAGTTAGAATGAATTCCAATACAAATCCAACAAATAATAGTAAAAAATGTGATTTCCCTATATAAACTATAGTAAAGTTTACCCCCTCCCCAGGGACAAACGTGAGACCCCAGGGTCATGAAAT